>CM068381.1:7373785-8044930 GCA_034770075.1 Aralia elata
AGGTGCCATCTTTACCGGACTGTGCCCCTCAGTTCTAGGAACAATCTTATCATTAATATTGTGAATGTCAGATAGATAGGAACTATTGATATGAAAGAGATATTCATAAGATATGAATCTATACATCCAAGTGAGGGTATCCAAACACAGTGAACGTTCTGGCCAGAACTATTAGCTGTTATGGGATACTGTGAACCTTGGATAGATAGAAGTTATATATTATGGAATATTTATAGTTGAATAGTATCACGTGAGCACCAAATCTACTACAAGGAGTGTAGAGAATTTGGGGGCGTCACAGATACTTGACAACGGCGAGGTGGAGACCGAAGGGGAAGATAGTGACAGTAATTCTATGCCACCACTAGAAGAAGCAGAGGATAGGGAAGTAACAATATTTGGGGAAGTTTTGGTGACGAGAAGGGTGCTTAGTGCACAAGTGAAGGAGGAAAGCAGCGAGCAGCGTGAAAATTTATTTCATATTAGGTGCCTTGTGAATGGAAAAATTTGTTGTGTCGTGATAGATGGGGGTAGTTGCACGAATGTGGCAAGTAAGGCTATGGTAGAGAAATTGGGGCTTTCCACAACTAAACATCCTCAACCGTATCGATTGCAATGGGTCAATGATAGTAATGAGATTAAAGTGACTAAACAGGTTTTGGTGCCATTTACTATTGGGAAATATGTGGATGAAATCTTGTGTGACGTAGTTCCAATGCAGGCGGGTCAAATATTGTTTGGTCGACCTTGGCAATTTGATAGACGTGTGAAGCATGATGGCTTTTCAAATGAGCATTCTTTTGTTCACAATAAAAGGAAGGTTACTTTATGTACTATGTCACCACAACAGGTGCATGAGGATCAACTTCATTTGCAGAAAGATCATGAGAAAAAAAAAGAGTGAAGAAAAAAAATAATGAGGAAACAAATAAGAGAGAAAAAGAAAGAGAGAAAAGAAAAGATGATGAGCGAAAAAATAATATCTATGCAAAAAAGAGCAACGTGAGGCGAGCTCTAGATGCTAAATTGCCGATGATTATACTTCGGTATAAGGAGGCGCTTTTGAATACTAATGCTAACAATTCTTCTTTGCCTAGTGTTGTTTCATCTCTTTTGCAGGATTATGAGGATATGTTTCCCGAGGAGCTTCCACAAGGATTACCACCTATTCGGGGAATTGAGCATCAAATTGACTTCGTACCTGGTGCAACCATTCCAAACCGTCCAGCTTATCGAAGCAATCCCGAGGAAACGAAGGAGTTGCAAAAGCAAGTTGGCGAACTTATGGAGAAGGGGTTTGTGAGAGAGTGCATGAGTCCATGTGCAGTTCCGGTGATCTTAGTGCCTAAAAAGGATGGGAGATGGCGCATGTGCATAGATTGTCGAGCAGTGAACAATATTACAGTAAAGTATCGACATCCCATTCCTCGATTAAATGACATGTTAGATGAATTGCATGGGTTTTGTATATTCTCAAAAATTGATTTAAAAAGTGGTTATCATCAAATTAGAATGCAAGAGGGTGATGAATGGAAGACTGCTTTCAAAACAAAATATGGTCTTTATGAGTGGCTAGTGTTACCTTTTGGCTTAACTAATGCTCCTAGTACTTTCATGAGATTGATGAACCATGTTTTGCGACCATTCATTGGCAAATTTGTGGTAGTTTATTTTGATGATATTTTGATATATAGCAAAAACTTGGGAGAGCATGCATTGCATTTAAAGTCTGTTTTAGATGTTCTTAAAAAAGAGAAGTTGTTTGCTAACATGGATAAATGCACGTTTTGTACGGATAGAGTTGTTTTTCTTGGATTTGTTGTGAGTTCACAGGGAGTTCAAGTGTATGAGGAGAAAATACGTGCAATCCGAGAATGGCCGAGTCCATCAAATGTGAGTCAAGTTCGTAGTTTCCATGGACTGGCAAGTTTCTACCGACGTTTCGTGAAGAACTTCAACGACATCACAACACCATTGATGGAAGTAATCAAAAAGAGTGTGGGGTTTAAGTGGGGTGAAGAACAGGAAAAGACGTTTAAATTGATTAAAGATAAATTGACTAACGCTCCTTTGCTTGTTTTGCTTAACTTTACTAAAACTTTAAAAATTGAGTGTGATGCTTCAGGTTTAGGGATTGGAGCAGTGTTGATGCAAGAAGGAAAACCAGTAGCATACTTCAGTAAGAAATTAAGTGGAGTCGCTTTGAACTATCCGATGTATGACAAGGAGTTGTATGCATTGGTTCGAGCGTTGGAGACGTGGCAGCACTACCTTTGGCCTAAAGAGTTCGTGATTCACACGGATCATGAATCGCTGAAATACTTGAAGGGACATCACAAGTTGAACAAAAGACACGCGAGGTGGATGGAGTTCATTGAGAAATTTTCGTACGTCATCCGATACAAACAAGGTAAAGAGAATGTTGTTGCCGATGCTCTTTCGAGCAGGTACGTATTGTTGAATACTCTTGATACAAAATTGCTTAGGTTTGAACGAATTAAAGAGTTGTATGTTAATGACCTTGAATTTTGTGAAGAGTTTAAATCATGTGAAAAGAATGCTGTAGGTAAATATTTTAAAGTTGATGGTTTTCTGTTTCGAGAAAATAAGCTATGTATACCTGCACGTTCTTTGCGTAAGTTGTTGATTAGAGAGTCACATGGGGGAGGTCTAATGGGTCATTTTGGTGTTGAAAAGACTTTATCTGTTTTAAAAGAGTATTTTTATTGGCCTCATATGAAACGAGACGTGAAAAGAATTTGTAATAAATGCATTACGTGTAAGCATGCTAAGTCTCGTGTTCAACCTCATGTATTGTATACACCATTGCCAATTTCTAGTGAACCTTGGATTGATTTGTCTATGGATTTTGTATTGGGTTTGCCTAGGTCTAAGCGTGGTCATGATTCTATATTTGTGGTCGTGGATAGATTTTCTAAGATGGCACATTTTATTCCATGTCACGAAACTGATGATGCATCCCATATTGCTGATGTGTTCTTTTAGAGAAATTGTGCGTTTGCATGGCATGCCTAGAACAATTGTTTCAGATAGAGATTCTAAATTTTTTAGTTATTTTTGGAAGACATTGTAGTGTAAGTTAGGTACTAAACTGTTATTTTCAACTACTTGTCATCCACAAACAGACGGTCAAACCGAGGTAGTAAATAGGACTTTATCTGCATTGTTATGAGCTATTATTAAAAAGAACATTAAAGTTTGGGAAGAGTGTCTACCGCATGTTGAGTTTGCTTATAATAGATCTGTTCACTCTGTTACACAATTTTCACCATTTGAAATTGTATATGGTTTTAATCCGTTAACTGCATTGGATTTATTACCATTACCTTTGTCTGAATATACTAACATAGATGGAAAGAAAAAGGCTGAATTTGTTAGGCAGATACATGAGAAGGCGAGACTCAACATTGAAAGGAGGACGGAGCAATATGCGAAACAGGCCAACAAGGGTCGTCGTCAAGTGATTTTTGAACCGGGAGAGTGGGTGTGGTTACATATGCGAAAGGAAAGATTTCCAACTCAACGACGTTCAAAATTGCTTCCAAGAGGAGATGGTCCATTTCAAGTTCTCGAGCGCATCAATGATAATGCCTACAAATTGGATTTGCCTGGTGAGTATAATGTTAGTGCAACCTTCAACGTTACTGATCTTAGTTCGTTTAATGTAGGTGACGATTTGAGGACAAATCTTTCTCAAGAGGAGAGGTATGATGAGGGCATCCTTGGTTCGGGAACAGATGACAGTCATAGAGCGGATCCTATGTGCATGCCGGATGGGCCTGTGACAAGAGCTCAGGCTAAACGTTTCAAGGAGGGCCTTCATGGGTTGATACAAGGCATGTGGAGCGAGGATAGATCAAGTGTAGAGTTCGAGGAGCAGGATTCTAAGGCTTTGCATTTGATCATGATAATACAAGCAAACACATCAAGGTTGGGAACGATGGAAACAAGAGAAGAAGGAAAATTCCAAGTTGCAGAGTTCTCGCCCCGACGAGAACATCAAGGCCAAACTTCTCGCCCCGGCAAGAACCTCTCTGCCCATTTTCGCCCCGGCCTGAAATGATGCCGCCCCGGCGAAGACCTCTCTGGTCATTCTCGCCCTGGCAAGGATTCTGGTTCAAACTTCTCGCCCCGGCAAGAACAGTCGGATGTAGTTGGTGCGTTTTTCGAGGCAGACACATGTTTGAAGATTTTATCAGATTTCTTTTCCTTAATTTTAGGGATTTCAGTATATTTTCATAATTCTATTGTAATTAGGATATTTTAAGATAGGATTTTGATTCCAAATCAATTGTTATTTCCTTGTTGGATTCTAGGGTTTTTTTTTGCTAATTTTGGTTTGTATAAAATGCAAAAAAATGGATAGTACAATGAAGCTCAAAACATAGTCCCATCTCCCGTAGGGACTAAGACACCTAGTTAAAACTAGGAAACCGAAAACCTAACCTAATACATTAAGCCTCACAACCCGAGGTTAGGTTTTAAAAGGGAAAAAAAACAGATAAACTACATCTGCCCAAGAGGACAATACGTTAACAATCGGCTAGCAATCATCTAGTATATCATTTTGATGAGGGCCCAAAGCATATGCATCAGTTAGTATAAATAAGTTTTATGCTTGTAATTCAAACAACAATTCAATAATATTCTGAGTTTATTCATACTTGAGAGCTATTCTCTACTTTTGGTTCTTTGAAGGATTTCTAAGTAGTTTCTTAGTTTTTCTTTTGAGATTCATATTTAACTTATCATACAACAGACCATAGTTGTGTGTGGCGTTATTCTATCACATCAGACAATCTTACGGAGATTATCATTTTCCATCGAAGCAAGGGTCTAAGTGTTATTGGTGTTCCATCCTACGTGAATTTAATTGCTTGATCGAATATATCAAGATTCTCGTCTTCAAATTAGACGTTGGGTTAAGATTTCGAAGAGAGTCCATCAATTTGCTTACTAGAAATGATCCGGGCGACGACCACCACACGCAAGCGTGCCGTGGAGTCTATCAATATGCATGGCATGCCCCGAACAATTGTTTCAGATAGAGATGCTAAGGTCTTGAGCTATTTTTGGAAGACTTTGTGGTGTAAACTAGGAACTAAACTACTATTTTCAACTACTTGTCATCCACAAATTGACGGTTAAACGGAAGTAGTAAATAGAACTTTATCTGCATTATTAAGGGCTATCATTAAAAAGAATATTTTTCTTGCTAAATTTAAACTGTATTAAAAGAAAAGAATGTACAAACAACATGGAAAGCCCAATCAGAATATAGCATAGATGTCATAGGACATGCCCTATGATGCCGAGACTATAAAAGATTACAAGGCCATAAACCTAAACAAAGATTTTTTACAATCAAGACATAAAGGGGTAAAAAGAAGCAATAAAACAAACAAGCACCGAAGGCTAAACTGGAAAAATTTGACCAAACAAAAGCAAAGCATACAAGGACCCAGCCCAAGAGCAGTACCCCAAAAAACACACACAACCTGTAATATCCTGAATATTTATAGAACTTATAAATATGATATTGAATGACTAAAATTAGCTGTAAAGTTAATTTCGAGGACGAAATTCTTTGAAGTAGGGGTGAATGTAATACCCTGAATATTTATGAGGCTTATAAATACGATCGTATATGGTTAGAGGTTAATTTAGTAACGTAAAATTAGATATTGAGAAGTTTAAAACCTTAAGCCCTAATGAGATTTGAAGTTTTTAACATATGTGCTTAATAAAGATTGAAATGATATTTCGAAGCAGGTGTTTTGTGATTATATAGTGTAAACGATGAATTAGGTCAAATAAAATTTTTTGGTCAAGCTGCTTAGTCGTGCTTACATTGACAAAATGATTTGTCGTGTTTTCCACGATTTTACCAAGAAGCATTCCGACAAATTATTTTTGACAAGTTTTTTTTTTTGCTAAATATGTTTGTGTATAAGAAAACCATAAATACAATGGCAAAGGGGAATACCCCAGAGAAATAAAGTCAACATGAGACAGGCCCCATGAGGAACATATAAAGAGAACTATTCAACAAAGGAAATAGAATCAAAACATAAAAGCAACCAAATACAACCAGTTATGATATGTGTGACATTTTTGAATAGCCTGTTGAAACTTCGCAGAACTTGAGAGCCGAGCTTTAATCAGGTTGATGATTTCCTTAGTCAAGGCATGAGGGGGCAACATAGACCCATCATAGAGCATAGAGTTCCTAGCCCCCCAAATTTTATACAGGGAGGTGGAGAGAATGAGTCTCAGAATTTCAGAATGCATTTTACTCCCTTGGAACTGCTGAATATAATCTATTAGATTATCCCAGTCAGTTGGAATATTGGTCCAGTTTCCAACCGCCAGGACATTAGAAATCACATCACTAGAGTAATGGTAGTTAAAAAAAGGTGGTTGAAAGTTTCATTGGCAGAATTACACAAGAGACACCTCATTGAAGAATAGCTAGAGTAAGACATGAAAGCATCATTAGTAGGGAATCTTTTGTGAAAAGCAAGCCAAAGAAAGAATGAGTAGCGAGGAACATAATGTTTGTGCCATAGGATATTTGCCCAACAGACAACACTGCCATGGTGGCGGATGGAATCCCAAATTTTGTGAGCTTTTAGGATCCTAATATCAATAGAATCCCAAGTGATAGAGTCATCAGCTGTCGATGGAGATGGAGCTGAGGTGAAAAGACTATGAAAGTGAACAACATCGTGCTGGTTACTTTGGGGTAGCTCCCAATTTGAGTGAGATATAATGCTAGATAGAAGAGCAGTTTTTGGGATCCCCGAATTAGACAACAAGTAGGCATTGGGAGTGTGACGCCCCCAAATTCTCTGCACTCCCTGTAGCAGATTTGGTACTCACGTGATACTATTCAACTATAAATATTCCATAATATATAACTTCTATCTATCCAAGGTTCACAGTATCCCATAACAGCTAATAGTTCTGGCCAGAACGTTCACTGTGTTTGGATACCCTTACTTGGATGTATAGATTCATATCTTATGAATATCTCTTTCATATCAATAGTTCCTATCTATCTGACATTCACAATATTAATGATAAGATTATTCCTAGAACCGAGGGGCGCATTCCGGTAAAGATGGCACCTTACCTGTAATACCCGAGAATTTTAAATGATATTATTATTGATTTTTTTTAGTTAAATATTTGTTCGAATATGAGTATATGTGATATGTCCATTTTAGTAGTAATGCAATAAGATGATTTCTTGTGTATTTACTAAAAGAGTGATTTAATAAGAAACGAATTTATTTTAGTTACACATGAGTTATGTGGCATGAAGTGTGATGATACTTTTTAAAGTCGAAGAAGTGTATGATGATTCAGAATACGACAAGATTGATAATGAAGTTTATTAAACTTGTGAAATGTGCCTAGCATGGCAACGTGATGAAATAACTATTATTGATTGTTTAAATTATGGTTATGTAGCATGATATATTTTCGCGACATTAGCACGCGTGAGTATTCATATAATTCATTAAATAATGTGAGTATGCATAACCTTTAAATTATATGAAATAGCCTGTGTGACAATCTGATGCGTTGCATTAATGTATGAAGATGTACCGAATAAAACCTTATAGTAAAGGTAAGTTGAATGCTATAATTTATTAAATGATATAAAGGAGTGTTTGTGGCATGGTGGAACTACTAAATGTGTATTTTTATTAAGGAAAGGAAATGAATTTAGTAAATAAATATTTATTACGAAATATTTATTTTAACATGGTATGTGAATATATATAATAATAAAGTTTTATCAAAAAGTATGAGTTAATAATACTCAAATAAAATACCTTTAAATTATATGAGGTAATTAGTATTTGTTACATGATAATTATTTTCATACTCAAATATTAGTGTAATATGATGAATGGTGAGATAATAATGTACACTGAATAATTAGGTGTGGTGATTAAGGAAATTTTTACTGTACTTAATGTGTACATGGATTATATACACCTGTAAATTTAATTGATACAATGTGACTAGCATTTAATTATTTATACACTATATGGTCTAAGTCTGCATTTTATTAAATCAAGTATGCTAATAAGCATTGTTGGAAAGTCTGAGTTCTTTTGTCCCAAAAAGAGTGTCACTTTCTTGCTTAAATTCTTCATTTACGTGCTTTGCAAAAAGACTATAAGCCTAGTTCATCTTCCTTGCAAAACATCAGTAGCCCCATGATGAATGGGGAGTGGCCCAAATAGTGTTTCCTCACTATTTCACCAAACCATATTTGCCCAGTAAACTTCTCTTCTTCACATTGGTTAATCACAATGGGTATAAGCTTTGCACGGTTAATAATTTCTCTATAAATTGAGTTCATCTCTTCTCTAAATTCACTTGCTGAGTTATGATAAGTTAGTAATCTGAGATTGGAGGAATTCTTGTTTCAAGCTTCAAGAAGGTAATAATGTTGTTTAATTTCAATATTGGCAAATTATTAGAAATGCATGAATTAATTGTTGGGAATTGTTAGCATGATGTTTGTTGAGTTTATATGTATGTATAATAGCAATGTGGTTGATCATTGACATGTTTGAGTAAAGGAATTTGTGTTTGGGTTTGAAGAATTCGCGAAAACAGGGAGCTTCCTGGTTTAGCCGAGGAGCTGCGCAGGCGTGCTGCTCCCCAGGCCAAACCAGGCACGCGCGCGCCGTGCCCCAGAATGGGAATCCCAGTTTTTGATTCTTCAAATGTCATGAGCATGTTAGTTTAGCTTAAATAAGCCTATGTGTGTATCTGGTATGTGATCTAGTATGGCCTTGCATGACATGAGTTGGGTTAGCTTGGTTCTAACGACTTTTTAAAAGAAAACTTGAAGTGTTGGAAGTAAAACTTAGCGAGCTTTGTATCTTTGATGTTCTGAGCTTACAAGCATGTATATATGATCTAATTATGTGTGTGAATGCATACAGAGAGACACGTAGATGTATTAAGCAAGTTTAGTTAGTCTAAATGTGAAATTTTCAAGAAAAACTTAAGACGTGAGGACCATTGTTGTCAAACGTTGTGTAAATTTCGTTCCAACCTTGCAAGCATGAATAATAGGATTCATTATGCCTCTAGAACATGTTGACATGAGCACCATCTAGCTAAACATGAATTCTAACTATGTACGCGTGTTCAAGAAGGTGACATTCCAATTGTAAACTAGGGGATTAATGTGTACATGTGTTATATACCCCCGAGCATGCTTAATAAGTATGGTTTAGTCTCATTATGTGGTGTCATAATTATAATAGTTGGTCCTTTGCGCGATGGATTTGATTGGTTTAAAATATAGAAGGTTCTAACATAACACCTCATAACCTTGGATTGCATTTAGCATAAGCATGTTAAGTTTTAAACTCAGACTAATAACTTTATGAGCATGTGTATTTGAGTTATATCAGTAGCCTAAATGTTGGATAATAGACTCGGATTGCCACCTGAATAAAATTACATTTTTGGTCTGCCCAGAGAGTGGCGCGGCCACGCCACTCCTAAGGCAAAAACCAGCGCGGTCGCGCCGGTCGCCAGAATTGCCCAGTTGTTTTAAATTTGTAAATAGCGTCTTGCAGCATGTATGAATAAATGTTTTAAGTGGTATTGCATGATTAGACTGGTATACTATGTATTCGAGCTTATGTTGATGCTTAGGGTTGAGTTATTCTAGGTTGCTAACTCATTTAGCTAAAGATAAGAAATTACGAATATGGATTTAGTAATCATGATTCCACTTATGTGACTGTGTGTTGAAACTATGTGGTGCATAACCACTTAAAGTTATGAATGTTATGCTAACTAAGGAACCGACTCATTAATGATTAGGTCGTTTCAACGCAATTTAAATTAAAGCTAGATTACTTGTAGCTGAGCAAACAGGCAAGTTCCCTTTTTCCGAAACTTTACTTTGTCCAAGTTTCCTTTAACCCTACTCAATTTACATTCATGCAGGACGTGGTATATTGTGCAAGTATTCGAACCCTTTCTCTTTATCGAGCAAACATGTAAACTTGTATATTCATGTATCATGCAAGTATGTGACAACGACTCTTATGCTTTATAAACTGTCATTCATATTCTAAGGGTTGGTTTAAGATTAATATCTCTTAAACCTCATTGCGATTATTGGTATTCATTAAATCATTGAATATGATTATAAAAGTTGTCTAAACCATTGTTTCGGTTAGACTATTATACATGTGTTTGAAAGCTATTCCAAACCAATTATCTTGGTGAGGACTCTTATCTACTGAGATGAACAACCCTCATAGAAGGGGAAAATTATATATTGTCGGGGAACCGACGTGCGCACTTATAAGCATGTGACAGTTATGCATAATCTGGAGTACTATAGGCTGATCACCTGTGTGCTCGTTTTTATTGGATTTTCAGTATAATAACTGTTAATTCTAGCAAGCGTTCTTAGTCCTTTATTGACTACTCAATGTTCATATTCTTGAATTTGAAATGATTAGACGCAAGAATCTTATTGATGTTTCCGGTCCACAGCGACTCTCATAATTGATTTTCCTTATTATCCTTGAACTATCCTTTATTGTCATACCCTGGAATTTGAACTTTATATTATTCACCCTCATTGTATGTACTTGCTGGGCAAATTTGTTGCTCATCCTTGCTTTCTTTAAAATTTTTCAGTTAAGGCAGAGTGAGGTGAACCCTCAGGCAAGGATAAGGGAAAGGGCAAAACTACGGAGTAGCTTTGTTCTTTCTTAGGAAGGAGATTTTTTTTTACTATGTTGCTTAAGTTTTCTAAATTGGTTATGTAATAAGATTAGGCATGGATTATGTATTGGCACTATGTTTCAGTTTAAATCAAGACTTTTGGTTAATATTGTAGTATCGGTTGCGAGACCTTGGGACGAGAATAATTATATTAAATCAATGTAATTTATTCTATCTTTTCCGCTGCATTAGTTTTATGTCATTATTGTGTTAGAACGTGATGAACCAAATTCGAGATAGTGGTGTCAGAATTTGGGGGCGTCACATTACCGGCGCTCATTAAGTGTAACTCCAGAGCTTATAGAACTCTCAATATCATCTAATACCCTCATTCAGATGTATAGTTCATATGGATACTATACTAACTTAGTACAACCATTCTAAACAATTTTAAAGATTAGTGTATAACCCAATTAACATAATAAAAGGTGATAATGTATTACAATATTATTAAGTTCAGTTACATCATTCTCAGTACTGTGTCTTTATTACAACAAAAGTCATATAAGACTTGAAAACATTCACAAACTAATTAACATGACCTTTTCCTTTGTTTGTCCCTGAAGTTTCGGGGTTACCATCTATAACTGCAAAGAAAGATGTACGCAAGAATGAGCTACAAATGCTCAGCAAGTTTATTTGAAAATATAAAACACAATATATTTGAGTTGAAAGATTTCAAAGATGTATAATTGAGGGTTCTGTACTTGAACCATATATTTCTATCAGTTCTATCAGTCTTCAATGACTTAGAAAAGCTTGATTTTGGATATCTAGTAGGGGATCAGCCTCATCAATATCCTAGGAGTATGCATATCATCCTACCATTTATGTCGATATATAATCAACGGTCACCACCTTATCTTAAGGTTTTCCAGTTCACCTTACATCAAGGTGTTCCATTTCTCAGTATAAGATGTCGTACCAAAACAATTTGGTTTGACACAACAATTTATGCTCGAATAAACAATATATGAATAATGATTCATTACTTAAGTTATGCTGAACAAGAATCAGTAACTTCACAACAATTGATAGCAAGATATAGTACTTGCATAAAGATAACAAAGTTAGAAGACTTGCCTTGGTGTTTAGGATAATAAACACTAAACTCAAACTTGTTAAAATAACCCTACACAATCATTTAGTGCATAAGCGGTTAGATTTATCGTATTATATTACTTCATATGTCATATAATAACTTGACTTAACTATTTTCATAGGTGTTATAGGCTCCATAACACCCTAGCTCAAAAACTCATTTTTAAGTCCTTAAACCCGAGAGCCTCTAAGAAATTTTCAGCTTTGACGTCCTTTACGGAAACTGTCATAACTTCTTCGTTTCAAAACATTTTTGGGTGATTCTTGAGTCTAAATTCATTACAAGTTCCCCCTCTACAACTTTCTTTATATTACAGAAGCAGATTTGGACTTTAAAATTTCGAAAAATGGGCAGAAAGGTCTGTGAGCCTACTTTGATCAAAATATCTTGGGTTAACCATGTAAAACATGGTACCACTAGCATTAATTTGTTAAGATAACATGTTCTAAGACTCAATAACACTTCATAACATAAAAATACCAAAATCATAAACCTACTTATATTAGATTTATGACTTTTACTCAAGAACACATGAAGAACACGAAGAACACTTTGAAAAATTTGAACATGATAACTACTTACGATTTGATCATTTCTTCACTATAGTTGTAATGATTTAGACATTATAACTACTAGTGATCATGATATATACTACACTAGCTATAAAATGAAATTTGACATTATAACTACTAGTAAAATGTATAATTAGTTGTAACTACGAATTGAAATCAAACATTATAACTACTAAGATGATTACCTCTTGAAATTGGAAGTTTTAACTATTTATTGGCAACTATCAATACTTGAAATATATATATAGAGAGTAATTTCGCTCTTTGATTTTGTGAATTGGTAAGTTTTTTAAGCTTGCAAAGCTTCCTATTTATAGGCTAGGTAGAGTTAGGGCAAAATAGTCTTTTCGCATTAATCCACGACATCATCGCTTGCATCATCATCCTTTGTGACATCACTGCTTACATCATCATCCAACGTGATATCATCGCTTGCATCATCGTCTATTGTGACATCATTATGACATCATGATGACATCATCTTTGTGCTACTTTGAAGATGATGTCATGATTACATCATGGTTGAATCTGATTGGTCGATTCAAGTTCACATGGATTCTTAATTATATATTCGTATGTACATTGTATTTCACGCGTATTATATCTCGTATTAATCTCATATTCTATCGTATAATATTTCGTATTATACTCGTATTTATTCTTGCATTCTTCGTTTTTAACTTCTATAATTCATCCCACAGTCCAAAAACTACGTTTTTCGACTTCTAATTTTATTGGATATTCCATCTTTCCTCGTAATATTAACATTCGCGTATTCTTCGAAAAATCGAAAAGAGGCAAAAGCATTTTTGGGTGAATAGTGTTTTCGGCGACTATTTCTCAGAAAATGGTTAGACGATCAAAAAGTAACAGAAATATTTCTTTTTGTCTTTTCCCCTATTTTGTCTTATTATCGTGAATAGTAATTTGCACGTTTTTCGAGAAAAACTTTTATCGGTTATTACATGTTTTCGCATCGTATTACCGGTAAATCTTAAAACAGAATGTTATTACGACGTACACATTTCGCTAGGAAACCTAGGTTATTCCTAGGGTTTATCCCTTAGGGTTTAAGGTTTAGGTTTTAACCTCTTTTTTTTTCAATTTAGGTTTTAGCCTAAAATTAACTTCTTGATTTTAAAAAGTGTTAAGGTTAACTACTTAAACCAAAACACAAAATACTACACATAGCAGAAAGCATATAACACATTTGAAGTTCAATACAAGCTTATTTATTCATATAGCACATAACTTATGTTATAGTTCTAACCTCTAATTGTATACGAATCTACGAATCATTTTTAGTCTTTTAGATAGGTCAACGTATACTTGAGCAATTATTCTTAGGTTTTAAATTGACAATATTTATTAGATCTTGTCAGATCACATTTGAAATTTTTGGGATATTACATTCTACCCAACTTACAAGAATTTCGTCCTCGAAATTAACTTTACAAAAGAAAAAAAAAACTTTAGTCATTCAATATTATATTTATAAGTTCTATAAATATTCAGGATATTACATTCTCTCCTCCTTATAAGAATTTCGTCCTCGAAATTATTTTACAATCAACTTTAGTCATTTAATATCATATTTATAGGTTCTATAAATATTCAGGATATTACATTCTCTCCTCCTTATAATAATTTCGTCCTCGAAATTATCTCTAACTTAGTCTTCAATATGAATTTTCGGAATTCATCTTTTCTCATGTGTTCACTTATCTATACACATTTCCTTTCTGCAAAGGAATTTATATTTGTAAGGATGAGCTATAAAAAGCTTAAAAAGTTTAAACATTTAACAAGTTATACTCACACCGTGTTTAAATTGAATGAACATGTAGTTCAAAGATTTGTCCATATATATACTGAGGTTTGTCTGTCAAACCACACATTTACTAGATTCTGTCAGTCATAAAGACTTAGAATTCATAGGTTGTTCTGTTCAACCAGACATGGTAATCATTCCCAGAGGTCATATAAACTTAGGAATCATTAGTTCAGATATTTAATACTCTATCTTTTCCATTATTCTCTAAGCATAACACAAGTTTCAATCTATTATCAATATAGTGAACTAAGTGGTTCCCCACCCACGAACTAATGAATTAGCTCCCCATCTCATCAACACTGCTACAATTGTATCAACAATGTATATCGCTTCTACGATACCTCTACACTGCGACAAATGTTACCTCAGTGAGTTAGATCGGTTTCCTAACACATCTTAAACTCTTGCTGTTGTCCGATTTCACAATCAACAATTACATGCAAGTATACACGATCAACAAGTAATAAAGTGATAAGAGAGAGTGTCGAACTCACATGAATTACTATATTTTTAATCTCCAATTGTCAATCTAAATTATGCCTATTCTATTAAACAATCACAATTTGGGATTTTTGATAAAGAATAATTAAATAATTACTAACACTGACAATTAATTCAAAGGTTGAAATTCAGATTTAAGATGATTAAGACTACAATATCCCTAGTTATTTATCAAAAATCAATATATCTATGTCTTCCAATTATTCACTTCAATGGAGTTGTTAACAGAAATTCAATTGCATTTATAAGCCCTTTTCCAGGTGATCAAATAAATCTATCTAATCCAATTAACTCTACGATATTCCTATGCAAAGTTAAAAGATTAAATTCATTAAGTTCCAATTTCCAATTATTACATGCAGCAAAGAAATATTCCTATTTACTTCACAAATCCAATTATTCAACACATGCAAATAATTGAGACTACACGCTATCTTATCCAGTTCTAACCCTAGATTTCATCTCCCGAATTCATCTAAAGTAACCCGCTAATTGTCGGCCAAACAATTAATCGACAAGCATAAAATAAGATAGACAATTCCCATTAAATTGAACGATTGAAATCAAATAGATAATCAACTCATAATTATAACTGGTTCAATTGTAGCCTTAACTAAAAATTTAGTTCATACTGACAATAAAAACTAGAATATCAAAATAAGTCATCATAATTAATTACAAATCAGAGGATCATAATTAATTACAAAACTCAATATAATCTCTAGCTCTCTAATCTGAACTTCTCACGATGCTTGACTTGTCCTCCAATCTCCTCGCTCAGTTCTGAAAGTCAGTCTCTGAATAAGTCTGTGTGTCTCTAAATCCAAGTCTTGACCTTCTATTTATAGTCTCCTTTAGTCCCTCAATAAGTTTAATAGCAGGAGTCCTTGATCACTTTTATCTATCTAAAATAACAACATTCCAGCAAAATAAGGATTTCCATCTGCCGCTTCCTTGCCCCGACGAGAAGTTCAAGGCATAAATTCTCGCCCCGGGGAGAAACATACTCACAAATTCTCGCCCCGGCGAGAATGCCCTGCACCCAGCCAATTTTCTTCTTTTCATCCCTGCATCCAGCCATGACCTACAAAACCAATGCAAAACAAGTAAAAAGCTACCAAACACTTAAAAACAAGTAAAGAATAAGCCAAAAGACATATCAAACTCGTAGGTTAAAACCTACTCATCAAATACCCCCAAACTCAAAACTTTGTTTGCCCTCAAGCAAAACACAAAACAAAGCAAAACCACAACTAAACTAGCTACTACATGAATGCACATGCATGACTAACCATACTCAAGCAATTAATCAATAGACATCATAAAAATTCGGCCTCAGAAATCAGTAACTACCAATTCAACAGAATTTCAACCTCACACCATCCAAAAGCCAACTATTAGCAATTATGAATCACTCTCTACCCTTCCATAAGTATGCAACATATATTAAACCAATCAGGGTATGAATCCAACTCTAGGTATCACAATGCTCAAAAAGATGAATTCACAGATTTTACTCTTAAGCTCAACTGCTATTCACTTGCCTTCTCATTTTTTTTCGTCTTTTTCTTTAACAAGTGCGTTTTACGCTCCATCTCGTCATATATCCCGACTAGTGCAATGTTCATCTTTATTAGGCTATTCAGCGCCACCCGTGTAGCGAACTTTCAACCAACGACTCCCAAACCAGACGATTTTAGGGCGCTGAGTGTAAAGACATCTCCTAAGGGTATACTCATTCAAATGACACCGGCCACAAAGACAAACTTAATCAAGACCTGCTCTTATCTGTCTATATTCATTAATTCATCGTTTTCGTGCACTTAGATAGACATCGAAGCAGTATTTATTCAAAAAAAAAATTCATTTTTTTTTCAGTTTTCTTTCTTTTTTTTAGATCCAACAAGTGATAACAGTCTATATCTATATATGAGCATGTAATACACCAAAGAAGAACCAACTCCTAATTACTTTAATACACATTCGTGAATAAGTAAAAACCAAGGGTCTCAAATAACCACAACTACAACAATTAAACTCCAGATTTAGCAATAAGTATCCATCCCATTAAACTATAGTAGAACTAATCAAATTTCATCATTGGCCATCCCTAAATGACTTCCATCAATACATTGCTTGAATACCTCTAAATGCAATATCATATGATCCTATGCTACTAATTTTTTTTAAATATAACTGAATAAAAACTACGCTACAATGACACTCATGTAACTAAAAGTAAAAATTCAAATGATGCAGCTAAACATGCAAATATGCAAACACACCCCCCCAAACTCAAACTCAACAATGTCCTCATTGCGCGAAAAATAAAGAAAGTTAAGAACAGAGGACTCCCCTAGCAATTCAAGCAGTAGGCTCGAACTCATCATCGTCATTTGGGGACGGTGGTGGAAAAACTGGCAATGGCTGGGCTGCGGGAAACTGAACAGGATCCATCATCGGTTGCATATTGGAGTACATGTTCGCCATGGTTTGGATGCAACTCTGCTGATACGCATACATATGCTCCTGCTGATCCGCCAATCGCTGGTTCTGCCTCAATATGGTCTTATGATGGGAATCAATAAGACGCTGCAACTCTCGAAACTGAAGGCTGAACTTGGCTTTCCTTGGCCTAGTAGAAGTGGAAGGACCCTCCGAAGGACCCGCTCCCTCATCATCATCAAACTCATGTGCTTCTTCAGCGGGAGGAGAATGAACTATGTAACCCATACCACGAGGATGGGACTCACCGCCTTCCCATTCCTTATAGCGTGCAATTAAACGATGATCCAAAAGTAATAAGGGTTGCTGCAAAGCCTCCTCAGCTCCCCAACGAACTCCTGCACGAAGACACAATCCACATATCAACGAAGGGTGTGGCAAACCACCCTGACTATGCAAAGTCCGTATAGTGCGGTGAATCGACGCTTCAATCAACTGACCCACATTGATCTCAATCCCCGTCACAATAGCATATAACAATAAAGCTTTCTCTCGAGGAACATCACTCACGTGCTGTGATGGCATCAGTTTAGCCGAAAGGAAGGCATACCAGACCTTACCATACCGACTCAAGTCCTTGCTATGAAACATAGGTGCAGCACGTGGCCCTCTAGATATCCATGTCATCCCAGGCCTGCATAAGTCAGTAACTACCTTCTCCACATTGGGCCCCTCCCCAAGGAATCGAGTGTATCTGCAACGTAAATCATGCCTCAAGTTGTAATACTCATTGATCGTTTGGGCACTGAAGGACATTGTCTTCCCTCGAACTGTAACCTCGCATGTAGCCGTGTCCTCTGCATTAGCGTAAAACTCCTTGACTATAGCTATACATGCAGGCTCTGGATGGGCAGTGAATGTCTCCCATCCCCTCTCGACTATCTGATGCATCATCTCCCCATCAACCACCTCGTCAGGCGTGAGACCGCGCTCGGGAGTTAGAGCTTTACCCGATGTATATGTTTTATATCTGATAGCTGCCTCTACACTGACAAACTTTCTTCGATCAAAGGCCCTGGATGGAGTAGACGATGATCCCTCACCACGATGCCGCTTTGGAGCCATGATTGATCACTTAGCAAACGTACTTGCACAAATAATCTGCTATGCAACTCAACTTTCCCCCCAAACTCCATCTATACTAACTCTCAACTGAAAATGGCACGGTACAATGGAATAGATCTGATAGTGATGCGTTGGTGAACTGATTGATTGCTCCTTAAATTAAAAGCAAACCCTAAAACTCGTGTATGCACGGATGAAGCGGATGAAGATTGTGAAAACAACAGAGTATGCCCTCGCTTGAATATGAGATGGTTTAAACTGAAGTTAGGGTTTGATTTTAAAGTGGAGTGATTTAGGGTTTGTGTAGGAATCCAAGTATAGAAAGAAATTGGAAGGAAATTCGAAGAGAAATAGGAGGAATTTGGGTTGGGTCGGTCTTAGAGAAGGAGAAATAGTGTTTTGGAGAAGTGGCATGGGAATTGGACTGTTAAAAATCAAATTAGAATCGGATTTTAAAAACTGATTCCGCGATTCTCGCCGGGGCGAGAAAATAGGCTTATGAACCTCGCCGGGGCGAGAAGTGGCAGAGAGGTTGGGGCTGGGGCGAGAAAAATCTAGGTCGGGCACGCTTCAATAGAGAGGTTCTCGCCGGGACGAGCAACCTTAGTGCAATTTTCTCGCCGGGGCGAGAATCCTCAGACTTGAAATTTTTTTCTGCTTTTTCCTCTTGATCCTCTTGTCCTCTCTTGTACCATCCCAATGAACATGTTTCTTCCTTCTAAAACATTCCCATAGATTATATCCCTGTTTCCATAAACACCACATAAATGAGTTAAACTCGAAAGATTGAAGACCAAATTCAAACAAAAACACTTAAACTACTCCTAAAAGAAAAAAAATATTAATTAAACTAATTCTATGAAAGTAATAAAATATCATGATTGGGTTGCCTCCCATCAAGCGCTTGGTTTATAGTCGTCAGCCCGACTGTCTCAGCATTAGGCTTCAGCTTGATCGGGGACAGAAAGGTGAATCACTGATACTTGTCGATACACATCACCTCCCCAATAACGTTTGAGTCGCTGCCCGTTGACTTTGAATGTGCGCTTTGAATCCGGCTCTTCGACTTCAATTGCCCCATGAGATCCTACAGCAGTAATAATGAAAGGGCCGACCATCTAGACTTCAGCTTCCCAGGAAATAACCGCAGTTTGGAATTGAACAACAGCACAACTTGTCCCGATTCAAACTTTCGATCCACGATCCGTTTGTCATGCCACCTTTTGACTTTTTCTTTGTACAGCTTGGCATTCTCATAGGCATGATGGCGAAACTCCTCCATCTCGTTCAATTGGAGCAACCTTTTCTCACCAGCGGCTTGAAGATCAGGGTTCAACTTTTGAATTGCCCAATAGGCCTTATGCTCAAGTTCGACCGGTAAATGACATACTTTCCCATAAACCATACGATACGGCGACATTCCGATGGGATTCTTATAAGCAGTGCGATACACCCATAAAGCATCGTCTAGTTTCATTGCCCAGTCCTTACGAGTCGGGTTTACCACTTTCTCCAGAATTTGCTTAATTTCCCAATTCGATACCTCTGCTTGGCCATTCGTTTGGGGATGATAAGCTGTAGCAATCCGGTGTTTGACTATGTATTTAGCTAACAACTTAGTGAACTGCTTATTACAAAAATGAGTACCTTCGTCACTGATTATGGCTCTTGGTGTACCGAATCTAGTAAAGATATTCTTGTTCAGGAACCGTAGAACCACTTTGGCATCATTGGTGGGTAATACAAGTGCTTCGACCCATTTTGACACGTAATCCACCGCCAAAAGTATGTATTGATTGTTAAATGATGACGAAAATGGCCCCATAAAGTCAATACCCCAAACATCAAATAGTTCAACCTCAAGGATGGTGTTGAGAGGCAATTCGTGCCGCTTCGAGATATTTCCAACCCGTTGACATCTATCACACTTAAGCACAAAGAGATGGGCGTCCTTGAACAACGAAGGCCAGAAAAATCCCGACTGTAACACCTTTACTGCAGTTCTTGAAAGTAGTATGCACATAAGCCAATCATATTTGATATGATGTAGCATATACTTTGTAATCTTATTCATTTATTAATAAAAAAATTGATTTTCTTAAAAAGCATTTTATATTATCTACATGATGCTGTTATATTAAATGTGATAAACCCATAGTTTTGAGCAATGCTTTTAGAATCATGATGGTGATCAGGCTAATGAGATCTAAATTCGAGATAACTCACAAACTAAAATTGTTCCTAATCGTTGGATTACTAAATTGGGGATTAGTGAATCCGGATAGATTAGTACATACGTTGCTTGCTCTTAGAAAGAGGATGATTGATCTCATAATCATTTGTGTGGAGACACTAAAGCAAGTATGTAGGTGCTTATTAGAGAATAAGTTCACTGAACGTGACTCGCTAAGGAATACCTAATGGAGTTTTACTCGCCTGTCAATAGAAATTCCTCTAGTGATAGTAGTACAAGTGATCCTTGAACTTGAGATCATCATAGTATCTTGTGTATGATGAATTATACTTTGACATGTCCCTTAAGACCTTTGGGGTATATCAAAGGGTATGATTGGGTATAATAAGTTGTACATGGAGATAGGTGAATGATCAACAAAGAATCTACCACGTCTAGTAAAAGATGTGAATGTCCTATGTGATTCGATAAATGACAACTCAGTAGTCCTTGGCCAAGGCAGCATGAAATTAGAAAGGAGTTTCTAATTTGTATTATTTAGAGTTGTGCATTTGGGAATCGAAATACATATAATTAAATAAAATAAGACTTGACAGTAAATCCATGTCTTATATTTAATTGGGACATTGTATGGTAGAAAGATTGAATTGTACGGTAACTATTTACTCAAAGGTTCTTTTGTGATTGATGTTGAAATCTATATTATCTGGAAAGTCGTTGATCGCTAAGGGGGCTTACCCTTATTGTAGAATAAATATTATTTATTTAAATGAATTAAATAGTTTAATTTATTTATTTAAATAATATTAGAATTGTTCTAATTGATTTATTCACAACCAGTTTAATATGGAGAACCTAAAGGGTCACACCGCAAAAGAAAAATATTTATTTAAGAAGTAAATGACATAATTGTAATAATAAGTTAAGTGTATTTAATTTAGTCTATGGAGATAGAATAAATTAAATAGCTTAATATTTATTATTTAATATTTTGGAAATATTAAATATAAATTAATAAGAGGAGTCTTATTATTATTATTACTATTACTATTATTTAATTCCTAATATGATTGGGAATTAATTAATAGAACTATTATTTATTTCCTAATAGGGATTGAGAATTAATTAGTAGAAGTACTCTCTCACGAATTCCTAATTGGATTAGGAGCATAATTAATTAAAGGAGTTTAATTAGAATATAAACCCTAATCCTAAATAGTTTAGGGAAGGGTTATTCCTACATCTATAAATAAGAAGAGTCTTATCATAGATTAGGGTTACACGCTCTTGCATAAGATTGTGGAGAGTACTTGCAATTTCTATAGAGATAGAAACTAGGGTTTTTGCCAAACACCCAACTTCTTGAATACTTGTTCTTCCTTGGTGGATCACCTCTAGAGGCCAAACTCTTGGGTGGCGAACGTTGATCAAAGGAAGGAATCACACCGTTGAATTCGAGGAGAACACGAAGGACTAGGAGTTGAACTTATACCCGAGAAAGCTTTGTTCTACGAGGGTATAATTCTTGTTCTCTTTCTCTTTCGTTTATATCGTTAATTGAGCACATTGATCGATCATGGTGATGGTTTGTACAAAAGTTTAAAATCCGATTTTATCGCGCTTCCGCACTATTTATGTAATTTGATTGCATGTTCGCGCTATATACAAACCTAACAGTTCTTTCTCCTCCATAATGACCTCCATAATCTGACGAATGACAATGAGTCAATATACTCTCCATTTCTTCCTGTGGCACATAACATCTTATCATCTGATCCGCACAAGTTTTGAAGAGGAATGGCTCATCCCAAAAGTACTGCTTGACATCATGGAGAAATTTCTTTCTTTGCTGAGAAGTGAAATCTTGCAGAAGAACATTACTGACTAGAAAGTTCACATAATCAGCATACCAAGGGACTTCGGTGTTGATACCAAACACTTGTTCATCTGGAAATGACTCATTGATTACCACATCATTCTTTTTCTGCATGTCGGCATTCTCTAACCTTGAAAGATGATCAGCCACTTGATTCTCCGTACCTTTCTTATCTCGAATCTCCAAGTCGAATTCTTGCAACAAGAGGACCCATCGAATCAATCTAGGTTTGGCATCCTTCTTTGCAATCAAGTATTTGATAGCTGCATGATCAGTGTAGACAATCACCTTGGTTCCGATCAGATATGCTCGAAACTTGTCAAAGGCAAATACTACTGCAAGCAACTCTTTCTCTGTAGTAGTATAATTCAATTGAGCTTCTGTGAGTGTCTTACTTGAGTAGTAGATGGTGTGAAAAACCTTGTCCCTTCGCTGACCCAGCACAGCTCCCACTGCATAATCACTTGCGTCACACATCAACTCAAAAGGCAAAGTCCAATCGGGAGCAACTATGATCGGGGCTGTGATTAACTTCTTTTTCAGCACTTCAAAGGCTTCGATGCAAGCTTGATCCATCTTAAACGGAACATCTTTTTCAAGGAGTGAACACAATAGTTTTGAAATTTTTGAGAAATCCTTGATGAATCGACGGTAGAATCCTGCATGTCCGAGAAAACTTCTAATACCTTTTACAGATGTCGGTGGAGGTAGCTTTTCAATGGTTTCAATCTTTGCCCTATCCACCTCTAGACCTGCACTTTGTGCCCCAGAATAACCCCTTCTCGCACCATTAGTGGCATTTTTCCCAATTAAGCACCAGATTCGTCTCCACACAACGCTTCAGTACTAAGATGAGATTATTAAGACACAAGTCAAAACTATCCCCGAATACAGAGAAGTCATCCATGAATACCTCCAAATTTTGTTCAACCATATCCGAGAAGATAGCCATCATGCATCGCTGGAATGTAGCCGGTGCATTACATAACCCGAAAGACATTCTCCGGAATGCAAACGTTCCATAAGGACATGTAAAAGTTGTTTTCTCTTGATCCTCCGGAGCTATCACTATCTGGTTATATCCTGAGTATCCATCGAGAAGGCAATAGAACTGATGACCGGACAACCTATCCAACATCTGATCAATAAATGGCAAAGGAAAGTGATCCTTGCGCGTAGCTTTGTTCAACTTGCGGTAATCCATACACACTCTCCAACCTGTAACCGTTCTTGTAGGAATGAGTTCATTGTTTTCGTTCTTAACCACTGTCATTCCTCCCTTTTTAGGCACACATTGTACGAGACTTACCCAAGCACTATCTGAAATTGGATAGATAATACCGGCGTCTAACCACTTAATAATTTCCTTCTTCTGTTAGGTTTGTATATAACGCGAGCATGCAATCAAATTACATAAATAGAGCGGAAGCGCGATAAAACAGATTTTAAAATTTTTATACAAACCATCACTGTGATCGATCAATGTGCTCAATTAACGATATAAACGAAAGAGAAAGAGAATAAGAATTATACCCTCATAGAACAAAGCTTCCTCGGGTATAAGTTCAACTCCTAGTCCTTCGTGTTCTCCTCGAATGCTACGGTGTGATTCCTTCCTTTGATCAACGTTAGCCACCCAAGTGTTTGGCCTCTATAGGTGATCTACCAAGGAAGAACAAGTATTCAAGAAGTTGGGTGTTTGGCAAAAACCCTAGTTTCTATCTCTATAGAAATTGCAAGTACTCTCCACAATCTTATGCAAGAGCGTGTAACCATAATCTATGATAAGACTCTTCTTATTTATAGATGTAGGAATAACCCTTCCCTAAACTATTTAGGATTAGGGTTTATATTCTAATTAAACTCCTTTAATTAATTATGCTCCTAATCCAATTAGGAATTCATGGAAGAGTACTTCTATTAATTAATTCCCAATCCCTATTAGGAATTAAATAATAGTAAAAGTAATAATAATAATAAGACTCCTCTTATTAATTTATATTTAATATTTCCAAAATATTAAATAATAAATATTAAGCTATTTAATTTATTCTATCTCTATAGACTAAATTAAATACACTTAACTTATTATTACAATTATGCCATTTACTTCTTAAATAAATATTTTCCTTTTGCGGTGTGACCCTTTAGGTTCTCCATATTAAACCGGTTGTGAATAAAACAATTAGAACAATTCTAATCTTATTTAAATAAATAAATTAAACTATTTAATTCATTTAAATAAATAATATTTATTCTACAATAAGGGTAAGCCCCCTTAGCGATCAACGACTTTCCAGATAATATAGATTTCAACATTAATCACAAAAGAACCTTTGAGTAAATAGTTACCGTACAATTCAATCCTTCTACCATACAATGTCCCAATTTAATATAAGACATGGATTTACTGTCAAGTCTTATTTTATTTAATTATATGTATTTCGATTCCCAAATGCACAACTCTGATTAATGCAAATTAGAAACTCCTTTCTAATTTCATTCTGCCTTGGCCAAGGACTACTGAGTTATCATTTATCGAATCACATAGGACATTCACATCTTTTACTAGACGTGGTAGACTCTTTGTTGATCATTCACCTATCTCCATGTACAACTTATTATACCTAATCATACCCTTTGATATACCCTAAAGGTCTTAAGGGACATGTCAAAGTATAACTCATCATACACAAGATACTATGATGATCTCAAGTCCAAGGATCACTTGTACTACTATCACTAGAGGAATTCCTATTGACAGGCGAGTAAAACTCTATTAGGTATTCCTTAGCGAGCCACGTTTAGTGAACTTATTCTCTAATAAGCACCTACATACTTGCTTTAGTGTCTCCACACAAATGATTATGAGATCAATCATCCTCTTCTTAAGAGCAAGCAACGTATGTACTAATCTATCCGGATTCACTAATCCCCTATTTAGTAATCCAACGATTAGGAACGATAGATGAACATCAATCCTAAGCGCCTACGGGCCAGTCATGTGGTGGTACGAGCCTTCGACGGATCCTGGAGGGATACCATTGGGGAGATAGAATTGTCGGTGGAAATAGGACCTTGTACTTTTGATATCTCTTTCCAAGTCTTAGATATTGCGGCAAGTTATAACCTGTTATTGGGGAGGCCGTGGATACACATGGCCGGGGCAGTTCCTTCCACGCTACACCAGCAAATCAAATTTATCATCGACGGGAATCTGGTGACGATCTCGGCAGAATGTGATGACCCTTCTCCTTCCAGGAATGGCCTGCCTGTGATTAATGTTGACGAGTCGGCGACACCTGCCAGTTTTCAGGCACTGGAAATTAGCACTCCCCACTACAGATGCCTGGGGGCTCCAGCCATGAAACCTAAGGTCTCTCCAGAACTTACCTTTGTTGCAAAAGAAATGATGAGGATGAAATTTCAACCCGGACAAGGGTTAGGAAAGAGCAGTCAAGGAATCACCGAGCCCATTCGACTACCACAGCAGATAGGCAAAGCAGGGTTGGGATATCGTGAAGGCGTAGCACGGAGACACCGTCAAGGCGCGGCCCCGACTCGTTTGGCCGGAAATCCGATGACCAAGGTAAACAATGAACGAGGGACTATCAAGCCTGTGATTGGGATAGGGGATGAAGAGTTGACCCCCACAAATGATGAGTCAACCAAGAAGGAAAGTTTCCTACAGGAGGTCGCGCAAAAGTTCGAAACCAGGTGCTATATCCCCGGACAGTTAACAAGCAAGGGAGAGGGGAAGGATGTTGTCACGCCACCAGGAGCCCAACAAAGTGTGCCTGTCATCGATTGGGCAGGGCTAATTATTCCCGAGGAAGGTATGAAGAGGGACTCAGGCGATGTAGCCGTAGTCATCGGGGAAGTTTCCGATGTAAAGCCACCTTGCATCCAGCGCATTCCATCTGATATGACCATCGACAATTGGACAATGGAACCAGTGATATCCAAACAAGGGTAAAACCCGTCGTCAGGGTGGTAGACCCTAGAGGATGGAAGGATGAAGAAGTTCATTTTTTGTTTTGTATTTTGCATAATTATGTCGTTTCATCATGTTATCTAAAAAATGTGATCGTTGTGGAAAATGACTTATATATGACAAATATTTTGTTTCATGTCAGGTGTAACAATTTGAGTAATCCTTGCCTAACAAACGGTCTTTCAAATTTGAATGATGACTATGATTTTGATATTGAGCTGGATTTCGATTTGATGGGCATTGAGCAAGACGAGACAGATTACGACGACGCGCCTGACGAGATCAAAGGATGGGTCGAGGATAAACCCAAACCCAACTTAGACCAAACCATCACCATAGATATCGGAACCCCTGACAAGCCAAAAGAGCTCAAGATAGGGACAGACCTTACCCCTAGCCAGGGAGCAGAAATAATTGAATTGCTAAGCCAGTATGAGGATGTCTTTGCCTGGTCTCATGAGGACATGATCGGATTGTCCACCGACATTGTGGTACACCGGTTGCCCATCAAGGAGGGTTTCAGGCCTGTCAAGCAGAAACTAAGAAAGTTAAAACCGGAGTGGAGCTTGAAGGTGAAAGAAGAGATCATCAAACAGTTCAGGGCTGGAATTATTAAGGTGTCCACTTACCCAGAATGGTTGTCCAATGTAGTCCCAGTGGCTAAGCCTGGAGGGAAGGTGAGGGTATGTGTAGATTATAGAGATCTAAACAAGGCCAGTCTCAAGGATAACTTCTCGGTGCCTTTCATACACATCCTGGTGGATAACACAGCCCAGTACGAGATGTACTCTTTTGTTGATTTCTTTGAGGGGTATCATCAGATAATGGTGGTGGAAGAAGATCGGGAAAAGACCGCATTCATCACCCCTTGGGGCACTTTCTGCTATAGACGATTGGCTTTCGGTCTCACAAATGCGGGGGCTACTTATCAGAAAGCCATGATGGCCCTGTTCCATGACATGATGCACAAGGAGATAGAAGTCTACATGGATGACATTATCGTGAAGTCAAGGGTAGAATCTGATCATATAACCCATCTCAAAAAGCTATTCGATCGGCTCAGAAAATATAATTTGAAGCTCAATCCAGTAAAGTGTGCTTTCGGAGTGCAGTCGGGCAAGCTCTTGGGATTCCTGGTTAGTGATCGGGGCATTGAGTTGGATCCGGCGAAGATTAAGGCCATTGTGGATATGCCGGCACCTCACACAGAGAAGGAGATAAGAGGATTCCTGGGAAGAATAAACTTCATCAGCCGCTTCATATCCCACTTGACGACTACATGTTAGCCGATTTTCAAACTATTAAGGAAGGATGCTTCCCAATAGTGGAATGGGCAATGTCAGAAAGCCTTTCAGACCATTAAAAACCAGCTGACAGAGGCACCAGTGCTGGTACCCCCGAAGGATGGGATCCCTCTGTTTATGTATATATCGGTCAATGCCATTGCAATGGGATGTATGCTGGGACAGAAGAATGAAGCAGGTAAAGAGCAGGCCATCTATTACCTCAGCAAGAGATTTAGCCGATGTGAACAGAATTACACTCCCATCGAGAAGACCTGTTGTGCCTTGGCCTGGGCTGCAAGGAGATTACAGCACTACCTCCATGGGCATACTACGTACTTGATATCGAGGATGGATCCCCTGAAATATATCTTTGAAAGGCCCATGCTGAACTGTCGGCTATCAAGATGGCAGTTAATCTTACAACAGTTCGACATGGTATACGTAACTCAGAAAGCCATGAAAGGGCAGGGAATTGCAGATCAGTTAGCAGAAACGCCATCAGGGGGGATGGAGCCTTTAGAAACTCCTTTACCGGGCGAGGATGTATTTTGGGTATTACACACGAAATGTGATGACGAGGGGCAGTTCTGGAAGCTGTATTTTGATGGTGCCATGAATGCTGAGGGGGCAGGAGCCAGAGCAGTCCTAGTCTCTATCACCGGAGAGCAATACCCTGTGGCCACTAAATTGCAGTTCAGTAATTCGAACAACACAGCTGAGTATGAGGGATGTATATTGGGACTCCGTTTTGCCCGCGATATGGGAGTGAAAAGACTGGCGGTGTTCGGGGATTCAGAACTGGTAATCAGACAGGCGATCGGGGTGTACAACACAAAAGAGCTCCGGTTACTTCCATACCATCGTTGTGTTATCCAATTGATGCGAGAGTTCGAAGATATCGCTTTCCGACATATCCCCCGGGGACGGAATGATTTTGCCGATGCATTGGCAACTTTGGCTTCCTTAATCCATATAATCAAAAGAAAAGATGTTCCACAGATTGAAATAGCGGTACGGAATGCCCCGGCATACGAGGAACATGTTGCAGTATTGTCAGACGAGATGGATCTGCCAAAGCAGCGTTGGTATCACGACATAAGGGAATATCTGAGGGATAGATCCATTCCCGACCAGGCAAGCCGAGCTGAGAGAATGAGAATTCAAAAGATGGCAATGAAGTTTTACCTGAGTGGAGATTCACTCTACAAGAGGGATGTTGGGTTGGGACTGTTGCAATGCGTAGATGAGACGCAGGCCCAAAAGATTATGAACGAAATACATGGTGGAGTGTGTGGGCCACACATGAGTGGACCGATGCTGGCCAAAAAGATCTTGAGAACGGGGCATTATTGGTTAACACTGAAAGCCAACTGCGATGATTATGTCAAACGGTGTTATCAATGCCAGGTGCACGGTAATGTGATCCATACGCCTTCCAACGAACTGCACTGTATGACCTCCCCTTGGCCCTTCTCAATGTGGGGAATGGATGTAATCGGACCAATAGAGCCCAAAGCAAGCAACGGACACCAATTCATTTTCGTCATGATCGATTATTTCACTAAATGGGTAGAAGCAGCTTCTTTCCCCAAAGTAACTCAGGAGATCATCGTCGGCTTCATCAGGAATAATATCATTTGTCGATACGGGCAACCTAAGGTTTTGGTCTCCGACAATGCCAAGAATTTGAACAACGCCCTCATGAAGGGATTATGCGACCAGTTTAAGATCAAACACCTCAATTCTGTCATTTACCGTCCTAAGATGAATGGGGCAGTGGAGGCTGCAAACAAGAATATCAAGAAGATCATGGCGAAAATGTCTGCTAATCATCGGGGATGGCCGGATCTGCTACCCCTCACCCTGCTGGCATACAGAACGTCAACGCGTACTTCTACAGGGGCAACCCCTTACGCTTTGGTATATGGAATGGAATCTGTTCTGCCAGTTGAGGTTGAGATGGCGTCCCTCAGAATATTGATCGATGCTCAGATAAGCGAGGAGGATTGGTTGCAAAGTCGATACGACCAATTGGCCCTAATTGATGAAAGGAGGGTGGCTGCTGTTTGGCACGGTCAGTTGTACCAACAAAGGATCTCTCGATCATACGACAAAAGGATAAGACCTCGGAAGTTCAAGGAAAATGACCTAGTGCTAAAAAGAGTCATGCCTTGTCAAGACGAAGCCAAAGGGAAGTTTTCCCCGAACTGGGAAGGACCTTTTGTGATTAAGAAAGTGCTATCGGGAGGAGCCCTTATATTGCAAGAAATGGATGGGGAGGTATTTCCACAGCCCCTCAATTTTGACTCGGTGAAGCGGTTCCACGCTTGAATAATCAGTTTCTCCTTTTTCTGTGAGGAACGAACTACGTAGGACCTGATCTCCCAACTTGTGGGGGTACGTAGGCAGCCATCATGGCACGGTCCGATTCCTTAAAAATAATACTTTCTCTAACCAAAACCAATTCCCAACAACCATATAAACCTTCTTACACCCTCGAAACCTTCCCGAAACCAGCCGACTAATCAGCTTCATCTCAAATGACATAACCCTAGCCCAACCAAACAGTTAGCCAAAATCTAAGACTCAATCCGATGAAATCAACAGGGGTGCGGCAATATCTGTCAGATCTCCATCAAGACTGGAGAAGAGAAAGAAAGCGAAATGTCAAAATCATGGTTAGCTGGATAAAATGAAGATCAAATGAAAGGCAACGATACGACAAAAAGGGAAATTGACTAAATTTAAATGCATGTCTACATATATAAGTCATTTTGTTACAAGATTTCTCTTTCGATAACCGATGAAACTGACATAGTCTATGCAGGAAATAAAATAATCTACAAATCTGAAACTAGCTGAAGCAGGATGGATAAAGTGGTGGATAGATCTGAAGCATCAGCATCCCCTGCAATCTGTTGCCCCATCATGTCGATGCGATCCAATAAAGCAGTGGCTCGGCTGACAGTCTCAGAATGAGCATCTATAACTGCCCTGGTCTGAAATACAATGGCATCTCTATCAGCAATGGCAGCATCTCTAGCCAGAATGGCATCATCTCTCTCAACAAGAGCGGCATCCCTCTCAGCCTCAGTAGTAATCAAGGCCAGGCAGAGTCGGGTATCCTCAGTAACCCGACTAGGGGCAGAATCAGCCGAGATGGAATGATCTGTGGTACCATCTGGGAAAATCACTCCAGAGTCATCAAAAGCCCCAGTTTAACTCAAACCAACCGTATCCGAGTCTCCGCACAACCATTGCATATAAGCGAATGTCTGGATGGGGCTACCGTCATTATACTCGGCAAGGATCCTGCGAGACCAAAGATCATATACCCGTAGTAAATCTCTCTCTGTCTGGGATGATATAAGGAATCGGTAGGCGGTTGCGCCCGTGAAAGGGTGAAAATCCTGTGTCTGATCAAACTGCCCTGTAACCGCCAAGGGATGATAAGTTGTCACACCCCTCAGGCCAGCAATAGGGATGAAATCCAGGGTGGGCACGTGAGTCAAAAAGCTCATAAAGGAGCAATAACCCGAGTAGATCAGGAGATGAAAAGGATCCTCAATAACCGATAAGAATTCTGCCCAGGAGGCCGCATCAGTACAGCTCACTCGACGAAACGAAAATTGCGTGGCTATGTCATGGCTGAAGCAAAACCCTTGGCGACGGAAATGGCCAATGGGGCTGAGGTGGCTCATAAATCACACGTACAACAAAGTAGAGCTCCCTCTGAATACCCTGCCTCGGAAAGACTGACAGTATGAGGCTGATATGTAGGTATCTGCCAATATCATGGGAAGAACGGTGTGATCCTCCTGAAGGGCTCTAACGGCCGCGACAACTCGCATATCCAACTGATCGGGTCCGGCTGGCAAGTACAAAACTGAGATGACACAGGCCATCAAAACGTCTACTCTCAAAGCGCCCCAGCACTCCTCAGACACGAAAAAATCACCAGAGAGTAGACAAAAACTGTCGGGTGAGCCGAATCGGTCAATCAGGAAATGTAGGGGAACTAGATGGTCTGATGAGACCACCGATAACAGGACTGTCCTCCGCAAACCAGTGAAAGTCAAGAACTGACGGCGCATGGAACCAGCTGTGACCCTAGCACAAGGACCATCCAAAGGCAAGCCGGTAAAGCGAGCATACTCCTCGAGAGTGGGCGTCAACTCCACTGTCCCTAATCTAAACACCTGACGGGCAGGGGCCCAATAGCTCAGAATACCCTCCACAAAGCCCGCTGGCACCTGAAAGGATAATAAGGACCAAGAATGTCCCAAAAGACCATCTGCGATAACCCTATCGGCCGGCGATAAACTGTCCAACCAGCAGAGAAGATTGCCAACCAACCCTGCGGGAGGAATGGGGTCCAAACATACCACGACATCTGATGACGACATCTGTGAAAAATAGTATCAAAAAGACTGTGCAGGTGTCATTTTCTATCCATAAACAAAAAGCATGCATCATACAGTTAATAATAAAGCAATTGAACGTTCATAATGATAAAAATAACTGTGCATAAATAAACAAATGAGTTCAATACATAGTGCATGAAAAAAATAAAAAATAAATATAACAAGGTTCAGGTACAAAAGGCCCTATCCTAGCCTGATCTAGTCAAAAGTGAGGTCATCTAAGAAGGCGGGATCCTCGAACTGATCCCCTGGAGTCGTCGATGTCGGAGGCCCAAAGTTCATGTCAGGGATATATGGCGGCACTGGAGCATCAGACCAGCTCGGGCCGGTGTCAAAACCCGCACTGTCAGGATCATATGCATAGGCATCCTCTAGGGTCCGACCTAGCACCCGAAGATACAACAGCTGCTCCACCTGGCGGGTCAGAGTGGCAATCTGCTCAGCATGAGTCGGACTCCGAACGCAGGCGGCCCAATCAGTCATCATCACCGAGCCGGGGACCATATCTCCGAGAAAGAATGTGGCCCGGGTCTAAGGACCGATGGTGCGGGGCACCCACCAGGTACGAAAGGCCTCGCTCGTGCTGGGACCCGAAGAGAGCGTATGGCCATCCTCCCCCGCAAGCATAATCTCCGAAGGCTGAGAATCCAACGACCAGGATGTGGTAAAGGGAAGGGAGTGCGGGATGCGGATCTCTCCAGTAACGTATCTGAATGCGCGCTCTCCCAGATACATCACCCAGCCCCCGACACTCTGCAAAGTAAGGCGGCGGGTGGAAAGTGCGAACTCCGGATCGGAAGGATACCCATCTGTGAACCCCACATCCAGATGCTCAGGAGAATAAGGAGTCCAAACGACCTCTGCAGCGGTGATCAACTCTAGCTGAATGCGGCAATGGGCAAAGCTGCTAGATATCGGGACCTCCTCCAGAGTGCTGTGATGCCACCGTAGACCCCTGGGGTAGGTATCCAGACCGAGGGTCGTGACAGGCCTCAGGCATGGAAGACGCTCGTAGGCCCAGAACTGTGAACAGAAACAAGACCAGGCATGAGTAAACCGTCAAATGCAGAAAAGAGAAATGAAATGAAGGGAAGTACAGTAAGAAAAGAGGAAGAGAGGGCTCACTAGTAAGAAGTGGTAAAAGCCGAGCTAAGCATCTGTCTGTCCCTCCGAACGTAGACAAAGACCGTGGAGGAAATAAGCAAAGGTGAAGGACTCCCAGTCATAGTCGTCGATCCGGTCTACATCCCTGACGGCTCCGACGACGCTGAAATGAATGGTAGAAGAGTTGTTCCCTAAGAAACAACCCCTCATAATGGTCAGGAACAGACGTCGGAGCAGAATATCACGAGTGGATCGATCTGCTGGGAATGGCGTCGCATATATGCCTCCGACAGCGTCAACAGCCAAGGCTCCAGACCGAATGCTGCGGGCCTTAAAGACCCGGTCATCGGTAGCGAAACCCAATAGAGCTCGGACCTTTGCTGGAGTAATATCAAGATCCAGAGGGACACGAGATCCGGTGAACTCGATACCCGTGATGTACCTCCAATCCCAAGGAGTCAGCACGACCTCACAGTCCAAAAGGTGAAGGGACTGGGTCCGGTGGAACCATCGCTCGGATAGAGCCCTCATATAACCCCAGGGGCACTGACGGGGAATGATGGTGAAGAAATGACGAAAGCCCCAGGAATCCACCACCGCTCGGTAATCACTGTGCAAAGCTGTATAGAGGGAGTAAATGTTAAACCAGTTACCCCTCGGCTGAGTAAACTCGGGCACCTGTGGCAATCACTAATGGGTCAGTCCAGATACGAACGGAAATGGAGAAATTGAGAATAAATTCAGTGCAGAATTGAATATACCTCATTAGCAACAAGAGATGCTGAGGGGTGACGACTGAGATCCCGACCCAATAGATCGGGTATCTGCACAGATGCGCCAGATAAGGCGCGATGAAGAGATGGAGCTGGTGTGCTAGAGGATGGCCCCTCCACCGCAACATCCGGAAGGACAGCCTCCTCAACATCAGGATGATCGGGCCGGATGACAGCCTCCGCCAGTCGGCGAGCCTGGGGGGTCCGAGGCAAAGCAGGAGCGGGTGCAACCCTACGACGGCGAACGCCCGAGGTCCGAGACGTAGTGGAGCTACTAGGAGTGTCAGGATCCATAGCTGGAATAGAAAAGGCGAAAAGGAAGGTAAATTCTATTTTGAATTATGTCAATTTTCTATCCTCATCGTAGAATTAATGCAACATGATGCATGTTTAATACATATGCATAAAAAAAAAATCGGCAGAGTTTCGTCTATAAAATGGGCATCCCATGCATAGCCAAGCATGTTTTCAAATTAATCCAAGCCACAACAGGTCAAAATTGCATTTATATGGATAATTGCAACATGAAAAGGACCATAATGCATGATTTTCTTTCAAAAGAAACAACAGACATGTGGGACCGCATCATGAGCATAAAATATGACTTGCGCAGTTGATACATAGCATATGCATACAAATAATACATGGCATAGCATTTCAAAGCATACATTTATATCTCTAAACATGCAGAGTAGCAAATGTATAGCAAAACATTGACGAAATTGGAAAATAATCGGTCAAAATGTTACCTGTAGCGCGTAGATCGATCTAACCGGAGCGGTTTTTGCAAGAAGGTTAGAAAATTTGGAAAAAAGGACGTGCAAAGGTGCGAAAGTCGTGTGGGGTATGAATGAAAGTGACAGATCTGGGAAGCGGCTGGCCGCTTAAAGCCCCGATCTTGGCCGCAGATCAATCTGTGGCTGGCCGCAGATCCATCTACGGCAGGCCGCAGATCCAACTGCGGCAGGCCGCAGATCCATCTACGGCTAGGCCCAGTGATTCCCCCCTTGTCCAATGTAAGCTTAATAGATTCTAAAGCCCGTTTGACTCATAATTTGGTAATAAAATGAAAGATTTTGATGAATCGGGTGTCGAACACGATTTCTCAATTCGACCGAGCGACCGGAGATGAGACCCGGCACTCATAGGACAATCGACCGGAGACGAAACCCGGCGGTTACGAGACGAGCGACCGGAGACGAGACCCGGCACTCACAAGACAATCGACCGGAGACGAGACCCGGCGATTACGAGACGAGCGACCGGAGACGAGACCCGGCACTCACAAGACAATCGACCGGAGACGAGGCCCGGCGATTACGAGACGAGCGACCGGAGACGAGACCCGGCACTCACAAGACAATCGACTAGAGACGAGACCCGGCGATTACGAGACGAGCGACCGGACACGAGACCCGACACTCACAAGACAATCGACCGGAGACGAGACCCGGCGATTACGAGACGAGCGACCAGACACGAGACCCGACACTCGCAGGACAATCGACTGGAGATGAGACCCGGCGATTACGAGATGAGCGACCGGAGACGAGACCCGACACTCACAACACAATCGACCGGAGACGAGACCCGGCACTCACAACACAATCGACCGGAGACGAGACCCGGCGATTACGAGACGAGCGACCGGACACGAGACCCGGCACTCACAGGATAATCGACCGGAGACGAAACCCGGTGGTTACGAGACGAGCGACCGGAGACGAGACCCGACACTCACAAGACAATCGACCGGAGACGAGACCCGGCGATTACGAGACGAGCGACCGGAGACGAGACCCGGCACTCACAATGTGACGCCCCCAAATCTCTACACTCCCCTGTAGCAGATCTGGTGCTCACGTGGAACTATACAACTATAAATATTCAATAAAATATGACTTCTATCTATCCAAGGTTCACAGTATCCCATAACAGATAATAATTCTCGTCAGAACGTTATCCGTGTTTGGATACCCTCACTTGGATGTACAGATTCATATCTTATGGATATCTCTTTCATATCGATATTCCCTATCTATCTGACATTCACAGTATTAATGATAAGATTGTCCATATAGAACTCTCAACATCATTTAGATACCCTCATTCAGATGTATAGATCGTATAGACACTGTATTTAACTTAGTACAACTATTCTAAAGAATTTAAAGATCAGAGTATAACGCATTCGATAACATAAAGGATCATAATATATTACATATCATTTGGTTCGGTTACATCATTCGTTATACTAAATTATTACAACAACAAGTCTGTAAAAAGGATTACAATATAAACACCATGTGTTTGATTTGAAAGATGTCAATGATGTATACTGAGGGTTCTGTACATGAACCATATATTTCATTTAGTTCTATCAGTCTTTAATGACTTAGAACCATTTGAGTTTTGGATATCTGGTAGGTGATCAGCCTCACCAATATCCTAGGAGTATGCATATCATCCTACCAATTTATGTTGATATATTATCAACTGTTCGTCACCTTATATTAAGGGAATTTCGTCACCTTATTTTAAGGGAAAATTTCGGGTTCACCTTACATCAAGGTGTTCCATTTCTCAGTATCAGATGTCGTACCAAACAATTTGGCTTGACACAACAATTTAAGCTCGAACAAGCAATATATGAATAATAATTCATTTCTTAAGTTATGCTAAACAAGAAGCAATAACTTCACAATAATTGATAGCAAGATGTATAATACTTGCTTAATATAAATTGAGAAAGGTTAGGACACTTGCCTTAGCGTAGCTCACTATAATTTAGTACAATCGGTCAACGCACGTAGTCTACGTATACCAATAATAAGCGTTAGCACGTATATAAACATGTATTACGCTAATCTAAACAAGTTTCATTAAGGTTCGACGTTGATTCGGTATCTCGGTCGCATCCTTAATGGCTAAACACATAGATTGTTCGATAAAACTTCATTTGGAATTCGAATTATTAGTCTAAATAATTTAATTATTATTTCTAACATTTTTTAGAAGCTTGGTATTATTTTTAAATAATTTTCAGAAGCTTGGAAGTATTTTTAAATAATTTTACAAGCTTAGGAATATTTTTAAATGATTTAATTATCATTTAGAATAATTTTAAAACATTTAATATGTTATTTAAATAATTTATTTATCATTTAGAATATTTTTAGATATTTAAAATATTATTTAAATAATTTATTTATCATTTATAATATTTTTAGAAAGATAGAATATTGTTTAAATGATTTATTTTATCATTAATAATATTTTTAGACTTTATTTTATCATTAAAATAATTTATTTATTACTTATAATAATTTTCAAAACTTAATTTGATATTTCAATGATTTAATTATCATTTAAAGTAATTTTTAAATACTTAATATATTATTTAAATAATTTATTTATCATTAATAATATTTAAATATTTAATATTTTATTTAATTATTATATATAATAATTTTATTTACCTTAATATCATTTTTAAATAATTAATATAATTATTTAATAATTTAATACTATTTTTAAATAATTAAAATAATCATTAAATGATTTATCATAATTATTATTTAATATTTAATAATAATTCAGAATATATAAAAATATTAAAAATAATTTTTTTATAATTAAAAATGAATTTTCGAATTTATTTATTAATTATTAATAATTATTTAATATTTATTTATTATTTTATAATTTATTTAATTATTTTATTTTATTTTTATTAAATATCCGTCGCTAAAGGGCTTTAGCGACGGTCTGCATGCATTTGAAGGTTTCTGGGTTTGGGGATGAATTTCGTCGCTAAAGGTGTTCTTCATGAAGAACACTTGGTCAACGCGTTGCAGCCTACTTTGATCTCAAATTTCTCTTTGATGTTTTAATGGTTGTGTTTGATTCTTGTTGCTAGTTATAGCCTATATGGTAGAGAGTAACGACATGTAAAGAAATGGATCAAACAACATCATTTGATGCTCGAACGATCTGGTCAAACTATAGGAGACCAGCTGTTCTTAAGAATTTCTGGGTTACCCAGAAATTCACAAGTCAGTTGCGGTCAAGGTACTTTGACTGCAATTTCCGGCTAGATTAGTTAATGTTCATGTGTTTTAATGTTACCAGATTGTACTCTACATAACATAGAACAAGTCTAAACAAAGAAATCACATAACACATATCATATAGACCGATTCTGGGTTGCATGAAAGTCTGACAAACCTTGTCAGACACCTTCAAGGGAATTCTAGGTTACCCAGAAATGAAAATCCGAACGGTCAAGGCTCCTTTGACCGATCATAACTTTTGATCTAGACTTTTTCTTGCTATACTACACGTCGGGATTTAAAGACCACATGGCAGGCTACACATAAATGCATAAAAACAGATCAAATAACTAATCTAAGACGATCAAAAAGCCTGACAAACTTGCCTGTCAGACTGTTCTTAACTGTTCTTGACAGTTACACTATTTCATCAAATTTGACTATTTAAATGTTATGAAACCTTGTTTAACCAACCCAGATCGCTTATTAACATATTATAACACATATCTAAACATCTAAAACATAAAATCACTAACAACTTAAAGATCTAGCATCCAAAATTGATTTAATACCTTTCTAAGTGGATTTTTGATTTCTGGCTGTTGATTCTGACCTTGTGTTTGCAGAGGCTTGATATGGTATGTCTTATATGTGTTTAAGCTTCAAAATTTTCGTGGCCAACTGATCAGATTGCTCTCCTACTTATAGAATTGGCAAATTAGGGTTTCTTAGGTCATTTTCCAAACTTTGCCTCCAAAAATATCCTACCCTAGGGACTTGTGCTGCTATTTTCTGATCTTAATGACCTACTTGAGCTGGAAACTTGATCAAATATCTGATTTGTGTTCTTATCCCATTTTGATTGATTTAAACTTTTATTTTTGATTTATTTACTTACTAATTAAATCTAGATTTTTGTTAATCATGATTAGGATGTTAATTTAAGTTTAGTAATACCTTAATTAATGTTATATATCATAATTAAGGTTTTACATTTCATAAATTAGGGTTATTGAACCAAATTAGGGTTTTAGGGTTCCGAATTAGGGTTTAGGGTTTTCAATCCTATAATTAGGGTTTTAATCTTTCGTTTAGGGTTTAATTTAACCTCAGTAATTCATAATTAATATCATGATTCATTATTTAGAATCTAAGTATATCAATTAAAATTCTTATACAATAATTAGGGTTTCGATTAAACAATTCGGACAAATTTTATCAATTAGGGTTTTGAAATTTAGGGTTTCTATTTCTGTTTAACATTATAACCCTAATTAACTTATTTCTAGAATTTTGTCAATTAATATAATATCATATTAATGTCGAAGCACGACAAAGCACTTCGTCAATTCCAAGCACGACACAGCAGCTTACAAAAATAATTTGCCGAAACGTTTCTTGGTGGATTAACGCCGGAAGCACGACAAATCATTTTGTCCGATTAAGCACGACACAGCTGCTTGGCGAAAATTTTTTATTTGACCCAATTGTTTAATAATATACATAATCATATAATACAAAGTCATATCATGAAATTTCATTTATTAAACACATAGTTTATATTTATAAATCTTATTAGGGTTCGGAATATTACACACAAGACAGACGACCGGATACGAGACCCGACACTCATAAGACAATCGACCGGAGACGAGACCTGGCACTCACAAGACAATCGACTAGAGACGAGACCTGGCGACTACGAGACGAGCGACCGGACACGAGACCCGACACTCACAGGATAATCGACCAGAGACGAAACCCGGCGGTTACGAGATGAGCGACCGGAGACGAGACCCGACACTCACAAGACAATCGACCGGAGACGAGACCCGGCGATTACGAGACGAGCGACCGGAGACGAGACCCGGCACTCACAAGACAGTCGACCGGATACGAGACCCGATACTCACAAGACAATCGACCGGAGATGAGACCCGGCACTCACAAGACAATCGACCGGAGACGAAACCCGGCGATTACGAGACGAGCGACCGGACACGAGACCCGGCACTCACATGATAATCGACCGGAGACGAAACCCGACGGTTATGAGACGAGCGACCGGAGACGAGACCCGGCACTCATACGACAATCGACCGGAGACGAGACCCGGCGATTACGAGACGAGCGACCGGAGACGAGACCCGGCACTCACAAGACAATCGACCAGAGACGAGACCCGGCGATTACGAGACGAGCGACCGGACATGAGACGAGCGACCGGATACGAGACCCGGCACTCACAAGACAATCGACCGGAGACGAGACCCGGCGATTACGAGACGAGCGACCAGACACGAGACCCGGCACTCACAGGACAATCGACCGGAGACGAGACCCGGCGATTACGAGATGAACGACCGGAGACGAGACCCGACACTCACAACACAATCGACCGGAGACGAGACCCGACACTCACAAGACAATCGACCGGAGACGAGACCCGGCGATTACGAGACGAGCTTCCGGACACGAGACCCGGCACTCACAGGATAATCGACCGGAGACGAAACCCGGCGGTTACGAGACGAGCGACCGGAGACGAGACCCGGCACTCACAAGACAATCGACCGGAGACGAGACCCGGCGATTACGAGACGAGCGACCGGAGACGAGACCCGGCACTCACAAGACAGTCGACCAGATACGAGACCCGACACTCACAAGACAATCGACCGGAGACGAGACCCGGCACTCATAAGACAATCGACCGGAGACGAGACCTGGCGATTACGAGACGAGCGACCGGACACGAGACCCGGCACTCACAGGATAATCGACCGGAGACGAAACCCAGCGATTACGAGATGGGTGACCGAGCGACTGGAGATGAGACCCGGCACTCATAGGACAATCGACCGGAGACGAAACCCAGCGGTTACGAGATGAGCGACCGGAGACGAGACCCGGCACTCACAAGACAATCGACCGGAGACGAGACCCGACGATTACGAGACGAGCGACCGGAGACGAGACCCGGCACTCACAAGACAGTCGACCAGTGACGAGACCCGGCGATTACGAGACGAGCGACCGGAGACGAGACCCGGCACTCACAAGACAGTCGACCGGATACGAGACCCAGCGATTACGAGATGGGTGACCGGATACGAGACCCGGCCCCGACAAGACAATCGACCGGATACGAGACCCGACGATTACGAGATGGGTGACCGGATACGAGACCCGGCCCCGACAAGACAATCGACCGGATACGAGACCCGGCGATTACGAGATGGGTAACCGGATACGAGATCCGGCCCCGACAAAGGCAATCATCCGGATACGAGACCCGGTGATTACGAGATGGGTGACCGGATACGAGACCCGGCCCCGACAAGACGATCAATCGGATACAAGACCCGGTGATCACGAGACTGGCGACCGGATACGAGACCCGACGCAGACGATAGATTGGAAGACGGAACCCGACGACTAACAATGTGGTCAGGGATTGAGGCATTAACATTTTTACAAATGTTCTGCATGCATTACATCTTGTGTTGCATCCTAAGCTACATATGTTGCATCATGTATGTACTGTCATTCTTATGCACTGTCATTCATGCATCGGGTGTCTGTTTCTTTATCTTGTTCATTTCATTTAACATTTCATAAACATGATAAAAAGGGGCAGCTGTAGACACCCAAATTTTGCACTTCGTATACTAACCCTGACAGGAGGGCAAATTTGGCAAATGAACTGGCCTGCGAGGGCAAAAGGGTGGACAAGTACGAACACTCGACGCCACCGCGACGATTTACAACCGAAACCGACGTGACACCAAGGCTGTCCGAAATGAGCATTCCCGAATGATGTGGCACGTCTCCCAGTAATTCCCGAACTGCAAAATACGAGCCTGTCGGCGAGAATCGACGTCACGACAAGAGAATCGAGGCGTGGAACAAAAATCGAGAAAGTCAAGCCAGCCAGCCGCGGATTGATCTGCGGCCAATGAGTGCGCCTTTTGAAAACACGGAACTCGAAACACGAAAACCGAAAATCAGCTGAGTGGAGGGGTGGCGGCCAGCCAGCCGCAGATCAATTTGCGGCCAGCCGCAGATCCATCTGCGGCTGGCTCTAGCCAGCCTATTTCAGCTCATCCCTCACTCAGCATACAGGGGGTCGGAAGAAGAAAAATAGGAGGCAGCAGCAGCTCGGGAAAAGAGAAAGAAATAGGAAGAAATTGCAAGAAAATAGAGAGAAAAGAGAGGAAAAAAGTGAGGAATTATATATTTTGTGTAAGATTATATATCCTATACCTTCTACTCTATTCAATATACAAGTTCATACACATTGTGAGGATTATTTGCAAGGTGAAAAGACCATCTCTATAGCAATTCTTGTATATCATTTTGTCAATCTTCTTGTCAATTGGGTTATGTGAAATGTAGTTTTTCTTGTATATTGTTGTGGATACATGGATTAGGGACCATTAGTGAAGGTTCCCACGGAACGAAATGCTTCCTAATGACCCGAGGATATCCATTTAGCGATTTAATTTAGCTTGTTATGACAATTTATTGTGCCTAGTTTGTTTAGATTATCATTTTTTGATATTGTGTTTGTTTGGCCATTTTGGATGTGAGCCTAGGAACGCGACCCCGAGGTCCAAATCTGATGATGGACGTCTTTTGATGTAGTTAGTAGGAGCGATGTAGTTTTCATTGAAAGTGTGTAATCGTCGGGTCTTAAAACGACGCCAAGGCGAGAATCGTGTTTAAGGCCCCGTAATAGTGAAAATATATGTTTGTGGCGTTTGGGGTTATTTGGATGGCTCACATGCCCATAAATAGCCCCAACGCATTTTAATGCTTGATTTGATTTATGACACGAAACTGATTTCAAAGCTAAACGATAAGATTTCCATAAAAATCAAATCAAATTAGGTTATTAGAATCACGAGGCTAAAAAATTGGGAGTGCTAATGAATGTCGATTCCTTTTAACGAGAAGGCAAAAGAAAAATCGTGTTCAAATGTCATAAGAAATGGTTTTATGAAAGTAAAAGGTGGTTCTATTAAACCATTGTGCATAGGGTTAAAGAGATTCTAGAAATTGCCCGCTCGTTTTACGAAAGCAACGTATAGGTCTCGATTCCTATTTTGACGAAGGTTTAAAAACTCTTGCTTTTCCAAAACGACACCCAATTGAAAACCTTACAGTTTTGACAATCAAAACCAAACCTTTCTAATAAAGAATAAAGCTTTCTCGTATAAATCGAAGGACATTCTAAAGCACTCTCAAAACACGACTTTCCATAAAAAACCCCAAATGATTCTTTCATACAAACTCACCACAATATTCACATAGACACACACACACGCACATACATACACATTTTATAAATTAAAGGATAGGAAAAGCATCAAGATTGCGGTAACCGTGTTTCACGGAAGTCGGGGGGTGCCTAACACCTTCCCCTCGCTTAAGCAAGCCCCGAACTCTATCAATCTCGGTTTGCAGACTAATTAATTCGGAGTCACATATGAGCCAGCGATTTATAAAAGACGAAAACTCGGATGAGTTGGTACATCCATTTCAAATATACCAACTGGCGATTCTGGTTAATTGGCTCATCATAAAAAACGATCTTTCAAAACCCCGTCGACATTAATGCCGACCTTTTCCAAAAAATCATCTAATAAAAGACTAAAATTGGAAAGGGTAACAACTACCATAAGATAGCGAATTCCTCCCAGCGTCGACAGTCACTATTGTCTCTAATGTCTCTAATGTTATTATTCCTTCTGAGGATCATTCTAATGTTATTGTTCATTCAGAGGATCATTCTCCTTTGGTCAATTTTAATAATTCTTCCAAGCCCACCTCTGTTCTTGGTAATTCTGCTCTGGGTATTATTGAATCCGAGGAATCCTCTAAGGGGGTTTCGTCTCCTGCTGGATTCAATGTTCTTCTTGATGCTCCTTCCTTGGCTGACCTTAGTTCTGATGACGAAGCGTTTAAGCATGATTCATCCGCCTCAATTAGTGGTCCTCATGTTACCCTTACCCATCCCCTTTATTCTTCAGAGGTTTCTTTTATTGGTAAGCGTGGTGCTTCACCTGTTATCCTTGACGGCTCCATTAACGCTGATCTTTCCCACGTGGGTCCTGCCCTTGCCACCTCACCTGACCACCTTCACCAAGATTACCACCTTGTTGACCACAATTTTTTTATTGAAGCTGCTGCATCTCCCGCTAAACCCATGCTCACTGTTTCTCCCGCTAAACCCATGCTGGTAGGCCACCCCTTCTCCCATCCTATAGTACCACCTGCCCATTTTTATTCAAATTCGGTTTATTCCCCCAAGCCCCATCCTGTACTTCCTCTCCCGGATTCCCTTCTTGATAACCCCACTATTCCTCTTATTAAGGAATCTTCTTTTTTAATTCTTCCACCCCATGCAGCCAATACGCATGTTTTTTTGTTTTTTCTGTTAACCGTGGGTTTCCGGACGCATCCGGACCAATCCCGCCGAACTCGGGTCAGCCTTTTCATACAGGTTTGCACCCGTGTCCCCATGGCCACAGCGGAGCATTATTAGTGCCCCTCCAAGTGTTGCTAGTGAGAGTCGATCCTGAGTCGTCCAATACGCATGCTTCTGTTAAGCCTTCCCATTCTTTTAATGATGTTAATGAAGTATGTGGAGCTGACTCGCTGGGCCCCTCTATAGATTCCTCTAATTGCTTTTTTATTCCTTCTAAACCTGTCACTCCTCCCGTTGAGACCAATCTTGCTGGCCATCCATTGGGCTCCCACGTGGCCACTGTCGGCCAATCCCCAAATACTACGCATGCCTCCATTCTTGATGGGTCTTCCCATGCAATGTTTGCCACCCTTACAATCGGTACTACCCACCATGCCCATCCCACTTCGCCTGATGACTTATCCCTTTCACCCCACCTAACTATGGATTCCTCTGTTTTTAATGAAGCTGGTATTTCCCATGTTATTCCCCTCTATCAAGTTACCACTACCCATGTATTGTCTGCTCCCCTTATCCTTGTATCAATCCCCCAACACACTCATACCGATGCGATTCCAGGCTTGTCTCATGCGAGTCCACGCACGACCTATACTAAACCTTCCCCGCTCGTCAAAAGCCAGTCACTCCTTTCCCCGATATCCGCCCATCCCAGCCACCGTTTGCCTGTCGGCCACCCCTCAACCCCCTTACATGACTCCACTTATTCTCTTGGTGGGTCCGCCTCCCATACAAAGCCTGCCTCCCCTAATGTAGGTCCTCCTCGCCTTGCCCATTCCACTTCGTCTGATAGCTTAATTTATTCACCCCACTCTTTTGTGCAACGTGCTTCGGTTTCCTCCCTTGCAGCCCATGTTACTTCTTTGTCTAATGCCGGTGTTATTCCTCCTTACCATTTTAATAATCCGCTACCCCATCCCTTTTCAGAATCTGCAATTCCTACCGCCACATCGGTTTTTTCAAATCATATCACTACCAAATCTGCCGGGCTTTATTTTAATTATCTGAATCTCAAGTGGGATGTGGCCTCATCTCTCGATCCGTGTCCCTTCACCCATCCCTCCAGCTGCAGTCTCCTCTTTACCATAAAGATTCTATCCTCCATTATTCTACTCCGATCATTTCAGCTGTTCCCGTCCCCCATGCCTTACCCCATGCAACCCCTAATGTTACCCATGCTCTCTCTGACTCAGCTGTCTCTACTTCTTCACTCGTCAGCCCCTCGGCAGTTAACCCTTTTCCCTCTAATAACAAATTAATTCTTCCTGGTTATTATAATAATAACTCGCCATTCCCTTTTGACCCTCTCGTACCTGCCGCCCCACCTCCTGCCATCAAGGGTATTCTAAGAAAACCAACATTTAGCATTATTCCTAATACCCCATCCCCCCCACTACCGATTTCAGACTCTCTTCCCCACTTCACTCTGCATGCTCAGCTCATTTTCCCCTCACCTGCCAGTGGTACTACCCCCACCTCCAGCATTATCCTTGTGGCTCACCCACTCACCTATCCCAACCCATCACCCCTACTGTGCAACCTTCTCCTATCCTTGCTGCCACTCTCCATCAACCTTCCTCACCTTCGTTCCCCTCTGTCAACTTATGCCTTAATGACTTCAGAGTTACTCCCAACCCGCAACCTACCACCTCCCCTCCCCACCTCAACCTTCCTGAGCAGAACCTAGCCTCCTATTCCAGTCCTTTGGATGTTACACACCCTGTCTTATCCAAAGGTGTTGATTCTATCGCGTGGAGCCAAGTTGTTTCTGGTCATTCTCACCTAAAACTAACTCATGCAAAAACTCCTATGTCTTACCACCCTCCCTCTGTGGATCACGACACTGTTACCATTAACCTCCCTTTGGATGTTTTTATGGAAGGCTATAATCGTTGGTCCTCTAGCTTGGTTGGCTTTTTCAGCTCCAAACTTCCGTTCAAGTTGGTTGAGGCTCAAACCTTTAAGATATGGGGCAAGTTCGGACTTCAGAAAGTTTTCCTTCATGAGAAGGGCTATTTAATCTTCCAATTTCCTTCCTTAGATACTAGAGACAATATCCTAGCCTTGGGTCCTTGGTATGTTGCTAATAAGCTCATTTCTCTAAAGCCGTGGCAGGAAGGGGTCGATCTCCATGCTGAACCTTGCTTAAATACACCCATCTGGGTAAAGTTTAAACAAATTCCTTACTCCTTATGGACGCTTAAAGGCCTCAGCCATATTGCTAGTGGCATTGGTAAACCATTGTTTATGGATGATTGTACAGAATCTCTCGAACTTATGACTTTTGCTCGTATTTATGTTGAAGTTGGGGGTGGACTCTCCGCTTCCTGATTCCATTTTGGTCAATGTTCCTAGCCAGGACGGATGCTCCCTCTCCCTCTCCACTTTTGAAGTGATTGTTGAATACCAAAACAAGCCTCTGCTCTGCAAGCATTGTAAGACCTTCGGCCACTCCAGACTCAAATGCCCTAGGGCTAGCTTCACTTGGCGGGCAAAGCCTCTTGGGAAGGATCATTTGGTTTCTCCTTCTGTCCTGGCTCCAGCTGTCAGTGATGTTTCTGTCCCGTCCACCCTAGTTCCTTCTCCAGTTACAGCTCCTGCTGCAGATCCTACTCCGGATTCTACAAGATGATTGCAGGGTCACTATTTCTAAGGACTGTAAATCCCCTTCAAATTTTCCCAGGTCTCTAAATGAATCCCTTGATGTTTTCCCCACCCTCTCTATCCCAGTCTCTAACTCCTTCCTTCCCCTTTCTATGGAGAATTTTACTAACCTGGAAATTCCCAAACCTCTGGTTCAGAAGCCTCTTATTATTGTTGAGAAAGAAACAAAGAACATGACAGATTACAGGAAAAATGTCTTATCATTATCTAAGAAGAGAACTAAAAATTGCAGGGGGGTGCTAAACCCTCTTCTTAAATCTCCCATTTTATGATCAATTATTGTTCTTATAATGTGCGAGGTCTTAATAAAAAGCCAAAGCAGGCTTTTGTTCGCAATTTTCTGCATAGTAACTTTGTTTCTTTTGTTGGCCTGATTGAAACTAGAGTCAAAGCCCATAAGGCTTCTAGAATCTCAAAAGCTATCTGTAAAAATTGGGAATGGGCTTTCAACTATGATCATCACTACAATGGTAGAATCTGGGTGGGATGGGACCCTAAAGTATGGAAGGTTGATATCCTCTTTCGGTCTTCCCAGATTATCCATTGTAAACTGCATATGCTTGCTAACAACTCTTCTTCTCTTGTATCTATTGTCTATGGCATGAACTCTGTTATTGATAGAAGGCAATTATGGCATGACTTAACTCATTGTTCATCCGATTCTTCTTGGTGTCTTCTTGGTGACTTTAATACTATCAGGGGTATTCATGAAGCAGAAGGTGGTGACAATTCATGGGACAATGGCATGACTGATTTTAATGACTATCTTGAAACCCTTGGTGTTGATGATATCAGGGCTATTGGGCCCCCCTTCTCTTGGTGGAATTGTCAGGTAAGGAATCCCATCTAGAGGAAGTTGGACAGAGCATTGGGGAATTCGGCTTGGTTTTCTAGCATGACTGAATCTCAAGCTTGTTTTGAACCTCGAGGTTTGTTTGATCATTGCCATATCATTCTGAAAACAGGCATCCTTGTTCAAAGATTTCCAAAACCTTTTCAATTCTTCAACTATATGCTTGATTTGGAAGGTTTTAATGCTACTGTCCAGGATATCTGGAATTCACAAATCTCTGGAAATCCTATGTTTATTTTTGCTAAAAAACCGAGGATGTTAAAAAAGGCCCTTATCTCTCTTAATGCAACCAATGGGAATCTCACTTCAAATGTCTAACTCTTCAAAGCCAACTTCACACTGTTCAAACTTCTCTCCATTCTGATCCCCATAACTCAATTCTTGAGAAGTGAGGAATCTTCTTATTCGACTCTTCTTTGGAGGGCTCTATCCTTGGAGGAATCTTTGCTACAACAAAAATCCAGGGCCCTTTGGATCTCCCAAGCTGACAAAAATTCAAAATATTTTGCCAATATTATCAAAAGTAAATGGAATCACAACAAAATCATGGCTATCAATAATAGCAATGGTGATTTGGTGGAGGACCAATCTTCTATTCAGCAAGTGGCTGTAGATTATTTCCAGGATCTCCTTGGCTCTTCTTCCTCCGGTTATCCTGGTCATAATGCTCTTGCCTCCTATATCACAAAGACATGTCAATCCTCTGCATGCCTATATTATGGAAGGTCCTGTTCTTGATACTGAAATCTATGATGTGCTCAAATCCATGAAGAAGAATAAGAGTCCTGGCCCTGATGACTTCAATGTTAATTTTTTCCTTCTGTGCTGGGATATTATTGGGGCCGATTTCTTTAGTGTTGTTCATTACTTCTTTGACACCTGTCATCTCCCATGTGGGATTAATGCCATTGCCATTGCGCTCATTCCTAAGACAGACAACCCCTCATTTATGTCAGACTTTCGACCAATTTCCTGTTGCAACCCTCTCTACAAATGCATTTCTAAGCTTCTTGCAAACAGGCTTAAGCTGGTTCTTCCCTCTCTTATTGATAGAGCTCAATCTGCTTTCATTTCGGGTAGAAGTATCACTGATAACATATTACTTGCCCAAGAGCTTTTGCGAAATTATCATCGGAATTCTAGGGCTGCTAGATGTGCTCTTAAGATTGATATCACGAAGGCTTTTAACACAGTTAGTTGGGATTTTCTTTTCGACTTGTTGGGGCTTCTTAAATTTCCATCAAATTTATTAATTGGATCCATGCTTGTATAACTATTGTCATGTTCTCTGTAAAAGTCAATGGGTCTCTTGCTGGCTCTTTTAAGGGTGTTAGGGGTCTAAGACAAGGGGAGCCTCTCTCTCCCTACCTGTTTGTGCTCACAATGGAAGTTTTATCCTTAATCCTTCACAAAGAAACTATGCACTCTGACTTCAAATTCCATTGGAGAGCTAGGGAGTGCGAACTTACTCACCTGTGCTTTGCGGATAATCTTCTGATTTTTTGCAACGGTAATCTATCCTCTGTCTCTATTGTCCACTCCTGCATACAGTCCTTCTCTCTGTTCTCCGGGCTCATCCCTAATGCTCATAAGAGCCAATGCTTCTTTTTGAACATTGACAAAAATGATCAACAGATTATCATGGGCTTACTAGGATTCCGTGTTGGCTCCTTACCAATCCGATTCCTTAGAGTCCCCTTAATATCCTCGAATCTCTCCCGTAATGATTGCATTATCCAAAAGATTACATCCCGAATCTCATCTTGGACTGCAAAATTTCTTTCTTATTCGGGCAGATTACAGCTGATTAAATCTGTGCTCATTTCTATCTAGTCCTTTTGGTCAGCACACTTCCTCTTGCTCAAATCTATTCTTAAATCAATCCAGTCCATTCTCACCAGATTTCTATGGAAAGGGACTTCCCATGAGAAACATGGGGCGAAAGTCTCTTGGAAGATTATTTCCTTACCTTACAATGAAGGTGGCCTGGGAGTTAAGAACCTCGAGGATTGGAACAAGGCCCTCATTATCCAGCACTTAACTAAGGTGATTCAATACAAACCATCTTCCCTTTGGGCCTCCTGGATCCTAAGCAACAGTTCTCAAAAATAATAACTTTTGGCAGATCAATATTCCTTCTGATTGCTCTTGGATTTGGCGCAAACTTCTTAAATTACGAACTCTTGCACAACAATTTTTGTCTTATCGGGTAGGCAGAGGGAACCATTTTAGCCTTTGGTTTGATCCTTGGTTGAATGGTCAGCCTCTATCTCCCAATCCATACTTGCTGTCTAACTCGAGGATCCCAAAAACTGCCCTTTTATCTAGCATTATATCCCACTCAAATTTGGTGTTGCCCCAAAGTAATCACCACGAGGTTGTTCTGATAGACTCCACGGCACACTTGCGTGAAGTAGTCATCGCCCGGATCGTTTCTAGCAAGTTATGAAGGTGGAACGCTCACAACACCTTAACCCTTCGCCTATATTGAGACGAGAACCTTGGTATAATTGCTTTGCGCTAGGAAGCTTGCGTTGAATGGACACCAACGACACCTAAACCCCATGCTTATAAGAAGCAGGAACCTCGGTACAATCGACGATTAATGGTTCGGTAGAATGACACCACAAACAACTATAATCTATTGAATGATAAGTCAATAATTGAATCTTAAGAAAACTAAGAAAATAATCTAGGAATTCTTAAAGAACCAAAAGATGAGAAGAATCTCACAATAATTTCATTAATCAAAAAGTGTAGTCCCCTATTACATAAGCCATGTATTCTATTTATACTAATAGAATAAAACCCTAAAATCCCATAAGGAATCAACTAACCAATTTGAAAATAGAAATCCTAATTAAACACAATATGGAAATCAAATCACATCTAATAAATATCCTAATTACAATAGAAATCTAAAAGATATGTAAATCCCTAAAATAAAGGAAGAAATCTGTCAAAACCGCGTGCCTCGAAAAACATGCCAATGAAATCTGGCTTTTCTCGTCGGGGCGAGAAACTTGTACTAGAAACCTCGCCGGGGCGAGGATTGGCAGAGAAGTCTTGGACGGGGCGGCTTCAGTTTGGTCCGGGGCTAAAATATCCAGAGGAGTTCTCGCCGGGGCGAGAAAAATAGCCTTGGCAATCTCGCCGGGGCAAGATCCCTGTTTTCCATCCCGAATAATTTTCTCCGATTCCTTCGCTCCGAGCAATCTAAACTCATCATGCTTGAACATCCACCATGTAAGAACTCTAATCCCTCCATGAATTGAAATCTAACTTTGTCGATGATTAGACGATACAAACGAACATAACGAACACGAACTCGAACGCTTGACTTACGTTGATTTGGTCTTACTACATAGGTTGTATCTAGCAATCCCAAATCACATGAATGATCCTCTCCTCGATGTTCATATGAATTGAGCTCCAATGTAAGCATCCTTGAGTAGATTCTAGCCCAATTACTTGAATTCGTTTGTTGAACCCTCGAAGCTTGAGCAGAGCCGATGACGCTTGATGCGAGCCTGGTCAGGATCTCATCATGTTCAGTTTCGTAGTCTTTTCGCTTCTGCTCCTTCTCCCTCTACAGCTGATGACTCTATCACTTGGGATTCTGTTGATATCCGTCTCCTAAAAACTAACAAAATTTGGGATTCCATCCGTCACCATGGCAGTGTTGTCTCTTGGGCAAATATACTATGGCACAAGCACTATGTTCCGAGATACTCTTTCTTTCTTTGGCTTGCTTTTCACAAAAGATTCCCTACTAATGATGCTTTCGTGTCTTATTCTAGCTACTCTTTAATGAGGTGTCTCTTGTGTAATTCTGCCAATGAAACTTTTAACCACCTCTTTTTTAACTGTCCTTACTCTAGTGGTGTGATCTCTAATGTCCTGGCGGTTGGAAACTGGTCAAATATTCCAACTGACTGGGATCATCTGATTGATTATATTCAGCAGTTCCAAGGGAGGAAAATGCATTCTGATATTTTGAGACTCATTCTCGCCACCTCCTTGTATAAAATTCTGGGTTCTCGGAACTCTATGCTACATAACGAGTCTATGTTGCCTTCTTATGTCTTGACTAAAGAAATCATCAACTTGATTAAAGCAAGGCTCTCAACTTCTTCGAAGTTCCACCAGGCTGATCACAAATGTCATACATATCATAATTGGTTATAATCGGTTGTATTTGATTGCGTTTATGCTTTGATTCTATTTCCTTGATTGAATAGTTTTGTTTTTATGTTCCTCATGGGGCCTGTCTCATATTGACATTCTTTCTCTAGGGTATTGATAGACTCCACAACACGCTTGCGTGAGGTGGTCGTCGCCCGGATCGTTTCTAACAAGTTGATAGGATGGATAGCTTGCAACACCTTAACCCCTCGCCTATATGTAGACGGTAATCTTGGTACAATTTCTTGCTTACGAAATTTGCGGAGGATGAACACCAACGACACTTCGACCCCTCGCTTATATTGAAGCGGTAATCTCGGTACAATCGACGATTGATGCGGTAGAAGATGCCACACACAACTATGAATGGTTGTATGATAAGTCAATTATGAATCTAAAAAGAAGAACTAAGGAACACTTAGGAATTTTTCAAAGAACCACAAGTAGAGAAACAAACTCACAATAGTATTGATAATCTGAAAATTGATATGAATGAATGGTTTTACAAGCCTAGCATCACTTGGTATTTATAGGAACTCTTGGTGTGCTAAACCATCATCATAAGTCAAGATCTAACAACTAATCACATCACATGTATCAGCCACCCAAAGAATTTAACAACCCAAAAACATGTGATGTGTTAAAAGTCCAAATCAAACAACTATAAACTGATCAACACATTGCAAGCTATTTTCACACCTGATAAGTTCCGAATTTGGACTTGGGCCAAGAATGAAAATTGTAGCCCTGGAGTTTCTAATAAATTTAGGCATTTGAATCACCTCATTTGGAGTTCGGAAACTCAAGTTATGGCCCAAATAAGAACTGATATAAAACTAGTCCAAAAGTGCGGAAATGCTGATTCTTTTGCAACGGTTCGGGTATGCTTGCTTCCAAGGTGTTTATGATCTTTGCGCGCTTGTAACCCGTCTCTATAACCTCTATGCTCGATCCAACCTCGGTCCATAATTTATGAATCATCCCGTTAAGTCCTTTTTTGAAGCGTTTAGCTCGTGCTCTCGTAATGGGTCCAAGTGGCATATGCAATGGATCCACTTGTGTTTTTTCAAGGGCTTGTGAGCTAAGGAAGTCCTCATCATACCTCTCCTCTTGAAAAGGATTTGTCCTCAAATCTTCACCTACATCAAACGGGCTTAGATCAGAAACATTAAAAGTTGCACTAACATTATACTCACTAGGTAAGTCCAATTTGTAAGCATTGTTGTTAATGTGTTCAAGCACTTGAAATGGTCCATCTCCTCTTGGAAGTAATTTTGAACGCCTTTGAGCAGGAAATCTTTCCTTACGCATGTGTAGCCAAACCCAATCCCCGGGTTCGAAGATTACTTGACGCCGACCCTTGTTGGCCTGTTTGGCATATTGATTCGTCCTCTTTTCAATGTTGAGTCTTGTCTTCTCATGTATCTGTTTAACAAAATTAGCTTTGTTTTTGCCATCCATGTTAGTATACTCGGAAATAGGTAATGGTGACAAATCCAAGGGTGTTAAAGGATTAAAGCCATACACAATTTCAAAAGGTGAGAATTTAGTAGTAGAGTGAACAGATCTATTATAAGCAAACTCAACATATGGTAGACATTCTTCCCAAAGCTTAATATTCTTTTTAATGATAGCCCTTAGTAATGCAGATAGAGTTCTATTAACTACTTCTGTTTGACCGTCAGTTTGTGGATGACAAGTAGTTGAAAATAGCAGTTTAGTTCTTAATTTACACCACAAGGTCTTCCAAAAATAGCTCAAGAATTTAGCATGTCTATCCGAAACAATGGTTCGGGGTATGCCATGTAAACGCACAATGTCTCTAAAGAATAAATCAGCAACATGGGATGCATCATCAGTTTTGTGGCATGGGATAAAGTGTGCCATTTTTGAAAACCTATCCACGACCACAAATATAGAATCATGACCATACTTAGATCTAGGTAAACCCAATACAAAGTCCATAGACAAATCAACCCAAGGTTCACTTGAAATAGGCAATGGTGTGTATAACCCATGAGGTTGAACACGAGATTTAGCTTGACGACATGTAATACATTTATCACAAATTCTTTCCACATCTCGTTTCATATGGGGCCAATAGAAATGTTCCTTTATCACAGATAAGGTCTTATCAACACCAAAATGTCCCATCAAACCACCTCCATGTGATTCTCGAACCAATAACTCACGCAAAGAACATGCAGGTATACATAATCTATTCTCACGAAATAAGAATCCATCCATCTTGAAGTATTTACCTACAACATTCTTTTCACAATTTTTAAACTCTTCACAAAAATCATGGTCATTAACATATAATTCTTTGATTTGTTCAAAACCAAGTAATTTTGTGTCAAGAGTATTTAACAACACATACCTTCGCGAAAGAGCATCAGCCACTACATTTTCCTTACCTTGCTTATACCGAATGACATAAAGAAATGTCTCGATGAACTCCATCCATCGTGCATATCTCTTGTTCAACTTGTGTTGGCCTTTTAAATATTTTAACGATTCATGATCTGTGTGAATCACAACCTCCTTAGGCCACAGGTAATGTTGCCAAGTCTCCAATGATCGCACCAAGGCATACAACTCTTTGTCATAAGTGGGATAGTTCAAAGCTGCTCCACTCAATTTTTCACTGAAATAGGCCACTGGTTTTCCTTCTTGCATTAGTACAGCTCCAATTCCTAAACTTGAAGCATCACATTCAATTTCAAAGGTTTTAGTGAAATTAGGCAATACAAGTAAAGGAGCGTTAGTTAATTTTTCTTTAATCAAATTAAACGCCTTTTCCTGTGCATCACCCCAATTGAATCCTACACTGTTTTTGATTACTTCGGTGAGTGGTGCTGTAACTTCGCTAAAGTTTCTTACAAACCGTCTATAGAAACTTGCGAGTCCATGAAAGCTACGAACTTGACTGACATTCGTAGGAGTTGGCCATTCTCGAATTGCTCTTATTTTCTCTTCGTCAACTTGTACTCCCTGTACACTGACAACAAAGCCAAGAAACACAACTCGATCTGTACAAAATGTGCATTTATCCATATTGGCATATAATTTTTCCTTTCGAAGCACATATAGGACAGATTTTATATGCAATGCATGCTCACCTAAATCCTTGCTGTAGATCAAGATATCATCAAAGTACACAACTACAAATTTCCCAATGAAGGGACGCAAAACATGGTTCATTAATCTCATGAACGTGCTAGGAGCATTATTCAAACCAAAAGGTAAGACTAACCACTCATATAACCCATATTTTGTTTTAAAAGCAATTTTTCATTCATCTCCCTCATGCATTCTAATCTGATGATAACCACTCTTTAAATCAATTTTAGAAAACACACAAGATCCATGCAATTCAGCTAACATATCATCTAATCTAGGAATGGGATGTCTGTAGACACCCAATTTTTGCGCTCCCTGTACTAACCATGACAGGAGGGTAAAATCGTCAATTGAACCGGCTTGCGGGAGCAAAGGGATGGGCACAAATGCGAACGTCCAACACCACCGCAATGATTGGCGACCAAAGCTGACGTGACAATAAGGCCATCCGAAACGGGCATTCCCGAATAAGGTGGCACGTCTCCCGGAAAGTCCCGGACTGCAGAATACAAGCCTGTCAGCGAAAACTGACGTCACAGCACGAAAATCGAGGCGTGGCACGAAAATCGAGAAAGTCAAACCGTCCAGCCGCGGATTGATCTGCGGCCAATAAGTGCGCCTTTTGAAAACACGGATCTCGAAACACGGAACTCGAAACCAGGTGAGTGGAGGGCAGGCGGCCAGCCAGCCTATTTCAGCTCATTTTCGCTTCAGCATACAGGAGGTGGAACAGGCGAGAGAGGAAGAAAAATAGCACAGCAGCAGCTCGGAAAAAAAGAGGAAAATAGAAGGATTTTGCAACAAAATAGGAAGAAAAGAGAGAAAAAAGAGAGGATTTATACTCTTTTGATTTTGATTGTATCAAAGATACTTCTTATCCTATTCAAATACACAAGTTTATATCCATTTGAGATCATTGTAAGGTGATAATTCCCTTTGTTATAGCAATTTATATCATATTATTTGGTTAAGTTAAATGTAATTTTCATGTATATTGTTGAACAATCATGGATTAGGGATTATTAGTGAGGGTTCCATCGGAACAAAATTCTTCCTAATAACCCGAGGATATCCAATTGGTGAAATTTCTAGCTTGTTTATGGTGACTTATGGGGTGTAATTTATTTAGATTATCATTTTCGGATATCATGGTGTATTAGAATAAATCCGGGTTGGTTAGATACGTAGTATTCATTTTGTGGGCGTGTAGTAATCTCGGGTGTGAGCCTAGGAACGCGACCCCATGGTCCAAATCCGATGATGGACGTTTTGATGTGTGTAATAGATTTAAGGTGCTCGTTTTTGTAATATGTAATCGTCGGGCCTTAAAACGACGTTAAGGCGAGAATCGGGTTTAAGGCCCCATAGTAGTGGAACATGTGATTGTTGGCGTTCAGGGATATTTTGATGGCTTACATGCCCATGAATAGCCCCGACGCGTGTTGATGCTCGATTAGATTTTGTGACACGAAAAAATGATTTCAAAGCCAAAACAATAAAGATTTTCTAAAATCAATCAAAGTAGGATATTAGCATCACAAGGCTAAGAATTGGAAATGCCAATGAAAGTCGGTTCCTATTTTGCGAGAAAGCTAAAGAGAAGTTGTTTCCAAATGTCAAAAAAAATGGTTTTATAAAAAGAAATAATCGTTTTACTAAACCTTGATACATAGGGCGAAAGAGATCTTAGAAATTGCCCATCATTTACGATAGCAACGTATAAATCTCGATTCCTATTTTGGCTAAGGTTTAACAAATTCATGTTTTATCAAAACAACACTTAATGAAAAATCTCATAGTTTTTGCCAATTAAAATCAAACCTTTCTCATAAAGAAATGAAGCTTTCCTCGAATAGGCCAAAGAACATTCTAAAGCATTCCCAAAATAAAACACGTCTCTTTCATAAAACACCAAAAAGAATTCATTTTTTTTTATACAAAACTCACCACTACATTCATTAGGCACACACACACCCACACGCACACATACACATTTCATGAATTAAAGGATAGGAAAACATCAAGGTTGTGGTAACCGTGTTTTCACGGAAGTCGGGGGGTGCCTAACACCTTCCCCTCGCTTAAGCAAGCCCCCGAACTCTATAAATCTCGATTCGCAGACCAATTAATTCGGAGTCACATATGAGCCAGCGATTTATAAAAAATGAAATTCGGATGAGTTGGTACATCCATTTCAAATATACCAACTGGCGACTCTGGTCAATTGGCTCATCATAAAAAACGATCTTTCAAAACCCGTCGACATTAATGCCGATCTTTTCCTCAAAAACAAAATCATTCAATCAAAAGGCTAAAAAACGGAAAAGACCAAAAAGAGACGAAAAACCCGGCGTCGACAGTTGGCATTTCCAACAAGCACATATTTCACTATTACGATTTATTAGCATTTCCAAATTTTAGCCTCGTGGTGCTAATAACCTACTTTGATTGAGTTTATAGAAATCTTCATCGTTTAACTTGAAATCAATTTTTGTGTCACAAATCAAACCAAACATTAAAATGCGTGGGGGCTATTCATGGGCATGTAAGCCATCCAAATAACCCCAAATGCCCACAAGCACATATTTCACTATTACGGGGCCTTAAACCTGATTTTCGACTTGATATCGTTTTAAGGCCCGACAATTACATATTTACAATAAAGGGTACATCGGCCCTATTACATACACCCAAAAATGTCCATCATCGGATTTGGACCACGGGGTCGCGTTCCTAGGCTCACATCCAAAATTACTATATTACTATAACGAGCTACAAATCATCAAATGGATATCATCGGGCCATTAGGGAGAAATTCGTTCCATTTGGAACCCTCACTAATAGTCCTCCATCCATGGATTCGCCATAATATACAAGAAAGATTACATTTAATGTATCCCAAATGACAAAAAGCTTAACAAAATGATATAACAAAAATGCTATAAAAGAAGGTTTTTTACCTTGCAAATGACACCACGATGCGTATGAATTCGTATATTAAGTAGAATGGAAAATATATGTGATACAATCTAACAAAAGGGGTACAAATCCTCACTTTTTTTCTCTCTTTTCTCTCATTTCCACTGCTGATTTCTACTGTCTTCTTCCTCTCTTTTCCTTCTCTCCAACTCTCTCAACCCTGTATCCAAACGAAGAAATGAGCTGATAAAGGCTGGCCAAGGGCAGCCGCAGATTGATCTGCGGCTGGCCGCAGATTGATCTGCGACTGGCCTTGGTTGCTCCGCGCCCGCCGCGCACTTCAGCCGTCCGCCGCGCACTTCAATTATTTTAATCGTTGGCCGCAGATCAATCCGCGACTGGGTGGGTTGATTTTCTCGATTTTTGGGTCGCACCTCGATTCTCGTGTCGTACCATTGGTTTTCACTGAGAGGCTTGTATTTTGAAGTCCGAGAACCTCTAGGAAAAGTGCCACATCATTATGCTTTGATCGTTGTCGTGTCGGCTTTGATCGCACGTCGTTGCGGTGACTTTGAGTGTTCGTACTTATGTCCACCTTTCGTTCTCGTAGGCTGGGTTGATTAACGATTCTGCCCTCCTGTCACGGTTAGTATAGGAAGTGCAAAATTTGGGTGTCTACAACTGCCCCTCTTTATCATGTTTATGAAATGTTAAATGAAAATGAACATGATAAAGAAGTAGACACACGATGCATGAATGACAGGGCACAAGAATGACAGTACATACATGATGCAATAGATATAGCTTATGATGCAACACAAGATGTAAGGCATGCAAAACATTTGTAAAGGTGTCAATGCATCAATCACTGACCGCTTTGTTAGTCGTCGGGTTTCGTCTTCTAATTGATCGTCTCGTCTGCGTCGGGTCTCGTATCCGGTCGCTAGTCTCGTGATCACCGGTTCTAGTATCCGGTTGATCGTCTCGTCTGCGCCGGGTCTCGTATCCGGTTACTCACCTCGTGATTGCCGGGTCTCGTATCCGGTTGATTGTCTCGTCTGCGCCGGGTCTCGTATCCGGTTGATCGTCTCGTCTGCGCCGGGTCTCGTATCCGGTCACTCGTCTCGTAATCACCGGGTCTCGTATCCGGTTGATCGTCTTGTCGGTGCCGGGTCTCGTATCCGGTCGCTCGTCTCGTGATCACCGGGTCTCGTATCCGGTTAATCGTCTAGCCAGCGCCGGGTCTCGTATCCAGTCGCTCGTCTCGTAATCACCGGGTCTCGTATCCGGTTGATTGTCTTGTTTGCGTCGGGTCTCGTATCCGGTCGGTAGTCTCGTGATCACCGGGTCTCATATCCGGTTGATTGTCCTGTGAGTGCCAGGTCTCGTATCCGGTCGCTCGTCTCGTAATCACCGGGTCTCGTATCCAGATGATTGTCTTGTCGGGGCCGGGTCTCGTATCCAGATGATTGTCTTGTTGGGGCCGGGTCTCGTATCCGGTCACCTATCTCGTAATCACCGGGTCTCGTATCCGGATGATCGTCTTGTCGGGGCCGGGTCTCGTATCCGGTTACCCATCTCGTAATCACCGGGTCTCGTATCCGGTTGATTGTCTTATCGGGGCCTGGTCTCGTATCCGGTCACCCATCTCGTAATTACCGGGTTTCGTATCCGGTCGATCGTCTTGTCGGGGCCTGGTCTCGTATCCGGTCACCCATCTCGTAATCACCGGGTCTCGTCGCCGGTTGATCGTCTCGTCGGGGCCGGGTCTCGTATTCGGTCACCCATCTCATAATCGCCGGGTCTCGTATCCGGTCGATCGTCTTGTCGGGGCCGGGTCTCGTATCCGGTCACCCATCTCGTGATCACCGGGTCTCGTATCCGGATGATCGTCTCGTCGGGGCCGGGTCTCGTATCCGGTCACCCATCTCGTAATCACCGGGTCTCGTATCCGGATGATTGCCTTGTCGGCGCCGGGTCTCGTATCCGGTCACCCATCTCGTAATCGCCGGGTCTCGTATCCGGTCGATTGTCTTGTCGGGGCCGGGTCTCGTATCCGGTCACCCATCTCGTAATCGTTGGGTCTCGTATCCGGTAAATTGTCTTGTCGGGGCCGGGTCTCGTATCCGGTCACCCATCTCGTAATCGTTGGGTCTCGTATCCGGTAAATTGTCTTGTCGGGGCCGGGTCTCGTATCCGGTCACCCATCTCGTAATCGCCGGGTCTCGTATCCGGTCGATTGTCTTGTCAGGGTCGGGTCTCGTATCCGGTCACCCATCTCGTAATCGCTGGGTCTCATATCCGGTCGATTGTCTTGTCGGGGCCGGGTCTCGTATCCGGTCACCCATCTCGTAATCACCTTATTCCATCGCATTGTCATTAAAGGAAGTTATTCTCCTGACTAGCTTGAAAGGCATTCTTGGAGTTCGTCCTCGTACATCGTTCTTGGCAGCCATCGCTTTTGACTCTGATAGGCTAGGACCTTGACACCTAACCTACATGGATCACGTACAAAATTGTCATCTATTCAATGCATGTGACACAACATTTAAAATGTAAATTTGATGAAAAATGACCCTGTACAGTCTTTTGATACTGTTCTACAGATGTCATCATTTGTCGGGGTTTGCTTGGATCTGAGCCCTTCCCAGGGATTGCTTACTTTTTGGATATCGGCCCTTCCCAGGGGTTGTTCACCACCTTGTTGTGGTTCGTTTGGATGCCTTCCCAAGTTCTCACACCACCTTATTGTGATTTGCTTGGATGCCTTCCCAGGTTCACTCACCACCTTGTTGTGGTTTGCTTGGATGCCTTCCCAGGGTGCTCACCACCTTGTTGTGGTTTGCTTGGATGCCTTCCCAGGATGCTCACCACCTTGTTGTGGTTTGTTTGGATGCCTTCCCAGGGTGCTCACCACCTTGTTGTGGTTTGCTTGGATGCCTTCCCAGGGTGCTCACCACCTTGTTGTGGTTTGCTTGGATGCCGTCCCAGGTTCACTTCTTGTTTGGATACCAGCCCTTCCCAGGGTCATTGATTGTTTGGACACCAGCCCTTCCCAGGGTCATTGATTATTTGGATACCAGCCCTTCCCAGGGGTCGTTGCTTGCTTGGATACCAGCCCTTCCTAGGGGTCATTGCTTGTTTGGATACCAGCCCTTCCCAGGGGTCGATGATTGTTTGGATCTCAGCCCTTCCCAGGGATCGTTGCTTGTTTGGATCTCAGCCCTTCCCAGGGGTCGTTGATTGTTTGGATCTCAGCCCTTCCCAGGGGTCGTTGATTGTTTGGATCTCAGCCCTTCCCAGGGGTCGTTGATTTTTTGGATCTCAGCCCTTCCCAGGGGTCGTTGATTGTTTAGATCTCAGCCCTTCCCAGGGGTCGTTGATTGTTTGGATCTCAGCCCTTCCCAGGGGTCGTTGATTGTTTGGATCTCAGCCCTTCCCAGGGGTCGTTGATTGTTTGGATCTCAGCCCTTCCCAAGGGTCGCTCGATTTGATTTGAGTGATTTCTTGAAATGGGATGTGTGATCGGCTTCCGTCCTGGATCTCCCACCAACATCGTCCCCGTACCATGCCACAAAAGCCATCACGGTCTGATCATTTGTGAGGTTGAAAGCGACGTGCTTGTACTTTCCTGAAGATTTTCATTTTGATCGCACATGTATGCCTGTAAAAGATGTTATGCATGTAAAAGATGCTCTGGCAGATATGTTATGGACAGATGCATGTGCACAACATATGTTTAGATAGAAATGACCCCTGTTCAGTCAAATGATACGATTCGACAGTCGTCATTGTTTACCAACATTTGATTGGATCACGCCTCGTCGTGAAGTGTAGTTTCTAGACTTCAACATTGGTGTGGTACTCTGCCTGTTCTTGGTCGTCTTCATTTCATCGAGTTGAGGCAGTCTATTTCGCTCTCTGTGATGATCGACAGCTATGTTGGGCTCCTTGGCCTTTGGATCATTTCTGATGGCCGATATGTTGTTGTCCTGCATTATATCATCCTTGTATATGCTCATGCACGTGGATCATTTGGATGTCGAGGCAGTGATAGTCAGGATTGGGGAGAGGCCCAATGACGAGAAGTTCTGTGCAGCCTCAACTTCCTTCCATTTCACGATTCTTAACTGCCCCTGCCTTGGCGCATGTTGTTACCAAGAATTTCTATCGAAAACTCACGATGTTAACCGTGTTGAGTTATCCACAGCTCTGCAAGATCCTGCATATTAGACGACTAACAAATGCCAAAACTTGAAGGCTCGGGCCATTGGTGTTAGTTCAACACAAAGATATTATAATCTCGACAAAAGAGTAAATGCAGTTAAAGCACATGAAATTGAATATCTGTTGATCGCACAATCTAGCGAGTTGTGAACCGTGAATGTACCAGATTAGAAGTTATTTTCAATCCCTCGTGAGTGGATGATTTTCTATTTAACGGGTTAGGAAATCGTAAGAACACCTTCAAGCATTCATGGTCATTGTACGTGAGTAAGGTCGAATTCAAAAGAAACTACCTTCCCTCGTCAAAGGTATTCTGTCTCCATTCTCGACAACGTTCTTAGCAGGATTGACGTTATATGACAAATGCACTGTGCGATGCAGCATTCAGTAGGGGTTTCTCTTCCATGACTTCTTGTTCAAGGCCGAGAGTTTTTCGTATTATTTTTTCTCTTTATTAGCCCACTTCACTTGTCTCGTTTTCTTAGGCTATTCAAAGTTACCCATTTAATGAGTTTTGGACCAATGACTCCCAAACCAGACGGTTTTGGGGCATTAGGTGTACAGACATCCCTTCGGGTTTGTTTACTCGAGTAACAAAGGCCACGGTTCGAGACAAGCTGGTGGTCTGCACCATTCATTCTTTGCTTGACCTTGCGTAAGATTCGTTTTCTTAAGCTTGAGTTACCCGTGTAGCGAGTGTTAGGCCGGTGACTCCCAAACCAGACGGCTTTAGGGCACCAGATGCAGAGACACCCCTTAGGCTTAATTACTTGAGTAGCGCATGCCACGATTCGAATTTGCTCAGGCCTCCTCTACTGTAATGCTCGTTTTCTTAGGCTCTGAGTTACCCATGTAATGAGTGTTGGGCCAGCGACTCCCAAACCAGATGGCTTTAGGGCACCAAGTGTAGAGACACCCCTCGGGCTTAATTACTCGAATAACCCAGGCCACGATTCGAGACATTAGCCTGATAATCATTTATCGTCTGACTTCTTGATATTAGCTTGATAATTATTGACTGTCTGACTACGTGTTAATTGCCATCAACGTCGTCATAGTTTTATACCCCATAACTGAATGTTCGTGCAAATGCAAAGTGAAGACGGGCACATGAGGTCGATTCTGTCGCAAACGTTGCTTTGAATTAAGGCTTTGTACCCGATCAAAAGGTTGAATAGCTTTCTTCGTCTAATCATACTCGCGATCGTGCTCCACGGTTGCTTGTCAGAATTAATCCGATTCCTATCAAGTCAAATAAAATCCCCTTTCACACGGGTCATCGTATCCTGGGAAAACTATGCTTGACAAATGTCAGATGATCGTATCGTTGAATATTGAATTGACATGAGGTAGCATTTGATGATGATGGTGCATGTTGATGGGATTGTTACATGGGTGCCAATTTGCACGTCATCATTTCCTGGGTAGTTGATAAATGTCCCAGTGTTAAGTTACTTTTCTTGTGATCTCCCTCGTACTGGTTGCATCTGTATCTCGCTGGGCTGACAAAAGATCCGGTCCTTTGACTTGTTGAAAGGTTTGGGGGATTTTTGATTTTTTGATTTTTTTTTTGGTGGTCGAATATGCCCCTACCCCGGGTTCTTTGTGATTGTTAGGCCACGCTTTCACGGTTCTCTAATCTTATCCTGCAAAACAAGGTCAGTGTTTGATGACAGGATAGTATTTAGAAGTTTTAGAAAACCTTGGTACGTGGTATGGATTGCCTTCCTGCAAAACCATGTCAGTATTCTCTTTATATGTGCAGGTGATGTAATCACATGATACATGACATATTTATTACGATGATGACGGTATGACAGTTGTATGCCATGACATTTATTTATTTGACTGAATGATAAAAGGGCATGAAGAAGCTTCCCTTTCGTTAGGTTTATCAGAGGCTGACCTACCCTAGGGTTACTCTCGCGGGCTTTTCGGCATGAAGGTCCCCAAATCTTCGCAATCTACTCGTCTGAATTCTTTCGATTGGAGTGAATTTGGGTGGTGCGTTTCTTGAGCCATCTCGGGGGAGCAACCCTTTCGAGTCCAGTAATAAGCAACCGACGGGTTTGCCTCAGGAGGAGGTACACTCTCAACATACATTCACATTCATCGTCCTCACCGTATGCAAATGATTACTTTGAAGTAAAGCAATTCCCTTCAATCATTCATTCATTGGTAAAACACATTCACACAACAACAGGTCAAAATATCGCACGCACGCATTCATGAATTTTAAAGGATAGGACAACATCAAGACTTTAACGTGGCTTAAGCCTTCTAATTTCCCCAGCAGAGTCGCCAGTTGTCGACGCCGGGAGGAATCGCTTTCGTCGCGGTTATAGCCCTTTCCAATTTTAGCCTTTTTATTTAGATGATTTTTTGGAAAAGGTCGGCATGTATGTCGACGGGGTTTTGAAAAGGTCGTTTTTTATGATGAGCTAATTGACCAGAGTCGTCAGTTGGTATATTTGAAATGGATGTACCAACTCATCCTAGTTTCATTTTCGTAAATCGCTGGCTCATATGTGACTCCAAATTAATTGGTCTGCACACCGAGATTCATAGAGTTCGGGGGCTTGCTTAAGCGAGGGGAAGGTGTTAGGCACCCCCCCGACTTCCGTGAAACACGGTTACCGCAATCTTGATGCTTTTCCTATCCTTTAATTCTTGAATGTGTGTGCGCGCGCGTGTGTACCTATGTGAACGTCGTGGTGAGTTTGCATGAAGAAACCATTTGGGTTTTTATGAAAAGTTGTGTTTTCTTTTGAGAATGCTTTAGAATGTCCTTCGGCTTATACGAGAAAGCTTTATGAGAAATGTTTGATTTTAATTATCAAAAATCACGAGATTTTCATTAGGTGTCGTTTTGGCAAAAACAAGAGTTTTCTAAACCTTCGTCAAAATAGGAATCGAGATCTATACGTTGCTTTCGTAAATAGCATGATGGGCAACTTCTAGGATCTCTTTAACCCTATGCACAAAGATTTAATAAAACGTTGCTTATTTTTATAAAATCATTTTTTTGATGTTTGAAAACGATTTTTTTTCTTTAGCCTTCTCGTTAAATAGGAATCGACATTTATTAGCATTTCCAAATTTTAGCCTCGTGGTGCTAATAACCTACTTTGATTGATTTTATAGAAATCTTCATCGTTTAACTTGAAATCAATTTTTGTGTCACAAATCAAACCAAACATTAAAATACGTGGGGGCTATTCATGGGCATGTAAGCTATCCGAATAACCCCAAACGCCCACAAGCACATATTTCACTATTACGGGGCCTTAAACCCGATTTTCGACTTGATATCGTTTTAAGGCCCGACAATTACATATTTACAATAAAGGGTACATCGGCCCTATTACATACACCCAAAAATGTCCATCATCGGATTTGGACCACGGGGTCGCGTTCCTAGGCTCACATCCAAAATTGTAATATTACTATAACGAGCTAAAAATCATCAAATGGATATCATCGGGCCATTAGGGAGAAATTCGTTCCATTTGGAACCCTCACTAATAGTCCTCCATCCATGGATTCGCCATAATATACAAGAAAGATTACATTTAATGTATCCCAAATGACAAAAAGCTTAACAAAATGATATAACAAAAATGCTATAAAAGAAGGTTTTTCACCTTGCAAATGACACCACGATGCGTATGAATTCGTATATTAAGTAGAATGGAAAATATATGTGATACAATCTAACAAAAGGGGTACAAATCCTCACTTGTTTTCTCTCTTTTCTCTCATTCCGCTGCTGATTTCTGCTGTCTTCTTCCTCTCTTTTCCTTCTCTCCAACTCTCTCAACCCTGTATCCGAATGAAGAAATGAGCTGATAAAGGCTGGCCAAGGGCAGCTGCAGATTGATCTGCGGCTGACCTTGGTTGCTCCGCGCCCGCCGCGCACTTCAGCCGTCCGTTGCGCACTTCAATTATTTTAATCGTTGGCCGCAGATCAATCCGCGGCTGAGTGGGCTGATTTTCTCGATTTTTGGGCCGCACCTCGATTCGCGTGTCGTACCATTGGTTTTCGCTGAGAGGCTTGTATTTTGCAGTCCGGGAACAGCTGGGAAACGTGCCACATCATTATGCTTTGATCGTTGTCGTGTCGGCTTTGATCGCACGTCGTTGCGGTGGCTTTGAGTGTTCGTACTTATGTCCACCTTTCGTTCTCGTAGGCTGGGTTGATTAACGATTCTGCCCTCCTGTCACGGTTAGTATAGGAAATGCAAAATTTGGGTGTCTACAACTAGTATGTGGATTGACTGTCACGCCCCGAAAATCCACCTGCTAGCTTCTTAGCCCGGTGAGACTTCCTACTGACTTGTACAACCTTTACATACTACTATAGAAATCTTGACTTCTACTAATCAGAGTATAATGCGGAAAAGTGATAATATTCAACTATAAATATTCCATAATATATAACTTCTATCTATCCAAGGTTCACAGTATCCCATAACAATTAATAGTTCTCAGCAGAAGTTCAACTGTGTTTGGATACCCTCACTTAGATGTATAGATTTATAACCGATGAATATCTCTTTCATATCGATATTCCCTATCTATCTGACATTCACAGTATTAACGATAAGATTGTCCATAGAACTGAGGGGCGCATTCCGGTAAAGATGGCACCTTACCGGCGCTCATTAAGTATAACCTCAGAGCTTATAGGACTTTCAATATCATTTAAATACCAAGGCCTTTCTTATAGATACTGTATTAATGTTTTACTATCTATCTGAATTTCAGAGTATAGGCATAACATGATCAGTCCATATTACCAATACCCTCACTCAGATTTATAGTTCTTTAACAATTCTAAGTTATATCAAATTTAAAGACATAACATCGTTCGATAACAATAAACTGGTAATATTGATATAATATTCGGTTACATGTTTGTTTGTTCGTATTGCAAAAGTCATTATGACTATAAATAATACAACAATTAAATAATCATGAAAACTAGCCTATGCTTTCCTCTTTTACGTTCCATGATCTTCTTAACGTTCTTCATAACTGCAAATAAATTTTTATTCGCAAGAATGAGCACGACGGCTCAGCAAGTCTAACTAATATCACATAAACAGTTTTATGTTTTCATATAAATTTTAACATGCTTAGACTTGACAGATATTTCATTTCATAATCAATTAACATTCAACAGTTAATCATATAAACAACTTATAACAGTTGCACATAATCACAATTGCACATAATAACAATTACACATAACAATATAAGCAAGGTTTAGAAAAGACTTGCACAATAACACATAAAGGATTAGAACTTGCATATAATCAAATAAGAGTTAGAAGACTTGCCTTGGTGTTTAGGATAATAAACACTAAACTCAAACTTGTTAAAATAACCCTACACAATCATTTAGTGCATAAACGGTTAGATTCATCGTATTATATTACTTCATATGTTATTTAATAACTTGACTTAACTATTTTCATAGGTGTTATAGGCTCCATAACATCCTAGCTCAAAAACTCAGTTTTAAGTCCTTAAACCCGAGAGCCTCTAATAAATTTTCAGCTTTGACATCCTTTACGGAAACTGTCATAACTTCTTCGTTTCAAAACATTTTTGGGTGATTCTTGAGTCTAAATTCATTAGAATCTCCTCCTCTACAATATTATTTATATTACAGAAGCAGATTTGGAATTAAAAATTTCAGAAACTGGGCAGAAAGGTCTGTGAGTCTACTTTGATCAAAATATCTTGGGTTAACCATGTGAAACATGGTACCACTAGCATTAATTTGTTAAGATAACATGTTCTAAGACTCAATAATACTTCATAACATAAAAATACCAAAATCATAAACCTACTTATATTAGATTTATGACTTTTACTCAAGAACATACGAAGAACACGAAGAACACTTTGAAAATTTTTGAACATGATAACTACTTACGATTTGATCATTTCTTCACTATAGTTGTAATGATTTAGACATTATAACTACTAGTGATCATGATATATACTACACTAGCTATAAAATGAATTTTGACATTATAACTACTAGTAAAATGTATAATTAGTTATAACTACGAATTGAAATTGAACGTTATAACTACTAAGATGATTACCTTTTGAAATTGGAAGTTTTAACTATTTATTGGCAACTATCAATACTTGAAATATATCTAGAGAGTAATTTTGCTCTTTGATTTTGTGAATTGGTGAGAAATGAAGATGGGATGGGCTTCTATTTATAGGATTTCCTAGGTTAGGGCATAATAGTCTTTTCGCATTAATCCACGACATCATGATGACATCATGATGACATCATCTTTGTGCTACTTTGAAGATGACGTCATGATTACATCATGCTTGCATCTGATTGGTTGATTCAAGTTCACATGGATTCTTAGTTTATTTATTCGTATCTACATCGTATTTCACGCGTATTATACCTCGTATTAATCTTATATTCTATCGTATAATATTTCGTATTATACTCGTATTTATTCTTGCATTCTTTGTTTTTAACTTCTATAATTTACCCCACAGTCAAAAAACTTCGTTTTTCGTTTTCTAATTTTATTGGATATTCCATCTTTCTTCGTAATATTAACATTCGTGTATTCTTCGAAAAATCGAAAAGACGCAAAAGCGTTTTTGGGTGAATAGTGTTTTCGACGACTATTTCTCAGAAAATGGTTAGACGATCAAAAAGTAACAAAAATATTTCTTTTTGTCTTTTCCCCTATTTTGTCTTATTATCGTGAATAGTAACTTGCACGTTTTTTGAGAAAAACTTTTATCGGTTAATACGTGTTTTCACATCATATTACCGGTAAATCTTAAAACAGAATGTTATTACGACGTACACATTTCGCTAGAAAACCTAGGTTATTCCTAGGGTTTATCCCTTAGGGTTTAGGGTTTAGGTTTTAACCTTTTTTTCCAATTTAGGTTTTAGCCTAAAATTAACTTCTTGATTTTAATAAGTGTTAAGGTTAACTACTTAAACCAAAACACAAAATACTACACATAGCAGAAAGCATATAACACATTTGAAGTTCAATACAAGCTTATTTATTCATATAACACATAACTTAGGTTATAGTTCTAACCTCTAATTGTATACGAATCTACGAATCATTTTTAGTCTTTTAGATAGCTTAACGTATACTTGAGCAGTTATTCTTAGGTTTTAAATTGACAATATTTATTAGATCTTGTCAGATCACATTTGAAATTTTTGGGATATTACATTCTACCCAACTTACAAGAATTTCGTACTCGAAATTAACTTTTCAAAAGAAAAAAAAAACTTTAGTCATTCAATATTATATTTATAAGTTCTATAAATATTCAGGATATTACATTCTCTCCTCCTTATAAGAATTTCGTCCTCGAAATTATTTTACAATCAACTTTAGTCATTTAATATCATATTTATAGGTTCTATAAATATTCAGGATATTACATTCTCTCCTCCTTATAAGAATTCCGTCCTCGAAATTATCTCTAACGTAGTCTTCAATTTGAATTTTCTGAATTCATCTTTTCTCACATGATCACTTATCTATATACATTTCCTTTCTGCAAAGGAAATTATATTTGCAAGGATGAGCTATAAAAGGCCTAAAAAGTTTAAAGATTTAACAAGTTATACTCACACTGTGTTTAAATTGAATGATCATGTAGTTCAAAGATTTTTCCACATATATATACTATGGGTTTGTCTATCAAACCACACATTTTCTAGTTTCTGTCAGTCATAAAGACTTAGAAATCAGAGGTTGATCTGTTCAACCGGACATAGTAATCATTCCCATAGGTCATATAGACATAGGAATCATTAGTTCGGATATTTTGAAGGGGATCAGCCTCCTCGACATCCTAGGAGTATGCATATCATCCTACTTGTGCCCGTTCGCACTATATGTCAGACAATACTGAACATATATATCATCCCACAAGGGAATCAATTTCATCTCAGTTCAAAAGTTTTACCAATACACTTTGGTTTGACACACATTTCATGTTTTCCAAAATCAACAACAATTTCACAATTTAATTTTAAATAATGATGGTTGATAGCCCGTCCTGGGATCCGTATCCAATTAACCATCGTTTTAACTGAGGATTGATAGCCCAGTCCATCGGGATCCATATCAATCATTCCTGTCAATCTTTAAGATTTAGGAATACGTTTAGATTTGGATGTCTTGAAGGGGATCAACCTTATTACCATCCTAGGAGTATGCATATCATCCTACAATTTTGGTTGATATATAATCAACATTTTACGGCCTTCCATAAAGGCATTTTCCATTTCTCAGTATATATGTCGTACCAAACATTATTGGTTTCCACTCAGTTTATAACAAGGTTGTCTAGCCGAAACAATTGGCATTGACTCATTTTTAATTTATTCAAAACTTTTGAAAATCAATTTTATGACTTTATCATACCGCATCATGATTACGTTGATGATTCCATCATCTTTCATACCACACCAGGTAAAATGGGGTGTTGATGAAAAAAATTCATTTTTATTTTTTCACATTAAATCTGTGTAGCCAAAACAATTAGCATAGATCGAGGGTTAAGCCAAAACAATTTTTTCACGAGACATGCTTGGCGGTAAGGCGAGTCTGTAGGCCACAGTTCCTACTCGATCGAGGATTTCAAATGGACCGATAAATCGAGGGTTAAGCTTTCCTCTCTTTCCGAATCGCGTAACACCTTTCCACGGAGCAACACGTAAAAATACATGATCTCCGACATTGAATTCCTCGTCTCTTCGATGAAGATCAGCATAACTCTTTTGTCGATCTTGAGCTGTTTGTATACGTTGTCGGATCATTTGGATCTTTTCCGTAGTCATACGTATCAACTCGGGTCCCAACAATTTTGCCTCACCTACTTCATCCCAACATGCTGGAGATCGACACCTTCGTCCATACAACGCCTCGAAGGGAGCCATGCCTATACTTGCTTGATAACTGTTGTTGTAAGAGAATTCCACCAATGGCAAGTATTTGTCCCAACTTCCTTTGAAGTCTAGTACGCAGAGTCTTAATAGATCTTCGAGGGTTTGAATAGTCCTTTCCGATTGTCCGTCTATCTGGGGATGGTATGCAGAACTGAATCGTAATTCAGTGCCCATAGCTTTTTGCAAGCTGACCCAAAATCGTGAAGTGAATCTAGGATCTCGATCAGAAACTATGGATACTGGCATGCCATGCAATCTCATAATCTCGCTAATATACAAATTAGCAAGACGCTCGAGTGAATAGTTTTTCTCGTATAGGCAAGAAATGAGCAGACTTGGTCAATCTATCTATAATGACCCAAATTGCGTCTAAGCCTTGAGAAACTTTGGGAAGACCTGTCACAAAATCCATGTTGATGTGTTCCCACTTCCATTCTGGAATCTCAAGTGGTTGCAATGGACCCCTTGGTACTTGATGCTCCGCCTTGACACGTTGACAAGTTAAACATCTTGCGATAAACTCTGCAATTTCTCTCTTCATATTGTTCCACCAAAATGTATGTCGAAGATCACGATACATTTTTGGTACTTCCAGGGTGGATTGCAAACGGTGTGTTGTGCGCCTCCATCATGATTTTGTATTTCAATTCAGGGTCGTTAGGAACACACAGTCTAGAGTTGATTCGCAATATTCCTTCTTCGTCGACTCTTGCTTCTGGAATAGCACCTTCTTGCACCTTCTTTTTCATATTCATCAACTCTGGGTCTGTAACTTGAGCAGCTTTAATTTTGTCGATTAAAGTTGGTTCTACTTGTATATATGCGATCTTCACGTGGGTTCCTGGAGTCTTTAACTCTATCTCCATCTTTTGTAAATCATCCAAAATAGGCCTTTGAGATGTCAATAACGCACTCGTACTTGCATATGATCTTCTACTCAATGCATCAGCTACTACATTTGCCTTTCCAGGATGGTACTGGATGGTATGATCGTAATCTTTCAACAGCTCGAGCCAACGCCGTTGTCGCATGTTGAGTTCCTTCTAGGTGAAGAAATATTTGAGACTTTTGTGGTCTGTATAGATCTCCACTTTCTCCCCATACAAGTAATGTCTCCAAATCTTCAACGTGAAAACAACTGCTGCCAACTCTAGATCATGAGTAGGATAATTCCTCTCATATTCCTTGAGTTGCCGAGATGCATAGGCTATAACCTTCCCATGTTGCATGAGAACACAACCTAGTCCTTTGTTTGAAGCGTCGCTGTAGATGACAAATCCTTCCGATCCTGAAGGTATTGCCAATACAGGTGCTGAAATGAGCCTTCTTTTGAGTTCTTGAAAACTCTTCTCGCATTCTTCGCTCCATTTGAATGTTGTGCTTTTTCGAGTCAGTTGAGTTAATGGAACAGCTATTCGAGAAAATCCTTCTACGAATCTCCGATAATAACCAGCTAGACCCATAAAACTTCGTACTTCGGTTACTGACTTGGGTTGTTCCCAATTTGATACTGCTTCAATCTTCGCCGGGTCAACCGAGATTCCTTCTTTAGAAACCAAGTGACCAAGGAATGCAACTTCCTCAAGCCAGAATTCACATTTCTTCAACTTAGCATATAACTTGTTTTCACGAAGTTTTTGGAGTATCAGCCTCAAGTGTTGCTCATGATCCTCACGACTTTTAGAATATATGAGAATGTCATCAATGAAGACAACCACGAAATGATCCAAATATTCTTTGAATATCCGGTTCATCATATCCATGAAAGCAGCAGGAGCATTAGTCAATCCAAAAGACATGACTAGGAATTCATAATGCCCGTACCGAGTTCTAAAGGCAGTCTTTGGAATGTCATCAGCTTTAACTTTCAACTGATGATATCCAGAACGAAGATCGATCTTTGAAAAGAATTGAGCACCTTGTAACTGGTCAAACAGGTCATCAATGCGAGGTAACGGGTACCTATTTTTGATGGTGACATGGTTTAACTCCCGATAGTCAATGCAAAGTCTCATACTCCCGTCTTTCTTCTTTACGAATAAAACAGGAGCACCCCAAGGCGATGTACTCGGACGTATGAAACCGCTGTCTAACAACTCCTGTAGTTGGACCTTTAACTCTTGAAGTTCAATAGGGGCCATTCGATATGGGGTTTTGGAAATAGGTTTCGTACCGGGTTCAAGGTCGATACAAAATTCAATTTCACGGTCTGGGGGTAGGCCAGGAAGTTCTTCAGGAAATACGTCAGGGAACTCATTAACAACAGAAATATTTTTCAAATCTGACGTACTTTTATTTAAATCCGTTACATGGGCTAAGAAGGCTTGACATCCGTTTTTCAATAAACGAATGGCTTTGTGACTAGAAATGATGGTTATTGATTTCAATGGTTTAGTTGCTTGAATTCGCATAATAGGTTGATTAGGAATATGAAAACTAATAACCTTAACGAAAGCAATCAATTTTAGCATGATGAACAGTTAACCAATCAATTCCTAATATCACATCAAATTCATGCATGTTCAAGGAGATAAGATCAACAGGCAATGTGAGGGTGCCGATTTGAACAAAGCAAGATTTATAGACCGTAGATGTAACGAATGTTTGCGCTAATGGTGTTTCGACAGATAAGTCAAAATCTAATTTTTCAGGAGTCAAATTCAGGCGTTGAGCACATGTTGGTGAAATAAAAGAGTGGGTAGAACCAGTATCTAATAAGGCATAGACTTCATAAGAGTTAATAAGTAGTTTACCCGTTATAACCTCGTTCGAATTCTGCGCTTTTTGTGACGTCACAACAAAAGCTCTCCCTTGAACTACAGACTTTGACTTATTCGTGACCGCCTTCGGTGTCATCATCGCAGCTGGACTTGACTTCGCTGCATGACAAAAGCGAGCTATATGGCCTTCCTTTCCACAATTGTAACATACTTGGGATGGCGCTTGTGTACAATTTGGACTGATGTGTCCTTCCTTCCCACACCTGAAACATCTAACAGGTGGTCGTTCTCCTTCCTTCGAAACTGGTACTGGTGATGGTGTTGACGTTGGTGCCTTTCCATGGTTGTTGTTGAATCTCCTCTTCTTGGAATTGTTGCCACTTGACTCACTCCTTCTGTTATCCGGGCCAGGATTACCACCAAAGTGGTTACCATTTCCGGTGTTGTGATTCCCTCCTCGCTGATTATCATTATTTCGATAATTGCTGCCACCATTACGATTATTACCGTGATTTTGCTCTCGTGGTTGGGTGTTGCTTCCTGGTTGTAGTAGTCCTCTTTCGTGCTCCACTACTTGAGCCCTATCCACAGCATCTGCGTATATACAAATTTTATGAGAAACGAGATATTGGCGAATCTCTGGTTTCAAACCTCGTAGGAACATTTGTGTCATCCGTTTCTCAGTGTCCACCAAATGGGATGCAAAACGCGACAGCTCGGCGAACTTGGCTTCGTACTGTGACACCGTCATGTTGTTCTGTTCCAGTTTGATGAATTCTACCTCCTTCATATGACGAATACTTTCCGGGAAATACTTCTCATTAAATAATTCCTGGAACTGGACCCAAGACATCTCGAGTGCCGAGCGATGGGTACGTTTCACAGATTCCCACCAATGATCTGCTTCTCCTCGCAACATGAAGGTGGCAAAAGGAACCTTTTGGTCGTCCGTGCAACGCAGTACATCAAATATCTTCGTTAATTATTTAAGCCACGACTCTGCCTTGAGTGGATCTGGCTTGCCGAAAAATTCAGGTGGTCCCAATTCTTTGAATTGCTTGGCAGTGACCATCCGTACATTATCAACGTTTCTGCCAGTATTGTAAACAGGAGCTCTTCTCGCCTGGTTCTGCATGTATTGCATGAAGTTCCTAAAAAATTCATCATTCATCCGGTTGTTAGCATCATGATTAGCATCATGGTGTTCTGAGTTTGCACCCATATTATTTGTGGCTTCCTGGTTTTCAGCCATAATAGTCTCATAGTGAATCTCTTGGTTTTCAGATGCCATTCTGAAATGTGATCACAAAATAAAGATTAGTTAAAGAAATAAACATGCAACATCTTATCCCTATAACCAAACCAATTACTTAAATAACAAAAATAGCTTAGGTAGGACACACTAGCGAAGGATTTTACTCGTCTCTCCCCTCCTAGTTCTAATCCCAGATCTCTACCAGAGATCATATCCCTAAGCTCTGATACCAACTGTGACGCCCCCAAAATAGGTCCACACAACCCATTTTGAGTCGCCAATAACATTCTACAAAATACAAATACGAATTTTCCCATTTACAACTAATATTTGTCGTGCAAAATACGACCACACACATACTGTGACTTCCATACAAATATCGTACCGTATGGTACCACAGTATCCAAACCCAAATTATTACAATGCCGTAAAAAGACGGCAACACATGTTTTAAGTCTTCAGTACAATCATTATTAAACTATGTCATAACTTGATGAGGACAACCACTAACTCGGACCATCACTCCACTCCCCGGCTAGTCCCAGCTACATTTTCCTTTCCTGAGAAGAACAATGGGACAAAACTGAAAAGGGTGAGCTCAAATAGCCCAGTAAGAAATATCATGACTAAGATAATGAAAAATAAAAATTATCTTTAGTCTTCAACAATAATAAATCAAAGATTTAAAGATATTATATTTGTTCAACAACAACAATTGCAGCGGAACAAACAATCCATTTGAAGAGTCAAGTAGATTATAATATCTACCATCTTCTATAAATTAAAGGATCACCACCAATATTTTATCCCTGTAACACCAATCAACAATTCCTGTTTATGAACATCCAAATCAACAGTTTATATTCAACAGCCTCTCTTTGCACTACGTGCCAAAGATATTTATTTGTAACATCACCGGTCATGATCATGCCAAACGCCAGTTCATCTTTGCACTACGGGCCAAAGAGAACTTTCACCATACGCCTTTGTTTGTAACACCAAAAGTCATGATAATACTAATACACAGTTTGGTCAAAATCATGTCACGCCAGTTCATCTTTGCACTACGGGCCAAAGAGAACTATCACCACAATTTAAATATGAGGATGAGGATGATGACAATGATACAGTGAGATCAAGGATAAGAAAAACTTTATAATTTAATCAGTATCAAATATTGACCAAATTGCCAACACGATAACTAAATTGTGGAGTCAAATTCAAGAATGATATTCAAGAAATTATTTCATGCTTCAACTATAACGTATAAAATAAAATAGAAAGATTCAACTGAAAAGATATTAGATGAAGCACAAACTATTAAGGATATTCTACTAATTTTCAGGGATTTTCTCCATTTAAAAATAAGGTTTTGGAAATAAACAAAGATTTCTTATCTTAAATGGAGAAATGTGAAAGAAAAAGATATCCCTTAAAGAGTACAAAAGAAATGATACGTTTTACGAGTATAACAGAATATATGAAACTGCAAATGGATTTTCACCCGTCATGCGATAATTCGCGTAGACAGATTATTTCCACAACAGATTAATAAGTAATGAATACGGCGGGTTATTCACCAGGTATGCGTCAATCCGCACGAACAGGTTATACCCACAGATTAATAAGGAATGAATACAGAAGGGTATTCACCAGGTACGACACTCGTACTTACAGGTTATTCCCATAGAATAATAAGGGTTGAATACAAAAGGATATTCACCAGGCATGCGTCATACCGCACGGCCAGGTTATCCCCACAAATTAATACAGAATGAATAACAACCTTTATGAGTATAATATCACTTACGAACATGAAAGAAAATGATATTATATATGAGTATGAAAGAAATGATATTCCCTACCTTTGTTAACTGGATGTTACTTTCTATGAAGTTTACTAACTTCGGATAATACTAGTATTCTCACAAATACTCACAATAGCCTAGCACACTAAGAGAACTTCAGAAATTTAGAGAGAGAGAGGAAGTATAAGCAATGAAGGTGTGAAAATTTCTTAAGCAAACTCTCCCTATTTATAGGAAAATCAAGGTGAGGGCATTTTGGTCTTTTCCCCATATTCTTTTAATATCATCCATCCATTTTTCTTCCTTTAATATCATCCATCCATTTATTCTTCCATTAATATCATCCATCCATTTTTTCTTCCATTAATATCATCCATCCATTTTTTCTTCCATTAATATCATCCATCCATTTATTCAAAAAGATTAATCCATTATCAAAAGATAATTCCATTATCAGAAGATAAACCATAAAAATAACTTCATTATCACAATAAATCCATTTTTCTGTATTATTGTGTTAAATGTATTAATATCACAGATAGCATATACTCGCAATACTGACAACCAGATTATTCCCAGGAAAGAGGGGGCCTTCCATAAAAATGGCGCGCAATTAAATAACCCCTTTCCTTGACAGAATTTTTAGACATTGTCAATAATGCTAAAATATCCTATCAAATGATATAAGTTACAGTGTCGTGATAAATAGTAAAATATATTATGCAGATGCTAATTAACAATTATTGAATCAAGATACTATGCAATTGCTACTTTATCAATTATTGAATCAATAATATAAAACACTGTGCAACATCGTGAGCTACTGTGGAATACCGTGTGCTACTGTGAAATAACGCGTTTTACTGTTCTTTTTATCACCGGGTATTTTAACAGTTATCGGTTAAAGTTTTGCCGCCAATTTCTATCACTTTCTATATCCGACAGTTAACCCGTTGTGGGGCCCACTATCATTGACAATATTGCCATTTCGGCGCCGTCATACGGTACCGAATATAATATTCCCCGACAGAAAGAATATTTCCTGACAAAAGGAATATTCCCCGACATACTATTTATCAGATAATTTACATATAACACCCTTAACTATCATTTATAACAATTAAACATTTCACTATTTAGAAAAATAATCATAAAGAAAATAATAAATTTTTATTTCATAAATTCGGGGTCTTACAATCAATTTCAAAGCATGCTCGTGAATAATTATTGTTAATTATTCATATCCATAATGATCTTTGTTACTCGTTTATGCAATTATCGTAACCCTTGCATTTACTTTATGCAATGGATCCATGTTATGCAAGTATTCTTAAACTTTATTCAAGCTATCTATTGATTTTAAATATCTCGATATTGTCTCATGTGATGCATTTATAATCAAAATTATTCTGTTCTTTGTGCAAGTGTCCTCACTTGTACAAATTGTTAAGATTATTATAAACTCGAAATTTCTTCGATTCGTTCATTGTTAAAAGTATCTTATTACTGAATTGCTATGACTCATATTGAAAATTTGTATTCTAAGTGGTTATGCAAGTGTCCCCACTTGTATGAACTATTGCACATTATCAATTACCCTTGAATTCAAAATTCGTTGATAAGTTCTGATACATACTATTAAATTTCAGTATGTATACCTAGTTTAAAGATTGTCTAAGCTATTTGTCCTAGCTAGACACGATTTGAAAAGTATTTGTCGAATGTTATTGGTTATGATAAAGTCGTCCAACTTAATTGTTTTAGTTAGGACTCCAGACTGAGTATGAACAACCCTAAATGGGAAATTTTATGCGTTAAAAGCGGTGATGAAAATTTTATGCGCCAATGGCGGTGATGTATTATATAGTGTTGATCAATACATGGCACAATGGGACTGATCATCCTCTGTGTCCGTAAGACCAGACGATTTACAGATGAATTTCTGTTTAAACCTTTTCAAAAATGAAAAATAACGGTTAATGGTCTTTTGACCACTCAGTATTCAAAAGTCGCTCAGTTATTTCAAAAATCTTAAAATAATTTGATATGTTGTTAAGAATGGTTTCAAATGACTTCACCACTATTGATTCGTGGTAGAAGTAGTCCTCAAAGAAAACATTTACTACTTCAGCGCATTATTATAATTGTTATTACTTGCTGAGCAATTGAATGCTCATTCTTGCTTTGACTTAAATGTTTTCAGCTAAGTGTGATCGACCAGAAGGCTTTGGCAAAGACAAGGGCAAAGGAAAGCTCAAGGATTAGGTTTCAAGGTGTTATCTGTAATGATTAGTCTTTCGTATTGTGATCATATATATTATGTAACATGTAAGGAATGTAATTAAAGGTTGCCATACCTGGGGAATAGACAACTCTGATATAAATATTAAGTTTGTAATTTATTAAACAGCTCAAAGAAATGGTATCGTGATGCACCAAGTACGGGTTTCAAGTACCCGGATTTGGGGGGCGCCACACAACTGCATTCACACTTAACCGTGTTCCTACAAAGACGGTTCAAAAGACACCATATGAGATGTGGACTGGAAAACGTCCTAGTTTGTCTTTCATGAAGATTTGGGGTTGCGAGGCATTTGTGAAACGTCTGGCTTCTGACAAGCTCGGACCCAAATCTGAGAAATGTAATTTTGTGGGATACCCTAAGGAAACAAAAGGGTATTATTTCTACAAACCTTCTGAGAACAAAGTGGTTGTTGCTCGAACTGGTATTTTTCTAGATAGAGAATTTGTCTCTAAATGAAACAGTGGGAGGAAAGTAGAACTCGAAGAAATTCGAGAACCACAAAATATCATTGAACCTGAGTTGGAACATGAGCAGGGACCACAAGATGTTGTGGAAAGTGAACCTGCTCAAATTACACAAGGCATTCGTAGATCTGGTAGGACACGCCAAGAGCCCGAGAGATATTATGGATTTCTTGTGACTCAAAACAGCGATGTGATGCTCATAGATCAGGATGAGCTTGCTTCCTACCAAGAAGCTATGAATGGACCAGATTCTGAGAGATGGCTTGAAGCCATGAAATCTGAGATGGACTCCATGTATACAAACCAAGTATGGACTTTGGTTGATCCACCAGAAGGGGTAAAACCAATCGGGTGCAAATGGGTTTTCAAGAAGAAAACCGACATGGATGGTAATGTACAAACCTATAAAGGTCGACTGGTAGCAAAAGGTTTCAAACAAGTTCAAGGTGTTGACTATGATGAAACCTTCTCTCCAGTGGCAATGGTTAAATCCATCAGGATCTTACTTGCTATTGCAGCCTTTTATGATTACGAAATCTGGCAGATGGATGTCAAAACTGCTTTCCTTAACGGAAATCTCCTTGAGGATGTGTATATGACACAACCTGAGGGTTTTATGGAAAGGTATGTTAGCTGCAGCGATCCATTTATGGATTGAAGCAAGCCTCTCGGAGTTGGAATCTTCGTTTTGATGAAGCAGTCAAAAAGTTTGGCTTTATAAAAAATGAAGATGAACCTTGTGTATATAAGAAGGTTAGTGGGAGTCACATTGTATTCCTGGTATATGTTGACGACATATTAATTATTGGGAATGACATTCCTTCCTTACAGGCTGTAAAAACATGGCTAGGAAAATGTTTCTCCATGAAAGATTTGGGCGATGCAACCTACATTTTAGGTATCAAGATCTATCGTGATAGATCGAGAAAAATGCTCGGCCTAAGTCAAAGTACATATATTGATAAAGTGTTGAAACGGTTCAGCATGCAAGAGGCAAAAAGAGAATACTTACCCATGTCTCATGGTGTAAAGATCTCTAAGGCCCAATGTCCTAAATCACAAAATGATGAGGAGCGTATGAGAAAGATCCCTTATGCTTCGGCAATTGGATCTATCATGTATGCAATAATATGTACTCGTCCGGATGTCTCGTATACTTTGAGCATGACGAGCAGATACCAGTCGAATCCAGGTGAAGGTCACTGGACAGCAGTCAAGAATATCCTCAAGTACCTGAAAAGGACTAAGGATTCATTCTTGGTATATGGAGGTGAAGACGAACTGGCAGTAAAAGGTTACACAGATGCTAGTTTCCAGACTGATATGGATGACTATAAGTCTCAATCAGGTTTTGTGTTTTGTCTTAACGGTGGTGCTGTTAGCTGGAAAAGTTCGAAGCAAGAGACAGTAGCCGATTCTACAACAGAGGCTGAGTATATTGCTGCTTCTAGTGCGGCCAAGGAGGCTGTATGGATTAAAAAGTTCGTCACTGAACTTGGTGTTGTTCCAACCATTGTTGATCCAGTTGAGCTATACTGTGATAATGATGGAGCCATTGCACAGGCTAAGGAACCTAGATCTCACCAACGATCCAAGCATATACTTAGGCGGTACCATCTCATCCGTGAAATAATTGGTAGAAGAGATGTACACATATGCAGAGTGCCAACAGATGATAATATTGCAGATCCACTGACTAAGGCTTTGTCACAGCAGAAGCATGAAGGTCACACTAGTTCCATGGGTATTAGATACATGAGTGATTGGCTCTAGTGCAAGTGGGAGATTGTTAGAGTTTATGCCCTAGAGGCCAATTATTTAATGTAATTGCTTAACATTTCTCTTGATATTTGATTGAATAAATGAATTATTTTATTATGGTTTCAATTACTCTGTTATATAAATGTTAACATAATAAAAGTCCTTAGAATAATGATACAAATTATATAGCTTCAAGTATGTGACTTGAACATGAGATTATATAATTACAATAAGTATCATTACTCTTAAATGTCCCTAGTCGAATATCATTGAGAATGGGACAACAATGATACATTGAGACTAGTATGTGGATTGACTGATGACCAAATCTCATTGGTCATTAATATATGAGATATTAAGTCAATGCATAGGTACATGTTAGAGAACAATGTACTGGACAGACCCATCATGAGAATTCTACGTGGAGCATTATGCAAAGTGTCATAAGCAATTCTCATAGTGACAATGATGTAATGGTCCTCCGACCTGAAATCACTATATTACTATACGAGAATTTATGTACTTTGATATCATCAAAGGTCACCTTTAATAGGGTGGACAATAAAGGTGATTATTGGGTACATCATGAATCGTGTAAGGAATATGAGTGATCTAGATGGAATTTAACCCTCCTATATATTAGGAGTGATATCCATAGGCCTCTTGATTGAGTAGGACTATGAAATGCATGACCACGCTCAAATAGTGATTTGTTTCATATAGTCTACTCATTGATCAAGAAAACTCAGATTAAATTATGAAGAGTATGACACATTCCATGACTCGAGTTTAATCTAGGATGTCAAGGTTAAAAGGATTAAATTACATTGAAATATTGGTCACGAAAAGGTTGCATCGAATCATCGATCTTATTATTATTTGGGTAGCAGTGATGCATTACTAGATGCCACTCACTGTTTATAATTTTATAATACGATTTTAAAATTATTGCCAATATAATAATAACCTATAGGGTCACACACTTAGAACGTAATTAAAAGAGAATTAATTTAAATTGTAAGGATTTAAATATATCAATATGATTGATAGTATTTAAATTAACAAGATAATTTGTATATATATGTATATTAATTAAGTAAGACTTAATTAAAATATAATATATATATATATATATTCGGATTTTACTTTTCTAATAGGATTAGGGTTTTGCTTAACCTTTTGGACTCTATATATATCAGATATATCAGCAGTCTTGTTTACGTGAAACTAAAAGAGAAACCCTAGCCGTTTTAGAACAGAGAGTTGAGAGCAACACTTGAGAAAATCCAGATCTTGGCGGCTAGTACTAGAGTTCTCTTTGTTGCAGATCGTGTGACGATTTGTGGGACGTTCGTGTGTATACCGTAGAGACGCAGTTCCGTTGGATTGCATTGGAGATTCGAAGCCGTTCCAGAATTTCATCGTTGCATTCAAGCTCGAATAATCGGTAAAGCAAATAAACCTCTGAATTAATTTGTTTTCGCATGGATCCTGTTTTAGGGTTTCGGAAAATTATTTTAAAATTTTAAATTCCGCTGCGTTTATGTGTCCAAATCCCTACACTATCTCTGTCATTCATTCTTGCATTCAATCCTTCTCTCTGTTCTCTGGTCTTCTTCCTAATGCCCAGAAAAGTCAGTGTTTTTGTTTTGCAAACATGGATGACATCTCCAAGCAGTCTATCCTAGATCATCTGGGATTCTCTTTGGGATCTCTACCTATAAAGTTTTTGGGAGTTCCCTTAATTTCTTCAAAGCTTTCCTATAGTGATTGCATCCCTCTTATTCAAAGACTAACCTCTAAATTTACCTCCTGAACTACTATTTCCCTTCCCTATTTTGGTTGGCTGCAACTGATAGACTCCACGACACGCTTGCGTGAGGTGGTCGTCGCCCGGATCGTTTCTAGTAAGCAAATTTGATGGAACTCTTTCGACACCTTAACCCAACGCCTATAACGAGATGAGAACCTTGGTACAATCGATCAAGTAATGAGATATGCGATGGATGAGTTTGTGAGTGAGTAATGTATTGCTAATTGTGCTAGTGAGTTTTCATCTTATGATGTTGGGTGTGATCTTTTTATTCCATTGATGCACTTATTTGAACTTGAATGTTGTAATGTCGTTGGGAAGAGAAAGGTTGATTTTGATTTACAGAGTGAAGATTGGTTTATACTTATCGAGGAGAAAAGCATAGATTGTTGTGCAAAACAATTCGGACAATACATTAAGAATCTACAGGGAAGTGATTTGATTTTTGTTCTAGTAGATTATGCATGTGATTTTGAGTCATTTGATTTCTTTGTGATTAGACAAAAGGAACTTGTTGATTTATTTAATTTTTTGTTTAATCCAGGAATTCAAGAGTATTTGCATAAAAAATATGTTGGGTTTCAAAGGTTGATTTTTGACCCAGGATCGTTGAGATGGATGTTCTTACGAATGGACGAGTTCACTAGATTGTCCTTTGATCCGGGAATTCGTTTGTGGTTATATTTGCGAATGGACGAGATCACAAGATTGATTTTTGATCCGGGGATTCGTGAATGGGAGGATATTATGCAACATGAAGAGTTCTACATACTAATATTTGATCCAGGAGGAGTTGGAACTTTTCAAATTCATGCTTACGATGCTAATATTGCCAATACATTTAATTTTCCAGGTGAGACTTGTGGTTTTGGTTTGTTTGGTGTTACTAATTTAGTTTGTTTTGATGTAGGATCAGATTTGTGGACAAATTCTTTTCAAGAGGAGGGGATGCAAGATTTGAGGACAAATCCTTTTCAAGAGGAGGGGAATGATACAATACTGTTTAGGCTCGTTTCAAATGATAATAACTCAATTCAAATCCCAGTGGTTTATGATCAAGTGATTTTAAGTAATTGGGCTGAAGTTTATTCAAAAATGCTTAAAATGGTACTCAATTTAAGGCCAATTTTAATCAGTTCATGTGGCAATTTATGCTTCACAGACGTGCAAAGGAATGCTAGTTCAAATCATCCTACTGTAGACACCCAAATTTTGCACTTCGTATACTAACCTTGACAGGAGGGCAAATTCGTCAAATGGATCGGCCTGCGAGAGCAAAAGATGGAAAAAATACGAACACTCGACGCCACCATGATAATTTGCAGCCGAAATCGACATGACAGCAGGGCTATCCGAATTTGGCATTCTCGGAAGGTGTGGCGCGCTTCCCGGAAATTCTCGGACTGCAGAATACGAGCCTGTCAGCGAAAACCGACATTGCGGCACGAAAATCGAGGCGTGGCACGAAAATCGAGAAAGTCAAGCCCGCCAGCCGCGGATAGATCTGCGGCCAAATGAGTGCGCCTTTCTGGAAAGTCAGATCCCGAAAACCGGGCTGAGTGGCGAGCCAGCTGGCCAGCCGCAGATCCATCTGCGGCCAGCCGCAGATAGATCTGCGGCTGGCTTTGGCCAGCCTATTTAAACTCAGCTTCGGACAGTATACAGGAGGTTGAGCAGTTTGGCGGAAGAAGAAGAAAATCAGCAGCAGTTTTAGCTCGGAAATAGAGAGAAATAGCACAAATTCTTGCAACAATTGAGAGAAAAAAGAGAGGAAGTTTCTTTGTTGTTAGATTATATCAATATATCTCATATTTCAATCAAATACACAAGTTTCTACACAATTTTGGTATCATTTGCAAGGTGAAAATCTCATTATTTTTGCAACTTCTATCATGTCATTTGGCTAAATTTAATTGCAATTTTCAAGAATATTGTTGAAAAAATCATGGATTAGGGATTATTGGTGAGGGTTCCATTGGAACGAGATTCTTCCCAATAATCCGATGATATCTAATTGACGAAATTTCTAGCTTATTTATGGATATATATTAGGCGTAGTTTGATTGATTGTATTTTTAGGATGTGTTAGGCAATCTACGTTGTTGTTATTGTAGTATTCATTTTGTGAGTATGTAGTAATCGTGGTTGTGAGCCTAGGAAAGCGACCCCGTGGTTCAAATCCGATGATGGACGTTTTGGTGTATGTAATAGATTCAAGATGCTTGTTTTGTAATATGTAACTGTCGGGCCTTAAAACGACGCTAAGGCGAGAATCGGGTTTAAGGCCCCGTATTAGTGGAATATGTGATTGTTGGCGTTCGGGGATATTTTGATGGCTTACATGCCCATGGATAGCCCCGACGCATGTTTATACTTGATTAGATTTTTGAGGCGCCAAAAGGATTTCAAAAAGATTAAACGATAAGGATCTTTTCTAAAAATCAATCAAAGTAGGATATTAGCATCACGAGGCTAAAAATTTGGGAAACGCTAACGAACGTCGATTCCTATTTAACGAGAAAGCTAAAGAAAATCGTTTTCAAACATCACAAGAAATGGTTTTGTGAAATAAATGACGTTTTATTAAACCGTTGTGCATAGGGTGAAAGAGATCCTAGAAGTTGCCCATCATTTGAGTTACGAAAGCAACGTATAGATCTTGATTCCTATTTTGATGAAGGTTTAAAACTCTTGTTTTGCCAAAACAACCCCTAATGAAAATTCCATGGCTTTTGACGATTAAAATCAAATCTTTCTCATAAAAAAATAAAGTTTTCTCGTATTAAAGGAAAAGACATCCTAAAGCACTCTTCAAAATAAAGCACGTCTCTTTCATAAAATACCCGAAAGAATTTCTTCCATACAGAACTCACCATAACATTCATTCAGGCACACAGAAACACACACACACGCACACATACACATTTTATGAGATAAAGGATAGGAAAGTATCAAGATTGCGGTAACCGTGTTTCACGGGAGTCGAGGGGTGCCTAACACCTTCCCCTCACTTAAAGCAAGCCCCCGAACTCTATGAATCTCGATTCGCAGACCAATTAATTCGGAGTCACATATGAGCCAGCGATTTATAAAAAATAAAAAAAACTCGGATGAGTTGGTACATCCATTTCAAATATACCAACTGGCGACTCTGGTTAATCGGCTCATCATAAAAAACGATCTTTCAAAACCCCGTCGATCTCAATGCCGACCTTTTCCAAAAATCATCTAAACCAAAAGGCTAAATTGGAAAAGACAAAAAAGGACAAGCGGATAAAACCGGCGTCGACAGCTGGCGACTCTGCTGGGGACATTAGAGGGCTTAAGCCGCGTTTAAATCTTGATGCTATCCTATCCTTTAAAATTCATAAAAATGTGTGTGCATGCGATATTTTGATTTTTTTTGTTTCTTTTGTTGTGTGATTGTGTGTTTTGTCCAAATAGATGAATGATTGAATAGAATTGCTGTACTTTGAAGTAATCATTTGCATACGGTGAGGACGATGAATGTGAATGTATGTTGAGAGAGTACCTCCTCCTGAGGCGAACCTGTCGGTTGCTTATTACTGGACTCGAAGGGGCTGCTCCCCGGAGATGGCTCAGGAAACGCACCACCCAAATCCGCTCCAATCGAAAGGGCTCAAACGAGTAGATTGCGAAGATTTGGGGACCTTCATGCCGAAAAGCCCGTGAGAGTAACCCTAGGATAGGTCATCCTCAGATTAACCCAACGCAGGAAAAGTCTCTTCATGCCTTTTTAAGTTTATATGTCTAAATGTCATGATCTCATTTCAATATTCATATATCCCTTTCCTGTGTCAAAAGAGATTACTAACCTCTGTGAATTGCAGGGAATAGTTGGGGAAGCATAATAAAGCATGTTTAGCATTGGTTATTGCATTAAAGGACTACTAACTTTCTGTTTTACAGAAAAAGATTAAAAAACCCAAAACACAAAAGTTACAGCTTTAGCATGTGTCCATATCCTTTCATTTCCCGGGACTAAACTTCGAACCGTTGTTTCGCAGGATTGCTCCTCAAACCCGTTCGCAGTCTAGGAAGGCCCAAGACTCCATATCTGAAATGGCTGATATTCCATCTACCAATTCCGGTGCCATATCTAGGGAGGAATTTGATGACTTTAAGAAGCAGATGTTAGAAATGGCCATAATGCTAAGAGAGCAGTTGATACCCAGGCAGGAACTACCTAAGGAGGATCCACCTAAGGGCGAGCCAGTCGTCCCAAAGGCCATTCCCGTCCCCAATAAAACAGTGATTACTATCCCGGAAGAGGGAGATACAGATGATTTGCGGAAGAAAATGAGACAAATGGAAGAAACCATCCAATCTATCAGGGGCATAGGGTCCCTCGGCAGGGTTAACTATTCAGATTTATGTGTCTTCCCCGGAGCCAGATACCCGGAGAAATTCAAAATCCCAGAGTTTGAAAAATACAATGGAAAGGGGGACCCCTACACACACTTGAAAATATACATTGGAGAACTCGGGTCTTATGCCGAGGACGAGGGGTTGAGAATGCAGCTGTTCCAGAAAAGCTTAACGGGTGAGGCAAGAATTTGGTATGCCCGCCTTGACAACGCCCGAATCCACAACTGGGAGGAATTGGCCCGTACTTTCTTAACCTAATACAGCTTTCAGGCCCAGATGGCCCCTGACAGATATCAAATGACAAAGGTTAAGAAACAACCTAGGGAGTCCTTCAGGGAATACGCGCAACGATGGAGGGGCATGGCCGCACAGGTGACCCCCCCGATGAGCGAGTCAGAGATGGTGATGACCTTTTTAGACATTCAAGAGGCACCATATTATGAAAGAGTCATCTCGGGGATTGGGAGACCTTTCGCTGAAATGATTAAACATGGAGAGATGGTAGATATGGGGTTGAAATCGGGTAAAATCCGGGACTTTACTGCTTTAGAAACTGCTGCCGAGCAAATACAGAATGGATACTAGGGCAGCAGTTCCCGGAGGGTCCAAAAGAAAAAGGAGGAGGATGTCTCCCTCGTCCTACAGGGGTCATCCAGAAAAACAGGAAGCCATCTTCCGGTACAGGTGCAAAGGGCAGAGGGGCGAAGAAGATAGGAGGCCTCGCAAAATCGAGTATTCACCCCACTCGGGGAGCCTCTCGAGCGGATTTTGGCGGTATTGATGGCCCAAAAGAAGATAATCAATTTGGCTCCCCCAAGTGACCCGAAGGGAAGGAGATTTGACCCAAGCAAGCGGTGCGCCTACCACTCGGGTTCCCCGGGTCATGATACACAAGATTGTTGGACATTGAAACATATAATTCAGAACATGATCGACAATGGGGAAATTGTGGTGGAACAACCAGACTCCCCGAATGTTAAAGCAAATCCCCTGCCAAGACATGATGGAGGGGGAGTCAATGTGACGGAGGCAAATGAGGCTGGGGGGCCACCAAGACTGAACTATGTGCAGAAAATTGAGGAAATGATCAACGTGATACATGATCACGGGAGTGCACGGGGAACGCCCATCAGGTTGATAGGGGTAAGTACGAACGACACGGAGGGACCGGTCAAGTTGACAGCTCCGAGGTCCATCATCCTTACGGCAAGGCCGCAACTCCCCATCAGTAGTCTGAAGACTGTACCCTGGAATTATGGGGGAATGCCAGAGGAAACGGCCAGTTGTGCTTCCGTGACGACAAAAGGGAACCCCTTATATCTTCCCGGACGAGTCCTTGAAAGCCAAAAGAGGAAAAATGAGGAGGTTTCCGAGGAAAGGGCCGTCGAATTTTTGAAAAGGATGGATCATCCAGAAACAAGGGGGATCCAGATTTTAAATGAGGAGTCAACCCTAACATCAGTCATGGACTTGGTGTTGTCATCCAGTAAGCATTGTAGAACCCTGACAAAGGTTCTGGAAGAGGCATACGTGCCCAAAGAAATTAGTGAGGAGGGTTTCGGCCAGCTGGTGGGCCACCTGTTGGAAGGCGATGCAATATCCTTTACGGATGAGGACATTCCCAAGGAGGGAAGAGGGCACCGAAAACCGCTACACATTGCGGTAATCTCTTCAGGATATGTCATGAATGGGGTGCTGATCGATGGGGGATCGGCATTGAATATATGTCCTCTCAGTACGCTAAAGAAAATGAACATCAGTTCCAAGCGCCTACGGGCCAGTCATGTGGTGGTCCGGGCTTTTGACGGGTCCCGGAGGGATACCATTGGAGAAATAGAATTGTCGGTAGAGATAGGGCCCTGTACTTTCGACATCTCTTTCCAAGTTCTTGACATCGCGGCCAGCTACAACCTGCTGTTAGGGAGGCCATGGATACACATGGCCGGGGCAGTTCCCTCCACGCTCCACCAACAAATCAAGCTAATCATCGATGGGAATCTGGTCACACTCTCGACCGAATGTGATGACCTTTCTTCTCCTAGAAGTGACCTGCCAGTGATCAATGTGGATGAGTCGGCAGCACCTGCCAGCTTTCAAGCACTAGAGATTAGCACCCCCCACTATAGATGCCTGGGATCTCCAACTGTGAAACCTAGGGTCTCTCCCGAACTTACCTTTGTGGCAAAGGAAATGATAAAAATGAACTTCCAGCCTGGGCAGGGGTTAGGAAGGAACAGTCAGGGAATCACCGAGCCCATTCATCTACCACAGCAGATAGGCAAGGCAGGGCTGGGATACCATGAGGACGCAGCACGGAGACACCGTCGGGGTGCGGCTCCGATTCGACTAGCTGGCAGTCCAGTGACCAAAGTCGACAATGAGCAGGGGATCAGCGAGCCTGTGATTGGGGCAGGGAATGAAGAGTTAACCCCCGCACGTAATGAGTCGGCCCGGAGGGAAAGTTTCCTGCAGGAGGTCGCAAAGGAGTTTGAAACCAAATGCTACATCCCCGAACAATCAACAAGCAGTGGGGAGGGGACGAATATTATCGCCCCACCCGGGGCCCAACAAGTTGTGCCTGTCATCGATTGGGCAGGGCTGATCATTCCTGAAGAGAATAGGAGGGAGGACTCAGGCGACGTAGCCGTAATTATCGGGGAAGTGTCCGATGTAAAGCCCCCTTTCATCCAGCGCATTTCATCTGACCTGACTGTCGACAACTGGACCATGAAGCCAGTAATATCCAAAAAGGGGTAAAAACCGACGTCAGGGTGGTGGACCCCAGAGGATGGGGGAATGAAGAAGTTTTATTTTTGTTGTTGTTTTATTTCTGCATAATTATGTCGTTTCTTCGTGTTATTTTGAAAAAGCGATCGTCGTGAAAAATGATTTATATATGACAAGTATTTTGTTTCATGTCAGGTGTACCAATTTGAGTAATCCTTGCCTAACAAATGGTCTCTCAAATTTGAATGATGATTATGATTTTGACATTGAGCTGGATTTCGATTTAATGGGCATTGAACAAGACGACACAGATTACGACGACGCGCCTGATGAGATCAAAGGATGGGTCGAGGATAAACCCAAACCCAATTTGGACCAAACCGTCACCATTGATATTGGAACCCCTGATAAGCCAAAAGAACTCAAGATAGGGACAGACCTTACCCCCAGCCAAAAAGCCGAAATAATTGAGTTGCTAAGCCAATATGAGGATGTCTTTGCCTGGTCGCACGAGGATATGATCGGATTGTCCACCGACATTGTGGTGCACCGGTTACCCATCAAGGAGGGTTTCAGGCCTGTCAAGCAGAAACTAAGAAAGTTGAAACCTGAGTGGAGCTTAAAAGTGAAGGAAGAGATCATCAAGCAGTTCAGGGCGGGAATCATTATGGTGTCCACTTACCCAGAATGGCTGTCTAATGTAGTCCCAGTGGCTAAGCCTGGAGGAAAGGTGAGGGTATGTGTAGACTATAGAGATTTAAACAAGGCCAGTCTCAAGGATAATTTCCCGGTACCTTTCATACACATCCTGGTGGATAACACGGCCCAGTACGAGATGTACTCTTTTGTGGATTGCTTCGCGGGGTATCATCAGATAATGGTGGCAGAGGAAGATCGGGAAAAGACCGCATTCATCACCCCCTGGGGCACTTTCTGCTATAGACGACTGGCTTTCGGTCTCACAAATGCAGGGGCTACTTATCAGAGAGCCATGATGGCCTTGTTCCACGATATGATGCACAAGGAGATAGAGGTCTACGTGGATGACATTATTGTGAAATCGAAGGTAGAATCCGATCATATAACTCATCTTAAAAAGCTATTCGATCGGCTCAGAAAGTATAATTTGAAACTCAATCCAGCCAAGTGCGCTTTCGGAGTACAGTCGGGCAAGCTCTTGGGTTTCCTGGTTAGTGATCGGGGCATTGAGTTGGACCCAGCAAAGATTAAGGCCATTGTGGATATGCCAGCACCTCGCACAGAGAAGGAGATAAGGGGATTCCTAGGGAGAATAAACTTCATCAGCCGTTTTATATCCCACTTGACGACTACGTGTGAGCCGATTTTCAAAATTGTTAAGAAAGGGTGCTTCCCAAGAATGGAATGAGCAGTGTCAGAGGGCTTTTCAGATCATTAAGAAAAAGCTGACGGAGGCACCAGTGCTGGTACCCCCGAAGGGTGGGATCCCGTTGTTTATGTATATATCCGTCAACACCATCGCGATGGGATGTATGTTGGGACAAAAGAGTGAGGCAGGTAAAGAACAGGCCATCTATTACCTTAGCAAAAGATTTAGCCAATGTGAGCAGAATTACACTCCCATCGAGAAGACCTGTTATGCTCTGGCCTGGGCTGCAGGGAGATTACAGCACTACCTCCGTGGGCATACAACGTACCTGATATCAAGAATGGATCCCCTGAAATATATTTTCGAAAGGCCCATGCTGAATTGTCGACTATCAAGATGGCAGTTAATTTTACAACAGTTTGACATGGTGTACGTGACCCAGAAGGCCATGAAAGGGCAGGGAATTGCAGATCAGTTGGCAGAAGCCCCGGCAGGAGGGATGGAGCCGTTAGAAACTCCTCTCCCGGGCGAGGATATATTTTGGGTATCGCGCGAAAAATGTGATGACGAGGGACAATTTTGGAAGCTGTATTTTGATGGTGCCATGAATGCCGAGGGGGCAGGAGCCGGAGCGGTCCTAGTCTCTATCACCGGAGAACAATACCCCGTGGCCACTAAACTTCATTTCAGCAATTCGAACAACACCGCTGAATACGAGGGGTGTATCTTGGGACTCCGATTGGCCCGTGACATGGGAGTAAAAAGACTAGCGGTGTTTGGGGATTCGGAATTGGTAATCAGACAGGCAATCGGGGTGTACAACACTAAGGAGCTTCGGTTACTTCCATACCATCGTTATGTTACCCAGTTGATGCAAGAGTTCGAAGATATCGCTTTTCGACATATTCCCCGGGGGCGGAATGATTTTGCAGATGCATTGGCAACCCTGGCTTCCTTAATCCATATAATCAAAAGGAAGGACATTCCACAGATCGAGATAGCCGTACAGAATGCCCCGGCATATGAGGAACATGTGGCAGTGTTATCAGACAAGGTGGTGTTGCCAAAGCAGCCCTGGTATCACGACATAAGGGAATATCTGAGAGATAGGACCATTCCCGACCAGGCGAGTCGAACTGAGAGGATGAGAATTCAAAGGATGGCAATGAAATTTTACCTGAGTGGGGATTCACTCTACAAGAGGGATGCTGGGTTGGGACTGTTGCAGTGCGTAGATGAAACACAGGCCCGAAAGATTATGAATGAAATACATGGTGGAGTGTGTGGGCCCCATATGAATGGACCGATGCTTGCCAAAAAGATTTTGAGGACAGGGCATTATTGGTTGACGCTGAAGGCCGATTGCGAAGATCATGTCAAACGGTGTTATCAATGTCAGGCGCACGGTAATGTGATCCATACGCCTCCCAATGAACTGCACTGTATGACCTCCCCGTGGCCATTTTCAATGTGGGGAATGGATGTAATCGGACCAATAGAGCCCAAGGCAAGCAACGGACACCGATTCATTTTCGTCATGATCGATTACTTCACCAAATGGGTAGAAGCAGCTTCTTTCCCCAAAGTAATTCAGGAGGTCATCGTCGGGTTCATCAGGAGTAATGTCATTTGTCGATACGGGCAGCCTGAGGTTTTGGTCTCTGACAATGCCAAGAATTTAAACAACGCCCTCATGAGGGGATTGTGTGACCAGTTCCAGATCAAGCACCTCAATTCTGTCATTTACCGTCCTAAGATGAATGGGGCAGTGGAGGCTGCAAACAAAAACATCAAGAAAATCATGGCCAAAATGTCTGCTAATCATCGGGGATGGCCGGATTTGTTACCCCTCACCCTGCTGGCATACCGGACGTCAACGCGTACGTCTACAGGGGCAACCCCTTACGCTTTGGTATATGGAATGGAGGCTGTTCTACCAGTTGAGGTTGAGATGGCATCCCTCAGAGTAATGATCGATGCTCAGATAAGTGAGGAGGATTGGATGCAAAATCGATACGACCAATTGGCCCTAATCGATGAAAGAAGGGTGGCTGCCGTTTGGCACGGTCAATTATATCAACAAAGGATATCTCGATCGTATGACAAAAGGATGAGACCTCGGAAGTTCAAAGAAAATGATTTGGTGTTGAAGAGAGTCATGCCTTGTCAAGACGAGGCCAAGGGGAAGTTCGCCCCAAACTGGGAGGGGCCGTTTGTGATTAAGAAGGTGCTATCCGGAGGAGCCCTCATATTGCAAGAAATGGATGGTGAGGTATTTCCACAACCCCTCAATTCTGACTCGGTGAAGCGGTTCTATGCTTGAATCATCAGGTCCTTTTTCCTTGATAGCGAACTACGTAGGACCTGATCTCCCAACTTGTGGGGGTACGTAGGCAGCCATCATGGCGCGGTCCGATCCTTTAAAAAATAATCCTTTCCCTAACCAAAACCAATTTTTCGATAGCCAGATAAAACCTTCCTACCCCCTCAAAACTTTCCCGAAACCAACTCCCTAACCAGTTTCACCCCAAAATACATACCCTGATCCAACCAAACAGTTATCCAAAATCTGAGATTCAATCCGATGAAATCAAAAGGCGTGCGACAATATCTGTCAAATCTCCATCAAGTCTTGAGAAAAGAAAGAAGGCGAAATGTCAAAATCATGGTCAATTGGATAAAATGATGATCCAATGGAAGGCAATGATACGACAAAGGGGGAAAAATGACTAAATTTTAATGCATGTCTATATATATAAGTCGTTTTATTACAAGATTTCTCTTTCAATAACTGATGAAACCAACATAGTCTATGCAGGAAATAAAATAATCTACAAATCTGAAACTAGCTGAAGCAGGATGGACAGGGCGGTGGACAGATCTGAAGCATCAGCATCTCTTGCAATCTGCTGCCCCATCATATCAATACGATCCAGTAAAGCAGTAGCTCGGCTGACAGCCCCAAAATGAGCATCTACCACTGCCCTGGTCTGAAATACAATGGCCTCTCTGTCGGCAATGGCAGCGTCTCTAGCCCGAATGGCCTCATCTCTCTCGACAAGGGCGGCATCCCTCTCGGCTTCAGTAGCAATCAGGGCCAGGCGGAGTTGGGAATCCTCAGTAACCCGACTCGGGGCAGAATCGGCTGAGATAGGGTGGTCTGTGGTATCTTCTGGGAAAATCACTCCAGAATCATCGAAGGCCCAAGTCCGACTCAAACTAGCCGACTCCAAGTCTCCGCGCAACCACTGTACGTAAGCAAACGTCTGGATGTGACGGCTCTCACTATATTCGGCAAGGGTCCTGCAATCCCAAAGCTCGTATACCTGCAATAGATCCCTCTCCGTACAGGATGATATAAGGAATCGGTATGCGGCTGCACCCGCGAAGGGGTGTAAATCCTGCGTCTGATCAAACTGCCCCATAACCGCCAGGGGATGATAGGTCGTCACGCCCCTCAACCCAGCAATGGGGATGAAATCCAGGTCGGGCACATGAGTCAAGAAGCTCATGAAGGAGCAATAGCCCGAGTAGACCAATAGGTGAAAGGGATCCTCAATGACAGACAAAAATGATGTCCAGGAGGCCACATCAGTACAGCTCACGGGACGAAGCGAAAATTGCGTGGTTATGTCATGGCTGAAGCAAAACCCTCGGCGACGGAAGTGGCCGATGGGACTAAGATGACTCATGAACCACACGTATAACAAAGCCGAGCTCCCTCTGAAGGCTCTGCCTCGAAAAGACTGGCAATATGTGGCTGACATATAGGTATCCGCCAATATCATAGGAAGAATGGTGTGATCCTCCTGAAGGGCTCTAACGGCCGCCACCATCCGCATGTCCAAATGATCGGGTCCTGCAGGTAAATACAAAACTGAGATGACACAGGCCATCAGGACATCCACTCTCAAGGCGCCCCAGCGCTCCTCGGACACGGAAAAAATCACCGAAGAAAAGTCGAAAACCGTCAGGTGAGCCAAATCGGTCAATAAAGAACTGAAGGGGAACCATATGGTCTGATGTGATCACCGGCAACAGGACAGCCCTTCGCAAACCAGTGAAAGTCAAGAGTTGACGGCGCATGGAACCAACTGTGACCCTAGCACAAGGTCTATCCAGGGGCAGGCCGGTGAAGCGAGCATACTCCTCGAGGGTGGGGGTCAGCTCTACTGTCCCTAACCTAAACACCTGACGGGCAGGGGCCCAATAGCTCAGAAGACCATCCACGAAGCCCGCTGGCACCTGAAGGGTCAATAAGGACCAAGAATGACCCAAAAGACCATCTGCGGTAATCCTTTCTGCCGGCAGTAAACTGTCCAACCAGCGGAGGAGGCTGCCCACCAACCCTGTGGGAGGAGTGGAATCCAAACGAACCACAGCATCTGAGGACGACATCTGGAAAAAAATAGTATCAAAAAAGACTGTACAGGGGTCATTTCTCTACCCATAAATAAAAAGCATGCATCTACAGTTAATAATGAAGCAGGTGAATCCCATAAAGATGAAAAAGAACTGTGCATAAATAAATAAATGAGTTCAGTACATAGTGCGTAAATGAAAAAGAAATATAAACAGGTACAGGTACAAAAGACCCTATCCTATCCTGATCTAAATAAAATCGGTATCATCTATGAAGGAAGGATCCTCGAACTGATCCCCTGGGGTCGTCGAGCTCGGAGGATCAAAGTTCATGTCAGGAATGTAGGGATGCGCTGTGGCATCAGATGAACTCGGGCCTGCATCATAACCCGCACCGTCTGGATCATAGACGTAAGCCTCCTCCGGGGTCCGGCCCAACGACCGAACAAACAGCGACAACTGATCTACCTGACGGGTCAATGTGGCGATCTGCTCAGCGTGGGTAGGGGTCCGAACACAGGCAGCCCAATCGGTCATCGTCACCGAGCCTGGAACCATGTCTCCAAGAAAGAAAGTGGCCCGAGTCTGAGGACCGATGGTACGGGGCACCCACCAGGTACGGAAGGCATCACTCGTGCTGGGACCCGTCGAAAGCATCCGGCCGTCATCCCCCGCAATCATGATCTCTGAAGGCGGAGAATCTAGTGGCCAGGAGGTAGCGAAAGGAGGGGAGTACGGGATGCGGATCTCTCCAGTAACGCATCTGAAGGCGCGCTCCCCCAGGTACATAACCCATCCTCCAACACTCTGCAAAGTGAGGCGACGGGTGGAAAGTGCAAACTCCGGGCCGGTAGGATATCCATCTATAAACCCCACATCTAGATGCTCAGAAAGATAAGGCCTCCAGACGACCCCGGCAGCCGTGATCAGCTCCAGCTGGATGCGGCAGTGTGCAAAGCTGCCTGATATCGGGACCTCCTCTAGAGTGCTGTGATGCCATCGTCGGCCCCGGGGATAAGTATCAAGGCCGAGAGTAGTGACAGGCCTCAGGCATGGAAGACGCTCGTAGGCCCAGAACTGCGAACAGAAACAGTGAAAAGCATGAGAAACCGACAGACGCAGAAAGAAAAGAAATGAATTGACGGGAAATACATTAAGAAAAAAGAAAGAAGTCTCACCAGCAGAAAATGATAGAATCCAAGCCAAGCGTCTGTCTGGCCCTCCGAGCGTAGACGCATACCATGGAGGAAATAGGCAAAGGTGAATGACCCCCAGTCATAGTCACTGATGCGATCCACGTCTCTGACCGCTCCCACGACGCTGAAATGAATGGTGGAGGAATTGTTCCCTAGGAAACAACCCCTCATGATCGTCAGGAACAAGCGTCGGAGCAAGATGTCCCGGGTACCCTGATCCGCTGGAATGGGCAGCGCGTAGAGACCCCCGACTGCATCGACAGCCAAGGCACCGGATCGAATACTGCGGGCCTTAAAGACCCGGTCCTCAGCGGGGTTAAAGCCCAATAGAGCCCGGACCTCCGCCGGAGTGATGTCGAGATCTAGAGGAACGCGGGACCCGGTAAACTCTATGCCCGTAATGTACCTCCAGTCCTGGGGTCAGCACAACCTCGCAGTCAAGAAGGTGAAGAGACTGCGTCTGGTGGAACCAGCGCTCGGATAAGGCCCTCATGTAACCCCAAGGACACTGCCGGGGGATGATAGTGAAGAAATGACGGAGGCCCCAAGAATCCACCATAGCCCGGTAGTCGCTGTGCAGAGCCGTGTAGAGGGAGTAGATGTTGAACCAGTTGCCCCTCGGCTGGGTAAACTCGGGTACCTGGGGCAATCACCAAGGGGTCAGTCCGGATAAAAGGAGAATTGAGAAATTGAGAATAAAATCAGAATAGAACTGAATATACCTCGTTAGCCACGAGAGATGCTGAAGGGTGACGACTGAGATCCCGACCCAAAAGATCGGATATCTGCACAGAGGCGCCAGAAGAAGCCTGATGAGTAGATGGAGCCGGTATGCTGGAGGATGGCCCCTCTGCCGCGACCTCCGGAGGAGCAGCCTCCTCAACGTCCGGAGGACCAGGGCGAATGACAGCCTCCGCCAAACGACGAGCCTGACGGGTCCGAGGAGGAACAGGAGCGGGTGCAGCCCTACGACGGCGAACACCCGAGGTCCGTGACACGGAGGAACTACTATGAGCATCGGGATCCATGACTGGAATGGAACGGGCGAGAAAGAAGGTAAGTTCCCTTTTAAAATTATGTAATGAATATTCTAAATTTCTAGCCTCGTCATATAATTAATGCAACATGATGCATGGTAAAAAAAAAAAAAAAAAAAAAAAAAAAAAAAAAAACGGCAGAGTTCCGTTTGTAAAATGGACATCCCATGCATGTCCAAGCAGGTTTTTCAAAGAACTCAGGCCCCAACAGATCATATTTGCATTCATACATGTAAATAAAGCATGTAAAATACCATAAATGCATGATTTTCTTTCAAAAAGGAGCAAACGTATACGTGGGACCGCCTCATGAACATAAAATAGGACCCACACAGTTAAGACACAGCATGTATATATGATAGTACATTACATAGCATTGTAAAGCATACATTTTATCTCTAAAACATGCAAATAGTCAAATGTATAGCGAAACATTGAAGAAATTGAAAAGTGACCGGTCAAAGTGTTACCTGTAGCGTGTAGATCAATCCTACCGGAGCAGTTTTTGCAGGAAAGTTGAAAAATCGACAAAAAGTCCTTGCGAACAAGCAAAAATCGCGAGAAATAGGTGTGAATTGGAAGTTGAAAGTGACAGATCTGGAAGCGGGGAACCGCTTAAACATGCCGATCTTGGCCGCAGATGTATCTGCGGCTGGCCGCAGATCAATCTGCGGCTGGCCGCAGATCCATCCGCGGCTGGCCCTGGTGGGTCCCACCTTGCTCCCTTGCAGCCAATTGACGTGCTGAGTAAAAAAGATTACGAGATGGGTGACCGGCGACGATACCCGGCCCCGACGAGACGATCGACCGGCGACGATAACCGGCGATCATGAGATGGATGTCCGGCGACGATAACCGGCTCCGACAAGATAACCAACCGGCGACGATAACCGGGGGTTACGAGATGGGTGACCGGCGACGATACCCGGCCCCGACGAGACGATCGACCGGCGACGATAACCGGCGATCATGAGATGGATGTCCGGCGACGATAACCGGCTCCGACAAGATAACCAACCGGCGACGATAACCGGGGGTTACGAGATGGGTGACCGGCGACGATACCCGGCCCCGACGAGACGATCGACCGGCGACGATAACCGGCGATCATGAGATGGATGTCCGGCGACGATAACCGGCTCCGACAAGATAACCAACCGGCGACGATAACCGGGGGTTACGAGATGGGTGACCGGCGACGATACCCGGCCCCGACGAGACGATCGACCGGCGACGATAACCGGCGATCATGAGATGGATGTCCGGCGACGATAACCGGCTCCGACAAGATAACCAACCGGCGACGATAACTGGGGGTTACGAGATGGGTGACCGGCGACGATACCCGGCCCCGACGAGACGATCGACCGGCGACGATAACCGGCGATCATGAGATGGATGTCCGGCGACGATAACCGGCTCCGACAAGATAACCAACCGGCGACGATAACCGGGGGTTACGAGATGGGTGACCGGCGACGATACCCGGCCCCGACGAGACGATCGACCGACGACGATAACCGGCGATCATGAGATGGATGTCCGGCGACGATAACCGGCTCCGACAAGATAACCAACCGGCGACGATAACCGGGGGTTACGAGATGGGTGACCGGCGACGATACCCGGCCCCGACGAGACGATCGACCGGCGACGATCACCGGCGATCATGAGGTGGATGTCCGGCGACGATAACCGGCTCCGACAAGATAACCAACCGGTGACGATAACCGGGGGTTACGAGATGGGTGACCGGCGACGATACCCGGCCCTGACAAGACGATCGACCGGCGACGATCACCGGCGATCATGAGGTGGATGTCCGGCGACGATAACCGGCTCCGACAAGATAACCAACCGGCGACGATAACCGGGGGTTACGAGATGGATGACCGGCGACGATATCCGACCCCGATCGAGACGATAGATTGAAAGAATGAACCCAACGACTAACAAACACGGTCAGAGGGTTAAAGCATCGACACTCTTGCGGATAGTTTGCATGCGTTACATCTTGTGTTGCATCATAAATCAGATGTGTTGCATCATATATGTATTGTCAATTCTTATACACTGCCATTCATGCATCGGGTGTCTGTTTCTTTATCCTGTTCATTTCATTTAACATTTCATAAACATGATAAAGAGGGGCAGCTGTAGACACCCAAATTTTGCACTTCGTATACTAACCTTGACAGGAGGGCAAATTCGTCAAATGGATAGGCCTGCGAGAGCAAAAGATGGAAAAAATACGAACACTCGACGCCACCATGATAATTTGCAGCCGAAATCGACATGACAGCAGGGCTATCCGAATTTGGCATTCTCGGAAGGTGTGGCGCGCTTCCCGGAAATTCCCGGACTGCAGAATACGAGCCTGTCAGCGAAAACCGACATTGCGGCACGAAAATCGAGGCGTGGCACGAAAATCGAGAAAGTCAAGCCCGCCAGCCGCGGATAGATCTGCGGCCAAATGAGTGCGCCTTTCTGGAAAGTCAGATCCCGAAAACCGGGCTGAGTGGCGAGCCAGCTGGCCAGCCTATTTAAACTCAGCTTCGGACAGTATACAGGAGGTTGAGCAGTTTGGCGGAAGAAGAAGAAAATCAGCAGCAGTTTTAGCTCGGAAATAGAGAGAAATAGCACAAATTCTTGCAACAATTGAGAGAAAAAAGAGAGGAAGTTTCTTTGTTGTTAGATTATATCAATATATCTCATATTTCAATCAAATACACAAGTTTCTACACAATTTTGGTATCATTTGCAAGGTGAAAATCTCATTATTTTTGCAACTTCTATCATGTCATTTGGCTAAATTTAATTGCAATTTTCAAGAATATTGTTGAAAAAATCATGGATTAGGGATTATTGGTGAGGGTTCCATTGGAACGAGATTCTTCCCAATAATCCGATGATATCTAATTGACGAAATTTCTAGCTTATTTATGGATATATATTAGGCGTAGTTTGATTGATTGTATTTTTAGGATGTGTTAGGCAATCTACGTTGTTGTTATTGTAGTATTCATTTTGTGAGTATGTAGTAATCGTGGTTGTGAGCCTAGGAAAGCGACCCCGTGGTTCAAATCCGATGATGGACGTTTTGGTGTATGTAATAGATTCAAGATGCTTGTTTTGTAATATGTAACTGTCGGGCCTTAAAACGACGCTAGGGCGAGAATCGGGTTTAAGGCCCCGTATTAGTGGAATATGTGATTGTTGGCGTTCGGGGATATTTTGATGGCTTACATGCCCATGGATAGCCCCGACGCATGTTTATACTTGATTAGATTTTTGAGGCGCCAAAAGGATTTCAAAAAGATTAAACGATAAGGATCTTTTCTAAAAATCAATCAAAGTAGGATATTAGCATCACGAGGCTAAAAATTTGGGAAACGCTAACGAACGTCGATTCCTATTTAACGAGAAAGCTAAAGAAAATCGTTTTCAAACATCACAAGAAATGGTTTTGTGAAATAAATGACGTTTTATTAAACCGTTGTGCATAGGGTGAAAGAGATCCTAGAAGTTGCCCATCATTTGAGTTACGAAAGCAACGTATAGATCTTGATTCCTATTTTGATGAAGGTTTAAAACTCTTGTTTTGCCAAAACAACCCCTAATGAAAATTCCATGGCTTTTGACGATTAAAATCAAATCTTTCTCATAAAAAAATAAAGCTTTCTCGTATTAAAGGAAAAGACATCCTAAAGCACTCTTCAAAATAAAGCACGTCTCTTTCATAAAATACCCGAAAGAATTTCTTCCATACAGAACTCACCATAACATTCATTCAGGCACACAGACACACACACACACGCACACATACACATTTTATGAGATAAAGGATAGGAAAGTATCAAGATTGCGGTAACCGTGTTTCACGGGAGTCGAGGGGTGCCTAACACCTTCCCCTCACTTAAAGCAAGCCCCCGAACTCTATGAATCTCGATTCGCAGACCAATTAATTCGGAGTCACATATGAGCCAGCGATTTATAAAAAATAAAAAAAAACTCGGATGAGTTGGTACATCCATTTCAAATATACCAACTGGCGACTCTGGTTAATCGGCTCATCATAAAAAACGATCTTTCAAAACCCCGTCGATCTCAATGCCGACCTTTTCCAAAAATCATCTAAACCAAAAGGCTAAATTGGAAAAGACAAAAAAGGACAAGCGGATAAAACCGGCGTCGACACCTACCAGCCCATAATTCTAATACTTAATATAGCAACCAGCAAACACAAATCATGTATTCACGTGGGCCTCTCAAATATAACATGTTCAGCAAACTTGTAAAGGAAGATTAAGTTAGCATATTCATTACATATTACACGTGGGCCCTGGATCAGTTCTAATACTTAACATTCATATGGGTTTCCTAACATATTTGGCAAGCATAGCATGTGGGCTGATTTCGCATGGACATGCAAAGGAAGGATTAATCAACATAACATGGGCAGCAAGTTAATTCATTTATGTGGGCCATGGATAACATATAATCTTATCATATATTAAGTGGAAGTTATCTTATATATACATTCATTCCATGCACGGATATAGTATATTAAAGCAAGTGGGATTCTAGCATGCAAAGGATTCTAGTACATATGTATATCATGTGGACCACGCGGATTTCAAGCTATTCATCATATATTTGATTACATGGATTCAACAATTCCTTAGCAGCCACGGATTTGATTCCTTAGCAACACCAGTACACAGATTCTTTAATGAAGGAATATCAGCCTAGATTCGCGCAGTAATTGATATCATAATTGGATTTGGATTCACTTATCCATTCACGCGGCAATCTGGGTTATGCGGGGCAACAAGATCTAAACTCGGCAATTTTGATTTTTGGAGTTCTAGAAAATTAGTTTTTATATTAATGTAATTAGGATTTTTAATTAGGATTTACATTTCAATTTTAAATTTGATTGTTATGTAATTTATTTCTTTTATTATTAGGATTAGGTATTAACTCCACTGCCATTGCTCTTATCCCCAAATTTCCAAATCCAACGTCTATGACTGACTTTAGACCTATCTCTTGCTGCAATACTGTTTATAAGTGCGTCTCTAAGATTCTTGCTATCAGGCTCAAGCTGGTCCTTCCTGACATCATTAATATTTCTCAATCTGCTTTTATCACTGGTAGATCCATTAGTGATAACATCTTGATTGCTCAGGATCTTTTTAGGAACTTGTAAGGTTTGTACATAGCGTGAATATGCAATCAAATTACATAAATAGTGCGGAAGCGCGATAAAATCAGATTTTAAAATTTTATACAAACCATCACCATGATCTTTCTTTATGCACAATTATTAATTAAACGAAAGAGATGGAGAATAAGAATTATACCCTGGTAGAATTCTAGCTTCCTCAAGTACAAGTTCACCTCCAATTCCTTCGCGTTCTCCTTGAATTCCACCGATTAAATTCCTTCCTTTGATCAACGTTAGCCACCCAAGTGTTTGGCCTCTAGAGGTGATCCACCAAGGAATAATACTTGTTCAAAAAGATGGGTGTTGGCGAAAAAATAGTTTCTATCTCTCTAGAAATTGTAAGTACTCTCTACAATTCTTATGCAAGAGTGTGTAACCCTAATCTATGATAAGACTTCTCTTATTTATAGATGTAGGAAAACCCTTCCCTAAACAATTTAGGATTAGAGTTTCTATTCTAATTAAACTCCTTTAATTAAATTAAACTCCTAATCCAATTAGGAATTCATGTGAGAGTACTTCTATTAATTAATTCTCAATCCCTATTAGGAATTAAATAATAGTAATAGTAATAATAATAATAGGACTCCTCTTATTAATTTATATTTAATATTTCTAAAATATTAAATAATAAATATTAAGCTATTTAATTTATTCTATCTCCATAAACTAAATTAAATACACTTAACTTATTATTACAATTATGCCATTTACTTCTTAAATAAATATTTTCCTTTTGCGGTGTGACCCTTTAGGTTCTCCATATTAAACCGGTTGTGAATAAATCAATTAGAACAATTCTAATCTTATTTAAATAAATAAATTAAAGTATTTAATTCATTTAAATAAATAATATTTATTCTACAATAAGGGTAAGCCCCCTTAGCGATCAACGACTTTCCAGATAATATAGATTTCAACATTGTAGACACCCAAATTTTGCACTTCGTATGCTAACCTTGACAGGAGGGCAAAATCGTCAATTGAACCCGCCTGCGGGAGCAAAAGAATCGGCATAAGTGCGAAGACTGGACGCCGCCGCGACAAGTTGCAGTCAAAATCAACGTGACGATAAAGCCATCTGAAATGAGCATTTCCGAATAATGTGTCATGTCCCGCAGTAATTATCGGACTGCAAAATACAGGCATTTCGGATAAAACTGACAGCGCGACGCAAGAATCGAGGTGCGGTGCTGGAACCGAGAAGAATTAAATAATCAAAGTGGCTGGCGTGCTGGGTGGAAGGCAGGCGGCCAGCCAGCCTATAACAACTCATTTCAGCATACAGGGAGAAGAGAGAGGAGGAATTCAGCAGATCCGAGAAGAAGAAAAATACCGCAGCAAGAAGTATTGAGGAAGAAATAGCATAGATTTGCAACAAAAATAGGAGTGAAAGAGAGAAAAAAGAGAGGAATAATATTCTTGTGAATTAATTGTATCACATATATCTTTTCTTCTATCCGAATAGACAAATTTACATCCATTTGGATTTCATTTGCAAGGTAAAAATCTCCTTATTTTTGCAATTTCTATCACATCATTTGGTCAAATTAAATGTAGTTTTCATGTAATTTATGATGGAACAATGAATTAGGGATTATTGGTGAGGGTTCCATCGGAACAAAATTCTTCCTAATAACCCAATGATATTTATTCGTTGATCTTTTTTTTTTTTTGTTTTACGATGTTATATTTGGCATAGTTTCTTTTAGATCGATATTTTAGGATGTCTTGGTATTGTTAGATTATCCGTGTTGGTTATTTCTTGTAACATCCGATTGTGGGTGTGTGGAAATTTGGTTGTGAGCCTAGGAAAGCGACCCCGTGGTCCAAATCCGATGATGGACGTTTTTTATGTAAATAGTAAGAATGATGTAGCTTCCGTAGTAAATCTGTAATCGTCGGGCCTTAAAACGACGCTAAGGCGAGAATCGGATTTAAGGCCCCGTATTAGTGGAATATGTGATTGTTGGCGTTCGGGGTATTTTGATGGCTTACATGCCCATGAATAGCCCTTACGCGTTGTGATGTTTAAATTTGGTTTGTAATATCAAACAAAAGATTTCAAAATCAAAACAATAAGGATTTTTCTAAAATCAATCAAAGTAGGATATTAGCATCACGAGGCTAAAAATTTAAGAAATGCTAATGAATGTCGATTTATATGTAAACGAGAAAGCTAAAGGAAATCGTTTTCAAACAGCACACAAAATGGTTTTATAAATAAGTAACGTTTTATTAAACCGTTGTGCATAGGGTTAAGGAGATCCTAGAAATTGCCCATCGTTTAAGTTGCGAAGGCAACGTATAGATCTCGATTCCTATTTTGACGAAGGTTTAAAACTCTTGTTTTGCCAAAACGACACCTAATGAAAAACTTGCAGTTTTGACAATTAAAATCAAAACCTTTCTCATAAAGAATAAAGTTTTCTCGTGTATGTTGAAAAGACATTCCGAAGCATTCTCAAATTAAAGCACAACTTTCCCTAAAAAATCCAAATGATTCTTTCATACAAACTCACCACAACATTCACATAAGCACACACATATACACCTGCATATATACACATTTCATGAATTAAAGGATAGGACAGCACCAAGATTGCAGTAACCGTGTTTCACGGAAGTCGAGGGGTGCCTAACACCTTCCCCTCACTTAAGCAAGCCCCCGAACTCCATGAATCTCGATTCGCGGACCAATTAATTCGGAGTCACATATGAGCCAGCGATTTATAAAAAACGAAAACTCGGATGAGTTGGTACATCCATTTCAAATATATCAACTGGCGACTCTGATTAATTGGCTCATCATAAAAAACGGTCTTTCAAAACCCCGTCGACATTAATGCCGACCTTTTTCCAAAAATCATTTAATCAAGAGGCTAAAATTGGAAAGGACTAAAAGGACCCACGAGGCGAAAAACCCGGCGTCGACAAACATTAATCATAAAAGAACCTTTCAGTGCATAGTTACCGTATAATTCAATCCTTCTACCATACAATGTCCCAATTAAATATAAGACATGGAATTACTGTCAAGTCTTATTTATTTAATTATATGTATTTCGATTCTCAAATGCACAACTCTGATAATGTAAATTAGAAACTCCTTTCTAATTTCATTCTGCTTTGGCCAAAGACTTCTGAGTCGTCATTTATCGAATCACATAGGACATTTTCTCCTTTTACTAGAAGTGGTAGATTCTTTATTGATCATTCACCTATCTCCATGTATAACTTATTATACCCAATCATACCCTTTGATATATCCTAAAGGTCTTAAGGGACATGTCAAAGTATAACTCATCATACACAAGATACTATGATGATCTCAAGTCCAAGGATCACTTGTACTACTATCACTAGAGGAATTCCTATTGACAGGCGAGTAAAACTCCATTAGGTATTTCTTAGCGAGCCACGTTCAGTGAACTTATTCTCTAATAAGCACCTACATACTTGCTTTAGTGTCTCCACATAAATGATTATGAGATCAATCATCCTCTTCATAAGAGCAAGCAACGTATGTACTAATCTATCCGGATTCACTAATCCCCTTTTTAGTAATCCAACGATTAGGAACAATTTTAGTTTGTGAGCTATCTAGAATTTAGATCTCATTATCATGATCACCATCATGATTCTAAAAACATTGCTCAAAACTATGGGTTTATCACATTTAATATAACAGCACCATGTAGATAAAGTAAAATGCCTTTAACAAACGAATAAGATTACAAAGTATATGCTACATCATATCAAATATGATTGGCTTGTGTGCATACTACTTTCAATCTCCCACTTGCACTAAAGCCAATCGCCATGGTATCTAATACCCTTCTTCTCTAAGTGACGATTATCCTGCTGTTGGATAAAGCTTCAGTAGATGGATATGCAATGCTGTTCTCGAGAGTCCACTATCTCTATAGTGACTTTTCTTCTTTCAATGATTTTACTAATCAAATGAAAGTGCCGCAACACATGTTTGAATCCAAGATGAGACTTAAGAACTATTCCTAGTTCTGTAATGAACTTTTCATCCAAACAATCAACTTGCAGCTTCATTTACAGCTATATACTTTGTCTTTGTCATTAAACTAGCAACTCTTTGTTGTTTGGAACTTTTCCAATTCACTGCACCACCTTTCAAGGTAACGATTTACCTTAAAGTGGATTTGTTATCGTCTTGGTCAGTCTGAAAAAACTTGAGTCTGTTTAGCCCTCTAGTTTTAATTCGGACCTACCATGAATTATGATTACATCTTCAATACCGGTTTAGTACTTAAAGATGTTTATCACTGTCTTATAGTGATCTTCTCTAGAATATGAATGATCAACATCAAGCCTAGTATATTCATTGCATGCATGATAGTAACTCATGCGATCTCTCTTTTAATTGGGGACAATTTTAGAGAGATACACTCCACGGCTCATCATCATGAGACCTTTCTTGGAGTTTGCAATGCTAAACGCCTTTAGCATCGAATGAATATACGTTCATTGGGTCAAGCCGAACATCCTTTTAAATCTATCTATATAGATTTCTATCCCCAATTTATAGGATGCTCCTCCCAAGTCATTCATGGAAGAATCTTTAGACAATTTTATCTTTACTGATTGTAGCATTGGTGTGTTATTATTTGTCGGTAGTATATCAACATATAATACCAAGAATGTCACAGTGCTCCCACTTACCCTTTTGTACACACTAGGTTCATTCTCATTTTTGATAAAATCAAACTCTTTTGATTGTCTCATCAAAATGAATGTTCCATTTTTGAGAAGCTTGCTTCAATCCATAAATGGATCATTGTAGCTTAAAACACGATTTGCTTCAACCTTTGAAACAAATTCCTCTGGCTGTATCATACATACATTCTCCTCAAGTCTTCATTGAGGAAGGGTGTCTCCACATCCATTTTTGCCAGATTTCGTAATAAGCTGCAATCACAAGAAAAATCCAAATGGACTTGAGCATTACCCAGTAATAAGGTTTTATCACAGTCAACTCCTTGACTTTATTTGAAACCTTTTAAACAGGTCTGGTCTTATAGGTCTCCACCTTGCCATTTGCCCCAGTCTTTCTCTTAAAGACCCATATTCACACTCTTGGCACTATGCCCTTTTGTGGAGTAACCAGAGTCTATACTTGGTTCTCATACATGGAGTCCATTTTGGATTTCATGGCCATCTGCCATTTCTTTGAGTGTCTTCTACTCATAGCCTCACTGTATATAACTGGATCATCATCCTCTATGATGCGTACCTCATCATCATCCTCTATGATGAATCCATACCTCCCAGGTATCTTCGGTACTCTTCCAGATTTACGATTCGGTTGTGGTACAATAGGTCTATCTACAGGTTCCTCGATTCGACTTAAAGTGCTTTGTGGTTCTTGAACTCCTTCAAGATCTTTTACCCTCCCACTAGCTCCTTCAATGATAAACACATTTATCTAAGAAGGCAGCGCGTAGGATTATAGTAATAATACCCTAAACTTACTTTAGGATATCCCACAAGTCTACACTTGTCAGATTTTGTCCCAAACTTATCTTTGAAACCTTTTCACATAAGCTGGACAACCCTTATCTTAACATACTTAAGATTAGGAATCCTCCCTATCCATAACGTTTATGGAGTCTTGGGGCTAGATTTTTGAGGTTACCTTATTTTGTAGATATGCAGCCGTTTCTAGGGCATAACCTCAGATGGATACTAGAATGTCGGTAAAAATCATTATGGACTGCACCATGTCCAACAAGGTACAATTTCTCCTTTTAGATACACCAATCAATTATTGCGTATCAGGAAGTGTCCATTATGAGAAAATACCATTTTGAGATGATCTAGAAACTCATTGTACAAGTATTCTTTCCTCGATCTGATCAAAGAATATTAATACTCTGTCAATATGTTTCACTTCTGAATTCTTTGAACATTTCAAATGATTCAGACTTGTATTTCATCAAATACACATATTCAACTCTTTGAATGACCATCTCCTTTTCTTTTATTAGTTTGTTCAATTTGCAAAATAATTTTCATGTAAGTCAAGTATACAAAGTCTATCAAGTAATCTTCCAGTTTCAAACAAAACATTATCATTATAAATAGAACAACAATTGTTCTTAAATATAATACCATAACCTTCCTTGTCCAATAACGGAAGTAATAATGTTTCTAAAGAGAACTGGAACATAATAACAACTTATTAATTTAATAGACTTGCCCGTAGGCAATGCTAAACTATAAGTTCCTACGGTTAATGCAGCAACCACTGCTTCATTCTCCACGCGTAAGATTACTTATTCTTTGTTTAGCTTTCTACTTCTACTTAGTCTCTGCATTGGATTGCATACGTGAGAACTACAGCCGGTATCCAATACCCAAGTAGAACCTTGACTTATAGAAAAATTTATTTCAATCATGAACAAACCGATATTTGTAACCGAAGCTTCACTAAGCTTCTTCTGGTTACCCTCTAGTTTTAATTCTAGTATCCAGGCTTATTGCAGTGGAAGCAAACTCCTTTGCTATCTGCATCAGTCTTGTTCTTATTGTCCTTTATTTTTGCCTTTCCTTTTACCTTCTTTGAATTGTTCTTCTTTTAAGAAAATCCTTTAGCCCTCTTCTACTTCCTAGAAGAATCATCTACCAGTAAGACTTGGTCTTTCTTGGTTGGAAAGTGACTCTTTACAGTTTTCAACATGTTTAAGCAACTCAGGCAGGCTGACATATAGCTTGTTCATGTGGAAATTCACAACAATTTGTGAGAAAGACTCTGGAAGTGATTGCAAGATCAAATCTTGGATCATCTCTCCAACCATTAAAACCCAGTTGTCCCAATTGTTCAATCAAATTGATCATTTTAGGACATATGTCTGTACTGTAGTGCCATCGGTCATTCTAGATCGGAAGAGCTCCTTAGATATCTGATATCTAATAGTCCTACTTTCCTCACCCTTCAACTCCTTGAAGGTGCCGGAGTACAGTAGGAGTATCCATAGTTTCATGCTGACGCTGAAGCTCGTTACTCATGGATGCGAGCATGATGCATTGAGCCAACTGTGCATCATCTTGCCACTTTCTAAAAGTAGCAATCTCTTCCTCTGAGGCATTGTCTACAACCATTGCAGGGATAGGTATATTAAGGACATAAGATAACTTTTCAACCTTGAGAACTATTCTCAAATTCCTTAACTAGTCCGTGTAATTCGGTCCGGTTAATTAGCATCTAATATGCTATGCAGTGATAGTAAATTAGACATCGTAAAATTCTGTAAATGAATTTGTAATTTAACAGCATTTTAGCATACATTCATTTCTTAATTAATTACCAAAATAAATTAGGTCTTTATTTTAAATTGGTATCTCCCACTATTTTCATCAAACTATATTACCCTCATTATATAGTTCGACAATTCTAATTAAAGATTTGCTAGTGAGAATAAGGATCCCATTTCAAATGTATATAGCCTTGTGGTGACACAACAAACGATATATAAATAAATAGGTAGACAACTATTGTCAATTACATCACTATGTAACTTCTTGTATTTTGCCTCTTAGATTATTTTGATCAAGTGGTGACACATCCGAATCAAAATTATCCAAATTAAGTCCAACCTAGCACTTCCATATATTCGAAAGAAAAACACTGTCCTTGTGGTGACACAACAAAACAGCATCGTTCAGTCTATGTATAAGCATCAAATGTGATAAAGCAACATCTTAAATATTTAATACTTGCCTTGTGTGACACAACAAACTTATATTAAATATTTAATACTCTATCGGTTTACCATGCTAGAAGGCGACGTTCGATATTCCAAATATCTTTGAACGCTTAGGACTTAATATAATTTCTTTGAGGGGTTAGTTATTATTTGTCTCATCTTGTTTAGCGCGCATGCACATATATATATAAAATACGCGTCATATTATTAAACATGTGAAGCATGTTGTATAATATATAATATATACATAGTAAGCATGCACATATAGAATACTATATTCTACTCGGATTGATTATGGACTTTTATTCTAGTTTGGTTCACTAGAGCCACCAAGTGAACCAAAAGGTCAAACCTAGGGTGCAAGAATTAAATTTAAATATAACTATTACATTTAAACCCGGGCTCCATTACCAACGGGTCTTCAAGCGCTCCTTGCTCCTTTGTCTTCAATTCTTCAAAATTAATTCTAACTAGTCCTATTACAAAAACTATTTACAATAAATAGAAACCTTGATCAGCAGTCAAGGGGAAGTACATAGGAGGGAGATAGAATTTACATTAAGAAAAAATTAGAGAAGACGAGGTACGCAGACCATTCAAGCATCCACTAAAATAAATCCAATCACACATTGGTCAATAGTCCATAATCAATCCCTATTTATTATCATACATATCTCTATATGTATCAATAAATAACATTCATCCCATGAATAATAAAATCATTCCATATATGCATTAATATCATTTAATGGGCAATATTAGTTGGTATAAAATTCAATTTCAACTCCAATTAGTTATCATGGAATCCAATTCCAACTCTAATTAGTTATCATGAAATCTAATTTCAATTATAATAAACTTCTTTATTTTAATCATATTCCAAATCAAAATAAACTCTTTTATTTTAATTTATCCAATTTTTTGAATAAAAATAAACTCATTTATTTTTAATCAAATTCCAAATCAAAATAAACTCCTTTATTTTAATTAATATGGAAACCAATTTCAAGTTTAAAATAAACACCTTTATTTTTAACTTAAAATTGTTGGAAAATAAAATATGTTGAATCCTATTCCTTATCAAAATAAACATCTTTATTTTTTAAGGAAACATGGAATCCTATTCCATATGTGAATAAACTCCTTTATTCTAGGAAACATGGAATCCTATTCCATATGTGAATAAACTCCTTTATTCTAGGAAACATGGAATCCTATTCCATATATGAATAAACTCCTTTATTCTAGTTAACGTAGAATCCAATTCCAAGTTCAAATAAAACTTTTAATTTTAATTATATTCCAATTCAAAATAAACCATTTATCTTAATTGAAAATAAATAAAATCAAAATAAATAAAAAAATAAATAAAATAAATAAAATAATTTTACACAAACAATTATGCCCAATTAAATTGTTCTTAACACATATCAATGTATATACAGAATCAAAACAATTAATAATTCGCATAAAGTTTGGCTCTTGATACCACTGTAAGGTTTGTACATAGCGCGAATATGCAATCAAATTACATAAATAGTGCGGAAGCGCGATAAAATCAGATTTTAAAATTTTATACAAACCATCACCATGATCTTTCTTTATGCACAATTATTAATTAAACGAAAGAGATGGAGAATAAGAATTATACCCTTGTAGAATTCTAGCTTCCTCAGGTACAAGTTCACCTCCAATTCCTTCGCGTTCTCCTTGAATTCCACCGATTAAATTCCTTCCTTTGATCAACGTTAGCCACCCAAGTGTTTGGCCTCTAGAGGTGATCCACCAAGGAATAATACTTGTTCAAGAAGATGGGTGTTGGCAAAAAAATAGTTTCTATCTCTCTAGAAATTGTAAGTACTCTCTACAATTCTTATGCAAGAGTGTGTAACCCTAATCTATGATAAGACTTCTCTTATTTATAAATGTAGGAAAACCCTTCCCTAAACAATTTAGGATTAGGGTTTCTATTCTAATTAAACTCCTTTAATTAAATTAAACTCCTAATCCAATTAGGAATTCATGTGAGAGTACTTCTATTAATTAATTCCCAATCCCTATTAGGAATTAAATAATAGTAATAGTAATAATAATAATAGGACTCCTCTTATTAATTTATATTTAATATTTCTAAAATATTAAATAATAAATATTAAGCTATTTAATTTATTCTATCTCCATAGACTAAATTAAATACACTTAACTTATTATTACAATTATGCCATTTACTTCTTAAATAAATATTTTCCTTTTGCGGTGTGACCCTTTAGGTTCTCCATATTAAACCGGTTGTGAATAAATCAATTAGAACAATTCTAATCTTATTTAAATAAATAAATTAAACTATTTAATTCATTTAAATAAATAATATTTATTCTACAATAAGGGTAAGCCCCCTTAGCGATCAACGACTTTCCAGATAATATAGATTTCAACATTAATCATAAAAGAACCTTTCAGTGCATAGTTACCGTACAATTCAATCCTTCTACCATACAATGTCCCAATTAAATATAAGACATGGAATTACTGTCAAGTCTTATTTATTTAATTATATGTATTTCGATTCTCAAATGCACAACTCTGATAATGTAAATTAGAAACTCCTTTCTAATTTCATTCTGCTTTGGCCAAAGACTTCTGAGTCGTCATTTATCGAATCACATAGGACATTTTCTCCTTTTACTAGAAGTGGTAGATTCTTTATTGATCATTCACCTATCTCCATGTATAACTTATTATACCCAATCATACCCTTTGATATACCCTAAAGGTCTTAAGGGACATGTCAAAGTATAACTCATCATACACAAGATACTATGATGATCTCAAGTCCAAGGATCACTTGTACTACTATCACTAGAGGAATTCCTATTGACAGGCGAGTAAAACTTCATTAGGTATTCCTTAGCGAGCCACGTTCAGTGAACTTATTCTCTAATAAGCACCTACATACTTGCTTTAGTGTCTCCACACAAATGATTATGAGATCAATCATCCTCTTCATAAGAGCAAGCATCGTATGTACTAATCTATCTGGATTCACTAATCCCCTTTTTAGTAATCCAATGATTAGGAACAATTTTAGTTTGTGAGCTATCTAGAATTTAGATCTCATTAGCATGATCACCATCATGATTCTAAAAACATTTCTCAAAACTATGGGTTTATCACATTTAATATAAGAGCACCATGTAGATAAAGTAAAATGCCTTTAACAAACGAATAAGATTACAAAGTATATGCTACATCATATCAAATATGATTGGCTTGTGTGCATACTACTTTCAGAACTATCACCGTAATTCGGGCCCTCCTAGATGTGCTCTTAAAATTGACATTCAAAAGGCCTTTGACACTGTTAGATGGCAGTTTATTGCAGACATTTTGGCCTTGTTTAAGTTCCCTCCTACCTTTATTCATTGGATTATGCAATTCATTACCACTACTGTGTTCTCTATTAAGGTTAATGGGGCTCTTTGTGGTTTTTTCCCTGGAGCAAAGGGTCTTAGGCAGGGTGACCCTCTTTTTTTTTGCTAGTTTTAGCGAAAATTGTAACATTCTTGCCTTTGGCAAGAATGGATCCCAAGACCTCATGCACCCAAGCCTTATGAGTAGTTCTTTTACCATTGGGCTAAGAGGAGCTTGGTAGTGACCCTCTTTCCCCATACCTTTTCGTGATTATTATGGAAGTCCTATCCCTAATTCTGCATGATAAGGCAAATCATCCTGATTTCTTGCATCACTGGAGAACCAAAGAGACTAACCTTATCAATCTCACCTTTGCCACTGATCTCTTGGTTTTTTGTCATGGAAGCTTACCCTCTGTCAGAATCATTATGTCATGTATCCAATCCTTTTCTCTCTACTTAGGCTTAATTCCAAATGCTCTTAAGAGCCACTGCTTCCTCTCTAATGTTCCCCCTCCCCAGCATCAGGATATCATTGACTGTCTTGGCTTTGCTCAAGGATCTCTTCCTATTAAATTTTTAGGAGTTCCTCTCATTTCATCCAAATTGACTAGTCACGATTATGCTCCTCTGATTGAAAAAATTACTAGCAAAGTCACCTCTTGGGCAAACATCTCTCTCTCATATGCTGGGAGGGTTCAACTTATTAAGTCGGTTCTCTTCTCTGTCCAAGCATTTTGGTCATCCCATTTTATCCTTCCCAAATTTGCTTTGGTCAGGATTCAACAGATTCTCTGCAGGTTTTTGTGGAAGGGATCCTCTCTTGAGAAATATGGTGCTAAAGTTGCTTGGAGTCAAGTTGCTAAGCCTCATGACGAAGGTGGTTTGGGAATTAAGATGTTATCCGAATGGAATCAAGCTCTTATCCTTACCCATCTCTGGAAACTGATTCAGAGGCAAGTTTCTGGATCCATTCTACTGTCCTTAAAGGGAAGAATTTCTGGTCGGTTCCTATTCCCACTGATTGCTCCTGGATATGGAGAAAGGTCCTTCAACTTCGCTTCAAGGCTAATTCTTTTATTCACTATCACATTGGTAATGGGCTGCACACAAGCCTATGGTTTGACCCTTGGCTCAATGGTTCTCCCCTTGCTGCTTCATCACATGATAATATCATCTCTAACTCAGGTGGATTGGGTCCTAATGCCACTGTTAGCAGGATTATTTGTGGTTCTTCTTAGTCCCTCCCTTCCTCAAATCATTCTGACATTTTTCACCTCAGGGAGAGATTTCATAGTTCAAATCTTCCTTCACCCAACCCCCACTCCAATGACTCAGTATCATGGGGTATTTTCTCTAAAGGCCTCAAAGCCTCTCATATTTGGGCGTCTATCCGTCAGCAGCTCCCGCTGGTGTCCTGGTATTCTCTCGTGTGGCACCAGTTGACTATCCCCAAATTTTCTTTTATTCTTTGGCTTAATTTTTTGGGGAGGCTCTACACTGCCAACCGATTGCTTCAGTTTTCCTGTCATATTAATCCTAAATGCCCATTATGTAAATGCTGTAATCAAACTGCAAACCACCTTTTCTTTTACTGCTCTTACTCGTCTTAGGTTCTTTGCACTGTCTTAGCTCATGGGGGTTACCTATGAACTTTGCAAGGATCTGTATTGAAGTCACTACTACCTCTACAATGCCCAGCAGACTTGATGTCGTTGTCATTGATGAGGAAACCCGTTCTGATAAGGTTGTTACAGTTAAAGTGGAATACCAAAATAAACCCCAATCTTGTTTTCACTGCAAGTAGTTTGGGCACTCGCCTCTTAGATGCCCTAGAGCAAACTATAAATGGGTTCCTAAAGCCCCTGACACTGGCACTGACCCCTGTCCCCCTTCTTCTATATCTAGCCCTGGGCATCCTAGCATTCCTGACCCCCCCATCCCTGCTGCTGCCCCCCCTAGTCCTGATAATTGGACTATGGTTACCAAGGGTCCTAAGCAGAAAGCTACTCCTCTGGCAAAAAATGTTTTTGTTCTATCCCCTAAAAATTAGAACCTAAACCCCTTTAACCTGCTCTCCCTAAGGTTGGGGGTCTTGACGGATGAATTCTCTGATACTGATATAACTCCTTTGCCAAACCCCCTTGTGGGAAAGCTGAAAACAATTGATAAAAAGGCAGTTAGAGACTTAAAGAATAAAGCTTTTAATGGTGTAGTTTAGGGCCAAAGCTCGTAGATACAGAATAAAGGAGGAGGGGGAGTTCTTCCCCTCACCAATTTCGCCCCCCTCCATTTATGGTTAATTTCTGCTCAATGAATATCCGTGGTGTTAACCCAAAGCCTAAGCAGGATAGTGTGAAGGATCTTCTTGGGAAACACTCTATTTCTTTTATTGGCCTTATTGAGACGAGGGTTAAAGCCCCCAAAGCAAATTTTGTTGCAACTGCTATTTGTAGGAATTGGACTTGGTAGTTCAATTATGAGCACCATCATAATGGGAGGTTGTGGGTTGGCTGGGACCCTTTAATCTGGGATGTGACAATTATTTCAAAATCTTCCCAGTTTATTCACTGTTATGTTGTTTCAGCTGAGCTCAAGGTTCATGTCTATGTTACTATTATTTATGGCCTTCATACCATTAGTGAACGAAAGTTATTATGGACAGATCTTAGGTCCATAGCAGCGACTATTGACAAACCTTGGTGCCTTCTTGGCGATTTTAATGAGGTTCTTGCTACGTCTGAGATAAATGGTGGGGATAATTCTTGGGATAGTGGCATGCAGAATTTTAAGGACTGTATGGATGATATTACTATGACTGACCTCCGTACAACAGGTCCTTACCATACCTGGTGGGATTCTCATGATCACCCTCCTTCCTACCGTAAGTTGGATAGAATTATGGTTAATCATCTTTGGTTGTATACTATTACTCATTCTCAAGCCTTCTTTGGCCCTAGGGATCTGTCTGATCATTACCCTGCTGTCCTCCATACAGGGCTGAAGATTGCCTATGTCCCGAAGCCTTTTCAGTTTTTCAACTTCATGTTGGATATTGAAAATTTTCATAGTACTGTCTAATCTGCCTGGAATATTTCGGTCCCGGGGGATCCTTTTCAGGTTCTTGCTGGCAAGCTCAAGTCTATCAAGAATGCTTTGATAAGCTTAAATAAGTCTATGGGTAATATGTCGTCTAATGTGCAAAAGGCCAGGGCCCTTCTCCATGTAACCTAGTGTGCTATCTCCCTTCAACCAACTGACCCGCATCTTTTGGTTCTTCAGAGATCTCAAACTGATTCCCTTTGGGCAGCTATTCTATGCGAGGAAAAGGTTCTCAAACAAAAATATAGGATTCAGTGGCTAAAAGATGGGGACAAAAACTTTGGGTTTTTCCATAGTCTGGTCAAAAATCGTTGGAACATTAATAAGATTTTATCTATTAAAGAGGAGGATGGGGACCTGAAATATGGCCAACATGAAGTTGAAAAAATGGCTGTTAAGCATTTCAGTGATATTCTGGGTAGCTCTTCTAAGGCTCCTTTCTTGGGTTTGGCTCGTCTATCTCTTCCTTTTGCTAACACTGTCTCTAGCCAAGATGCTTCTTCGCTTGATAGAGTTGTTACTGATGCTGAGATTTTAAATGCCTTGAAATCCATGAAACAAAACAAAAGCCCAGGTCCTGATGGGTTCAATGTGAATTTCTTTCTTCATGCCTTGGATATTGTTGGTTCTGACTTTCTCTTGGCCATTAAATCTTTCTTTACGCAAGGATGCCTTCTTTGTGGTACTAACTCTACTGCTATTTCTTTGGTCCCTAAGATCAAATATCCCACCTCTATGGATGACTACAGGCCTATTTCTTGCTGCAACACTACTTATAAGTGTATCTCTAAGATTATTGCTTCTAGGCTTAAGCGTGTTCTCCCCAACCTTATCTCCACTTGCCAAGCAGCTTTTGTCGCGGGTAGAAAGATTGGTGATAATATCCTGATTGCTCAAGAGCTCTTTCGTAACTATCATCGTGCAGCGAGCCCTGCTCGTTGTGCTCTTAAGATTGATCTTCGGAAAGCATTCGATTCTTTATCTTGGGAGTTTATTTTTGAACTTTGAGTTTGTTCAAATTCCCTCCTAAGTTCATCTTTTGGGTTAAGGCTTGTATGTATCTCCACTCCTAAATTCTCTTTGAAAGTTAATGGTGCTCTGTGTGGTTATTTTTCGGGGGCTAAGGGGCTGAGGCAAGGGGATCCTTTATCTCCTTATTTGTTTGTTATTGCTATGGAAATTTTATCTATGATAATTTCCAAAGGGACTAAAGAACCACCTTTTAAACATCATTGGAAAATAAAGCAGTTAGCTCTCTCTCATCTATGCTTTGCGGATGACCTTATTCTTTTTTGTCATGGGGATGTCAATTCTGTCATGGTTCTTAATTCCTGTCTTAAGCAGTTTTCCTCGCTTTCTAGCTTGCACATTAATGCTTCCAAAAGTATGTGCTTCTTATCTCATGTTCCTGAGGATCAATCTACTGCCATTCTCTCCTGCCTTGGTTTTCAACTGGGTTCTTTTCCTGCTAGGTTTCTTAGGCTGCTGATAGACTCCACGGCACGCTTGGGTGAGGTAGTTGTCGCCCGGATCGTTTCTATAAGTAAGTTTGATGGAACTCTTTCGAATCCTTAATCCCTCGCCTGAATATAGACGATAAACCTTGGAATAGTCGATGTTGTCAGATTTTACAATCAACAATTACGTGCAAGTATACACGATCAACAAGTAATAAAGTGATAAGATAGAGTGTCGAACCCACAGGGAATCTCTGTTCAATAATTTCCAACTACTAGTACTATATTAATTCAATTTTATTTAAATAATCACAATTTGAATAATGATTAAACTATTTAAATCAAAACTAAGAATAAAAACTAAGAATAAAAACTAACACAAAGGTTGAAATTCAGATTTTTAAAGGCTTAAGACTACAATATCCCCAATTATATAATACAAACTAATTATCCAATTCATCCAATTATTAACTTCAACAGAGTTGTTAACAGGAATTCAAAGTTATTCATAAGCCCTTTTTCCAAGTGATCAAATAAATTTATCTAACTCAATTAATTCTGCGATATTCCTATGCAAAACTAAAGAATTAAATTCATTAAGCACCAATTCCCAATAGTTACATGCAGCGAAGAGATATCCCTATTCACTTCACAACCCCAATTATTCATCCCATGCAAATAATTAAGAATACATGTTATCACATTTAGATCTAACCCTAGATTTTATTTCTCGAATTCATCTAAAGTATCCCGCTAATTGTTGATCAGACAATTACTCAATAAACACACAAAATATGATAGACAACTCAATATGAAGTAATAACTGGAATCAAATAGATAATTAATCCATAAACACAAAAGATTCAATTGTAGCCTTAATTGCAAATTTAGTTCATACTGAAAATAAAAATCATGAATCCCAAATAAGTCATCACAATTAAATTACAAAATTAAGATAGAGGATAAGAAAAACTCAGTAGAAGTTCTTCAATCTTCAAGTCTCTAATCTGAATTACTTGCAATGCTTCTTTAGTCTCCAATCTCCCAAGTTCAGCTTTGTGTCTCAATCCTTGCGTAACTATGTAACTATGAATGTACCATGTATGTGTGTATCTATATATCTATCTATGTATGTTCTCTATTTCCATCTCTCTATGTCTCCTTTATAGTTTCTGAATCAAATCAATAGAAAGAATCCAATTCCAAATCGATTTCCAAAAAGAACTGAATTAAAATATTTTTTCCTTTTCGCGCATTCTCGCCCCGGCGAGAAATTCCTTTGTAAAATCCTCGCCCCGGCGAAGTTGGGCAGAGAGGTTCTCGCCCCGGCGAGAAATTTAAGCCTGAGATTCTCGTCCCGGCGAGAAAATATTTTCTGCTTCGACGTCTGTTGGTAAAATGGCCATAACGTGTGATCCGGGAGGAGTTACGAGGCCTGCGACCTACCAAATCGAAGATATCAACGAGATCTACAACTTTCATTCTTTGAGAATTGAGAGATTCAGGCCGGAGCATGGTTGAAATTGAGCTTGAATTGACTGTTATGTATATGACAACTCCAAACCTTGATCTCTGTTGATAAAAATGTCATAACTCTCGCATCCGAACTCCGATTGAGGTGATTCAAGATGTTCCGAAAAGCTAAGAAGTAAATCTACAATAAAATCCATGTTCCGAACCAAGAACATGCATCTATTTTAATGTTAAAAGCCCTGTAATCTTCCCTTCTCGCACTTGCTCGCATGTTGTACTCCAAAAGATGTTCGAATTACGTTTCCTTGCTCATTCCTACAAAATAACATAAAAACACTATAAATATCTAATACTAACTTAAAATACTTAAGAACTAACAAATTATTAAGTCAAACGTACTTAATTCGTAAGTATAAAACCCACTCATCAAATACCCCCAAGCTTAAATCTTTGCTTGTCCTCAAGCAAAAACATAAGAAAAACAAAAATAAACAAACCTATCTAAATGAATGCAGATGCATGATGTATTATGACCGAGCAATCAATCAATATAGATTATAAATATCAGACCTCAAAGATCAGTAACTAACAATTGAGCAAGAATTCAAATTTATGCACCATCAAGAAATCAACTTATCACCAATATCATCTTACTTTCAACCCTTTCGTGTGTGTGTGAATCCAAATGTATCAAACTAGCAAAAAAAACACTCAAAGAAGCTCATGAAACCAAATGCATCATCAAATATATCAAAAAGGTTAGTATAACAACAAAAACTCTATATGCTTATCTTCCACAACTCAAAGCAAATATAGAAAAACATCACTAGAAGATCACAAGGTTATTTAAAATATTTAAGCTCCTTTTAAAACCCTTCCCTACAAATTCAAATAATTTTTTTCTCTTTTCATTCTCTTTTTTTTTAGTGAGTGCGTTTTACGCTCCTTCTCACCTTCAATTGAACGAGTGCATTTTACGCTCCATCTCGCTGCATGTGTTTATGAGTGAGTGCGTTTTACGCTCCATCTCAACCCACCACATGATCCATTTTTTCAATTGGGGAAGGTTCAAAATTTTCAATTTGTTTTTCAAATTAACCAAGATTTCTCCCAAATTATATTCTTCCTCATATTACACTTTAAGTTATGATCAAACAAGATATAGAGTTCAGAAATATCTTCTATGAGCATTTAACATATAAACTTCCTCAAAGTAAAACTAGCTCAACCAAATGGATATGTGCATAAAAGAATTAAAAGGGTCTTAAGCTCGACAAAATCAGAAACAGACAAAATTCCTAATTTAGCACTCCTTATCCATCTCGCTAAACTAATTAACTAACTGATCAAAATTTTCATCATTGGCCTTCCTTAAATATTCTACATCAATTTAAACTAAACCTAAATGCAATTCTACATGACCCTAAATCTATAAGAAAATGCAATAAATTAATCTGCAAAAGAAAATATTTTTGTGATTTTAAAATTTTTACTTTTTTTAAAACTATTCCTATAATATGCAATGCATAGTACGTGAACTAAACAATTATGTAATGCAGTAGGACATGACTATATATAATGACAGCAAATCCACCCCCAAACTCATAATGAACAATGTCCTCATTGTTTGCAAAATAAAGAAATTAAAACGGAGGACTTCCCTGACTGGTCAAACGGCGTGATCGACATCATTAGAGTCTGGATGATAGAAAAACTGGCAATGACTAAGGCTCGGGAAACTGGAACTGGAACTACACTCGGATTCATCCTCACGAACATCTTTGATTGATTTCGAATGGAAGAAGTCGGATTAGAGATTTCGTTGAAGGTTGGTGAGGGATTTCAAATTAAAAGTTTTTTTTTAAACTGATCTTGCCGGGGCGAACATTTTTGCCTTGGGATCTCGCCGGGGCGAGAATCCTTGTTTTTGAAAATTTTAATTTTTTCCTCCTCTCTTCAATTGCTACAATCCTAAAACCTTTTACCTGTTCAAAGCAACATAGCATAGCATGGATTAGCACAACCTTTTTAGAAGCATGAGAGACTAGCAAAGCACTGAAAATCTTAGAAATTAACTATTACTATCCTAACTAAATGCAAAAATATAGAAAAATAAAATACTAAGACTAATAAAATGATTGGGTTGCCTCCCATCAAGCGCTTGATTTAGAGTCTTTCAGCCTGACTGCTTCCTTTTTTACTATCCAATGCCTCTTCGAAAATTTAGGAATCCTCCATCCAGTAGTAATAATGACACGTCTGAGGGCTTTGCTTCTGTAAGGGCCATTGATCCAAAATCACCTAGCATACTCTTTTCCTGTAGAATCTCCTTTATAACCTTCAAATAGCCAAGCTTATGCTCCATTGTGTTTGTGAACGGAATATTGAATTGAAACTTTTGAACACAGCTGGATCATCAACTAACTTCTTATAGACCCCTTTTCCATCCCACCATGGCTCCAGATTCATGTTAGCTCCGATGTCAAATAGAGCTTTGCCGAAGATATGACTACCAATTGGGCAGGGGATTGCAAAACTACCCGGATAGTGGTGGTTTGGTGAAGAAGGCACATGGGGCACTAACAAAATCAGTACATCAGCGTCGGAACTCACGGCTAGATTTTCTTCGGCTGTATCTTCCTGATCCCCACTATTCTCCTCCATATCAAAATCATCATCAATTCGCACATCCGGTTGCAGCTTTGGCACGGGCAATCCATCAGCCTCGAGAACCACGTCACTGGGCCATACATAATGATAGCTACTGTTGATTGCGTTGATAAGCTGTCCCATCTAGTTCTCAAGATTTCGAATCGACACTGCTTGGCTTTTTATATTTAAATCCACTAAGTTCAACAACTGATCTTGATCACTCATTCTTTCGTCCATAGCTGTAATAAACCTCGCCAAGGTCTCCCCCAAACTCAGTTTCTTTTCTTCATGTGGAGAGGCTGAATCCTAAGATTTTGGAGTGTATGAGTGACCTGGAGCAAAGATTTGGACTTGATTATTATGGCTCCATGAAAAATCCGGCTGATACCCCCAATCCTGATGATAGTTGTTTGGATAGGCATAACTGTTGGGGTAATCATCGAAATTGCCACCATACTGCATCGACTCAAAATTGATGGCACATTGATGACTCGGATGATTTCCAGCACAATAATCACAAATCACCACCACACTTTGACTACGTTGTACTGCAAAAGCGTCAATCATCCTCGAAAGTGTCTCAATCTGTACTGACAATTCATCGAGTTCATAAATCCCTGCCACTCTTGGTTGCGTCATTCTCGTATACGGCCACTGATAGTCATAGTTGGCCATGCTGTACCTCACAAGGAAGTAAAACAGAAAAAGAAATAAATAAAATAAAAATAAAAATAAAACGTTTAAATCAAGATTGAATTGATTATAACTAATATGGAAATAACTATTAAACAAAAAGATTCCCCGGCAACGGCGCCAAAAACTTGTTGTCAGATTTTACAATCAACAATTACGTGCAAGTATACACGATCAACAAGTAATAAAGTGATAAGATAGAGTGTCGAACCCACAAGGAATCTCTGTTCAATAATTTCCAACTACTAGTACTATATCAATTCAATTTTATTTAAACAATCACAATTTGAATAATGATTAAACTATTTAAATCAAAACTAAGAATAAAAACTAACACAAAGGTTGAAATTCAGATTTTTAAAGGCTTAAGACTACAATATCCCCAATTATATAATACAAACTAATTATCCAATTCATCCAATTATTAACTTCAATAGAGTTGTTAACAGGAATTCAAAGTTATTCATAAGCCATTTTCCAAGTGATCAAATAAATTTATCTAACTCAATTAATTCTGCGATATTCCTATGCAAAACTAAAGAATTAAATTCATTAAGCACCAATTCCCAATAGTTACATGCAGCGAAGAGATATCCCTATTCACTTCACAACCCCAATTATTCATCCCATGCAAATAATTAAGAATACATGTTATCACATTTAGATCTAACCCTAGATTTTATCTCCCGAATTCATCTAAAGTATCCCGCTAATTGTTGATCAGACAATTACTCAATAAACACACAAAATATGATAGACAACTCAATATGAAGTAATAACTGGAATCAAATAGATAATTAATCCATAAACACAAAAGATTCAATTGTAGCCTTAATTGCAAATTTAGTTCATACTGAAAATAAAAATCATGAATCCCAAATAAGTCATCACAATTAAATTACAAAATTAAGATAGAGGATAAGAAAAACTCAGTAGAAGTTCTTCAATCTTCAAGTCTCTAATCTGAATTACTTGCAATGCTTCTTTAGTCTCCAATCTCCTAAGTTCAGCTCTGTGTCTCAATCCTTGCGTAACTATGTAACTATGAATGTACCATGTATGTGTGTATCTATATATCTATCTATGTATGTTCTCTATTTCCATCTCTCTATGTCTCCTTTATAGTTTCTGAATCAAATCAATAGAAAGAATCCAATTCCAAATCGATTTCCAAAAAGAACTGAATTAAAATATTTTTTCCTTTCCGCGCATTCTCGCCCCGACGAGAAATTCCTTTGTGAAATCCTCGCCCCGGCGAAGTTGGGCAGAGAGGTTCTCGCCTCGACGAGAAATTTAAGCCTGAGATTCTCGCCCCGGCGAGAAAATATTTTCTGCTTCGACGTCTGTTGGTAAAATGGCCATAACTTGTGATCCGGGAGGAGTTACGAGGCCTGCCACCTACCAAATCGAAGATATCAACGAGATGTACAACTTTCATTCTTTGAGAATTGAGAGATTCAGTCCGGAGCATGGTTGAAATTGAGCTTGAAGTGACTGTTATGTATATGACAATTCCAAACCTTGATCTCTGTTGATAAAAATGTCATAACTCTCGCATCCGAACTCCGATTGAGGTGATTCAAGATGTTCCGGAAAGCTAAGAAGTAAATCTACAATAAAATCCATGTTCCAAACCAAGAACATGCATCTATTTTAATGTTAAAAGCCCTGTAATCTTCCCTTCTCGCACTTGCTCGCATGTTGTACTCCAAAAGATGTTCGAATTGCGTTTCCTTGCTCATTCCTACAAAATAACATAAAAACACTATAAATATCTAATACTAACTTAAAATACTTAAGAACTAACAAATTATCAAGTCAAACGTACTTAATTCGTAAGTATAAAACCCACTCATCAGTCGATCAAGCAATTTTGAATACGTGATGGATGGAACACCATCAACACTTTGACCCTCGTTTAGATGGAAAACGATAATCTCCGTATGATTGTTTGATGCGATGGAATAACGCCACACACAACTATGGTTTGTTGTATGATAAGTTAAATATAAGTCTCAAAAGAAAAACTAAGAAATTAGCTTAGAAATTCTTCAAAGAACCAAAAGTAGAGAATAGCTCTCAAGTATGAATAAACTCTGAATAATTGTAATGTGTCTTTGAATTACAAACATAAAACTTATTTATACTAACTATGAAACCCTAGAATCCAAAAACGAAATAACAATTGATTTGGAATCAAAATCCTATCTTAAAATATCCTAATTACAATAGAATTATGAAAATATAATGAAATCCCTAAAATTAAGGAAGAAATCCGCATTCCAAATTGTCAAAAACGCGTTTGCCTCAAAAAACGCGCCAACCAAAACTGACTATTCTCGCCGGGGCGAGAATGGCCAGAGAGATCTTGGTCAGGGCGAGAAAGGATTAGGCTGGGGCGAGAATGGACAGAGAGGTTCTCGCCGGGGCGAGAACTTTGGTTTTGATTTTCTCGCCGGGGCGAGAACTCTGCAACTTGGAAATTTTTGTTTTCTCTCATTTCCATCGTTCCTAACGTTGGCGTGTTTGCTTGTATCATCATGACCAAATGCAAAGCCTTAGAATCCTGCTCCTCGAACTCTACACTTGATCTATCCTCGCTCCACATGCCTTGTATCAATCCATTAAGGCCTTCCTTAAATCGTTTAGCCCGAGCTCTTGTCACAGGTCCATCCGGCATGCTCATAGGATCCGCTCTATGATTGTCATTCGTTCCCAAACCAAGGATGCCCTCATCATACCTCTCCTCTTGAGAAAGATTTTTCCTCAAATCGTCACCTACATCAAACGGACTAAGATCAGTAACGTTGAAGGTTGCACTAACGTTATACTCACCAGGCAAATCCAATTTGTAGGAATATCATTGATGCGCTCAAGAACTTGAAATGGACCATCTCCCCTTGGAAGCAATTTTAAACGTCGTTGAGCTGGAAATCTTTCCTTCCGCAAATGTAACCACACCCATTCTCCCGGTTCAAAAATCACTTGACGACGGCCCTTGTTGGCTTGTTTAATATATTGCTCCGTCCTCCTTTCAATGTTAAGTCTTGCCTTTTCATGTATCTGCTTAACAAATTCAACCTTTTTCTTTCAACCCATGTTAGTCAATTCAGAAACAGGTAATGGTAATAAATCCAACGGTGTCAAAGGATTAAAACCATAAACAATTTCAAATGGTGAAAATTGTGAGATTCTGAACCTTAATAAGATTTGTAAATATAAATTATGTGTTTATGAAATAAAATTTCTTGTTCTGACTTGATATTATGTGATTGTGTATTTTATTAAATAATTAGGTCAAATAAAAATTTTTCGCCAAGTAGTTGTGTCGTGCTTAATCGGACAAAATGATTTGTCGTGCTTCCGGCGAATTCACTGAGAAGCGTCTCGGCAAATTATTTTTGTAAGCTGCTGTGTCGTGCTTAGAAATGACGAAGTGCTTTGTCGTGCTTCGAAGTTAATATAATATTATATTAACTCATAAAATTCTAAAATAAGCTAATTAGGGTTAGAATGTTAAACGGAAATAGAAACCCTAATTTGAAAACCCTAATTAGTAACAGTTGTCCAAATTGTTCAATTAAAACCCTAATTACTGTACAAGAATCTTAATTGATATAATTAGATTCTAAATAATGAATCATAATATTAATTATGAATTGTTAGAATTAAATTAAACCCTAAACGAAAGATTAAAACCCTAATTATGGATTTGAAAACCCTAAACCCTAATTAGAAACCCTAAAACCCTAATTTGATTCAAGAACACTAAATTATGGAGTTACAAATCTTAATTATGATATAATATCTTAATTAAGGTATTACTAAACATGATTAAACACCCTAATCATGATTAGTAAAAATCTAGGTTTAATTAGTAAGTAAATAAATCAAAAAAATCAAATTTTAAACCAATTAAAATAGGATAAGAACACAAATCAGATTTTTATAAATATCTAGCACAAGTAGGACATTTAGATCAGATAGGAGTAGCACAAGTAACAAGGCTAGGATATTTTAGAAGGGTAAAATGGGAAAAAGGGCTTAAGAAACCCTAATTTGAAGTTGCTACAAATAGAACATCATTCTGATAGTGTGAGCCACGAAATTTTGAACCCTAAACACTTATATTACCAGCCATAATAAGCCTCAATAGCTGCAAGAACAGAATCAAAGATCAGAAATCAAAAAGTGGAGAAAAAGGTACAAAACCCTAATTTTTATGCTAGATCTTCAAGCCTCCAATAATTTTATGTTTTAGATGTTTAGGGTTATGTGTAAACATGTTATTTGATAAACAGCCGTCTGACAAGATTTGACCGACTTCAATCTTGCTTGTATGTTGTTTGTAAATGTTGTTTCTTGGATTGAACATGTTCTATGCCATGTAGACTCCAACCTAGAATCATTAGATCACATAATCAGTAACTAGCATGCAAGTTATTAACGGTCAAACATGGTTGACCGACCATGACCAGAAGGTTTCTGGGCAACCCAGAAACCTTATGAACAGCATGAACTAGGTAGTTTGACCATGATTTATCTACCATCAAATGATGTTGTATGATCTAAGTTAATACATGTCGTTGTACTCTGCCATGTTGGCTATAACAACAAACAAAAATCAAACACAAATATCAAACGAGATGAGATTAATTTGAGGTCAAAAGTCACTGTTGGACATTGACCAAGTGTTCTTCATGAAGAACACCTTTAGCGACAAAATTCATAACTTAACCCAGAAACCTAGAAATCCTTTGAAGACTGTCGCTAAAGCCTTTAGCGACGGTTTTAAATAAAATTTAATAAAAATAATTATATAAATTATATAAAATAATAAATAATTATTAAAAATTCATAAAAATATTCAAAAATTCATTTTTAAATTATAAAAATTTATTTTTAATATTTTTATATATTTTGATATATTATTTAATTTAATTAAATAATAATTAATAATTATAATAAATCATTAAATAATTATCTTAATTATTTAAAAATGATATTAAATCATTAAATAATTATATTAATTATTTAAAAATGATATTAAGGTAAATAAAATTATTATATATAATAATTAAGTAAAATATTTAATATTTAAATATTATAAATGATAAATAAATCATTTAAATAATATATTAAGTATTTAAAAAATGTTATAAATGATAATTAAATCATTTAAATATCAAATTAAGTTTTAAAAATTATTATAAGTAATAAATAAATTATTTTAATAATAAAATAAATTCTAAAAATATTATTAATGATAAAATAAATCATTTAAATAATATTCTATCTTTCTAAAAATATTATAAATGATAAATAAATCATTTAAATAATATTTTAGGTATCTAAAAAATATTCTAAGTGACAAATAAATTATTTAAATAACATATTAAATATTTTAAAAATATTCTAAATGATAAATAAATCATTTAAAAATATGCCTATGCTTGTAAAATTATTTAAAAATACTTCCAAACTTATAAAAATTATTCTAAATGATAAATAAGTCATTTAAATAACATAGTAAATGTTTTAAAAAGATTCTAAATGATAACTAAATCATTTAAAAATATTCCTAAGCTTGTAAAATTATTTAAAAAATATTTCCAAGCTTATAAAAATTATTTAAAAATAATATTAAGGTTCTAAAGATATTATAAATGATAATTACCTTATCTAAGCTAATATTTAGACTTCCAAATGAAGTTTTATCGAACAATCTATGTGTTTAGCCATTAAGGACGCGACCGAGATACCGAATCAACGTCGAACCTTAATGAAACTTGTCTATATTAGCGTGATACATGTTTATATACGTGCTAACGCTTATTATTGGTATACGTAGACTACGTGCGTTGACCGATCGTACTAAATTATAGTGAGCTACGCTAAGGCAAGGGTCCTAACTTTTTCTCAATTTATATTAAGCAATTCATTTATGTCTTGCTATCAATTATTGTGAAGTTATTGCTACTTGTTCAGCATAACTTAAGAAATGAAATCATTTATTGATTGTTTGAGCTTAAATTTGTTGTGTCAAACCAAATTGTTTTGGTACGACATCTATACTGAGTAATAGGGACACCGTGGATGGAAGGTGGTCCGACAAACCTTCAGATAAGGTTTAAATTGGCAATTCAATGAATTGACCAATATTGGCAATTAACTTAAATTGACCAAAAATGTGGTAGGATGATATGTATACTCCTAGGATATTGGTGAGGCTGATCACCTACCAGATATCCGAACTCAAAGAGGTTCTAAGTCATTGAAGACTGACATGACAATTTGAAATATATGGTTCCGGTACAGAACCCTCAGTATCAATTATACATCACCTGACATCTTTCAAATCAAACACATGGTGTTTACATATTCAAATGAACTTGCTGAGCATTTGTAGCTCATTCTTGGGCATATCTTCTTTTGCAGCTTTAAATGATATTCCCAGCACGTCTGGGACTGATAAGGGGAAAAGCCATACTTATTAAGTTTTATTTCTATTGTTGAATACTTTAAGTCTTTTAAAGACTTGTTGTTGTAATACCTTAGTATAACGAATGATGTAACTGAACAAAATGTTATGTATTATGATCCTTTATGTCATAGAATGCGTTATACTCTGATCTTTAAATTCTTTAGAATAGTTGTACTAAGTTAAATACAGTATCTATACGAACTATACATCTGAATGAGGGTATTTAAATGATGTTGAAAGTCCTATAAGCTCTGGGGTTACACTTAATGAGCGCCGGTAAGGTGCCATCTTTACCGGAATGCGCCCCTCAGTTCTATGGACAGTCTTATTGTTAATACTGTGAATGTCAGATAGATAGGAACTATTGATATGAAAGAGATATCTACAAGATATGAATCTATACATCCAAGTGAGGGTATCCAAACACGGATAACGTTCTGACGAGAACTATTATCTGTTATGGGATACTGTGAACCTTGGATAGATAGAAGTCATATTTTATTGAATATTTATAGTTGTATAGTTTCACGTGAGCACCAGATCTGCTACAGGGGAGTGTAGAGATTTGGGGGCGTCACAAAAATTGTGTAGCAGAATGAACAGATCGATTATATGCAAACTCAACATGTGGTAGACACTCTTCCCAAACTTTAATGTTCTTTTTGATAATAGCCCTTAACAATGCAGATAAAGTCATATTAACTACTTCTGTTTGACCATCAGTTTGTGGGTGACAAGTAGTGGAAAATAACAATTTAGAATCTCTATCTGAAACAATTGTTCTAGGCATGCCATGCAAACGCACAATTTCTCTAAAGAACAAATCAGCAATATGGGATGCATCAGCAGTTTTGTGACATGGAATAAAATGTGCCATCTTAGAAAATCTATCCACGACCACAAATATAGAATCATGACCACGCTTAGACTTAGGTAAACCCAATACAAAATCCATAGACAAATCAATCCAAGGCTCACTAGATATAGGCAATGGCATATACAATCCATGAGGTTAAACACGAGACTTAGACTGTTTACACGTAATACATTTATCACAAATTCTTTCCACATCTCGTTTCATATGAGGCCAATAAAAATGTTGTTTCAAAACAGATAGTCTTTTCAATACCAAAATGACCCATTAGACCTCCCCCATGTGACTCCCTAATCAACAACTCACGCAAAGAACATGCAGGTATACACAGCTTATTTTCTCGAAACAGAAAACCATCAACTTTAAAGTATTTACCTACAGTATTCTTTTCACATGACTTAAACTCGTCACAAAATTCAAGGTCATTAACATACAACTCTTTAATTCGTTTAAACCCAAGCAATTTTATATCAAGAATATTCAATAACACGTACCTTCTCGAAAGAGCATCAGCAACAACATTCTCTTTACCTTGTTTATATCGGATAACGTACAGAAATGTCTCAATGAACTCCATCCACCTCGCGTGTCTTTTGTTCAACTTGTGCTGTCCCTTCAAGTATTTCAGTGATTCATGATCCGTGTGAGTCACGAACTCTTTAGGCCAAAGGTAGTGCTGCCACGTCTCCAACGCTCGAACCAATACATACAACTCCTTGTCATAAGTCGGATAGTTCAAAGCGGCTCCACTCGATTTCTCACTGAAGTATGCTACTGGCCTTCCCTCTTACATCAGCACCGTTCCAACCCCTAAACCTAAAGCATCACACTCAATTTCGAAAGTTTTAGTAAAGTTAGGCAAAACAAGCAAAGGAGCGTTAGTCAATTTATCTTTAATCAATTTAAACGCCTTTTCCTGTTCTTCACCCCACTTAAAACCCACACTCTTTTTGATTACTTCCGTCAAAGGTGCTGTAATGTCGCTGAAGTTCTTCACGAAACGTCGGTAGAAACTTGCCAGTCCATGGAAACTACGAACTTGACTCACATTTGATGGACTCGGCCATTCTCCGGTTGCACGCATTTTCTCCTCATCCACTTGAACTGCCTGTGAACTCACAACAAATCCAAGAAAAACAACTCTATCCGTACAAAGCGTGCACTTATCCATGTTAGCAAATAACTTTTCTTTTCTAAGAACATCTAAAACAGATTTCAAATGCAATGCATGCTCTCCCAAGTTTTTGCTATATATCAAGATATCATCAAAATAAACTACCACAAATTTGCCAATGAATGGTTGTAAAACATGGTTCATCAATCTCATGAAAGGACTAGGAGCATTAGTTAAACCAAAAGGTAACACTAACCACTCATAAAACCATATTTTGTTTTGAAAGCAGTCTTCCATTCATCACCCTCTTGCATTCTAATTTGATGATACCCACTTTTCAAATCAATTTTAGAAAATATACATGACCCATGCAATTCACCTAACATATCATCTAAACGCGGAATGGGATGTCGATACTTTACCGTAATATTGTTCACCGCTCGACAATCTATGCACATGCGCCATCTCCCATCCTTTTTAGGCACTAAGATCACCGGAACTGCACATGGACTCATGCTCTCTCTCACAAACCCCTTCTCCATAAGTTCGCCAACTTGCTTTTGCAACTCCTTCGTTTCCTCGGGATTGCTCCGATAAGCTGGACGGTTTGGAATGGTTGCACCGGGTACGAAGTCAATTTGATGCTCAATTCCCCGAATAGGTGGTAATCCTTATGGAAGCTCCTCGGGAAACACATCCTTATAATCCTGCAAAAGAGATGAAACAACACTAGGCAAAGAAGAATCGTTAGCGTTAGAATTCAAAAGCGCCTCCTTATACCGAAGTATAATCATCGGTTGTTTAGCATCTAAAGCTCGCCTCATATCGCTCTTTTTTGCATAGATATTTGTTTTTCGCTCCTCATCTTTGCTTTTCTCTCTTTCTTTTTCTCTCTTAATTTTCCCCTCATTATTTTTTTCCTCATGATTTTTCTTTTCTTCACTCTCTTTTCTTTTTTCATGATCTTTCTGCAAATGAAGCTGATCCTCATGCACTTGTTGTGGTGACATAGGACATAAAGTAACCTTCCTTTTATTGTGAACAAAAGAATACTCATTTGAAAACCCGTCATGCTTCACACGTCTATTAAATTGCCACGGTCGACCAAACAATATATGCCCCGCCTACATTGGAACCACTTCGCACAAATTTTCATCCATATATTTTCCAATAGTAAATGGCACCAACAACTGTTTAGTCACTTTAATCTCATTACTATCATTGAGCCATTGCAATCGATAAGGTTGAGGATGTTTGGTTGTGGAAAGCCCCAATTTCTCCACCATAATCGTACTTGCCACATTCGTACAACTACCTCCGTCGATCACGACACAGCAAATCTTCCCATTCACAAGGCACCTAGTATAAAATAAATTTTCCTGCTGCTCGCTGCTCTCCTCCTTCACTTGTGCACTAAGCACTCTTCTCGTCACCAAAACTTCCCCAAATATTGCAACTTCCCAATCTTCTACCTCCTCTAATGGTGGCATAGAATCAGTATCGCTATCTTCCCCTTCGGTCTCCACCTCTCCATTGTCAAGTAATAACATCGTCCTTTGATTCAGACATTGACTTGCAATATGTCCCCTACCTTGACATTTAAAACATTTAATATCTCGATTACGACTAAAGGAAGTAGGGTTAGTTTTACCTTGCACTCCCCTATTAGTCGTTTCCGGTTTTGGCTCAAATTTGGGTCTACTCATGGCTGGCTTCTCCTCTCGCTTACCAATATTGGGTTTCCATGATGAACTCGAATTTGACATTGATCATTGGCTACCTCTCCTCTTAAGCTTCTTCTCAATCTTGATAGCCATGTGTACCATATCCTCCAATACCACATAATGTTGTCGTTCTACTAGATCTGAAATCTCCCAATTTAGTCCCGCCGAAAATCTGGCCATTGTTGCTTCGCTATCCTCATTGATGTTTGCGCTAGCTAACAACATCTCCATCTGATAGACTCCACGGCACGCTTGCGTGAGGTGGTCGTCGCCCGAATCGTTTCTAGTAAGAAATTGATGGACTCTTTCAAAATCTTAACCCAACGTCCAATTTGAAGACGAGAATCTTGATATGTTCAATCAAGCAATTGAATTCACGTAGGATGGAACACCAAAAACACTTAGACCCTCGCTTCGAAGGAAAACGATAATCTCCGTATGATTGTATGATGCGATAGAATAACGCCACACACAACTATGGTTTGTTGTATGATAAGTTAAATATGAATCTCAAAAGAAAAACTAAGAAACTACTTAGAAATCCTTTAAAGAACCAAAAGTAGAGAATAGCTCTCAAGTATGAATAAACTCTGAAAATAATCGTATTGTTCTTGAATTACAATCATCAACTTATTTATACTAACTATGAAACCCTAGAATCCTAAAAGGAAATAACAATTGATTTGGAATCAAAATCCTATCTTAAAATATCCTAATTACAATAGAATTATGAAAATATACTGAAATCCCTAAAATTAAGGAAAAGAAATCTGATAAAAATCTTCAAAAACGCGTCTGTCTCGAAAAACGCGCTAACCAAAACTGACTATTCTCGCCGGGGCGAGAAAGTTGTACTGAAGTTCTCGCCGGGCCGAGAATGAACAGAGAGATCTTGGCCGGGGCGAGAATGGACTAGGCTGGGGGCGAGAATGGACAGAGAGGTTCTCGCCAGGGCGAGAATTTTGGCCTTATTGTTCTCGCCGGGGCGAGAACTCTGCAGCTTAGAAATTTTTGTCTTCTCTCGTTTCCATCATTCCAAACCTTGGCGTGTTTGCTTGTATCATCATGACCAAATGCAAAGCCTTAGAATCCTGTTCCTCAAACTCTACACTTGATCTATCCTCGCTCCACATGCCTTGTATCAATCCATTAAGGCCTTCCTTGAATCGTTTAGCCTGAGCTCTTGTCACAGGCCCATCCGGCATGCTCATAGGATCCGCTCTAAGATTGTCATTCGTTCTCGAACCAAGGATGCCCTCATCATACCTCTCCTCTTGAGAAAGATTTGTCCTCAAATCGTCACCTACATCAAACGGACTAAGATCAGTAACGTTGAAGGTTGCACTAACGTTATACTCACCAGGCAAATCCAATTTGTAGGCATTGTCATTGATGCGTTCAAGAACTTGAAATGGACCATCTCCTCTTGGAAGCAATTTTGAACGTCGTTGAGCTGGAAATCTTTCCTTCCGCATATGTAACCACACCCACTCATCCGGTTCAAAAATCACTTGACGTCGGCCCTTGTTGGCTTGTTTAACATATTGTTTCGTCCTCCTTGCAATGTTAAGTCTTGCCTTTTCATGTATCTGCTTAACAAAGTCAGCCTTTTTCTTTCCGTCCATATTAGTATATTCAGACAAAGGTAATGGTAATAAATCCAATGGAGTTAACGGATTAAAACCATATACAATTTCGAATTGTGAAAATTGTGTAGCAGAGTGAACAGATCTATTATAAGCAAACTCAACATGCGGTAGACACTCTTCCCAAACTTTAATGTTCTTTTTGATAATAGCTCTTAACAATGCAGATAAATTTCTATTTACTACCTCGGTTTGACTGTCAGTTTGTGGATGGCAAGTAGTTGAAAATAACAGTTTAGTACCTAACTTACACCACAATGTCTTCCAAAAATAACTCAAAAACTTAGAATCTCTATCTGAAACAATTGTTCTAGGCATGCCATGCAAACGCACAATTTCTCTAAAGAACAAATCAGCAATATGGGATGCATCATCAGTTTTGTGACATGGAATAAAATGTGCCATCTTAGAAAATCTATCCACGACCACAAATATAGAATCATGACCACGCTTAGACCTAGGTAAACTCAACACAAAATCTATAGATAAGTTAATCCAAGGTTCACTAGATATAGGCAATGGTGTATACAATCCATGAGGTTAAACACGAGACTTAGCCTGTTTACATGTAATGCATTTATCACAAATTCTTTCCACATCTCGTTTCATATGAGGCCAATAAAAATGCTCTTTTAAAACAGATTAAGTCTTTTCAACACCAAAATGACCCATCAGACCTCCCCCATGTGACTCTCTAATCAATAACTCACGCAAAGAACATGCAGGTATACATAGCTTATTTTCTCGAAACAGAAAACCATCAACTTTAAATTATTTATCTACATCATTCTTTTCACATGATTTAAACTCTTCACAAAATTCAAGGTCATTAGCATACAACTCTTTAATTCGTTCAAACCCAAGCAATTTTGTATTAAGAGTATTCAATAACACGTACCTTCTCGAAAGAGCATCAGCAACAACATTCTCCTTACCCTGTTTGTATCGGATGACGTACGGAAATGTCTCAATGAACTCCATCCACCTTGCGTGTCTTTTGTTCAACTTGTGTTGTCCCTTCAAGTATTTCAACGATTCATGATCCGTGTGAGTCACGAACTCTTTAGGCCAAAGGTAGTGCTGCCAAGTCTCCAACACTCGTACCAATGCATACAAATCCTTGTCATACGTCGGATAGTTCAAAGCGGCTCCACTCGATTTCTCACTGAAGTATGCTACTGGCCTTCCCTCTTACATCAGCACCGCTCCAACCCCTAAACCTAAAGCATCACACTCAATTTCGAAAGTTTTAGTAAAGTTAGGCAAAACAAGCAAAGGCGCATTAGTCAATTTATCCTTAATTAAATTAAACGCCTTTTCCTGTTCATCACCCCACTTAAATCCCACACTCTTTTTGATTACTTCCGTCAAAGGTGCTGTAATGTCGCTGAAGTTCCTCACGAAACGTCGGTAGAAACTCGCGAGTCCATGAAAACTACGAATTTGACTCACATTTGTCGGACTCGGTCATTCACGGATTGCACGTATCTTCTCATCATCAACCTGTATTCCCTGTGAACTGACAACAAAGCCAAGAAACACAACTCTATCCGTACAAAACGTGCACTTTTCCATGTTAGCAAACAACTTCTCTTTTCTAAGAACATCTAAAACAGACTTTAAATGCAATGCATGTTCTCCCAAGTTTTTGCTATATATCAAGATATCATCAAAATAAACTACCACAAATTTGCCAATGAATGGTCGCAAAACATGGTTCATCAATCTCATGAAAGTACTAAGAGCATTAGTTAACCCAAAAGGTAACACTAGCCACTCATAAAGACCATATTTTATTTTGAAAGCAGTCTTCCATTCATCACCCTCTTGCATTCTAATTTGATGATACCCACTTTTTAAATCAATTTTTGAAAATACACCAGAACCATGCAATTCATCTAACATGTCATCTAAACGTGGAATGGGATGTCGATACTTTACTGTAATATTGTTTACCGCTCGACAGTCAATGCACATGCGCCACTTCCCATCCTTTTTAGGCACTAAGATCACTGGAACTGCACATGGACTCATGTTTTCCCTCACGAACCCCTTCTCCATGAGTTCGCCAACTTGCCCTTGTAACTCCTTCGCCTCCTCGGGATTGCTCCGATAAGCTGGACGATTTGGAATGGTTGCACCAGGTACGAAGTCAATTTGATGCTCAATTCCCCGGATAGGTGGTAATCCTTGTGGAAGCTCCTCGGGAAACACATCCTTATAATCCTGCAAAAGAGATGAAACAACACTAGGCAAAGAAGAATCCTTAGCGTTATTGTTCAAAAGCGCCTCCTTATACCGAAGTATAATCATCGGCTGTTTAGCATCTAAAGCTCGCCTCACATCGCTTTTTTTTGCATAGATATTTGTTTTTCGTTCCTCATCTTTTCTTTTCTCTCTTTCTTTTTCTCTCTTATTTTCCCGCTCATTATTTTTTCCTTCATTATTTTTCGTTTCTTCACTCTCTTTTCTTTTTTCATGATCTCTCTGCAGATGAATTTGATCCTCATGCACCTGTTGTGGTGACATAGGACATAAAGTAACCTTCCTTTTATTGTGAACAAAAGAATATTCATTTGTAAAGCCATCATGCTTCACACGTCTATCAAATTTCCATTGTCGACCAAACAATATGTGACCCGCCTGCATTGGAACCACGCCGCACAAAATTTCATCCACATACTTCCCAATAGTAAATGGCACCAACACCTGTTTAGTCACTTTAATCTCATTACTATCGTTAAGCCATTCCAATCGATACTGTTGAGGATGTTTGGTTGTGGAAAGCCCCAATTTCTCTACCATAGCCCTACTTGCCACATTCGTGCAACTACCCCCATCTATCACGACACAACAAATTTTCCCATTCACAAGGCACCTAGTATGAAATAAATTTTCATGCTGCTCGCTACTTTCCTCCTTCACTTGTGCACTAAGCACCCTTCTCGTCACCAAAACTTCCCCAAATATTGCAACTTCCCTATCCTCTGCTTCCTCTAGTGGTGGCATAGAATCACTATCACTATCTTCCCCCTCGGTCTCCACCTCTCCATTGTCAAGTAATAACATCGTCCTTTGATTCGGACATTGACTCGCAATATGTCCCCTACCTTGACATTTAAAACATTTAATATCTCGATTACAACTAAAAGAAGAAGAGTCAGTTTTACCTTGCACTCCCTTATTAATCGTCTCCGTTTTTGGTTCAAACTTGGATTTGCTTACTGCTGGCTTCTCCTCTCGCTTCCCAACATTAGACTTCCATGACGATCCCGAATTAGGTATCGAACGTTGGCTACCTCTCCTTTTAAGCTGTTTCTCAATCTTGATAGCCATGTGAACCATATCCTCCAATACCACATAATGTTGTCGTTCTACTAGATCTGAAATCTCCCAATTTAGTCCCGCCGAAAATCTGGCCATTGTTGATTCGCTATCCTCATTGGTGTTTGCCCTAGCTAACAACATCTCCATCTCCTTGTAATAGTCCTCTACACTCCGGCTACCTTGTTTCAGACTTTGTAGGCTCCGAACTAACTCACGGTGATAGTAGTCTGGTACAAATCTCTTTTTCATAACCGTTTTCATCTCATCCCAAGTTTCAATCGGCCGTTCTCAGCACCTTCTCCGGCTGATCATCAGCTGATCCCACCAAGTGACTGCATAAGTCGAAAACTCCGTAGCGGCAAGTTTGACTTTCTTGAGTTCAGAATAGTTATGACATGCAAAAACCCACTCCATCTTCTTTTCCCACTCTAGGTATGCCTCAGGATCACTCCTCCCTTGGAAAGCTGGAATCTTCATTTTGATGCTATCCAAATTGCCATCTTCTCTATTCCTACCGCCTCTATCCCTTGCTCCTCGCCTCCTATGGATAAAGTCAGATTCACGGTCCTCTTCTTCACTAAATCCCCCTTCATAGTAATTTTCCTCTTGTGTCTAGCTTCTCTTTGATGCGTTCTTCCGTGCTGACGTGCCCCATGAGGATGTTGAAACTGGGGTCCTTGGGACGCACTCATTTGGTCGAAATGCTCATTCACTTGCTCCATCGCCATTTCCAACTTTCTAGTGAATTCTTTCATCATAGCTTCCATCACAAATTTTGGATCAAACTTTGCTGGAGGATCTTCCATAACACCTTTATCTTTGGTACTAGACATTTTTCCTGCAAAATAGAGGTTAGTGGCAAAAAACTTTCCTCACCACTCCCTTACGTGTTTCACTCGATCGATGTTCCGCTCGTGTGTCACTCAATAGGCTTTTTCCCTCGAATGATCTCACAACTAAGCCTTTTACCTCTAAATATTCTCTCTAATAGGTTATTTTGGAATTTACCTAGCAAAATCCTCGGTTTTACTAATCAATTCAAAATAACTTATCACAAACAACTATAGTAGGTATGACTATAAGTACCAACAATCTCGATTACAGAATTGAAGAAGAAATCTACGAACAAATTGAAATAACTGAAATAAAATTTTCTATACTCTTTTTTTTTTTGCTCACAACTTCAACGAATCAATAAAGATAGACACTTAGCTAGAAAACGCAACTTTGATACCAAATGATAGACTCCACGACACGCTTGCGTGAGGTGGTCGTCGCCCGGATCGTTTTTAGTAAGCAAATTGATGGACTCTTTCGAAATCTTAACCCAACGTCCAATTTGAAGACGAGAATGTTGATATGTTCGATCAAGCAATTGAAATCACGTAGGATAGAACACCAACAACACTTAGACCCTCGCTTAAGATCAAACGATAATCTTCGTACGAATGTATGATGCGATAGAATAACGCCACACACAACTATGGTTTGTTGTATGATAAGTTAAATATGAATCTCAAAAGAAAAACTAAGAAAACTACTTAGAAATCCTTCAAAGAACCAAAAGTAGAGAATAGCTCTCAAGTATGAATAAACTCAGAATATTATTGAATTGTTGTTGAATTACAAGCATAAAACTTATTTATACTAACTATGAAACCCTAGAATCCAAAATGGAAATAACAATTGATTTGGAATCAAAATCCTATCTTAAAATATCCTAATTACAATAGAATTATGAAAATATAATGAAATCCCTAAAATTAAGGAAGAAATCTGCATTCCAAATTGTCAAAAACGCGCCTGCCTTGAAAAACGCGCCAACCAAAACTGACTATTCTCGTCGGGGCGAGAGATTTGTACTGAAGTTCTCGCCGGGGCGAGAATGGACAGAGAGATCTTGGTCGGGGCGAGAATGGACTAGGCTGGGGCGAGAATGGACAGAGAGGTTTTCGCCGGGGCGAGAACTTTGACCTTGATTTTCTCGTTGGGGCGAGAACTCTGCAACTTGGAAATTTTTGTCTTCGCTCGTTTCCATCGTTCCCAACATTGGCGTGTTTACTTTTATCATCATGACCAAATGTAAAGCCTTAGAATCCTACTCCTCGAACTCTACACTTGATCTATCCTCACTCCACATGCCTTGTATTAAGGCCTTCCTTGAATCGTTTAGCCCGAGCTCTTGTCACAGGCCCATCCGGCATGCTCATAGGATCCGCTCTATGATTGTCATTCGTTCCTGCACCAAGGATGCCCTCATCATACCTTTCCTCTTGAGAAAGATTTGTCCTCAAATCGTCACCTACATCAAACGGACTAAGATCAGTAACGTTGAAGGTTGCACTAACGTTATACTCACTAGGCAAATCTAATTTGTAGGCATTGTCATTGATGCGTTCAAGAACTTGAAATGGACCATCTCCCCTTGGAAGCAATTTTGAACGTCGTTGAGCTGGAAATCTTTCCTTTCGCATATATAACCACACCCACTCTCCCGGTTGAAAAATCACTTGACGACGCGCCTTGTTGGCCTGTTTCGCATATTGCTCCGTCCTCCTTTCAATGTTGAGTCTCGCCTTCTCATGTATCTGCTTAACAAATTCAGCCTTTTTCTTTCCATCCAAGTTAGTATATTCAGACAAAGGTAATGGCAATAAATCCAACGGTGTCAAAGGATTAAAACCATATACAATTTCGAATGGTGAAAATTGTGTAGCAAAGTGAACAGATCTATTATAAGCAAACTCAACATGCGGTAGACACTCTTCCCAAACTTTAATGTTCTTTTTAATAATAGCTCTTAACAATGCAGATAAAGTTCTATTTACTACCTCGGTTTGACCGTCAGTTTGTGGATGACAAGTAGTTGAAAATAATAGTTTGGTACCTAACTTACACCACAATGTCTTCCAAAAATAACTCAAAAATTTAGAATCTCTATCTGAAACAATTGTTCTAGGCATGCCATGCAAACACACAATTTCTCTAAAGAACAAATCAGCAATATGGGATGCATCATCAGTTTTGTGACATTGAATAAAATGTGCCATCTTAGAAAATCTATCCACGACCACAAATATAGAATCATGACCACGCTTAAACCTAGGTAAACCCAAGCAATTTTGTATCAAGAGTATTCAATAACACGTACCTTCTTGAAAGAGCATTAACAACAACATTCTCCTTACCCTGTTTGTATCGGATGATGTACGAAAATGTCTCAATGAACTCCATCCACCTTGCATTCCTTTTGTTCAACTTATGTTGTCCCTTCGAGTACTTCAAAGATTAATGGTTAGTGTGAATCACGAACTCTTTTGGCCAAAGGTAGTGTTGCCACGTTTCCAAAGCTCGAACCAATGCATACAACTCCTTATCATATGTTGGATAGTTCAAAACGGCTCCACTCAACTTCTCACTGAAGTATGCTACTGGCTTTCCTTCTTGCATCAGCATCGCTCCAATCCCTAAACCTGAAGCATCACACTCAATTTCGAAAGTTTTAGTAAAGTTAGGCAAAACAAGCAAAGGCGCATTAGTCAATTTATCCTTAATTAAATTAAATGTCTTTTCCTGTTCATCACCCCACTTAAATCCTACACTTTTCTTGATCACTTCAGTCAATGGTGCTGTGATGTCGCTAAAGTTCCGCACAAAGCGTCGGTAGAAACTCGCGAGTCCATGAAAACTACGAACTTGACTCACATTTGTCGGACTCGGCCACTCACGGACTGCACGTATCTTCTCATCATCAACCTGTATTCCCTATGAACTAACAACAACGCCAAGAAACACAACTCTATCCGTACAAAACGTGCACTTTTCCATGTTAGCAAACAACTTCTCTTTTCTAAGAACATCTAAAACAGACTTTAAATGCAATGCATGTTCTCCCAAGTTTTTGCTATATATCAAGATGTCATCAAAATACACAACCACAAATTTCCCAATGAACGGACGCAAAACATGGTTCATTAATCTCATGAAAGTACTAGGAGCATTAATTAGACCAAAAGGTAACACTAACCACTCATACAACCCATATTTTGTTTTGAAAGCTGTTTTCCATTCATCACCCTCATATGCATGCGAATTTGATGATATCCACTTTTTAAATAAAATTTTGAGAATATACAAGACCCATGCAATTCATCTAACATGTCATCTAATCGAGGAATGGGATGTCGATATTTTACCTTAATGTTATTTACCGCTCGACAATCTATGCATATGCGCCACTTCCCACCCTTTTTAGGCACTAAGATCACCAGAACTGCACATGGACTCATGCTCTCTCTTACGAACCCCTTCTCCTTAAGTTCGCTAACTTGCTTTTGCAACTCCTTCGTCTCCTCGGGATTGCTCCGATAAGCTGGACGGTTTGGAATGGTTGCACCGGGTACGAAGTCAATTTGATGCTCGATTCCCCGAATGGATGGTAATCCTTGTGGAAGCTCCTCGGGAAACACATCCTTATAATCCTGCAAAAGAGATAAAAAAACACTAGGCAAAGAAGAATCGTTAGCGTTAGTATTCAAAAGCGTCTCCTTATACCGAAGTATAATCATCGGCTGTTTAGCATCTAAAGCTCGCCTCACGTCGCTCTTTTTTGCATAGATATTGGTTTTTCGCTCCTCATCTTTTCTTTTCTCTCTTTCTTTTCTCTCTTATTTTTCCCCTCATTATTTTTTCCCTCATTATTTTTCTTTTCTTCACTTTTTTTTTTCATAATCTCTCTGCAGATGAATTTGATCCTCATGCACCTGTTGTGGTGACATAGGGCATAAAGTAACCTTCCTTTTATTGTGAACAAAAGAATATTCATTTGTAAAGCCATCATGCTTCACACGTCTATCAAATTGCCATGGTCGACCAAACAATATGTGACCCGCCTGCATTGGAACTACGTCACACAAGATTTCATCCACATATTTCCCAATAGTAAACGGCACCAAAACCTGTTTAGTCACTTTAATCTCATTACTATCATTGAGCCATTGCAATCGATACGGTTGAGGATGTTTGGTTGTGGAAAGCCCCAATTTCTCTACCATAACCTTACTTGCCACATTCGTAAAACTACCCCCATCTATCACGACACAACAAATTTTCCCATTCACAAGACACCTAGTATGAAATAAATTTTCACGCTGCTCGCTGCTTTCCTCCTTCACTTGTGCGTTAAGCACTCTTCTCGTCACCAAAACTTCCCCAAATATTGCCACTTCCCTATCCTCTACTTCTTCTAGTGGTGGCATAGAATCAGTATCGCTATCTTCCCCTTCGGTCTCAACCTCGCCGTTGTCAAGTAACAACATTGTTCTTTGATTCGGACATTGATTCGCAATATGTCCCCTACCTTGACATTTAAAACATTTAATATCTCGATTACGACTAAAAGAAGTAGGGTCAGTTTTACTTTGCACTCCCTTATTAATCGTCTCCGTTTTTGGCTCAAACTTGGGTTTGCTTATGGCTGGCTTCTCCTCTCGCTTCCCAATATTAGACTTCCACGATGATCCTGAATTAGGTATCGAATGTTGGCTACCTCTCCTCTTAAGTTGTTTCTCAATCTTGATAGCCATGTGAACCATATCCTCCAATACCAAGTAATGTTATCGTTCCACTAAGTCTGCAATTTCTCAATTTAATCCCGCCGAAAACCTAGCCATTGTTGACTCGCCATCCTCATTGATGTTTGCTCTAGCCATCAGCATCTCCATTTCTTTGTAATAATCTTCTACGCTCCTACTACCTTGTTTCAAGCTTTGCAAACTCCTAACTATCTCTTGGTGATAGTAATCTGGAACGAATCTCTTTTTCATCACTGCCTTCATATCTTCCCAAGTTTCAATTGGACGCTCTCCATACCTACTTCGGCTGATCGTCAACTGATCCCACCAAGTAACAGCATAAGCTGAGAATTATGTGGCGGTGAGTTTACTTTCTTTATTCCTGAATAGTTATGACATTCAAATATCCAATCCATCTTTTTTCCCCACTCTAGATAGGCCTCCGGATCACTTCTTCCTTGGAAAGTCGGAATTTTCATTTTGATGCTATCCAAATTGCCATCTTCTCTATCCATACCGCCTCTATCCCTTGCTCCTCGCCTCCTATGGATAAAATCAGATTCACGGTCCTCTTCTTCACTAAATCCCCCTTCATAGTAATTTTCCTCTTGTCTAGCTTCTCTTTGATGCGTTCTTCCGTGCTGACGTGCCCCATGAGGATGTTGAAACTGGGGTCCTTGGGACGCACTCATTTGGTCGAAACGCTCATTCACTTGCTCCATCGCCATATCCAACTTTCTAGTGAATTCTTTCATCATAACTTCCATCACAAATTTTGGATCAAACTTTGCTGGAGGATCTTCCATAACACCTTTATGTTTGGTACTAAACATTTTTCCTGCAAAATAGAGGTTAGTAGCAAAATATTTTCCTCACCACTCCCTTACGTGTTTCACTCGATCAACTTTCCGCTCGTGTGTCACTCAATAGGCTTTTTCCCTCGAATGATCTCACAACTAAGCCTTTTACCTCTAAATATTCCCTCTAATAGGTTCTTTTCGAATTTACCTAGCAAAATACTTGGTTTTACTAATCAATTCAAAAATAACTTATCACGAACAATATAGTCGATACCAACAATCTCGATTACGGAATTGAAGATGAAATCTACGAACAAATTGAAATAACTGAAATAAAATTTTCTATACTCTTTTTTTTTCTCACAACTTCAACGAAACAATAAAGATAGATACTTAGCTAGAAACGCAGCTTTGATACCAAATGATAGACTCCACGGCACGCTTGCGTGAGGTGGTCGTCGCTCGGATCGTTTTTAGTAAGCAAATTGATGGACTCTTTCGAAATCTTAACCCAATGTCTAATTTGAAGACGAGAATCTTGATATATTCGATCAAGCAATTGAAATCACATAGGATGGAACACCAACAACACTTAGACCCTCGCTTAAGATCAAACGATAATCTTCATACGAATGTATGATGCGATAGAATAATGCCACACACAACTATGGTTTGTTGTATGATAAGTTAAATATGAATCTCAAAAGAAAAACTAAGAAAACTACTTAGAAATCCTTCAAAGAACCAAAAGTAGAGAATAGCTCTCAAGTATGAATAAACTCAGAATATTATTGAATTGTTGTTGAATTACAAGCATAAAACTTATTTATACTAACTATGAAACCCTAGAATCCAAAAAGGAAATAACAGTTGATTTGGAATCAAAATCCTATCTTAAAATATCCTAATTACAATAGAATTATGAAAATATAATGAAATCCCTAAAATTAAGGAAGAAATCCGCATTCCAAATTGTGAAAAACGCGCCTACCTTGAAAAATGCGCCAACCAAAACTGACTATTCTCGCCGGGGCGAGAGATTTGTACTGAAGTTCTCGCCGGGGCGAGAATGGACAGAGAGATCTTGGCTGGGGCGAGAATGGACTAGGCTGGGGCGAGAATGGACAGAGAGGTTCTCGCCGGGGCGAGAACTTTGGCCTTGATTTTCTCGCCGGGGCAAGAACTCCGCAACTTGGAAATTTTTGTCTTCGCTCGTTTCCATCGTTCCCAACATTGGCGTGTTTGCTTTTATCATCTTGACCAAATGTAAAGCGTTAGAATCCTGCTCCTCGAACTCTACACTTGATCTATCCTCGCTCCACATGCCTTGTATTAAGGCCTTCCTTGAATCGTTTGGCCCGAGCTCTTGTCACAGGCCCATTCGGCATGCTCATAGGATCCGCTCTATGATTGTCATTCGTTTCCGCACCAAGGATGCCCTCATCATATGGTTTGTTGTATGATAAGTTAAATATGAGTCTCAAAAGAAAAACTAAGAAATTAGCTTAGAAATTCTTCAAAGAACCAAAAGTAGAGAATAGCTCTCAAGTATGAATAAACTCTGAATAATTGTAATGTGTCCTTGAATTACAAACATAAAACTTATTTATACTAACTATGAAACCCTAGAATCCAAAAAGGAAATAACAATTGATTTGGAATCAAAATCCTATCTTAAAATTGTAGACACCCAAATTTTGCACTTCCTATATTAACCCTAACAGGAGGGCAAAATCATCAATTGACCCGACACACAAGAATAAAAGGTGGACATAAAGACGAACACTCAAAGCCACCACTACGGGACGAGATCGAAGCCGACACGACAACAAGCGAATGTCGGGAGTCGGTTAATGATCACTGCGCTTACCCGGATGACATGGCACGTTTCCCGGCGGTTTTTAGACTGCAGAATGCAAGCCCTTCAGCGGAAACCAACGGTACGGCACAAAAATCGAGACGAGGTACGAAAAACGAGAAAATTAGCACGGTCAGCCGCAGATCAATCCGCGGCCAAGGACGGAAATCGAGACGACACGGGACTCGAGCGCACGGGACTCGAGCACGGCTGGGGGGAGAACCAAGGGCCAGCCGCAGATCAATCTGCGGCCCTTATCAGGACATTTTGCATACAGAAACAGAAAAAAAGATTCCAGCAGCAGCAGCAGTTCGGGAGAAGGAGAAAAAACAGCAAGAAAACAGCAAAAATTAAGAGAGAAAAGGGTGAGAAATAGTGAAAATTGTACCCATTTTGTGAGATTACACCTCATATTTCCCACTCTACTCAATACACAAATTCATACATATTGTGGGGATTATTTGCAAGGTGAAAAATCCTTTGTTTTAGCATTTTGTTATACCATTTTTGCCAAGCTTTTTGTCATCCAAATTATCTTGAATGTAGCTTTCTTACATGTTAGTGTGAAACCATGGATTAGGGACTATTAGTGAGGGTTTCATCGGAATGAAATTCCCCCTAATAGCCCGATGATGTCCGTTTTGTGCAAATTTTACCTATTACGGTAATGTGTCGTTCGTAGTGTATTTCAATTGTTATTGTAAGATATCCTAGAGCATTAGGCATCCCACGGTTGTTTATTTACGTTGTATCCATTTTGCGGTTGTGCAAAAAGTTCGGATGGGAGCCTAGGAACGCGACCCCGTGGTCTAAATTCGATGATGGACATTTTTGGATGTATGTAATCGGGTAGATGCATTCGTCATTGTAAATATGTAATCGTCGGGCCTTAAAACGATACCAAGTCGGAGGTCGGGTTTAAAGCCCCGAAATAGTGAAACTTGTGATTGTAGGCGTTTGGGGTTATTTTGATGGCTTACATGCCCATGAATAGCCCCGACGCGTGTTTATGCTCGATTGGATTTTGTGACACGAAAAAATGATTTCAAAGATTATACGATGAAGGTTTTTCATTAAAATCAAGCAAACTAGGGGGTTAGCATCACGTAGCTAAAAAATTGGAAGTGTTAATGAATGTCGATTCCTATTAAACGAGAAGGCTAAAGAAGGTCGTTTTCAAATGTTACAAAAATGGTTTTATAAAACAACGTTTTATTAAATCTTGGTGCATAGGGTGAAAGATATCCTAGAAGTTGCCCATCATCTTATGAAAGCAATGTATAGATTTCGATTCCTATTTTGACGAAGGTTTAAAAGACTCTTGTTTTGCAAAAAATGACACCTAATAAAAATCTCATAGCTTTTGACAAATAAAATCAAACCTTTCTCATAAATAAAGGAGCTCTCTCGTACAAACGGAAACGACGTTCTAAAACATTCCCAAAATAAAACACGATTTCTCGTAAAAAGCCAAATGTTTCATCTCTCATGCAAAAAAAACTCACAACATTCACATAAGCACACACACACATTTCATAAATCAAAGGATAGGAAAGCATCAAGATTGCGGCAACCGTGTTTTCACGGAAGTCGGGGGGTGCCTAACACCTTCCCCTCGCTTAAGCAAGCCCACGAACTCTATGAATCTCGGTTCGCAGACCAATTAATTCGGAGTCACATATGAGCCAGCGAATTACAAAAAACGGAAACTCGGATGAGTTAGTACATCCATTTCAAATATACCAACTGGCAACTCTGGTTAAATTAGCTCATCATAAAAAATGATCTTTCAAAACCCCGTCGACACTCGTGCCGACCTTTTCCAAAAATCATCTAATGAAAAAAGCTAAAATTGGAAAGGGTAACAATCACCAAAGAAAGCGATTCCTCCCGGCGTCGACAACTGGCGACTCTGCTGGGGATATTAGAGGGCTTAAGCCGCGTTCAAATCTTGATGTTATCCTATACTTAAAAAATTTCATGAATATGTGTGTGTGCATGCGATATTTTGATCTTTTGTACTTTTGTTGTGTGAATGTGTGTTTTGTCCAATAAATGAATAATTGAATGGAATTGCTTTACTTTAAAGTAATCATTTGCATACGGTGAGGATGATGAATGTGAATGTATGTTGAGAGAGTACCTCCTCCTGAGGCGAACCTGTCAGTTGCTTATTACTGGACTCGAAGGGGCTGCTCCCTGGAGATGGCTCAGGAAACGCACCACCCAAATCCGCTCCAATCAAAAGGACTCAGACGAGTAGATTGTGAAGATTTGGGGACCTTCATGCCGAAAAGCCCGTGAGAGTAACCCTAGGATAGGTCAGCCTCAGATTAACCCAGCGCAGGAAAAGTCTCTTCATGCCTTTTTACGTTCACGCGTATAAATGTCATGATCCCATTCATATATGCTGCCCCTGTTGTCAAAAGGAAATACTGACCTCCATGTTTTGCAGGGAATAGCTGGGAAAGCATAATAAATCATGTCTATCAATTATTGCAATAACGGACTACTAACCTGTTGTTTTGCAGAGAAAGATTAAAAAAACCCTAAGAGCACAAAATTTACAGTTTGAGCATGCATCCACATCTCTCATTCCCCTAGACTAAAACTTTAAACCGTTTTCCCCTGTAGGATTGCTCCTCAAACGCGTTTGCAGTCTAAAAAGGCCCAGGTCTCTACCTCTGAAATGGCTGATCTTCCCAATCATAGTTCCATATCTCGGGAAGAGTTTGATGACTTTAAAAAGCAGATGATGGAAATGGCCACAATGCTAAAAGAACAGTTCCTAATCAGACAGGATCCGCCAAACCAGGGACCGCATAATATACCACCGCCAGGGGGTGACCAGAATCCTCCTAAGGATGATGCAATCCTGTTTAAAAATAACCAACATCAGCTTAAGGACGAGCCGGTCCTCCCAAAGGTCATTCCTGCCCTCAACAAGACAGTAATCACAATTCCAGAGGAGGGAGATACTGATGACCTTCGCAAGAAAATGAAGTAGATGGAGGAGACCATCTAATCTCTAAAAGGCATAGGCTCCCTGGGTAGGGTTAATTATGCATATCTGTGTGTCTTCCCCGGAACCAGATATCCAGAAAAGTTTAAGGTCCCCGAGTTTGAGAAATACAATGGAAAGGGAGACCCATATACACACTTGAAGATATACATTGGAGAACTCGGGTATTATGCCGAGGACGAAGGGTTGAGGATGCAGCTATTCCAGAAAAGCTTAACGGGGGAGGCAAGAATCTGGTATGCCCGCCTTGACAATGCCCGAATCCACAACTGGGAGGAATTGGCTCATACCTTCTTAACCCAATACAGCTTTCAGGCCCAGATGGCCCATGACAGGTACCAAATGACAAAGATCAAGAAACAACCAAAAGAATCTTTCAGGGACTATGCACAGCGGTGGAGGGGTATGGCGGCGCAGGTAAATCCCCCAATGAGTGAGGCAGAGATGGTGATGACCTTCGTGGATATCCAGGAGGCGCCCTACTACGAGCGAGTGATCTCGGGGATTGGGAGACCTTTTGCGGAAATGATAAAACACGGAGAAATGGTGGACATGGGGTTGAAATCTGGCAAAATCCGGGACTTCACAACTCTTGAAACGGCTGCGGAACAAATCCAAAGTGGGAATTATGGCAGTACTTCCCACAGGCCCCAAAAGCAAAAAGAGGAAGATGTCTCTCTCGTACTGCAGGGATCATCCAGGAAGGTGGGGAATAGCCCTCCTGTACAAATACAAAGATTTGTGCCGCCCCGACAACCTAATTTTGATAATCCCAGAACGGACGGACGAAGGAGGTTTGAGACCACACAAAAGCGGGTATTCACACCGCTTGGGGATCCTCTTAAGCAGATTTTGGCAGTATTGATATCACAGAGGAAGATTGTCGATTTGGCACCTCTAAGTGACCCGAAGGGAAGATGATTTGACCCCAGTAAAAAGTGTGCATATCATTCGGGTTCCCCGGGTCATGACACTCAGGAATGTTGGACGCTGAAACACATAATTCAAAACCTGATTGATAGCGGGGAAATCGTGGTGGAACAGCCCGAGCCGCCAAATGTTAAAATCAATCCCCTACCGAAGCATGATGGGGGAGGGGTCAATATGGTGGAAGCCATCGAAACTGAAGGACCGCCAAGGCGAAATTATATGACAAGGATTGATGAGATGGTTGGCATGACGGGTGGTCAGGAGAATATGCAAGGGGCACCGATTAGGTTGATGGGTGCAAGCCGGAGTATCACAGGGGGGCCTATCAAGTTAGTGGCTCCGAAACCTCTCACCATCGCAGTAAAACCACAGATCCCCATTGGCAGTCTAAAAACAGTACCGTGGAACTACGAGGGTGTATTAGAGGAGGCGGCCAGTTGTGCTTCCGTAACATCAAAGGGGAATCATTTGTATCTTCTAGGAAGAGTCCTCGAGAGTAAGAGAAAGGAGAACGAGAGGATATCCGAGGAGAAAGTCGTGGAGTTCTTGAAAAAGATGGATCATCCGGAAGTAAGGGGGATCAAGGCAGTGAGCGAAGAATCGACTCTGACGTCGATCATGGATTTGGTGTTATCATCCAGCGACCACTGCAGAATCTTGGCCAAAGTCCTGGGGGAGGCACACATTCCCAAGACGATTAGCCAAGAAGGTTTCGGCTGCCTAGTGGACCATCTGCTAGAGAACAATGTGCTATTATTCACAGATGATGATATCCCGAAAGAGGGAAGGGGGCATCGGAGACCACTGCGCATCGCAGTGATCTCATCAGGGTATGTCATGAATGGGGTGCTGATTGATGGGGGATCAGCACTGAATATTTGTCCCCTCAGTACGCTGAGGAAAATGAACATCAATCCCAAGCGCCTGCGGGCCAGTCATGTGGTGGTGCGAGCCTTCAATGGATCCCGGAAGGATACAATGGGAGAAATAGAGTTGCCTGTGGAGATAGGGTCGTGTACTTTCGATATTTCCTTCCAAGTCCTGGATATCTCGGCCAGTTATAACATGTTATTGGGAAGGCCATGGATACATATGGCCGGGGCAGTTCCCTCTACGCTACACCAGCAAATCATGTTCATCGTCAGCGGGAATCTGGTAATAATCTCCGCAGAGCGTAATGACCCTTTCCCGTCCAAGAATGGTCTGCCAGTAATTAATGTGGACGAATCCGCGGTGCCTGCCAGTTTTCAAGCACTGGAAATCAGCACTCCCCACTATAGAGGTCTGGGAGCTCCAGCCATAAAATCTAAAGCCTCCCCTGAGCTCACCTTCGTTGCTAGAGAAATGATGAAGATGAAGTTTCAACCCGGGCAGGGGTTGGGAAAAGACAGCCTAGGAATTTCCGCGCCTATTCAACTGCCCAACCAGACAGGCAGGGCAGGGTTGGGATATCATGGAGGCATAGAGCGGAACTACTCTCAAAGGGAAACCCCATTTCGATCGACCGGAATCCTAATGCCGAAGGTCCACGATGAACAAGGGACGGACAAGCCCGTGTCCAAATTAGAAGGTAAAGAATTGACTCCTGCGGATGATGAATCAGTCAAAAGGAAGAGTTTCCTGCGGGAGGTCATGCAGCAGTTCGAAACCAAATGCTATATCTCTGGGCCATCAATAAACATTGGAGAGGGGAAGGATATGGCCACAACGTCGGGACCCCAACAAAGTATGCCTATCATCGATTGGGCAGGGTTAGTTATCCCTAATGGTGCGCAGCCACCTGTCATATGTCGCATCCCGGCTGATCTGACCACCGATAACTGGACGGTGGAGCTAATAATATCCAGATAAGGGTAAAACACGGTGTCGGGGTGGTAGACCCCGGAGAGTGGGGGATGAATGTCTACCAGTTTTGGTTCTTTATTTTATATTTTGCATAACTATGTTAGTTTGTCATGTTATTTTAAGAACGATCATTGTGGAAAGATGAATTATATATATGACAGTATTTTGTTTCAATGTCAAGTGTACCAATTTGAGTATTCCTTGCTTAACAAACGATCCCTCAAATTTGAATGATGACTATGATTTTGATATTGAGCTGGATTTCGATTTAATGGGCATTGAGCAAGATGAAGCAGATGATGACGACGCGCCTGAAGAGATCAAAGGATGGGTCGAGGATAAACCCAAACCCAACTTAGACCAAACCATCACCATAGATATTGGAACCCCTAACGCACCTAAAGAGCTCAAGATAGGGACAGAACTTACCCCCAGCTAAAAAGCAGAAATAACTGAGTTGCTGAGCCAATATGAGGATGTCTTTGCCTGGTCTCATGAGGACATGATCGGATTATCCACCGACATTGTGGTACACTGGTTGCCCATCAAGGAGGGTTTCAGGCCTGTCAAGCAGAAACTAAGAAAGTTAAAACCAGAGTGGAGCTTAAAAGTGAAGGAAGAGATCATCAAACAATTCAGGGCCGGAATCATTATGGTGTCCACTTACCTAGAATGGCTGTCCAATGTAGTCCCAGTGGCTAAGCCTGGAGGGAAGGTGAGGGTATGTGTAGACTATAGAGATCTAAACAAGGCCAGTCTCAAGGATAACTTCCCGGTGCCTTTCATACACATCCTGGTGGATAACACAGCCCAGTACGAAATGTACTCTTTTGTGGATTGCTTTGCGTGGTATCATCAGATAATGGTGGCGGAAGAAGATCGGGAAAAGACCGCGTTCATCACCCCTTGGGGCACTTTCTGTTATAGGCGATTGGCCTTCGGTCTCACAAACGCGGGGGCTACTTATCAGAGAGCTATGATGGCCCTATTCCACGACATGATGCACAAAGAAATAGAGGTCTACGTGGATAACATTATTGTGAAATCAAGGGTAGAGTCTGATCATATAACCCATCTCAAAAAGCTATTCGACCGGCTCAGAAAATATAATTTGAAGCTCAATCCAGCAAAGTGCGTTTTCGGAGTGCAGTCGGGCAAGCTTTTGGGATTCCTGGTTAGTGATCGGGGCATTGAATTGGATCCGGCGAAGATTAAGGCCATTGTGGACATGCCGGCACCTCACACGGAGAAGGAGATAAGAGGATTCCTTGGAAGAATAAACTTCATCAGCCGTTTTATATCCCACTTGACGACTACATGCGAGCCAATTTTCAAACTTTTAAGGAAAGGTGCTTCCCAAGAATGGAATGAGCAATGTCAGAAGGCTTTTCAGACCATTAAAAAGCAGCTGACAGAGGCACCAGTGTTGGTACCCCCGAAGGACGGGATCCCTCTGTTTATATATATATCGGTCAATGCCATCGCGATGGGATGTATGCTGGGACAGAAGAATGAGGCAGGTAAAGAGTAGGCCATCTATTACCTCAGCAACAAGAGATTTAGCCAATGTGAACAGAATTACACTCCCATCGAGAAGACATGTTGTGCTCTGGCCTGGGCTGCAGGGAGATTATAGCACTACCTCCATGGGCATACTACGTACCTGATATCAAGGATGGATCCCCTGAAATATATTTTTGAAAGGCCCATGTTGAACTGTCGACTATCAAGATGGCAGTTAATCTTACAGCAGTTCGACATGGTATACGTAACTCAGAAAGCCATGAAAGGGCAGGGAATTGCAGATCAGTTGGCAGAAACGCCATCAGTAGGGATGGAGCCTTTAGACACTCCTTTGCCGGGCGAAGATGTATTCTGGATCTTGCACACGAGAGGTGATGACGAGGGGCAGTTCTGAAAATTGTATTTTGATGGTGCCATGAATGCGGAAGGGGCAGGAGCCGGAGCAGTCCTGGTCTCTATCACAGGAGAGCAATACCCCGTAGCCACTAAATTACGGTTCAGTAACTCGAACAACACAGCTGAGTATGAGGGATGTATATTGGGACTCCGTTTGGCCCGCGATATGGGGGTGAAAAGATTAGCGGTGTTCGGGGATTCGGAGCTGGTAATCAGACAGGCGATCGGGGTGTACAGCACTAAAGAGCTCCGGTTACTTCCATACCACCGATGTGTTATCAAATTGATGCGAGAGTTCGAAGATATCGCTTTCCGACATATTCCCCGGGGACGGAATGATTTCGCTGATGCATTGGCGACCTTGGCTTCTCTAGTCCACACAATCAAGAGCAGGGATGTTCCACAGATTGAGATAGCAGTACAGAATGCCCCGACATACGAGGAGCATATGGCGGTACTATCGGACGAGGTGGTTCTGCCAAAGCAGCCTTGGTATCACGACATAAGGGAATATCTGAGGGATAGATCCATTCCCGACCAAGCCAACCGGGCGGAGAGGTTGAGAATTCAAAGGATGACGATGAAATTTTATCTGAGCGGGGATTCACTATACAAGAGGGATGCCAATTTGGGATTGCTACGATGTGTAAATGAAACGCAGACCCAAAAGATTATGGACGAAATACATGGTGGAGTGTGTGGGCCACACATGAGTGGGCCGATGCTGGCCAAAAAGATCTTGAGAACGGGGCATTATTGGTTAACACTGAAAGCCGACTGTGATGATCATGTTAAACGGTGTTACCAATGCCAAGCGCACGGTAATGTTATCCACGCGCCTCCCAATGAACTGCATTGTATGACCTCTCCTTGGCCATTCTCAATGTGGGGAATGGATGTAATCGGACCAATAGAGCCCAAAGCAAGCAACGGACACCGATTCATTTTCTTCATGATCGATTACTTCACTAAATGGGTAGAAGCAGCTTCTTTCCCCAAAGTAACTCAGGAGATCATCGTCGGTTTCCTCAGGAATAATGTCATTTGCCGATACGGGCAACCTGAGGTTTTAGTCTTCGACAATGCCAAGAATTTGAACAATGCCCTCATGAAGGGGTTATGCGACCAGTTTAAGATCAAACACCTCAATTCTGTCATTTACCGTCCTAAGATGAATGGGGCAGTGGAGGCTGCAAATAAGAATATCAAGAAGATCATGGCGAAAATGTCTGCTAATCATCGGGGATGGCTGGATCTGCTACCCCTCACCCTGCTGGCATACAGAACGTCAGTGCGTACTTCTACAAGGGCAACCCCTTACGCTCTGGTATACGGAATGGAGGCGATTCTGCCAGTTGAGGTTGAGATGGCGTCCCTCAGAATCTTGATTGATGCTCAGATAAACGAGGAGGATTGGATGCAAAGTCGGTACGACCAATTAGCCCTAATTGATGAGAGGAGGGTGGCCGCTGTGTTGCACGGTCAGTTATATCAGCAAAGGATCTCTCGATCATACGACAAGAAGATAAGACCTCAAAAATTCAAAGAAAATGACCTAGTGTTAAAGAGAGTAATGCCTTGTCAAGACGAAGCCAAAGGGAAGTTTGCCCCGAACTGGGAGGGGCCTTTTGTGATTAAGAAATTGTTGTCCGGAGGAGCCCTCATATTGCAGGAGATGGATGGGGAGGTGTTTCCACAACCCCTCAATTTCGACTCGGTGAAGCGGTTCTATGCATAAAAAAAAATCCTCATCATTTCTCTCCCCCTGCTTTGGAGAACGAACTACGTAGGACCTGATCTCCCGACTTGTGGGGGTACGTAGGCAGCCATCGTGGCACGGTCCCATTCCTTACAAAATAATACTTTCTTCTATCAAAACCGATTCCCAACAGCCAGGAAAAAACCTTCCTATACCTTCGAAACCTTCCTGAAACCAGCCACCTAATCAGCTTCATCTCAAGTGACATAACCCTAACCTAACCAAACACTTAGCCAAAATCTAAGACTCAGTCCGATGAAATCACAAGGTGTGCGGCAATATCTGTCAAATCTCCATCAAGACTTGAGAAGAAAAAGAAGGCGAAATATCAAAATCATGGTTAGCTGGATAAAATGAGGGTCAATGAAAGGCAACGATACGACAAAAAAAGGGAAAATGACTAGATTTAAATACATGTCTATATATAAGTCATTTTGTTGCGAGATTTCTCTTTGATAACCGATGAAACTGACATAGTCTATGCAGGAAATGAAATGATTCTGCAAATCTGAAACTAACTGAAGCAGGATGGATAAGGTGGTGGATGGATCTGAAACATCGGCATCCCCTGTAATCTGCTGCCCCATCATGTCGACGCGATCCAATAAATCAGTGGCTCGGCTGACGGTCTCAGAGTGAGCATCTATAATTGCCTTAGTCTGCAATACAATGGCGTCTCTGTCAGCATGGGCAGCATCTCTGGCCAGAATAGCAGCATCTCTCTCAACAAGAGCAGCATCCCTCTCAGCCTCGGTAGTAATCAAGGTCAGTCGGATCCGGCTTTCCTCGGTAACCCGACTAGGGGCAAAAAAATCAGCTGAGATGGAATAAGGAAATATGGGCGGGGGTATCGAAGCTTTCAAAATCATCTCCGGACGTCATCTCTGTAGACTCATGAGGACTAAATACCTCTGGATGGTATCATTTGTGAAAATCATTCGAGGGTCATCAAACACTCCAAATCTGACTCAAACCAACCATTGCACATAAGCAGATGTGTGAACACCGGACGGACAGGGGCCTAATAGCTCAGAATACCCTCCGCAAAGCCCGCCGGCACCGGAAAGGATAATAAGGATCAGGAATGTCCCGGAAGACCATCTACAATATCTCTGTCGCCGGCGACAAACTGTCCAATCAGCGGAGAAGCCGCCAACCAATCCTGTGGGAGGACCGAGATCCAAGCGTACCACTGCGCCTGGCGACGACACCTGTGAAAAATAGTATCAAAAAGACTGTACAGGGGTCATTCTCTATCCATGAATAAAAAGCATGCATCATACATGACTTGTTATGTGAAAATAAAAATACAAGATCTTGAATAAGTCGGACGTGGAACACAACGAATCGATCTGTCGGGGCAAGACCCGGCAGGAACAAGGGGATTACGAGACAACCAACCGGCGACGATACCCGGTGGTTACGAGATGGGTGACCGGCGACGATACCCGATGGTTACGAGATGGGTGACCGGCGACGATACTCGGCCCCGACAAGATAATCGACCGGCGACGATACCCGGCGGTTACGAGATGGGTGACCGGCGACGATACCCGGCCCCGACAAAACAATCGACCGGCGACGATACCCGGCGGTTGCGAGATGGGTGGGCGGCGACGATACCCGGCCCCGACAAGACAACCAACCGGCGACGATACCCGGTGGTTACGAGATGGGTGACTAGCGACGATACCCGGCCCCGACAAGATAATCGACCGGCGACGATACCCGGCAGTTACGAGATGGGTGACCGGCGACGATACCCGGCCCCGACAAGACAGTCGACCGGCGACGATACCCGGTGGTTACGAGATGGGTGACCGGCGACGATACCCGACCCCGACAAGACAATTGTGTGAGGCATTGACACCCTTACGAATGTTTTGCATGCTTTGCATCTTGTGTGGCATCATAAGTTATATGTGTTGCATCATGTATGTACTGTCATTCTTATGCACTGTCATTCATGCATCGCGTGTCTATTTCTTTATCATGTTCATTTCATTTATCATTTCATAAACATGATAAAGAGGGGCAGCTGTAGACACCCAAATTTTGCACTTCCTATACTAACCCTGACACGAGGGCAAAATCGTCAATTGACCCGGCACACGAGAATAAAAGGTGGACATAAAGACGAACACTCAGAGCCACCACTACGGGACGAGATCGAAGCCGACAGGACAACAAGCGAATGTCGGGAGTCGGTTAATGATCACTGCGCTTACCCAGATGACATAGCAAGTTTCCCGGCGGTTTCCGGACTGCAGAATACAAGCCCATCAGCAGAAACCAACAGTACGGCACGAAAATCGAGACAAGGTACGAAAAACGAGAAAATCAGCACGGTCAGCCGCAGATCAATCCGCGGCCAAGGACGGAACTCGAGACGACACGGGACTCGAGCGCACGGGACTCGAGCACGGCTGGGGGGAGAACCAAGAGCCAGCCGTAGATCAATCTGCGGCCAGCCGCAGATTGATCTGCGGCTGCCCTTGGTAGTGCCTTATCAGGCCATTTTTCATACAGAAACAGAAAAAAAGAATCCAGCAGCAGCAGCAGTTCGGGAGAAGGAGAAAAAACAGCAAGAAAACAGCAAAAATTAAGAGAGAAAAGAGTGAGAAATAGTGAGAAATTGTACCCATTTTGTGAGATTACACCTCATATTTTCCACTCTACTCAATACACAAATTCATACATATTGTGGGGATTATTTGCAAGGTGAAAAATCCTTTGTTTTAGCATTTTGTTATACCATTTTTCCCAAGCTCTTTGTCATCCAAATTATCTTGAATGTAGCTTTCTTACATGTTAGTGTGAAACCATGGATTAGGGACTATTAGTGAGGGTTTCATCGGAATGAAATTCCCCCTAATAGCCCGATGATGTCCGTTTTGTGCAAATTTTAGCTATTACGGTAATGTGTCGTTCGTAGTGTATTTGAATTGTTATTGTAAGATATCCTAGAGCATTAGGCATCCCACGGTTGTTTATTTACGTTGTATCCATTTTGCGGTTGTGCAACAAGTTCGGATATGAGCCTAGGAACGCGACCCCGTGGTCTAAATCCGATGATGGACATTTTTGGATGTATGTAATCGGGTAGATGCATTCGTCATTGTAAATATGTAATCGTCGGGCCTTAAAACGATACCAAGTCAGAGGTCGGGTTTAAGGCCCCGAAATAGTGAAACTTGTGATTGTAGGCGTTTGGGGTTATTTTAATGGCTTACATGCCCATGAATAGCCCCGACGCGTGTTTATGCTCGATTGGATTTTGTGACACAAAAAAATGATTTCAAAGATTAAACGATGAAGGTTTTTCATTAAAATCAAGCAAACTAGGGGGTTAGCATCACGTAGCTAAAAAATTGGAAGTGTTAATGAATGTCGATTCCTATTAAACGAGAAGGCTAAAGAAGGTCGTTTTCAAATGTCATAAAAATGGTTTTATAAAACAACGTTTTATTAAATCTTGGTGCGTAGGGTGAAAGATATCCTAGAAGTTGCCCATCATCTTATGAAAGCAATGTATAGATTTCGATTCCTATTTTGACGAAGGTTTAAAAGACTCTTGTTTTGCAAAAAACTACACCTAATAAAAATCTCATAGCTTTTGACAAATAAAATCAAACCTTTCTCATAAATAAAGGAGCTTTCTCGTACAAACGAAAACGACGTTCTAAAACATTCCCAAAATAAAACACGATTTCTCGTAAAAAGCCAAATGTTTCATCTCTCATGCAAAAAAAACTCATAACATTCACATAAGCACACACACACACACACACACGCCCACACACACACATTTCATAAATCAAAGGATAGTAAAGCATCAAGATTGCGGTAACCGTGTTTTCACGGAAGTCGGGGGGTGCCTAACACCTTCCCCTCGCTTAAGCAAGCCCCCGAACTTTATGAATCTCGGTTCGCAGACCAATTAATTCGGAGTCACATATGAGCCAGCGAATTACAAAAAATAGAAACTCGGATGAGTTGGTACATCCATTTCAAATATACCAACTAGCGACTCTGGTTAAATTGGCTCATCATAAAAAACGATCTTTCAAAACCCCGTCGACACTCGTGCCGACCTTTTCCAAAAATCATCTAATGAAAAAAGCTAAAATTGGAAAGGGTAACAATCACCAAAGAAAGCGATTCCTCCCGGCGTCGAGAAAAATATCGTAATTACAATAAAATTATGAAAATATAATGAAATCCCTAAAATTAAGGAAGAAATCCGCATTCCAAATTGTCAAAAACGCGTCTGCCTCGAAAAATGCGCCAACCAAAACTGACTATTCTCCCCAGGGTGAGAAATTTGAACTAGAATTCTTGTCGGGGCGAGAATTGCCAGAGAGATCTTGGCCAGGGCGAGAAAGGATTAGGCTGGGGTGAGAATGGACAAAGAGGTTCTTGCTGGAGCGAGAACTTTGGCTTTGATTTTCTCGCCGGGGCGAGAACTCTGCAACTTGGAAATTTTTGTCTTCTCTCGTTTCCATCGTTCCCAACGTTGGCGTGTTTGCTTGTATCATCATGACCAAATGCAAAACTTGGAGGATTGGAACCGTGAAGCTCTGGCAAGTTGTCAATCCTTCTTCTACTTCTTTATGGTCCTTATGGGTAAAAACTTTCAGTCTCAAGGACAAATTCTTTTGGTGCATTCCTATCCCTAATGACTGCTCCTGGATTTGGAGGAAAGTTCTGAATTCAAGGCTATACGCTCTGCAGCATATCAATTATCAAATTGGTAATGGTATGTCCACTAGCCTTTGGTTTGATCCTTGGCTCTCTTGTACCCCTTTGGCTTCATCGACCTAGAACCCCCTTATTTCTAACTCGGGCTTGGGCTATAATGCTAAGGTCTGTAATATTATTTTGGATTCATCTTGGCACCTTCCTGCTTCCAACCATTGTGATGTCATTGCCTTCCGTAATTCCTTTAATCTCTCCCGCCATTTTAACGTTGCCATGAATGATCTGGTCCTCTGGGATAATACGAAATCCAATGATGTTAAAGTCGCCACTATCTGGGACTCCATTCGTCTTAAGGTCTCTCTGTGCAGTGGCATTCTCACTACACCAAAAAAGGCATCTAGTGATGGACAAATCCTTCACAAGACATAATATATCACTCACAAGAGATTTGTTGCGAAGAAATGTTTCCTTCACACGATTGCTCGCATTAGACCTCGTCGCAATTGGGTATCCTTCGCTAAGTAGTAACTAAATGTTTTTTGTGAATGATATATTGTGAATAACTTTTTATTCACAAATTATATTTGGTAATGGAAAATTGTTATTTAGTGAATGAGTGATTTCCTTCGCAAATAATATTTTAAGAAGGACTATTTGAAATTAGTGAATAACTTTATTCCCTCACAAATAATATATTGTGAAGAATAAATTTATTTAACGAGAGAAGATTTTCTTTCACTAATTATAAATTGAGAATCTTTTTTCAAATTAGTGAGAGAAAAATTCCTTCATTAATGACTAACTAATTAACTAAAAAAGATTTTAGTGAGGGAAATAATCCTTCATTAATGTCAATTTCTCAAGTAAAATCCTCACAAATTATAAATTTTGTAAATAAAAAATTAATTGGTAAATAATCAAATTTCATTGCAAATTATAATTAATTTTCAAATCAATGATTTCATATTATTATTATTATTATTATTATTAATTGCTATAATAAATATTAAATTTAATATTCAAGTTAATATAAATATCATACTTGTTTCAAACTAATTGATAAACTAATGCATAAAGAGCCAATAATTAAAACAAATACTCCATATATAAATAGATAGTGCTCAAGTCACAATAAGTACAGAATTTATTATTGTATTTTAGTCTCCCAAGGACTATAGTACCTACAATATCTATTAACTTAACATAAGAAAACTAAAACTAAAAGAATAATAGCGAACTAGAAGGAATGAAGTGTACGTCATGTTAAGTCCACTTCATCATCATTTTCTTCAAGAAAATCAAGGTTGGGCCTATAAACTTCTTGCTGCAAGAGAAACAAATAAGAAAAAGAATAAGAAAAGATGAAACTGGTGAACTTAAATTAAGAGAGAGATTAATTAATAAAGGACAAAGACAAAAATATAACTATTAATAAATACCTCAATTGATTCATAATTGGTAAAGGTTTGAATGAAGTCGGTAAACTTCGCCTCTATCATTTTACTTATACGTTCATTAATATCTATACCCACTGCCGGTTGTGGCGTACTAGAAGCATCATCTATAGACTTTATACCCAATTGACGGAGGACAATCTTATCAACCATACTCTCCAATACCTTAGGATCAATAGACTGTTGCGATGAGGAATAATCTATACTCGGAGGCACTATAGGAGGAGGACCAAGCAAGTCTCGTGCACGATATCCAGGAAAACCAAGTATCCTATTTTTTTTAGTCCCACCAGTTACCTCACTCCAAATGGCCAAGTCATCTGTCTCCGGTGTACCATCCTCTGCAGGCCTGCCAACCTTGGCACTATATTCTTTCTACAATCCAAAACATGTACAAGAATTAAATACGTACATTAAATACATTTGCAAGTCATAAAAATGCACGATATATTATTTTTAAATTTTTTTACATATACAAGGTACACAGCTTGGCATACTGATAATGATTTTACATCAACTTAAAAAAATAATAACCAAGGCTGCTCAATGTTCTGACATCAATCTAATATGAAAAATGATATAATTATAATAATTCAATATAGTTAGATATCATGACCTCTTGATTTAAAAATAACAATGAAGTAGTAATAATAAGATTAGCTGCAACTCAAAAGAAAATTGATGTAAAAAAAGGACTTACTGCAATCTCCCCAGCACGGGGGTTTAAATAAACTCCATTACCCTGTTTCTTCTTGTGGGTCCTATCCCATACCTCTATCAAAGTTGGAGTTCTTTTCTTATCTGTAGCTAAATCCATCATATGCTTAGAAAATGGGGCAGAACCACCAGTGTGATATAATGTCAATTTTGCTCGATTCTTCTTAGACGCTGCACTCTTTGATTTCCAGGCTTCCTTTTTCCACACATCAATCATCTCTGACCAAACTTGTTGCGAAAGCCAACTGGGATTATATGGTTTCAAGGCATCACACATCTCACTTGTATGGGCCTTCTTATGAGCTTCGCGCCTTGCAATGCTCAACCATTTTGAGTACAGCTTTTTATAATGGTTACGAAAAACCTCTTTCACTTTCTCATTTTCCCCTTCGCGAAACCGAAAGCAAGCCTGAGCAAGTATTGAAGAAAAGAAAAAAGAAATAAATATTAAAGTTATAACAATAAAATTACAATAACAGTATCATAAAGTTGTTAGCTTAACAATTTTGACTTCCACTCTATACTAAGCCACATAGTTCCTTAATAACCTATTTGACAAACTCCATTTTCTGTTTCCTGAAAAACAAAACAGAGAAAATATTTTCTATTGTCCTCTGCTACAAACAAAACTGAAACCATAGATATAAACTATAAACCATGCTGCAAAACTATTAGCGATGTTGTAAACTATAAATATAGACTGCAACACACAAACTGAAACCGTAGATATAGACCGCAACACTATAAACTGTAACACACAAACTGAAACCATAGATATAGACTATAATTGTTGACATTTGTTCTGCACATTACTCAAATATATACTATTTATGTACATATACTATATCCCTGTATATTCATATTATATGTTGAGTTCTTACAGTTAGATACTTCGGTTACAAACGTCATAAATTCAGATATGTAGAATTTGGTTGCTATATAAATGCAAACTTCTACTTACTAAAACATTGCCCAACATGGTATCATAGTTCCATAATCTTAGCCTGTGTTTTTTGGGTAATTTTAATTCCAAAGTGGAATCATAGTGATAAAAATGCCAAACAAGAAGAAAAAGATGATCAGATGTTTCAGGGTTAATATGGCATAAAGGATTTTACCCCTCTATTTCTTTGATATTAACCGGAACCCTCAGAATTCAACTCTCTCACCAGTCACCAAAAGCTTTCTGTGGAGCTTTGTTCTTCAGCTCACATAGCTTAGTACTTTTACTCAAATGATGGCCTTATCTTATAATAGAGCATCCATAAACTTCATTCTGACTCCATAATAGGAGAGGAACAAGCAAAGTTTATTCCCCATTAACCAAAAAATAACTCAAAATATTACACAAACCAAAACTTTGCATAACAGATATAATTTGTTCAACTTTTACTTTTAACAAAACTCCTCAAAGGGCTAAGCAAGCGACATCTCTACTGACCAAACCCATCTACTCATAATAAGAGCATTTTCATTTTAAAAAAGAATCAATTCTTTAAAATAAAAAAAATAATATGCACACGCAGAGCTGCTTCTGCTACTACAAAGGTTGCATCCCCTGCTTATTTTAAAAAAGAATCAATAATTTTTAAATGAATAAATAAAAGAAATTATGGCCATGCAGAGCTGCTTCTGCTTCTGCTACTGCAAAGGTTGCATCCCCTTTTATTTTTAAAAAGAATCAATACTTTAGATAAAATTATGTCCATGCAGAGCTGCTTCTGCTACTACAAAGGTTGCACCTGTACAATTAGTAAATTAGGTGTAACAGTTACTGTGCATACATTCCCTCAGTATTGTTTTAGAAATTTTACAATAACAAAAGCACACGGTGACGTAAGATTCTAGATAATACTGCTAACTAACAATATACGAGTTGCTGCAACTTACTAATCCAAACTAACAATATACGAGTTGCTGCAACTTAATAATCCAAACTACGTCAAATAGATAGCATAAAAATAACTCACATATCAAAACTGTATTCAATCCTTGTAAAATCATGTGAAACAAGAGCCTTAGGTGTGTTTGTGAGTTATATTCCGAGGGAAGGGAAGGAAGCGGCAGAGAAAGTTAAAAACTTTTTTTCCAATTTTACAAAGAAAGTCTTTCCCTTGCATCCCCATAACAGTTGAACAATAACTCAACCATTTGGGCATCAACATAAATGTTTAAATTCATTTCTCTCTAAAGCCGGAACAGACTCATAATTTAACATTGCACTCACCAAACAAAATAGCTATACTTACAAGGAAAAATAACAGACCGTTCTGATCTACCAATTATTAAATACAATCTGGTTATCCTAATACAAGTTCAATAATATACATTCCGAATAAAATTAAGCTTTCTAGCATCCATGAATCTAATACAAAATTACACATATATGTTCAACTCACCAAGTAAACCCATACGTATTAAAACCATAGCAGAGTATAAGCATATTTGAGCCAAAAAGGCTAAAATTAGTGATAATCAAAGAGCCATATTTTATGCATAGTGCTTTAGTACTCTTCTGATTACATATATGAGAAGCTAAACATGCACAAACAGGACATGATCTACATGAACAGGCACAAATATGAAAATTCTAAAAACTCCAGCAGGAATATCGAATGAACTAGGATCAGTATTTTATTGTTGCAGTATATGGTTTTGTAATCCTACATTCCATTATCTAAATCTTTTAGAATGTGGAATAATTTTTAGTAATGCAACATATTTTAGCCTTTTGCCAAAAAATAAAAATAATAATAAAAGTACATACTTATTTCAAGCCATTTTAGTAATGAAATTTAACTCATGAAGAATATCATATAGTATAAAAACTTGTACTTACAAAAAATTCCTCCCAACAACCTTCAAATACATCTTCAGGCACTTGTTTCCAAAGTACCCAAGGCTCGTTTATATGGCTTTTCAAAATAGGCCCACACTTATTTCGAGCCTTTTCAGTAACAAAGCTGTAAAAACAAAATGAACATCAGCACAATTAAACATTGTTAAAATTAATAATGTGTGTTTGAGCTAATTAATATTATTAAAAGAGATACCTATTATCGCTAATCAAACATAGTGGTCGTAACTCCGGATCATTCTCAGCTTGAATCCCACGGGTTACACCTCTCAAACGACGAGGTTTAGCAACAGCTACAGTAGGAGGAACAATAATATCCGGAGCAGACTCGGACTGCATCTCATGCGCTACACCGCTTGAACTATGTGGCTCAATAACAGGTACCTCTAGAGGAATCACACGATGATGATGATGATGAGGAGGAGGAGGAGAAGGAGGTCTAACATGATCTACATGAACATCTGCCTGAGAAGCTGAATGAGAAATCAGCTTGTCACGACCATATAGTTTGCCACAAGTGCTGGCACCTCGATGGCCTATATTGGGTCTGCGAATCATCGAGTATAGTTGCCTGCAATCATATGATATAAGAGTAACAAAATCTAAATTAAAATATGGGCTGCCAGTCAAAGCTAAATTAGAATATAGGCTACCAATTAAGAAGTATAAATTTAATTCAATCATGCGACACGTACAACATTAATGGATGTATCTTACCCGGGTCGGATGACTAACGGCGTCTTTGAAATGGACCTTTTTTCCATGAAACCTGTTAATACCTCTCAAGTTATAGGTAACAAAATGGAAGTTATTCAAGTAAAGTATAAATATAAAACTTAATAAGTAAAAAAAAACATAAATACGAGATAAGCAAACATAAATTATAAGCAAGTAACCTAATAGGCTAATATAATAAAGTCGATTAATAAAAAAAACAAAATTTGTCATTTCTAATAAAATCAATGCCAATAAGAACAAGTGGAACCAAAAAGTAGATATATCTAATCTTGGTATTCATTGTCATCTTCTTCTTCGGTATCATATTGCTCTTCTTCAATTTCCTCATTTTCATCATTCAGATCCACTTCTTCACCAGGATCACCCGCAACACGTAGATCTACATTAAACAAATCATCTGAGTTTTGGTTAGGCACTACAGAACCATTATCATCCTCTTGGTAAGCATCAATTCTTGTATTTTGAAGGATGTCATAATCTGTACGAGCTTTAGTTTTTATAACGGTGTACCAATTTGGATCCTTCTTTGTAACGCCTTTAGCAAAAAAAACTTGTGTGGCTTGTAATGCTAGGATGAATGGATCATATGAGTTTAGCCTTGACTTTATATTAACTTGTATCAATCCATTTCCAATCACGCGAAAACCCTTGTCCTTCCGAGTATCAAACCAATTGCATTTAAACATTACAACCTTTTTTGTAAAGTATTGCAATTCAACAATCTCTGATAAGAGACCGTAATAATCTAGACCGGAGTCATTATAACAACTACCTTTCACCACAATACCATCGCTTTGGGTTTTTCTATTAGCTGCTATATCACTCGTGTGGAATCTAAAACCATTGATAACAAATCCATTATACACATTAACTGTTTTGCCAGGGCCACGAGCTAGTTGTCTTAAACTTTCATCGGTGTTATCATTGAGTACCTATAAATACCGTAGACTGTTATTATTATGATATGAATAAATTTTTTGTGTCAACCATATATTACACTGATACAATAACAAACACCATATGTTCTTACACGTTTATTAAACCACCCGATGAAATATTTGTTCTGCAGCTCTACCCTTTGTTTCTCAGATATATTAGGATTAGATGCCAAAATTTTTTCATCAAACTCCCTGCATATACATTACCATCTTAATGTAGTTAATTGAAATGTGTATGCATATTTGTGTGTATATATATGTATATGTATATGTATATTTCTAATACACAAATTATAAAATGCCCAACTTACTTGATGAATGGTTCGACCTCTATACAATTCATAAGAGCATATAATGTTGCAACTTGATACTCCTCGTCAGTTAAATCTCGTTGTGTACTCCCAAAGATAGCATGACCAACATTTTTGAAGATAGAAAGGTTTTCACAATCTACTTCTCCTATATCTTCATTGCGGCTAACACGATTATGCTTTGTTTCTTTGTCAACCTCAAAATAGAGAGAACAAAAGTTTACGAGCTCCTCAATGATGTATGCCTCCGCAATTGGACCCTCCACATGAGCTTTATTAGTAACCTTCTTCTTTAAGCGACGCATACATCTGATTTTTTTTAAAAAATAAATTAAACACATGATGTTATTTACACAAAGTGAATAAAATTATAAGTCTTTTGATTATCGTGAAAATAAAGAAAAATAACCTCTCAAATGGATACATCCATCTGTATTGCACTGGCCCGACTATTTTTGCTTCATAAGCCAAGTGAATAGGTAAATGCTCCATACAGTCAAAGAATGAAGGGGGAAAGATCTTTTCAAGCTTGCAAATTGTCAAAACAATTTTCTTGTCAAGTACATCCATATCACTCTCCCGTAGTACCGTTGAGCATAAGTCACGAAAGAAATGACTAAGTTCAGTCAAAACATCTAAGATTTTAGGAGGCAATAAATCACGAAAAGCAATTGGAATTAATCGTAGCATGAATATATGACAATCATAACTCTTTACCCCATTGAATCTACAATCTTTCAGGTTACAACACCGAGATATGTTAGAGCCATATCCATCAGGGAGCTTTAATTCTTTCACCCACTCACAAACTTGTCTTACTTGCTCTTTCGTCAATGTAAAGGCCGCTTTTGGCATGATCAACTTGATACCATTTTTACTCGGCACAGGATGCAAGTCATTGTGAATACCCATTTCTTCCATATCCTTTCGGCCTTTAATGTGGTCTTTAGTCTTAGACTTCACACCCATCACCGTATTAAAGACATTATCAAACACATTTTTCACAATGTGCATCACATCTAAGTTGTGTCGGAGCATGAGTGTACTCCAATACGGTAACTCAAAGAAAATACTTCGTTTGGTCCAATTATGGGATTCACCAAACCCTTCAGCTCTATGATCCTTAAATACCTTTCCGGGAGGTGGAAACTTCAATTGATCTAACCACGCCTTTACCATTTCTCCAGATAATCGAATCGGTGCAGCACATTTTTCTTGGACTCTATGAGCATTATCTTTGTGTCTTCGAAATCTATGTTGAATCGGTAGAAACCTACGATGTGATCCAAAGAAGCTTGGTTTTGCACTATAAGTTAAACGAATAGCTTTAGTTTCATCCTTGCACACTGGACATGCCATCTTTCCGTGTGTACTCCATCCTTCCATCATACCATATGCGGGAAAGTCGTTGATAGTCCACAAGGCTGCAACTCTCATTTGAAAATTATGTTTAGAAGATGCATCATAGGTGTGAACTCCCGTCTCCCATAATATTTTCAACTCATCTATCAACGGTCTCAAGTATACATCGATGTCTTTACTCGGGCTTTGAGGACCAGGAATGAGTAACGACAAAAACATGTATGCTTCCTTCATATACATCCAAGGTGGGCGGTTGTAAGGAACAATAATTACAGGCCAAGTAGAGTGTGGTGTGCTTGACAGGTCAAATGGAGTGAAACCATCGGTGGCGAGTCCTAGCCTTACATTTCTATCTTCTTTTGCAAAGGATGGGTGTGTAGCATCAAAGTTTTTCCAGGCTTCTCCGTCTACAGGGTGTCTCAATTCACCGGGAACTTTGGTTTGGGTACTATGCCATCTCATGTGTTCGGAGGTCTTTGTTGACATATATAACCTCTGAAGCCTTGGTGCAATAGGAAAATATCGCAAGACCTTCCATGGTATATCCTTCCCCTTACCTCCATTGTTAGGCTGATACCTAGGGAGACCACAAGTCAAACACTTTTGTTTATCCTTATTCTCCCCCCAATACAACATACAATCTTCTCTACATGCATCTATCTTTTCATACCCCAAACCTAGTCCTCTAACCATTTTTTTTGCCAAGTAGTAAGATCCCGGCAACTCATCATCCTCCGGCAAGAACTCTTTAATAAGTGTTAACAAGTCGTTAAAGTGTTTCTCACTACATCCACTCTCAGACTTGAAGTGCAGCAACTTAGTAACAGCAGACAATTTACTATGCTTCTTATGACCACTATATAATGGGACTTCAGTATCTTTCAGCATTTGGTAAAACTCTTTTGCACTTACAGTAGGTTCTTCCTCGACAATATCATCATGGAGATCATTATCAATTTGTTGATCAAATCCATGACCCATAGCACCAAGTACCATATCACCACATTGATAACTTTCATTATTAGACCTGAATTCAGTTCGAACATGAGAAGAAGTGTTAGGTTCCACAAAAAACGATTCCCCATGGTGAGTCCATCGGCTATATCCGGTTGTAAAACCTCTCTTAAATAAATGAAAGTTAACCTGCCTCTGCTTAACCAACAAGAGTTCATGCATGATCTACATGGGCACCTAATCTTTTCCGCGTGTACAAATTTTGGGTTGTCAAAGGCAAAATTAAGAAATTCTTCCACACCTTGTCGAAACTCAAAAGAAACCCCAATCCCATTATCCCCTGCCCTACGTGTCATCCAAGTTCGATTAACTGACATGATTACAGTTGGGAATTACCACCTAATTAACGTTAACAAACAAAGTCATCATCAAACTATTAAAAAAAATCAAATATTCAAATCCAAAAGAAAAAGAAATTAATTATAATCAAAGAGTTTTTTGCAATATGCAATTTAGAATTTGAATAAATAGCAATAATGGTATTTTATAGTCAAAGTATTTTTATAGTGTCACCTACAGTACTCTTAAAAGTACTACTACTTTGAAATTGTAAAAATTATCATAGTAATTAAATTTTATTTCTATATCTCAAAATACTACACCGGGCGAGCAAATACAGATAATAATTTATACTGAAACTCCACTAAAACATTCTCATTCCAGTATATCTATCTATATACACACCCCTTATATATACTAGCACCTTTCACTGCTTTGCTCCCCCTCCCACCCCAACCCAAACCAACCCGACCCAAAAAAGAGAAGACTTTTTCTTTCTCTCACAATTCAGAAAATAAACAGAAATCATCGATTGGATTGGTCCAACCAAAAAAGACATGGGAGACTTTGGGTATTGTTTGGGCTAAATCAAGCACCCGGTGACACACGCGATACGTGTTTAAATTATATGAGATAAAATAAAAAAATTACAAAATTTGGAAGATTGAATAAAAAAAATTAATATTAAAAAAACAAAATAATAATATAAATAAAATTATAAAAGTAAAAGATGCAAAAAAGAAGAAGCTAAGAAATACACAAACACACTATATAAACATACATATATGTCCAAAATATTATCTCTATATCACAAAAATAGTCTTCTTTAATTTTTTCTAGTCAATATATAAAAATTTAAATTGATATGAATTAAATTATTTGATTTTGGTTAGTGCAATAAATTACTTAAAAAGTATTATTAAGAATAAAAAAAATTATTTTAAAATTAAAATAAAATTATAGCATAGTAATTTATATTTTCAAATTTTATAGAATAACTATTTGTGTACGTGTACCAATACGACGAAGAAAGGATTAATTATTTTTTACTAGTTTCCAGGAATTGCTAGTCTCTTCATACAGTTTACCCTACAGACGTTAGACAACTGTCTGAGGCCTCAATGGTTATAAAAAAGTTGGACGTTTAAATTTTATGCCATTATTATTATTGGCCCAATTACTCAAAATAGAAAAAAAATCAAATATTCAAATTCCAGTAAGGTCATGTAACAATTCTATCAGAATTAATATTGTCAACTAACAGTTTTACAGAGCAAGCACTCTATGAATTTTGATCGAAGTTGAGCTCCTTAAAATTAGTATTATCTACAATTAAAATCTTCATATAATATTATGGTGTTTAGCATTTTCAGCATTTGGTTCACTTCCATATTTTAGTGTAACATACTAACATGTACATAAAATCAATATATTAGCCCATAATATCCCATCCCTCTAATTTACTTGCAAGAATTTATTATACCTCCCCAATAGGAAGAAGCAACTCCAAACATGCAAACTTAAAATAAATTGACGTTAACTGGGCATAATGTATCATCAGCAGTTAACAAGAACTAAGCTATACTCGGTCATATTACAACATTTCAACATAGTGCAATTTACTGTATCCAACAAAAGAAGCATATACAATCAGAGCTTGATAAACAAATGATGGGAAGATAAACGTCAACAAACAAAGTCATCATCAAACTATTAAAAAAAACAAATATTCAAATCCAAAGGAAAAAAACATTAATTATAATCAAAGAGTTTTTTGCAATATGCAATTTAGAAACACCAAATAGGCCTCAAAGTCTACCTTCAAACCAATCAATTGATATCCTTACTTGAAAGGTAAAAAATAGTATAGTTAATATAAAACTTCACTTTTAACTTCAATTCCATATAACATAACTTCAACCCTATCTATATCATTTTTTCTATGATCTCTCAATTTCCAAACAGACAATTTACCAAAAAAGAGCAAACGACTCAACCTCTCTTGACCCCCAATGGCAAAACCTTGTTCACTAGACCATAGTCCATTCCCATTATCAAAACCAACACTGTTCTGAAATGGGAGTTATGATATTAAAGGTTGAATATGAAACTACTGTTGACATAATTCCCGCGTAGGAACAATAATGAATGCGGTGGGAGCAAGCTTCTTTTGTGAAGCCCTTAATTAGTTAGTCAATAATAATCCATCAATCAACAAACATAACCATAAACAGTCTAAATGACTGAATTAATTATATCAAAGTTGTAACCTGTTATACGACATTATTCAAATCATCGTTCATCAGCCTAGTTTGATTTTTGCTAATCAATGTTTGCTCAAGCATATGAGTTTTGGTGTTTTATAATTTTAACTAGTCTTATATTGATATATGTCGCAATCTTAATTTATTATAAAATTTTCACAATATATGACAGAAATGTTAATAATATCATTAATAATATCAGGCACTATAGCAAAACCAACAAATAAGGATATTATTTAACTAGACCTGAATGCACATTTCTTTGATTCATTATTCAGAAGCAAGATACATGCACCCATATAAATAAGGAAACTGCAACTCTCAACTCAGCAAACCCCCATCCCAACATCACCGTTGCATCTGGTAATGAATCTTCCTTTCCAATATCAAACTAGCATCTCTAACATTTTTATATTGTAAGAAATAATTATAGAGCACAACGCAGTTCAGCTGTTCTTTGTGTCTTGTGACAAACAGTTTTAGTAATATGCAATTCCTATAATCATCTTCCAATTCACCATATTGAACACTTGATTCAGTTCATGTATACATGGTAATATGAAGCTGAGAAGTTGCTTCCTTTTCCAGTAAGGTCATGTAACAATTCTATCAGAATTAATATTTTCAACTAACAGCTTTACAGAGCAAGCACTCTATGAATTTTGATCGAAGTTGAGATCCTTAAAATTAGTATTATCTACAATTAAAATCTTCATATAATATTATGGTGTTTAGCATTTTCAGCATTTGGTTCACTTCCATATTTTAGTGTAACATATTAACATGTACATAAAATCAATATATTAGCCCATAATATCCCATCCCTCTAATTTACTTGCAAGAATTTATTATACCTCCCCAATAGGAAGAAGCAACTCCAAACATGCAAACTTGAAATAAATTGACGTTAACTGGGCATAATGTATCATCAGCAGTTATTAAGAACTAAGCTATACTCGGTCATATTACAATATTTCAACATAGTGCAATTTACTGTATCCAACAAAAGAAGCATATACAATCAGAGCTTGATAGACAAATGATGGGAAGATAAACGTCAACAAACAAAGTCATCATCAAACTATTAAAAAAAATTAAATATTCAAATCCAAAGGAAAAAGAAATTAATTATAATCAAAGAGTTTTTTTGCAATATGCAATTTAGAAACACCAAATAGGCCTCAAAGTCTACCTTCATACCAATCAATTGATATCCTTACTTGAAAGGTAAAAAATAGTATAGTTAATATAAAGCTTCACTTTTAACTTCAATTGCATATAACATAACTTCAACCCCATCTATATCAATTTTTCTATGATCTCTCAATTCCCAAACAGACAATTTACCAAAAAAGAGCAAACGACTCAGCCTCTCTTGAGAATATGCGTAGTGACAAAATAAGATATTAAAAAGTATAAGAATATCGTCTCTAAATTTGGATGATGGAGCAAACTAAGAAACAGAAAACGGGATAATAAAAAATTTAAACTCTGTTTGAGGTTTTGAAATGTTAGAACTATAATCTCTTAACAATTATTTTTTCTATTTGATAATTACGACATATTACTCACAACAACACCAGAAAAAGGCAGCCAACCCAGTATACGCATAGTATAAAATCTATTGACTGATATATATATATATATATATATATATATATATATATATATATATATATATATATATATATATATATAGCCACATCAAAATCACAACTGCAGACTGTCTTGCTCTTGCATGTCTAGCCCAACCCTTATTTTTATTTGGACAATCTAAAGTTCCGCAGTACAGGAAACAAGCTACTTTATACATCAGAAGCCATTCGTCCAAAGTACCCAATTTGTGAATCGGTATCACAAACTGATTGTCCCGAAGTGCCTCTACAAATACACAAAATTTTTAAGTGCTATTATTTTAATTTTCAGAAATCTTTAGCATGCTTAATTTACAAATATAACTTCTGAAAGAAATTGTCACTCCTCTCACTTTTTTAAGTTGTGAGTAGACAAAAAACCTTCTATATTTTGAACTAAATCTTAATGGCACATAATTATTCTAATACAGCTGTTAATAAAAAATAAAATTAAAAAAACTTTTATAGTGTTTCATCTTATTTCATTCAAAAAGAAACTTAGAATTGACAACTCCACTATTTCAAATAACAGCAACTTATAATATATTAACCATATATTGTCCTTTGTCAAATTAATAAAAAGGTGGAAAGACTGCCAACAACAATAGAAGGAGCCGCCCAAAAGTATAAAAATATAAAAAATATTAACATCAAAAAAGTTGATCAAGTAGCTTGGTGTTAGATATTAGCTTACCATGTGAGAGGCACAGATATTTTTGTAACGAAAATTTCATTTATCAAGTTCCATGGTAATTTATGTATCATTTTAAATAAAAAGGAGCATCATGCCAGATAGTAGAGAGCTGAAATGAGAGCTAATAAAGACATAACCAGACCTGAACCCCAAGTTAGCTACATCATTTCTACAATTTTTTTTAAAATAAAATTCCATCCGTATAGCATTTTCACATAAAAAGTACCATCCAAAATGGAAATAGCCGTTAAAATCTTTAGTGACTCTATAGTCAAATATGAAGTTCAACTTCCAAATAAAGTTTATACCAAATTGTTGAGTCCTTTTTACTCTCTCATTGTTATTGATGTATTCATTTTTAAGTTTGTCAGTCATAACTCGGATAGATCTCGGATAAACAAAATAGTATATACTTCATAGTTTCTCTCACTGCATGGAATGAATACGAAAAAAAAAGTATTATGATGGTTTGTTTTCATCCAAAGTTTTAATCAGAAGCTCAAAACTCAGAAGCAAACAATACATTTACTACTCAATTTACGCAGATAGTCGAAACAACAGAGTTGCAAAAGAATATTAAGTTTATCAGAACTTAACTGCATACTGCTTGGAAAACGTTCCTTTTTTATTTTGTTTTCATTCCAAAGTTTTCTCAAATTCGTTCAATTCACCATTCCAAGTTCTGACTATTCCCGTAATCACGAATTTAGTAATTCAACTGATCCAAATAAGAGTACATTAAGCACAAAATTTCAAATCGAACAAGCACAATTATGTGTTAATTTGGACAAATAATCAAAACAACAGTTGAAAAAGAATCATTAGCTACATACTGCCTGGAAAGTATGATATATTTTTCAATATGTTCTCATTTCAAACTTTTCTCAGATCTATTTCCATTGCGAGTTCGACCATTTCTCTACAAGTATTACTTTCAACTGGTCAACACAGTAACACTACATAAAGCTCATAAACTCTTAATCTATCCAACTCAATTTTCCCCTAATTTGGCCAGAATTCAAACAACATACTAGTTAAAGCGAATATTGAACTAAACTTGTTGTCCAGGTCTCTACAATAATTGGAGAAACGACAGTAGCACCACCAAAGAATATATATTTTTCCGTTTCTTTAAGTGCCTGGAATGAATGAGTGTACACAAACAAATACACACATACATGTATGTATATATGAATCATTTCAGTAACTAATGGAATATGGAGGAACAAAGTTGTTGGAAAAAATACCTTCGAACAAATTGACGGGTCTTTGGGTCTTCACAGTTAGGGCTTTTGCAATCGGGACAAACAGAGCAGATGCGAAGATGCGAAGATGAAGTGGGGTGGAAAATTTTGGGATTAATGATAATCCCTTTAGCCATAGGAAACATTATCCACACAATCAATAATCGATCTCGCTAATTGCGGCAAAATTTGGCGCTAAGTTTTTCTTGCTCCCGCCTAAACTATGGCTAAGGAAGATGAGGTAAACCCAAATTGGTAGAAAGCTAGCCCATCTATCAGTTGGTTAAACATCAATTTTGGCTAAGGATCGGAGAAGAGTCGTGAAACCCTTGATCTCTTGCTTTCCTTTCCAGACCACACACACACGACTCTATTCCACACACACCTAGGGAATACTGATCTGCTCCAAAAAAACAAAGAGTTGATAACATTTTTTTTTTTAAAAAAACAACTCTTTTACAAATAATATTAATTATATGTAAAATTATTATTTCAAAAACTTAACATTTGTAATCTAATTCACAAAAAAAAAGTCATAATTATTATAATTTTGTTTACTGTCAATTTATAGTATTTAAAATTTTAAATTATTATAACTTAATATTGTAAAGTACTTAAAAATTATTAATAATAATAAAATTTTTATTAATATATTAATTACATTACAATTTGAATTCTAATAATAAATTAAAGAACAAACTTAAACTTAATTCTTTTTATGAGTATTTTTTTTATCATCTGATATATTCCACAAATTAAATAGCACCACTATATATCTTCTTCTTTTTTCTCCTTTTTTTTTCTCATGATCAATATGAAATTTTAAAGTTTAACGTAATGTAAAGTTATTTACTTTATACTTTATTAAAATAAATAGTTGATATGGTAAGTTACTTAAAAAGTGTTATTAAAAGTAAATTTACTACTGTAAAAAATTTAATATATTTATATTACAATTTATATTCACCACAATTAATTCTAAAAAAATTATTTAGAACAAAACAGCGACCAATTTTATCTCTCGCAAAAAAACTTTGAATAATAATATATAGTGAGTAATAATTCCTTCATTATTAGATTTTTTTCCTCGCAAATTTTCATCATAAATTGGCGCTAAAAATCCTTCTATCACCTTAATTTTGCGAGAAAAAAAATATAAATTGTGAAGGAGGTTTCTTTCGCTAATAACTATATTGTCACTATATTTTTTTCCTTCACTGTTCCTTTGCTAAACAACTCCTCATGTGAAGGAATAAATTCTTTCACAAAATTTCCTTCGCTACATCCCTAATTTCTTGTAGTGTCTTTGGTTTGGCACAAAATTCTGACTCCTAGGTTGTCCTTTACCCTTTGGCTGGCTTTCCACAAGGGATTTCGTACTATGGATAGGCTTCTTGGTTTTGGCATTGACTTAAATGCTACCTGTGCTCTCTGTAAGGCTGATATGGAAACTTTTGATCATTTGTTTTTCAACTGCCAGTTTTCCTTTCAAGTGTTGGTTCAAGTTCTAAGGCACTGTGGCTGGAAGGGGTTAAATCGTAGTTGGGCTTCTATTACTTCTTATATCATCTCTTGCACTGGCTCTAGATTCTACAATGATTTACTTAAGCTGGGCTTTGCTACTGTGGTATATTACGTTTGGCAGGAGAGGAATGCTCGGCTTCATTCTTGATACAATCCTGACCAGGCTCGCATCAAGCGTCATCAGCTCTACTCAAGCTTCGAGGGTTCAACAAACGAATTCAAGAAATTGGGCTAGAATCTACTCAAGGATGCTTACATCGGAGCTCAATTCATATGAACATCGAGGAGAGGGTCATTCATGTGATTTGGGATTGTTACATACGATCTATGTAGTGAGACCAAATCAATGCAAGTCAAGCGTTCGAAATAGTGTTCATCATGTTCGTTGGTATCAGCTAATCCTTAATGAAGATATGTGTCAATTAATGCAAGGATTAACGTTCTTACGACGTTATGGATGTTATATCATGGAACAACACGAGGTTGGATTGCACGAAAAATAAACTCAGAAGTTGAGTTTCAGGGTTCTCGCCCCGGTGAGAATCGCAGGCTTATTTTTCTCGCCCCGGCGAGAACTCCTCTAGATATTTTCGCCCCGGCCCAGACTGAAGCCGCCCTGGTGAAGACCTCTCTGGCCATTCTCGCCCCGGCGAGGATTCTAGTTCAAAGTTTCTCGCCCCGGCGAGAACAGGCGAATTGGCCTGACATGTTTTTCGAGGCACGCGGTTTTTGGCAGATTTCTTTCTTTATTTTAGGGATTTATATATCTTTTAGATTTCTAGTGTAATTAGGATATTTATTAGATATGATTTGATTTCCATATTAATTAGTTAGGTAGGATTTGATTTCCAATTGGATTTCTATTCCTTTTAGGATTTAGGGTTTTTAAGGTTTTATTCTATTAGTATACATAGAATACATGTCTGATGTAATAGGGGGTACACTTTTTGATTAATGAAATTATTGTGAGATTCTTTTCATCTTTTGGTTCTTTAAGAATTATTAGATTATTTTCTTAGTTTTCTTGAGATTCAATTATCAACTTATCATACAACAAATCACAGTTGTGTGTGGCGTTATTCTACCGCATCATTCAATCATACGGAGATTATCGTTTGAATTAAACGAGGGTCAAAGTGTTGTTGGTGTTCCATCCATCACGTATTCAAAAATTGCTTGATCGACTATTCCAAGGTTTATCGTCTATATTCAGGCAAGAGATTAAGGTTTCGAAAGAGTTCCACCTTCATAACTTGCTGGAAACGATCCGGGCGACGACCACCTCACGCAAGCGTGCCGTGGAGTCTATCATTTGGTATCAAAGCTACGTTTTCTAGCAGGTTACTTATCCTTTATTTTTTTTGTTGAAGAGTAAAAAAAAATATTTGTTAGTGCAAAAAAAAAATCGTGAGTACAAAAAAAAAATATTATTGTTGCAATTGCCTGGGTTTCATAAGTTTCATGTTATTGGAATTTTATTGAAGAAATTATTATTTGATTCTAGTATTGGAATTCGTTAATTTTGAGGATATTGGGATTTTACTTAAGAGGATTCTAATTGGTGATCGTAAAATTTTGGTGGTTATTGTACGTCACACTTGCTATATTTTGTTTTGTGATAAGTTCTTGTTGGATTGATAGAAAAGCTGAGATATTTATTTGGTGAATTCAAAAAGAACCTATAAGAGGGAATTAGAGCGGTAAAAGGCAAGAGGGTGAGATCAATTGAGGGTAAAAACTTATTGAGCGATACACGAGTGTTTTCATAATTGTGTGTTACATTGTTTGAGCGAAACACATAAGGGAGTGTGTGAGAAAATTTTTTATCTACTAACCTTTGTTTTGCAGCAAATATGTATGGTTATAATTATGAAAGTGCTTATGGGTCTCGAAGGAATACTTTCCAAGGTAGGAATGATCCAGATGCTTATTTGAGATGGGAGGAAAAGATGGAGCGAGAGTTTAGCTATCATAATTATTCCGAGCAGAAGAATTTCAAACTTGTAGTTCAAGATTTTTCTGATTATGCAGCTACATGGTGGGCTGAATTTGTGCGTAACAGAAAAAGGTATGGAGAGCATCCGATCGAGACTTGGGAAGAGTTGAAAACCGTGATGAGAAAGCGGTATGCTCCAGGACAACCTAGTAGGAGGAATGAACATGCATCTCCGAAACATGTAGAGCAACCTTCAAGGCGTTCAACTTGTGATAATGAAAAGAAGGTTCGTAGACATGAAGATGTGCAGTAGAGACAGCGAAAAGAAACTCCTAGGGTGTATATTAAACCGACATCATTTGAGGACATCATGAGAACATACAATGAGATAAGGGACGAGCATTTGAAGCGACATCAAAACATCTCTAAGGCACAAAAAGAGCAAGATCAACCGCAGGAGGAAGAGGATGTAAGAGAACTTGTAGTCCAAGGAGAATTGTTGGCTTCTAGTGTGCTAAATGAAGTCCATGACCAAGAGCAAGAAAGTGAACGACAAAAAGAAAGTGAAAAAGAAATTGAAAAAAAGATTGAGTGTGAAAAAGAAAAGTGTGAAAAAGAGAATGAAAAGGAACGAGAGAATGAAAAGAATGAGAGCAAAAATAAACGAGAGAAAGAAACAGTGGAGAGTAAGAGTGGAAAAAGAGAGGAGAGTGAGTTGGAAAGTGAGTTGTATTTTGAAAAGCCAATGACTGTACATTCGTACAAGACGGTGCTTTTGAATACTAACAAGATTAACTCTTCTTTGTCTAGTTCTGTTGTTTCTCTTATACAGGTGATTGAGGATATACCCCGAGCTATCATTCCATATCAACCAACTTGTAGTATTCCCGAGGAGACGACGGAGTTACCAAGGCGGGTTGGAGAGTTGATGGAGTCCAACTTCATCAAAGCGGGTATCGTGGGAGAAAACATTAGTGCGTGTGCTATTCATGAGATCATAGTACCTAAGGAAGATAGAATGTCGAGCTTGTTTGTTGATTTCGAATTGGTAAACAAGTATCGATATGTTTTTCTTTGCTTAGATAATATGTTTGATGAATTGCATAGTACTTATGTTTTATCTACATGTGTTGATAACTGTAACGACCGTGAATTTTGTATGGCTTTGTAATATAAGCTTATGAATATTATTTAATAAAAAGAATTTTTATTAATATTATTCTATGTGATGTGATTAAAGGTTATGTAATAATCTAGATTATGTATTTGCAATGATATTAAGTGTTGTTATTTGATAGGACTTATTAAAATGTTTTCGGAGAAATACCGCTAAAATTATATTCGCGGGTTACTATTCGCGTGGGCACTATTCGCCCCAAAAACGTCTTTTTTGTTTATTTCGACTTTTCTAATTTTGTCATGGTGTTAATGTAATTGATTAATAATCCAAGTGTTGGATTTTATTTTAGCCAAATTGGGTGTTAATTAGAAGCCCCAAATTGCTTAAGGGTGGCCCAAACCCATGATCCATGACCCACGACCCGACCCACGACCCAACCCATGACCCATGAGGGAAATGGGTTAAACCATCAGCTGAGCAATTGAATGAAGAAGAAGAACACGGATGAGAGGAGAAGGAACAAAGGAATGAGAACATTTTAGGTAGAGCAAATTCTTGCATTTGGGAGAGCAAAAGGGAGGAAGAACAATTGGGAGAATGGGAGGGGAGTTTCCCACACATGGGAGAGGCCAACTTCAGCTTCCCATACATGGGGAGCTGATCACACCAAGCATTCTTAACCATTCCCTCCTCCAAGGAAGCTCAGTTCATCCCTCTATATATACTACCCCTTGCTTGCCTTCCATTCCTTTGCTCATTGTTGCTAAGTTAGAATCCAGAAATTTAGAGAGAGTTGTGAGAGTTGGTGCACGGGTGGTTTGAAGGAAGAAGAAGAAGTGGTGTAGCAGCTGGTTATCAATCCTATTTTCATCCTAGAAGTTGCTTCAAGAGGTTAGTGTTTTGGAACCAAACTCATTTCCATGGTTGCTTCAGTTTTCAGTTTCATATTGCTTGTTTATGAGAGTATATGTTGCTGAAATTGTTTGGTTAGTTCATGAGTTGATATGAATGTGGTTAACTCTTTAAAAGCCTTAATAATGATCAATGAAAGTGGAACAATGTTTGATAATCAAAACCTTTGCATAAGGAATCAAGAATGGACATTAATGGACTGTTGGACAATTATGGACTGATTTGGACAATTTATGTACTTTGTTGTAAATATAGCTTTTGGTTGGTTATTTTGGTTGTGTTAGATGGTAGAGAATTGTTGCCATGTTCTTAGAGGCATGTGGGTAATGATTTTATTTGGAAATCTGGACTAGAACATAATTAAACTCTACTCCAATATGAGTTTGTAAGCCATGCCCACCAACTATTTGATTTATTGTCAAAGAGAATGATTTCTCTAAAGATCATGAGAATTAGTTTTGATTAATTGTCGAAATGGTGTTATATTGCTTAGTTGGGTATTGAAAGCATGTTTTAAGTCATATTGACTTGTTGCATAATAGCTAAGGCACAAGGAGGATTAATGAATTGGCCTAACCTTGAGTTTCGTTGAAAACTAGTGTGAACTGTGGCCTTTGATTTAATTCTGGTAATGTTATGTTATGTGTGTAATTTTAAGCTTTTGGGGTAGTGTAATGCCCTGAGTTAGTAAGTCGTAGGCTTTGGAACGAACGCATTTCGACATCGGATGAGGGAGTTATGGCGTTTGGGAGAAAAGGTGCCCAATCTGTCCAAAATAGTGAAAACTTAGCCTTGGAGGGACTTTCGGGACAATTTTATGGCTAGTAAATGAGTCTGTAAAATTATGAATCCATTAGGGTTTTGTAGTCCATGTTATAAGCTTTCCATAACATCCGGAACGGCCTAATTCCGATTTATAACGAAGAAGTTATGAAGGTTTGAAGTTTGTATGTCAAACTGCCAAAATTGGAAGGAAACCAAGCCTTGGGGGCCAGGCCATGGGCGCAGGCGCGGTGGGGCGCCGCGCGGGCGCGCTGGGGGCTGCTGGGCGCAGCTGGGCGTAGGTGGGGCGCGCGCGGGCGCGCGCTGGGCGCATGGGCTTGACAGCTCTGACATCCTTTACTAAAATGGGCGTAACTTTCTCATACGAACCCCAAATTGGATGATTCAAGATGATTCGGAAAGCTAAGAAGTAGGACTACAACTTCCAATATTTAGAACTATTATTTAATGTCTTGAAAAATTTCTAAATTGGCCATTTTTAGGACTATTGTGCATTAGGAAGCAAAAAGAGGGCGTCGTGCATGCACGTATGTAACGTGTAATGTTTCCAACGCTAAAAGTTTTTGTTTTAAGTTCTAGAACTTGTACATTATGGTTTATAATGTCCTTTAGCTTTAATCAATGATGAGCTAGACAAGTGTATGAGCATGCTAAGCTTATGCAAATGGGGCAAATCGAGTGTGAGTTGTGCAAACGCCGAAACATCGTATCATGTATGTGTAACCTTATTTGATATTATGTTTCTAATTAGAATGAAACCTTATTCAGTAATATAAACCAATATTTGACATTAATTATGTGGCTAATTGGTATGTGGATATGTACTTAAATGTGTAGGACCTTTGAAAGACGATTAACGTCGAGTTATTAGCAAACGCGTAAGGCAAGTTCTTCTTTAACCCTTGTCTAACCCTTGTGTTGGGCAAGTTCTCTAACTCCATTCATTTACTATATTGAATGCAAGTTCCTTATCTTATACAAAAGACGTATATTGTGCAGATTTCCTAATTCTTGTTTAAGTTGGTATTGCACAAATATTCTACATTTTCCTAAATTACACCAATGTGGCGTATTGAGCAAGTTTTCTAATCCTTGTCTAGTCCTCGTGCTAGGCGAGCTTATTAACTTCATTCGATTATATTCTTACGAATGTTATTTAATGTTCAAAGTTCATATTTACGCAATACGTAGATTATTGTGTGAATTCCATACTTATGCGAATCTTTCATATTTGCACAAGCGTTCAAGATATGTTATTGACATAAACTGTTAAAGCTTTTTAAGTTCACATTATGCATGAACTGTTTACGAAGAGTGTCAATGCCATTTGATTCGGCTAGACTAATGTCCATAATTTAGAAAGCTATCCAAACCAATTGTGTTTGGTGCAGACTCTTTGCAGAGATGAACAACCCTCATAGTGGGGAAAAATATATTTTTAGTCGGGGAACCGACACGCGCGTAAGTAGAACATTTGAGGCTTATGTATAACGCCGGGTATTTTAGGCTGATCACCTATTGTACCTGTATTTGTTGTTTTGGAGTTAATAGTGTAATACTGTTAATTCTAATAAAAGGTAAGTGCCATGGTGGCCACTCAGTGATTCCTGCAATTGACACAATTTGAAATCCTTGAATTCATTTGATATTCATCTAGTCCATAGTGACTCCTCAGTGATAGTAGAGATTTGTATTAATACTTGAGGAATCTTACTCTTGATTATGTATTATCCTTATTGTTATACTTGCTGGGCAAACTTGTTGCTCACCCTTGCTTTCCTTAAAACATTTCAGTGGTTACCCATAGAGGCGAGAGCTTGGGAAAGGATAAAGGCAAAGGCAAAGCCACGAATTAGCTTTGGCCTACTATGTTATGATTATGCTATGTTTTAAGACTCGTTTAGAAATTATGTATTAAGTTATGTCATGTATTCAGACTTATGTATTAGACCTTTTGTATTATGTTATGTCAGGTATTTGTATTGGTATCGAGACTTGGGACGAGAGTATTTATGTTATACCATTGTAAATATGTCTATTATTCCGCAATTAGTTGTTAATAGTATGTGTTTGAGTGGCACAGTGATGCACCGAATTCGAGGTTAAGGCAACCCGGATTTGGGGGCGTCACAGGTTGGTATCAAAGCTATAGGTTATAAACCTTAGGAAATAGAGAGTCCTTAGGCTATAACCTTGGAGAACATAGAGAAATAGAAAGCAATAAAACTCATGTAGAGTTTACGAGATATAGACTTCGATTAGAAAGTTAGTAGTGTCGTGAAATGTATTTTCATTCCATGCAATGGATTTATATTTTGTTAAGAGATACTGATAGGTTTTGTTTGTTTTGTCTTGTGTTTGTAGTATGCCAAAGATGGGCGAGCCAAGCAGAATTATGGAGGAAGAGCCACGTGACATCCATGTGGTGTTCGAGTCCCCTTATAGTTGAGCCTATTACGGCAGTACCCCTAGCCGAAGAGGACTATGTGATGGAGTCTGACCCGGAGGAAGACCCGGAGGAGGACTTCGAGGAAGACCCCATAGGCAGTGATCCCTTAGATGAACCAGGGGAGGTGCCCCATGATGGTACCACGTATGAAGATGATCTGTTAGGGGAGTATGCTGATCGCATCATCGAGCTAGAGGACACAGTCCGAGAGTTGGAGCAGGAAGCTCAGGGACGACATGAGGTCTCTGTGCAGTTAGGGGCTATGGTCTACCGTCTCATGGCAAGGAATGTAGAACTGGTAGGAAATCTAGAGCAGTCCGAGCAGCAGGCAGGAAGCCTACAGGTGGAGAAGGAGGCTTTGCGAGCCCAGCTAGAGGTAGAAGTAATTGACCGCATCCAAATTGAGGAACAGCGGGATGACGCCTTAGAGCGAGCTGATGACTTAGAAGGTGAAGTGAGAAGGAAGAGGAGGAAGATGAACCGGATGGGCTATGCATTCAGCACGGCTATCGGTAGGTGGATAGATGGTGTCTGGCATTATCCGGCCGAAGAGGGGCAGACTCGCCACACTCTGAGCCGAGATCTGATGGTCCGTATGGGACATTTGGAGTATAACCGCGCCGTGGAGCGCGGTATGCTTGGATAGACCAGTCAGTTATGTGTCTAGTAGTACATGATTTTGTTTATGTTATCCCGACCTTTTGTATTATGTATGGGATAAGTTTTGTATACCCTAAGTCTTTATGCTTGACAGAGGGTACTATGTTTGTAAATCCCCATCTTTTGTGTATTAGTGGGTGAATGGTGACGTTCATAGCGGTGTGCTATAGGACAATCACGTATGATGTACTGGCTATTAACTTATCAATGAAACGTTCTTACTAAATGTGTTGTTTAATTGTTAAATTACTTGGTAAACATTTGCACGGACAGAGTGAACGAACAATACAAACGTTGGAGGACATGCTTAGAGCTTGTGTGATGGATTTCAAAGGAAACTGGGATGACCACTTACCCTTCGTGGAATTCGCTTATAATAACAGTTATCACGCAAGTATCGGTATGCCGCCGTACGAAGCTCTTTACGGAAGAAGGTGCAGAACACCGTTATGTTGGGATGAAGTCGGAGAGAGACGACTGTTGGGACCAGAACTAGTTCAGCAAATGGCAGATATTGTTGGCACAGTAAGAGCCAGATTGGTAGCAGCCCAAGATCGGCAGAAGAAATATGCAGATTTGCACCGTCAAAGCCGAGAGTTTGAAAGTGGTAGTTTTGTGTTTTTGAAGGTATCTCCCTGGAAGGGGAAGATCCGATTCGGCAAGAAAGGAAAGTTGAGTCCGAGGTTCGTAGGACCGTTTGAGGTCTTGAGAAGGGTAGGCGAAGTGGCGTACGAGGTAGCTTTACCTCCCGAGCTGGAGCACATCCACAATGTGTTCCATGTCTCAGTGCTACGACCATATAAACCCGATTACAAGCACGTTATATCCTATGAGCCCGTCCAGATCGAGAAGGATCTCACGTACGAGGAAATTCCTATTCAGGTAACTGATAGGAAGGAGCAAGTATTAAAGAATAAAGTTATACCTTCTGTGAAGGTGGTTTGGCGAAATCACGATGTCGAGGAGGCTACGTGGGAGTTAGAGGATAAAATGAAGAAGAATTATCCCCATCTTTTTGCTTAGTTGTAATTCTGGGGACAGAATTCTTATAAGGAGGGGAGGATGTAACGACCGTGAATTTTGTATGGCTTTGTAATATAAGCTTATGAATATTATTTAATAAAAAGAATTTTTATTAATATTATTCTATGTGATGTGATTAAAGGTTATGTAATAATCTAGATTATGTATTTGCAATGATATTAAGTGTTGTTATTTGATAGGACTTATTAAAATATTTTCGGAGAAATACCGCTAAAATTCTATTCGCGGGTTTACTATTCGCGTGGGCACTATTCGCCCCAAAAACGTCTTTTTCGTTTATTTCGACTTTTCTAATTTTGTCATGGTGTTAATGTAATTGATTAATAATCCAAGTGTTGGATTTTATTTTAGCCATATTGGGTGTTAATTAGAAGCCCCAAATTGCTTAAGGGTGGCCCAAACCCATGATCCATGACCCACGACCCGACCCACGACCCAACCCATGACCCATGAGGGAAATGGGTTAAACCATCAGCTGAGCAATTGATTGAAGAAGAAGAACACGGATGAGAGGAGAAGGAACAAAGGAATGAGAACATTTTGGGTACAGCAAATTCTTGTATTTGGGAAAGCAAAAGGGAGGAAGAACAATTGGGAGAATGGGAGGGGAGTTTCCCACACATGGGAGAGGCCAACTTCAGCTTCCCATACATGGGGAGCTGATCACACCAAGCATGCTTAACCATTCCCTCCTCCAAAGAAGCTCAGTTCATCCCTCTATATATACTACCCCTTGCTTGCCTTCCATTCCTTTGCTCATTGTTGCTAAGTTAGAATCCAGAAATTTAGAGAGAGTTGTGAGAGTTGGTGCACGGGTGGTTTGAAGGAAGAAGAAGAAGTGGTGTAGCAGCTGGTTATCAATCCTATTTTCATCCTAGAAGTTGCTTCAAGAGGTTAGTGTTTTGGAACCAAACTCATTTCCATGGTTGCTTCAGTTTTCAGTTTCATATTGCTTGTTTATGAGAGTATATGTTGCTGAAATTGTTTGGTTAGTTCATGAGTTGATATGAATGTGGTTAACTCTTTAAAAGCCTTAATAATGATCAATGAAAGTGGAACAATGTTTGATAATCAAAACCTTTGCATAAGGAATCAAGAATGGACATTAATGGACTGTTGGACAATTATGGACTGATTTGGACAATTTATGTACTTTGTTGTAAATATAGCTTTTGGTTGGTTATTTTGGTTGTGTTAGATGGTAGAGAATTGTTGCCATGTTCTTAGAGGCATGTGGGTAATGATTTTATTTGGAAATCTGGACTAGAACATAATTAAACTCTACTCCAATATGAGTTTGTAAGCCATGCCCACCAACTATTTGATTTATTGTCAAAGAGAATGATTTCTCTAAAGATCATGAGAATTAGTTTTGATTAATTGTCGAAATGGTGTTATATTGCTTAGTTGGGTATTGAAAGCATGTTTTAAGTCATATTGACTTGTTGCATAATAGCTAAGGCACAAGGAGGATTAATGAATTGGCCTAACCTTGAGTTTCATTGAAAACTAGTGTGAACTGTGGCCTTTGATTTAATTCTGGTAATGTTATGTTATGTGTGTAATTTTAAGCTTTTGGGGTAGTGTAATGCCCTGAGTTAGTAAGTCGTAGGCTTTGGAACGAACGCATTTCGACATCGGATGAGGGAGTTATGGCGTTTGGGAGAAAAGGTGCCCAATCTGTCCAAAATAGTGAAAACTTAGCCTTGGAGGGACTTTCGGGACAATTTTATGGCTAGTAAATGAGTCTGTAAAATTATGAATCCATTAGGGTTTTGTAGTCCATGTTATAAGCTTTCCATAACATCCGGAACGGCCTAATTCCGATTTATAACGAAGAAGTTATGAAGGTTTGAAGTTTGTATGTCAAACTGCCAAAATTGGAAGGAAACCAAGCCTTGGGGGCCAGGCCATGGGCGCAGGCGCGGTGGGGCGCCGCGCGGCCGCGCTAGGGGCTGCTGGGCGCAGCTGGGCGTAGGTGGGGCGCGAGCGGGCGCGCGCTGGGCGCATGGGCTTGACAGCTCTGACATCCTTTACTAAAATGGGCGTAACTTTCTCATACGAACCCCAAATTGGATGATTCAAGATGATTCGGAAAGCTAAGAAGTAGGACTACAACTTCCAATATTTATAACTGTGCATTAGGAAGCAAAAAGAGGGCGTCGTGCATGCACGTATGTAACGTGTAATGTTTCCAACGCTAAAAGTTATTGTTTTAAGTTCTAGAACTTGTACATTATGGTTTATAATGTCCTTTAGCTTTAATCAATGATGAGCTAGACAAGTGTATGAGCATGCTAAGCTTATGCAAATGGGGCAAATCGAGTGTGTGTTGTGCAAACGCCGAAACATCGTATCATGTATGTGTAACCTTATTTGATATTATGTTTCTAATTAGAATGAAACCTTATTAAGTAATGTAAACCAATATTTGACATTAATTATGTGGCTAATTGGTATGTGGATATGTACTTAAATGTGTAGGACTTTTGAAAGACGATTAACGTCGAGTTATTAGCAAACGCGTAAGGCAAGTTCTTCTTTAACCCTTGTATAACCCTTGTGTTGGGCAAGTTCTCTAACTCCATTCATTTACTATATTGAATGCAAGTTCCTTATCTTATACAAAAGACGTATATTGTGCAGATTTCCTAATTCTTGTTTAAGTTGGTATTGCACAAATATTCTACATTTTCCTAAATTACACCAATGTGGCGTATTGAGCAAGTTTTCTAATCCTTGTCTAGTCCTCGTGCTAGGCGAGCTTATTAACTTCATTCGATTATATTCTTACGAATGTTATTTAATGTTCAAAGTTCATATTTACGCAATACGTAGATTATTGTGTGAATTCCATACTTATGCGAATCTTTCATATTTGCACAAGCGTTCAAGATATGTTATTGACATAAACTGTTAAAGCTTTTTAAGTTCACATTATGCATGAACTGTTTACGAAGAGTGTCAATGCCATTTGATTCGGCTAGACTAATGTCCATAATTTAGAAAGCTATCCAAACCAATTGTGTTTGGTGCAGACTCTTTGCAGAGATGAACAACCCTCATAGTGGGGAAAAATATATTTTTAGTCGGGGAACCGACACGCGCGTAAGTAGAACGTTTGAGGCTTATGCATAACGCCGGGTATTTTAGGTTGATCACCTATTGCACCTATATTTGTTGTTTTGGAGTTAATAGTGTAATACTGTTAATTCTAATAAAAGGTAAGTGCCATGGTGGCCACTTAGTGATTCCTGCAATTGACACAATTTGAAATCCTTGAATTCATTTGATATTCATCTAGTCCATAGTGACTCCTCAGTGATAGTAGAGATTTGTATTAATACTTGAGGAATCTTACTCTTGATTATGTATTATCCTTATTGTTATACTTGCTGGGCAAACTTGTTGCTCACCCTTGCTTTCCTTAAAACATTTCAGTGGTTACCCATAGAGGCGAGAGCTTGGGAAAGGATAAAGGCAAAGGCAAAGCCACGAATTAGCTTTGTCCTACTATGTTATGATTATGCTATGTTTTAAGACTCGTTTAGAAATTATGTATTAAGTTATGTCATGTATTCAGACTTATGTATTAGACCTTTTGTATTATGTTATGTCAGGTATTTGTATTGGTATCGAGACTTGGGACGAGAGTATTTATGTTATACCATTGTAAATATGTCTATTATTCCGCAATTAGTTATTAATAGTATGTGTTTGAGTGGCACAGTGATGTACCGAATTCGAGGTTAAGGCAACCCGGATTTGGGGGCGTCACAGGTTGGTATCAAAGCTATAGGTTATAAACCTTAGGAAATAGAGAGTCCTTAGGCTATAACCTTGGAGAACATAGAGAAATAGAAAGCAATAAAACTCATGTAGAGTTTACGAGATATAGACTTCGATTAGAAAGTTAGTAGTGTCGTGAAATGTATTTTCATTCCATGCAATGGATTTATATTTTGTTAAGAGATACTGATAGGTTTTGTTTGTTTTGTCTTGTGTTTGTAGTATGCCAGAGATGGGCGAGCCAAGCAGAATTATGGAGGAAGAGCCACGTGACATCCATGTGGTGTTCGAGTCACCCCTTATAGTTGAGCCTATTACGGCAGTACCCCCAGCCGAAGAGGACTATATGATGGAGTCTGACCCGGAGGAAGACCCGGAGGAGAACTTCGAGGAAGACCCCATAGGCAGTGATCCCTTAGATGAACCAGGAGAGGTGCCCCATGATGGTACCACATATGAAGATGATCTGTTAGGGGAGTATGCTGATCGCATCATCGAGCTAGAGGACACAGTCCGAGAGTTGGAGCAGGAAGCTCAGGGACGACATGAGGTCTCTGTGCAGTTAGGGGCTATGGTCTACCGTCTCATGGCAAGGAATGTAGAACTGGTAGGAAATCTAGAGCAGTCCGAGCAGCAGGCAGGAAGCCTACAGGTGGAGAAGGAGGCTTTGCGAGCCCAGCTAGAGGTAGAAGTAATTGACCGCATCCAAATTGAGGAACAGCGGGATGACGCCTTAGAGCGAGCTGATGACTTAGAAGGTGAAGTGAGAAGGAAGAGGAGGAAGATGAACCGGATGGGCTATGCATTCAGCACGGCTATCGGTAAGTGGATAGATGGTGTCTGGCATTATCCGGCCGAGGAGGGGCAGACTTGCCACACTCTGAGCCGAGATCTGATGGTCCGTATGGGACATTTGGAGTATAACCGCGCCGTGGAGCGCAGTATGCTTGGATAGACTAGTCAGTTATGTGTCTAGCAATACACGATTTTGTTTATGTTATCCCGACCTTTTGTATTATGTATGGGATAAGTTTTGTATACCCCAAGTCTTTATGCTTGACAGAGGGTACTATGTTTGTAAATCCCCATCTTTTGTGTATTAGGGGGTGAATGGTGACGTTTATAGCGGTGTGCTATAGGACAATCACGTATGATGTACTGGCTATTAACTTATCAATGAAACGTTCTTATTAAATGTGTTGTTTAATTGTTAAATTACTTGGTAAACATTTGCATGGTATGGTGAGATAGTAACAGTTAGTTTCATTCCATTAAACAGAAGATGCCACCGCGTAGAATACCCATTCAACGAACCCCTCAAGGGTCAGTGAATAATGAAGGAGGCCAAGCAGACCCCATGCAACGGCTAGCAGACCTACTTGAGGGAGTGTTCCAAGACAGGAATGCAGGACCCGGAAACCCAATTCCCCCAGTTGTCCCGATAGCAAATTTTAAAGACTTCAAAAGTGTGGGACCCCCAGAGTTCAAAGGGACGACTGACCCGATAGAGGCCCAGTCTTGGGTTAAAGAAACCGAGAAGGCTTTTACCATTGCACACGTGGGAGAGGACCAGAAGACTGCATTCGCCACCTATATGATGAAGGGAGAGGTGAACTATTGGTGGGAAGCCAATCAACAACGGGCCAGAGAAGGTGTAGTACCGTGGGAAAAATTCAAGGAACTGTTCTTCGAGAATTACTTCCCGAAGAGCATGAAGAGTCGGATGGAAGTGAAATTTCTGGAACTTAAGCAAGGGGATATGACAGTGGCACAATACGCCGCCAAATTTAATGAACTCGCACGCTTTGCGCCACACCAAGTGGATACGGAAGAGCGGAAGGCACAACGGTTCGAACAAGGGCTAAAGCCATGGGTGTACAGTAAGGTGTCGGTGCTCCAAATCGAGACCTTTAATGCACTCCTAGAGAAGGCCATCATAGTTGAGGGTGGAAGTGAGACCTTGAGCCAATATAACAGGGAAAGGAAGAATAAGAAAAATGGAGGCGACCATCGTGGAGGAAGTAGTAGCGGAGGAAGCAACCTGGGGAAGAGAAAGTGGGATAACAACAACAATAGTACCAGCAATAATCCGACCGGAAGCAATCAGGGAGGATTCAAAAAGAGAATCAAGGCATGTTCAAAATGTGGGAAAAATCACCTGGGAGAATGTTGGAAGGGACGCAGTGTCTGCTATAACTGCGGTCAGGAGGGACATATAGCACCAAAATGCCCAAATCCGAAGAAAATCCGTGGATGTTTCACTTGTGGATCGACCGAGCACCAGATCAAGGACTGCCCCCAAAAAGGAAGCAGCGGGGGGAGTGGCTACAAAGGGGGAAGCAATAAGCCGGTGACTGGTGGGCCTGTTCAGCCTAGTCGACCAATCGCCAGGACATTCAACATAACGGCCCAGGATGCCATAGCTTCGAGGGACGTGGTGTCAGGTATTATCCCGATCAATGATATAAATACTTATGTATTATTTGATTCGGGTGCTACCTATTCGTTTGTATCTGAGGAATTTGCTAGTCGATTGAATTTACCCCAGGAGCGACTAGATAATCCCTTGAGCGTAGAAATTGCTAATGAGGAGATAATTCTCGTAGAGTTCATATACCGTGATTGTGATGCTGAAATTAGGGGTCATAACCTAAAGATAGATTTGATCCCGATTAAATTAGGAGAGTTTGATATAATACTGGGAATGGATTGGTTGTATAACCATGCAGCAATAATTGACTGTCAAAAGAAAAGTGTGAACCTTCGGACCCCAAATCGGTCGAGGGTAGTATTTAATGGTAGCACATCGCTTAGACGATCGTGTTGTCTTACGATGATGCAGGCCAAGAAATTACTAAGAAAAGGGTGTGTAGGCTATTTAGCCTATATTGTAGACACAAAGAAGGAGGGAGTAGAAATAACAGATATACCGATAGTGAAGGACTTTCCAGACGTGTTTCCAAGCAATTTACCCGGTCTACCGCCAGACAGGGTTATTGAGTTTGCAATAGATTTAGCACTAGGGACGGCACCAATTTCGAAAGCCCCGTATCGCATGGCGCCAGTGGAAATGAAGGAATTGTTGATCCAACTTCAAGAATTGCTGGACAATGGGTATATTCAACCGAGTGTGTCCCCTTGGGGAGCACCGGTCTTGTTTGTCAAAAAGAAGGACGGAACGATGAGGCTTTGTATCGACTACCGAGAGTTGAACAAGGCAACGATCAAGAACAAGTATCCGTTACCAAGAATCGATGATCTTTTCGATCAACTTCAAGGAGCGAGGCATTTCTCGAAGATAGATTTGAGGACCGGATATCACCAGTTGAAGGTGAGGAAGGAGGACGTGCCAAAGACCGCGTTTCGAACGAGGTATGGGCACTATGAATTTTTGGTGATGTCTTTCGGTCTGACGAACGCGCCAGCAGCATTTATGGATTTGATGAATCGAATTCTCAAGCCATACTTAGACAAGTTTGTGGTAGTTTTCATCGACGACATCCTAATCTATTCAAAGACCGAAGAGGAGCACGCCGACCATCTGAAGGCGATACTAGAAACGCTGAGGAAAGAGAAGTTGTACGCAAAATTTTCTAAATGTGAATTTTGGATGGAAAGGGTACAATTTCTGGGGCATGTGATAGACAAAGATGGGATCTCAGTGGATCCTTCGAAAGTGGAAGCAGTGAGTAACTGGGATCAACCGAGGACGCCAACGGAGGTGCGAAGTTTCTTAGGGTTAGCCGGGTACTATCGACGATTTATCCAGTACTTTTCTAAGATAGCGACCCCGTTAACTAATCTAACGAGGAAGACTGTGAAGTTTGTGTGGAAGGAGAAGTGTGAGGAAAGCTTTACGGAGTTGAAGAAGAGATTGAGCGAGGCACCTGTGTTATCCCTACCGGATGATACAGGAGGTTTTGTAGTGTATAGTGATGCGTCACACTGAGGTCTTGGTTGTGTTCTAATGCAGCATGGCAAGGTCATTGCGTATGCGTCACGTCAATTGAAGGACTATGAAAAGCGATACCCTACCCACGACTTGGAGTTAGCCGCGGTAGTTTTTGCCCTGAAAATTTGGAGGCACTATCTTTATGGGGAGAAATGTGAGATATATACGGACCACAAAAGTCTGAAGTATATCTTCACATAGAAAGAGCTCAATATGCGACAAAGGAGGTGGTTGGAATTAATCAAGGATTACGACTACGAGATTCCTTATCACCCGGGGAAGGCAAACGTAGTAGCAGATGCGTTGAGTAGAAAGGGAAGGGAGAGCTTGTTCAGGCTGACAACACAGGAGGAGCTAGTGAAGGAAATGACGCGACTAGAGATAGAAGTGAAAAGTCCGAGAAGGGCAGCAGAGCGCTTATTCGTAATGGAAGCTCATCCGACGTTGCTAGATAAAGTAAAGGAGGCACAGAGAAATGATGAGGAATGTGAGAAGATAAAGGAAAGAGTAGCAGAAAACGATGAAGACAAGTTCAGATTGGATAAAGATGGTATCTTGCGATTTGAAGTACGTGTGTGGGTGCCAGCCATGACCGAACTAAGAGAGGCAATCTTGCATGAGGCACATAACTCGCCATATTCTGTTCACCCAGGAAGCACAAAAATGTACAGGGATCTTCGTCAACATTTTTGGTGGCCAAATCTGAAGCGAGAGGTGGCAGAGTATGTCAGTAAGTGTCTCACCTGCCAACGGGTCAAGGCAGAGCATCAGAGACCAAGTGGACTACTTCAACCACTTAAGATACCAGAATGGAAATGGGAACACATTACGATGGATTTCGTAGTGGGGCTTCCAAGCGCACAGAAGGGCTATGATGCAATTTAGGTTATTGTGGAACGATTGACGAAGTCAGCGCACTTTCTACCGATAAGGATACGATTCAATTTAAATCAGTTAGCAAAGTTGTATATACAGGAAGTTGTTTCAAGACATGGAGTGCCGGTGTCAATCGTTTCTGATCGAGATCCGCGCTTCACGTCAAATTTTTGGAAGAGCTTACAAGAAAGAATGGGGACACAGCTGAGGCTAAGTACTGCTTATCATCCTCAAACTGACGGACAGAGTGAACGAACAATACAAACGTTGGAGGACATGCTTAGAGCTTGTGTGATGGATTTCAAAGGAAACTGGGATGACCACTTACCCCTCGTGGAATTCGCTTATAATAACAGTTATCACGCAAGTATCGGTATGCCGCCGTACGAAGCTCTCTACGGAAGAAGGTGCAGAACACCGTTATGTTGGGATGAAGTCGGAGAGAGACGACTGTTGGGACCAGAACTAGTTCAGCAAACGGCAGATATTGTTGGCACAATAAGAGCCAGATTGGTAGCAGCCCAAGATCGGCAGAAGAAATACGCAGATTTGCACCGTCAAAGCCGAGAGTTTGAAAGTGGTAGTTTTGTGTTTTTGAAGGTATCTCCCTGGAAGGGGAAGATCCGATTCGGCAAGAAAGGAAAGTTGAGTCCGAGGTTCGTAGGACCGTTTGAGGTCTTGAGAAGGGTAGGCGAAGTGGCGTACGAGGTAGCTTTACCTCCCGAGCTGGAGCACATCCACAATGTGTTCCATGTCTCAGTGTGACGCCCCCAAATTCTCTACTCTCTCTGTAGCAGAACTTGTGCTCACGTGGAACTATACAACTGTAAATACTCAATAATATATGACTTCTCTCTATCCAAGATTCACAGTATCCCATAACAGGTACTAGTTCTGGCCAGAACGTTGTCTATGTTTGGATACCCTCACTCAGATGTATAGTTCATAAAGACATCATATTTAACTTAGTACAACTATTCTAAATAATTTAAAGATCAGAGTATAACGCATTCTAAGACATAAAGGATCATAATATATTACATAATATTTTGTTCGGTTACAACATTCGTTATACTAAGTTATTACAACAACAAGTCTTTAAACGACTTAAAGTATTCAACAACAGAAATAAAGCTAATAAGCATGACTTTTCCCCTTATCAGTCCCAGACGTGCCAGGGATATCATTTACAGCTGCAAAAGAAGATATGCGCAAGAATGAGCTACAAATGCTCAGCAAGTTCATTTAAAAATGTAAACACAATGTGTTTGAGTTGAACGATGACAAATGATGTATAACTGAGGGTTCTGTACATGAACCAAACAATTCAATATGTTCTATCAGTCTTCAATGACTTAGAACCATATGAGTTCGGATATCTGGTAGGGGATCAGCCTAACTAATATCTTAGGAGTATGCATATCATCCTACCACATTTTTGGTCAATTTAAGTTAATTGCCAATATTGGACAATTCATTGAATTGCCAATTTAAACCTTATTTGAAGGTTTGTCGGACCACCTTCCATCCACGGTGTCCCTATTACTCAGTATAGATGTCGTACCAAAACAATTTGGTTTGACACAACAAATTTAAGCTCAAACAATCAATAAATGATTTCATTTCTTAAGTTATGCTGAACAAGTAACAATAACTTCACAATAATTGATAGCAAGACATAAATGAATTGCTTAATATAAATTGAGAAAAAGTTAGGACACTTGCCTTTGCGTAGCTTACTATAATTTAGTACGATCGGTCAACGTACGTAGTCTACGTATACCAATAATAAGCGTTAGCACGTATATAAACATGTATCACACTAATCTAGACAAGTTTCATTAAGGTTCGACGTTGATTCGGTATCTCGGTCGCGTCCTTAATGGCTAAACACATAGATTGTTCGATAAAACTTCATTTGGAAGTCTAATTATTAGTCTAATTAATTTAATTATTATTTATAATACTTTTAGAAGCTTAATTTTATTTTTAAATAATTTTTATAAGCTTGGAAGTATTTTTAAATAATTTTATAAGTTTAGGAATATTTTTAAATAATTTAATTATCATTTAGAATAATTTTAAAACATTTAATATGTTATTTAAATACATTATTTGCCATTTAGAATATTTTTAGATACTTAAAATATTATTTAAATGATTTATTTATCATTTATAATATTTTTAGAAAGATAGAATATTATTTAAATGATTTATTTTATCATTAATAATATTTTTAGAATTTATTTTATCATTAAAATAGTTTATTTATTACTTATAATAATTTTCAAAACTTAATTTGATATTTAAATGATTTAATTATCATTTATAACATTTTTAAATACTTAATATATTATTTAAATGATTTATTTATCATTAATAATATTTTTAAATATTTAATATTTTATTTAATTATTATATATAATAATTTTATTTACCTTAATATCATTTTTAAATAATTAATATAATTATTTAAGAATTTAATATCATTTTTAAATAATTAAAACCATTATTAAATGATTTATCATAATTATTATTTATTATTTAATTAAATTAAATAATATATCAGAATATATAAAAATATTAAAAATAATTTTTTTTATAATTAAAAATGAATTTTCGAATTTATTTATTAATTATTAATAATTATTTATTATTTATTTATTATTTTATAATTTATTTAATTAATTTTTATTTTATTTTTATTAAAAATCCGTCGCTAAAGGGCTTTAGCGACGGTCTGCTTAGTTTCTTAGGTTTTTGGGTTTGGGTTGAAGACTGTCGCTAAAGGTGTTCTTCAATGAAGAACAGTTGGTCAATGTCCAGTTGGGACTTTTGACCTCAAATTAATCTCAGCTCGTTTGATGTTTGTTCTTGATTTTTGTTTGTTGTTCTAGCCAACATGGCAGTGTACAACGACATATCAATTTTCATCTCAAATTATATCATAACATGCTTTGAATTTGATGGTCAAACCACCGGGTTCAAACTGTTCTTGAGTTTCTGGGTTACCCAAAAACTCAAGCAGTCATAGTAAGTCAACATGGTTTGACCATGAATAACTTTGATTCCAGGTTAGCTAAATGTGTTTTGATGCTTTATACTTGTAGATTACATGGCAAAGAAGAGCTATAAACATTAAAACCTCTAAAATTATATCATTAAGGCATGATCTGGGTTGTCCAAAAGTCTGACATCAAACTGTCAGACATTCATATGATTTCTGGGTTACCCAAAAATCAGTCTATCATGGTCGGTCAATGGGTTTTGACCAATAATAACTTTCACCCTAGAGATAATTTAACCATTCTACCAATTGGATCTTAAAGCTAACATGGCATACTACTGATTCAAGCTTTAAAACACATCAAACAAACATTTTAAGCCGATCAAAAGCTCTGACAAAAAGGCCTGTCGGACTGTTCTTGACTGCCAAGAACAGTTTGAGTTTTTGGCTTGATTTTCATATCTAGATGTTATGTAAACATGTTTTAACCGCCCAGATCACTAAATAACATATTAATAAGGATTCCTAAACATCTAAAACACAAAATTTTTGCAGGCTTGAAGATCAAACATAAATTAGGGTTTTGTGCACCTTTTTCTTTAAAATTTGATTTCTGGCTTCTGATTCTGAGCTTGTGATTGGTAGGGTTTGTTTAGGCTGGTAATATGAGTGTATAAGCTTTGAAATTTCGTAGGTTTAAAGCTCAACATCTCATTTTATTTATAGCAACTTGAATTAGGGTTTTCTAGGGTTTAATTCCAAATCTGGCCACCAAAAATATCTTCCCACTTAACTTGTGCTGCTTATAAGCTGGTGTGATTCACCTACTTGTGCTGGAATGTGTCAAGCACAAGCTTGCACACTCCTAGCTTCATTTTCATTGGCTAGGATTTATTTTTGATTTATTTTACTTACTAATTAAAATTAGATTTTTGTTAATTATGTTTATAATGTTAATTTAAGTTTATTAATACCCTAATTATGATTATATATCATAATTAAGGTTTTACATTTCATAATTTAGGGTTATTGAACCAAATTAGGGTTTTAGGGTTTCTAATTAGGATTTAGGGTTTTCAATTCCACAATTAGGGTTTTCAATCTTTTGTTTAAGGTTTAGTTTAATCTTAATGATTCATAATTAACATTATGATTCATTATTTAAATCTTAATTATATTAATTAAGATTATTGTACAATAATTAGGATTTTAATTAATCAATTCAGACAATTATTATCAATTAGGGTTTTCAACTTAGGGTTTCTATTTCCGTGTAACATTTGAAACCCTATTTAACTTATTTTAAAATTTTATCAGTTAATATAATATTATATTAATGTCGAAGCACGACAAATCACTTCGTCATTTCCAAGCACGACACAACAGCTTACAAAAATAATTTGCTGAGACGCTTCTTAGTGAATTCGCCAGAAGCACGACAAATCATTTTGTCTGATTAAGCACGACACAGTTGCTTGGCGAAAATTTTTTTATTTGACCTAATTGTTTAATAAAATACACCATCACATAATACAAAGTCAGATCATGAAATTTCATTTATTAAACACATAATTTATATATACCGATCTTATTAGGGTTTAGAATATTACACTCAGTGCTACGACCATATAAACCCGATTACAAGCACGTTATATCCTATGAGCCCGTCCAGATCGAGAAGGATCTCACGTACGAGGAAATTCCTATTCAGGTAAATGATAGGAAGGAGCAAGTATTAAGGAATAAAGTTATACCTTCTGTGAAGGTAGTTTGGCGAAATCACGATGTCGAGGAGGCTACGTGGGAGTTAGAGGATAAAATGAAGAAGAATTATCCCCATCTTTTTGCTTAGTTGTAATTCTGGGGACAGAATTCTTATAAGGAGGGGAGGATGTAACGACCGTGAATTTTGTATGGCTTTGTAATATAAGCTTATGAATATTATTTAATAAAAAGAATTTTTATTAATATTATTCTATGTGATGTGATTAAAGGTTATGTACTAATCTAGATTATGTATTTGCAATGATATTAAGTGTTGTTATTTGATAGGACTTATTAAAATATTTTCGGAGAAATACCGCTAAAATTCTATTCGCGGGTTTACTATTCGCGTGGGCACTATTCACCCCAAAAACGTCTTTTTCGTTTATTTCGACTTTTCTAATTTTGTCATGGTGTTAATGTAATTGATTAATAATCCAAGTGTTGGATTTTATTTTAGCCAAATTGGGTGTTAATTAGAAGCCCCAAATTGCTTAAGGGTGGCCCAAACCCATGATCCATGACCCACGACCCGACCCACGACCCAACCCATGACCCATGAGGGAAATGGGTTAAACCATCAGCTGAGCAATTGAATGAAGAAGAAGAACACGGATGAGAGGAGAAGGAACAAAGGAATGAGAACATTTTGGGTAGAGCAAATTCTTGCATTTGGGAGAGCAAAAGGGAGGAAGAACAATTGGGAGAATGGGAGGGGAGTTTCCCACACATGGGAGAGGCCAACTTCAGCTTCCCATACATGGGGAGCTGATCACACCAAGCATGCTTAACCATTCCCTCCTCCAAGGAAGCTCAGTTCACCCCTCTATATATACTACCCCTTGCTTGCCTTCCATTCCTTTGCTCATTGTTGCTAAGTTAGAATCCAGAAATTTAGAGAGAGTTGTGAGAGTTGGTGCACGGGTGGTTTGAATGAAGAAGAAGAAGTGGTGTAGCAGCTGGTTATCAATCCTATTTTCATCCTAGAAGTTGCTTCAAGAGGTTAGTGTTTTGGAACCAAACTCATTTCCATGGTTGCTTCAGTTTTCAGTTTCATATTGCTTGTTTATGAGAGTATATGTTGCTGAAATTGTTTGGTTAGTTCATGAGTTGATATGAATGTGGTTAACTCTTTAAAAGCCTTAATAATGATCAATGAAAGTGGAACAATGTTTGATAATCAAAACCTTTGCATAAGGAATCAAGAATGGACATTAATGGACTGTTGGACAATTATGGACTGATTTGGACAATTTATGTACTTTGTTGTAAATATAGCTTTTGGTTGGTTATTTTGGTTGTGTTAGATGGTAGAGAATTGTTGCCATGTTCTTAGAGGCATGTGGGTAATGATTTCATTTGGAAATCTGGACTAGAACATAATTAAACTCTACTCCAATATGAGTTTGTAAGCCATGCCCACCAACTATTTGATTTATTGTCAAAGAGAATGATTTCTCTAAAGATCATGAGAATTAGTTTTGATTAATTGTCGAAATGGTGTTATATTGCTTAGTTGGGTATTGAAAGCATGTTTTAAGTCATATTGACTTGTTGCATAATAGCTAAGGCACAAGGAGGATTAATGAATTGGCCTAACCTTGAGTTTCGTTGAAAACTAGTGTGAACTGTGGCCTTTGATTTAATTTTGGTAATGTTATGTTATGTGTGTAATTTTAAGCTTTTGGGGTAGTTTAATGCCCTGAGTTAGTAAGCCGTAGGCTTTGGAACGAACGCATTTCGACCTCGGATGAGGGAGTTATGGCGTTTGGGAGAAAAGGTGCCCAATCTGTCCAAAATAGTGAAAACTTAGCCTTGGAGGGACTTTCGGGACAATTTTATGGCTAGTAAATGAGTGTGTAAAATTATGAATCCCTGAGGGTTTTGTAGTCCATGTTATAAGCTTTCTATAGCCTCCGGAACGGCCTAATTCCGATTTATAATGAAGAAGTTATGAAGGTTTGAAGTTTGTATGTCAAACTGCCAAAATTGGAAGGAAACCAAGACTTGGGGGCCAGGCCATGGGCGCGGGCGCGGTGGGGCGCCGCGCGGGCGCGCTGGTGGCTGCTGGGCGCAGCTGGGCGTAGGTGGGGCACGCGCGGGCGCGCGCTGGGCGCATGGGCTTGACAGCTCTGACATCCTTTACTAAAATGGGCGTAACTTTCTCATACGAACCCCAAATTGGATGATTCAAGATGATTCGGAAAGCTAAGAAGTAGGACTACAACTTCCAATATTTAGAACTGTAATTTAATGTCTTGACAAATTTCTAAATTGGCCATTTTTAGGACTATTGTGCATTAGGAAGCAAAAAGAGGGCGTCGTGCATGCACGTATGTAACGTGTAATGTTTCCAACGCTAAAAGTTATTATTTTAAGTTTTCTAGAACTTGTACATTATGGTTTATAATGACCTTTAACTTTAATCAATGATGAGCTAGACAAGTGTATGAGCATGCTAAGCTTATGCAAATGGGGCAAATCGAGTGTGCGTTGTGCAAACGCCGAAACATCGTATCATGTGTGTGTAACCTTATTTGATATTATGTTTCTAATTAGAATGAAACCTTATTGAGTAATGTAAACCAATATTTGACATTAATTATGTGGCTAATTGGTATGTGGATATGTAGTTAAATGTGTAGGACTTTTGAAGGACGTATATTGTGCAGATTTCCTAATTCTTGTTTAAGTTGGTATTGCACAAATATTCTACATTTTCCTAAATTACACCAATGTGGCGTATTGAGCAAGTTTTCTAATCCTTGTCTAGTCCTCGTGCTAGGCGAGCTTATTAACTTCATTCGATTATATTCTTACGAATGCTATTTAATGTTCAAAGTTCATATTTACGCAATACGTAGATTATTGTGTGAATTCCATACTTATGCGAATCTTTCATATTTGCACAAGCGTTCAAGATATGTTATTGACATAAACTGTTAAAGCTTTTTAAGTTCACATTATGCATGAACTGTTTACGAAGAGTGTCAATGCCATTTGATTCGGCTAGACTAATGTCCATAATTTAGAAAGCTATCCAAACCAATTGTGTTGGTGCGGACTCTTTGCAGAGATGAACAACCCTCATAGTGGGGAAAAATATATTTTTAGTCGGGGAACCGACACGCGCGTAAGTAGAACGTTTGAGGCTTATGCATAACGCCGGGTATTTTAGGCCGATCACCTATTGTACCTGTATTTGTTGTTTTGGAGTTAATAGTGTAATACTGTTAATTCTAATAAAAGGTAAGTGCCATGGTGGCCACTCAGTGATTCCTGTAATTGACACAATGTGAAATCCTTGAATTCATTTGATATTCATCTAGTCCATAGTGACTCCTCAGTGATAGTAGAGATTTGTATTAATACTTGAGGAATCTTACTCTTGATTATGTATTATCCTTATTTTTATACTTGTTGGGCAAACTTGTTGCTCACCCTTGCTTTCCTTAAAACATTTCAGTGGTTACCCATAGAGCGAGAGCTCGGGAAAGGATAAAGGCAAAGGCAAAGCCACGAATTAGCTTTGTCCTACTATGTTATGATTATGCTATGTTTTAAGACTCGTTTAGAAATTATGTATTAAGTTATGTCATGTATTCAGACTTATGTATTAGACCTTTTGTATTATGTTATGTCAGGTATTTGTATTGGTATCGAGACTTGGGACGAGAGTATTTATGTTATACCACTGTAAATATTTCTATTATTCCGCAATTAGTTGTTAATAGTATGTGTTTGAGTGGCACAGTGATGCACCAAATTCGAGGTTAAGGCAACCCGGATTTGGGGGCGTCACAATAACCATGTGATGATATTGCCTAGTCAAGTTAGCTTAAGAGAATGTGATGAATGGAAAATTGTGTTAACATGTAATTTGTATAGGTGGATAGTTATTTCTGTTAGATTAACTAATGCATCTAGTATTTTCATGAGTTATTTAAAACATGTTTTGCATGCTTCCATGGATAAATTTGTGTTTGGCTATTTTGAGGGTAATATCGTCTTTATCATAAACTATGGAGGATACTTGATATTTGTCGAGTTAGTTTATGAGCATGCATTATATTCTCGTTGTCCATATTCTTACTATCATTTGGTAAATTCTCATTGTCAAAGTGCATATCTTCGTAGAATTTATTTTAGTGATTATTGTGGGAATTCTCGTTTTCAACGTTTGTATTTGCATGAAATTCATTCTAGGGTTTTTCATTCACATGTTGAGTTGGGTTTTTATGCTAGTCAATCTTTACATCATATGTCGTTAATTGATAATGGTAGTGATCATGAATCTTCAGTAGAGAAATCTTCATTGCATGATTTGCTATCATTTGGTAATGTCTTTCCCTTAGAATTGTTATCATTGCATGATTTTGAGAATGTTGTTTTAAATGGGAAAGAATTACTGTCATTTGGTATTGATTTGAAAAGTGATTATCATCGGATTGGATTAAGATATGGTTTACATACATGTTTAGTTAAATCATTGGGATTAACTAATGCATTAAAAGTTTTTGACTTAAATCATGTTTTGTATTCTTTCATGGGGAAGATAATTATTATCTATTTTGATGATATTCCTATTTTTGTCAATGCTTGGGCAAAATTCTTTAGCACTTGTTGAGTTTGTTTGTGATCATCGTCAATATGCTATTGAGTTTTTGTCTTGTGATGTTGGTAGTGACCTTTTTATTCCGTTGATGCGATTGCTTGATTTTGAATGTGTTAATGTCAAGGGGAAGGGAAAGGTTGTGATTGTTTTGCAGATTCATGATGGGTTTATACTCATCGAGGAGAAAGGTTTAGATCGATTTGCAAATCAGTTTGAACAATGCATGGGAAGTCTAAAGGGAAGTTATTTGGACTTTATTCTAGTAAATTATGCATGTGATTTTAAGTTATTTGATTTCTTTGTGATTAGACAAAAGGAACTTGTTGATTTGTTTGGTTTTGTGTTTAATCCAGGAATTCAAGAGTACTTGCTAATGCAACGTGTCGAGTTTCAAATTTTGGTATTTGATCCGGGTGCATTGAAGTGGATGTTAGTGCCAATGGTCGAGATCATAAGGGTTACTTTTGATCCAGAAATTCGTCATTGGGAGTATTTGCGAATGCACGAGATCATCATGTTGGTTTTTGATCCGGGAATTCGTGGATGGAAGTTGATGAAGCGTGAAGGGTTCTACATACTGATATTTGATCTAGGAGGAGATAGAACTTTTCATAATTTTAGTTGCATTTATTTTATTGTTTATATGTTTATGTCGTTAGGTAGAAACTTTGATTGTGTTTTGGTTTTAGTTTCTAATTTAGTTTGTTATTATGTGTTTAGTGTTATGGAAGAAATTGGCTTTCATGTGCTAGAGTATTATGTTAGTTTGGCGAGGTGTTTGAGTCAAAGAGAACAAGAGTTTAAGTTTCCAAGTTATGATTCAAAGAGCTTACATGGGAATATGTCGATTCGATCATCATTTGGAAGGAGATCTTCAATAGTGATTCATGTTAACTCGAGGAAGATGCTTGATATTGTTATTTTGAGTTTTGAGGGAGTTGGAAGTTCTATTGATTATTTTTATATTCTTACATACTTTATTTATATATTTCATGTGATTGGTGAGAATTATGATTATGTATTGTTTGACGCTTCTAACTTGGTTTGTTTGAGTGTAGGATCAGTTTTGTGGATATATCTTTTTCAAGGGGAGATGCTGGATTTAAGGACAAATCCTTTTGAAGAGGAGGGGAATGATACAATCCTGACTAGGCTCGCATCAAGCGTCATCGGCTCTACTCAAGCTTCGAGGGTTCAACAAACGAATTCAAGAAATTGGGCTAGAATTTACTCAAGGATGCTTACATCGGAGCTCAATTCATATGAACATCGAGGAGAGGGTCATTCATGTGATTTGGGATTGCTAGATACGATCTATGTAGTGAGACCAAATCAATGCAAGTCAAGCGTTCGAAATAGTGTTCATCATGTTCGTTGGTATCAGCTAATCCTTAATGAAGATATGTGTCAATTAATGCAAGGATTAGCATTCTTACGACGTTATGGATGTTATATCATGGAACAACACGAGGTTGGATTGCACGGAAAACAAACTCAGAAGTTGAGTTTCAGGGTTCTCGCCCCGGCGAGAATCGCATGCTTATTTTTCTCGCCCCGGCGAGAACTCCTCTGGATATTTTCGCCCCGGCCCAGACTGCAGCCGCCCCGGCGAAGACCTCTCTGACCATTCTTGCCCCGGCGAGGATTCTAGTTCGAAGTTTCTCGCCCCGACGTGAACAGGCGAATTGGCCTGACACGTTTTTCGAGGCACGTGGTTTTTGACAGATTTCTTTCTTTATTTTAGGGATTTACATATCTTTTAGATTTCTAATATAATTAGGATATTTATTAGATATGATTTGATTTCCATATTAATTAGTTAGGTAGAATTTGATTTCCAATTGGATTTCTATTCCTTTTAGGATTTAGGGTTTTTAAGGTTTATTCTATTAGTATAAATAGAATACATGTCTGATGTAATAGGGGGTACACTTTTTGATTAATGAAATTATTGTGAGATTTTTCTCATCTTTTGGTTCTTTAAGAATTCTTAGATTATTTTCTTAGTTTTCTTGAGATTCAATTATCAACTATTCATACAACAAATCACAGTTGTGTGTGGCGTTATTCTACCGCATCATTCAATCATACAGAGATTATCGTTTGAATTAAACGAGGGTCAAAGTGTTGTTGGTGTTCCATCCATCACGCATTCAAAAATTGCTTGATCGACTATTCCAAAGTTTATCGTCTATATTCAGGCGAGGGATTAAGGATTCGAAAGAGTTCCATCTTCATAACTTGCTGGAAACGATCCGGGCGACGACCACCTCACGCAAGCGTGCCGTGGAGTCTATCAATTCTGATCGCTGTCTTCCAGTTAGGACCATTATCGCCGACATTTTGCATATTTTAAAATATGTAAACTGCACACGAACATGAAATTTCTCAAAGTTAAGTCTAGATCTTGCTTTAGGCACTTGGCTCTGTAATTTGTAATTTAGTTTCGTTTTCTGCCTGTAATCTGCTTGTATTTGTCATTTGGTTGGTTGTGGTTTGCTGTTATTGTTATTGTTTCTGTATTTTGCTGAGCTCTATGGCTGAGGGTTTTGGTGTTGCTGTTTGTTTGCTGGTTGGTTCTTCTGGCGGTCTGTTTGGGTCTGTTTCTGCTGGCTTGGTCATGGATTGGCTGCTCTCTTTGTTGGCCTATTTGCTGGGTCTGTTTGCTGGTGTTGTGAGTTATGTTGCTGCTGCTGCTGCTGCAAGTTTTCTTCTGCTTTGCTGCTGCTTGTCTTTGGATCTGCTTGACTGCTTTTTGCTTCCTAAGTCGGGTTTGGTGTAGTAGCTGTTGTCGTTATTCGTTTGGCTGTGGTTGGGGTTGGTCTTTGCTGCTCCGTGCGGCTATTGGCTGGGTTTGGTGTGTTGCTACAGCTATTTGTTGCTGCTATGCTCTTCCTCTCTACTACTGGTTTCTTCCTCCTCTGTTAGTTGTTCGCTTTATTTGATGATGATGATGGTTGGCCTGGCTCCTGCTCTTTGGGCTGGGACTCTTTGTGGTTTGCCTGGGGCAGATGGCTGCTGTTGTTGCTACTGTCCTCTCCGCTTGGGTTTGCTGCAATTCCTTTGTTGTCTGCTGGGTTTGTGCTGCGGTTGGGTTGTGGGTTTGTAGCCCATGCGCGTGGGGCCTGCTGTTTCGCTGTGCTTGCCTTGGGCAGCCGCTGCTGTTAGGTTTCTTCTTTGCTGGTGTGAATGCGGCTCTAGTTTGGGTTCTCCTTGGCTGGTTATGGCTCTTTGTTTTGTTGTTTGTTGTTGTCATGGCTTCTTGGGCATTTTGTCTTAGCCTGTGGTCATGCATTCTTTTATTGTATTGTCTTGTCATCTTAGGGCCTGTCCTTTGATGTCATGCTTTTCTGTTTGGGGTCTCCCCCCTCCCTTTTTCCCTGTACATTGTTCTACTTTTAATACAGTTTAATTTAACAAAAAAAATACACGAGAGAAAAATAAACGAGAGAAAGAAACAGTGGAGAGTAATCCCCAAGTCCCTAAAATTTTATTTAGCAAAAAAAAACAGTGGAGAGTAAGAGTGAAAAAAGAGAGGAGAGTGAGTTGAATTTTGAAAAGCCAATGATTGTACATTCGTACAAGACGACGCTTTTAAATACTAACAAGATTAACTCTTCTTTGTCTAGTTTTGTTTTGTCTCTTGTACAGGTTGTTGATGACATACCTCGAGCTATCATTCCATATCAATCAGCTTATAGTATTCCCGAGGAGACGACGAAGTTATCAAGGCGGGTTGGAGAGTTGATGGAGTCCAACTTCATCAAAGCGGGTGTCATGGGAGAAAGCATTAGTATATGTGCTATTCATGAGATCATAGTACCTAAAGAAGATAGAATGTCGAGCTTGTTCGTTGATTTTGAATTGGTAAACAAGTATCGATATTATTTTAATTGCTTAGATAATATGTGTGATAAATTGCATAATACTTATGTTTTGTCTACATTGGGGGATGACCATGTGATGATATTATCTAGTCAATTTAGCATGAGAGAATGTGATGAATGGAAAGTCGTGTCTACATGTAACTTGTATTGGTGGTTAGTTATCTCCGTTAGATTAACTAATGTATCTAGCATTTTCATGAGTTTATTAAAACATGTTTTGCATGCTTCCATGGATAAATTTGCGTTTGGCTATTTTGAGGGTAAAATCGTCTTTATCATAAACTATAGAGGATATTTGATATTTGTCGAGTTAGTTTATGAGCATGCGTTAAATTCTTGTTGTCAATATTCTTACTATCATATGATAAATTCTCATTGTCAAAGTGCATATCTTTGTAGAATTTATTCTAGTGATTATTGTGGGTATTCTCGTTTTCAACATTTGTATTTGTATGAAACTCATTCTAGGGTTTTTCATTCACATGTTGAATTAGGTTTTGATGTTAATCAATCTTTACATGACATGTCGTTAATTGATAATGGTAGTGATCATGATTTTTCAGTAGAGAAATCTTCATTGCATGATTTGCTTTCATTTGGTAATGTCTTTCCATTAGAGTTGTTATCATTGCATGATTTTGAGAATTTTGTCTTGAATGGGAAAAAATTACTATCATTTGGTATTGAATTGAAAAGTGATTATCATCGGATTGGATTGTGATATGGTTTACATACTTGTTTAGTTAAATCGTCCGGATTAACTAATGCATCAAATGTTTTTAACTTAAATCATATTTTGCATTCTTTCATGGGAAAAATAGTTATTAGCTATTTTGATGATATTCCTATTTTTGTCAACGTTTGGGAAAATTCTTTAGCATGTGTTGGGTTTGATTGCGAATACAATTATGCAAGTGAGTTTTCATCTTGTGGTGTTGATTGTGATCTGTTGATTCCATTGATGCGATTATTTGATTTTGAATGTGTTAACGTCAATGGGATGGGAAAGGCTAGTTTTGTTGTGCAGGTTCAAGATGGGTTCGTATTCATCGTGGAGAACAGCATGATTCATTGTGCAAAACAACTCGAAAAGTGTATTAAGAGTCTACGGGGAAGTATTTTGAATTATGTTCTAGTACATTATGCATGTGATTTTGCGTTATTTGATTTCTTGGTGATTAGACAAAAGGAACTTGTTGATTTGTTTTGTTTTGTGTTTAATCCAGGAATTCAAGTATGTTTGCGATTGCACCATGGAAAGTTTCGAAGATTGTTATTTGATCCCAGTGCAACGAAATGGGAGTTCGTACGAATGATCGAGATCATAAGATTCACCTTTGATCCGGGAATTCGTCAGTGGGTATATTTACGAATGGACGAGATCATTAAGTTGATTTTTGATCCAGCAATTCATCATTGGGAGGATATGCTTCGTGAAGAGTTCTATTTGCTGATATTTGATCAAGGAGGAGATATAACTTTTCATTGTGTTATTTGCATTTATTTTATTACTTATGCGTTTATGTTATTAGGTAGTAATTTTGTTTGCATCTTTGTTGTAGTTGCTAATTTAGTTTGTTTTGATGTAGTTAGTAATTTGGAAGTATTTAGTTTTTATGTGGAAGAGCATTGTGTTGGTGTGGACAGGTTCTGGTGTAAAGAAAATCGAAAATTTAAGTTTCCAGGAGGTGTTACGAAGAGTTTGCAGTGTGTTGTGCTATGTCGAGCATCGCTTGGAAGGAATCGCTTACAAGTTGTTCTTGTCCATACAAGGGGAATGTCATATGTTGCTATGTTCTTTGCAGGAGTTGGAGTTTTTGATGATTATTCTCATTACTTTACTTGCATTGTTGATATTGCTTATATATTTCGTTTGCAAGATGAATTTTGGGATTATGATTTGTTTGATGCTACTAACTTAATTTGTTTTCGTGTAGGATCAGATTTGTGGGTAAATCCTTTTCAAGAGGAGGGAATGTCAGATTTGAGGACAAATCCTTTTCAAGAGGAGGGGAATGATGAGATCCTGACCAGGCTCGCATCGAACAACATTCCTTCAACTCGAGTTCAAGAGGTTCATCAGTTAATCGCGAGTGATTGGGTTGAAGTCCATTCAAGGATACGTACATTGGAGCTAAATTCATTATGAATGGCGAGGAGAGGATCAATCATGTGATTTGGGATTACTAGATACCGTCCATTTAGTAAGGCCAAATCAACGTAAGCCAAGGCATCATGCAATGTACGGAATAATGGAAGTTGGCTCAAGGATGATTGGAGCGGAGGTTGAGGAGTTTGGAGATACCATTTACATAGCAGTCACTTCGGGCTCAATTTCGACCTTGATCCAGCTAGAATCTCGCAAAAGAATGAAAGTTGTAGATCTATCTCTTAGCTTTCCGAAACATCTTGAATCGTCCCAATCGGAGTTCGGATGCGAGAGTTATGGCCATTTTTCCAAAGGACATCGTAGTAGAAAACTTGAGCGCCTAGGCGCTCCATTCCTTCACATTTCAAGCGCCTAGGCACTTGACAACTCTTGGGCATTCTGTGGGAGAGCGCCTAGGCGCTCCAGACCTTCATAATTCAAGCGCCTAGGCGCTTGGGACGCAACACGGATTCCGAGGACGCGTTTTATCAGATTTAATGTAATCTTTTGGGGATCTTTTCCTATTCTATTGTAACTAGGATGTTTATTAGATAAGATTTGATTTCCATATTTTTTTCTAGCTAAGATTTCTTTTCTTTATTTCCTTATAGGATTAGGGTTTCATGTTATTAGTATAAATAGGATACATGGATGATGTAATTGAATAATCAACAATTCAATATTATTCAGAGTTTATTCATACTTGAGAGTTATTCTCTACTTTTGGTTCTTTGAAGAATTTCTAAGCTATTTTCTTAGTTTTTCTTTTGAGATTCATATTTAACTTATCATATAACAAACCATAGTTGTGTGTGACGTTATTCTATCGCATCATACAATCATACGGAGATTATCGTTTTTCATCTAAACGAGGGTCTAAGTGTTGTTAGTGTTCCATCCTATGTGAATTCAATTGCTTGATCGAATTTATCAAGATTCTCGTCTCCAAATAGACGTTGGGTTAAGATATCGAGAGAGTTCCATCAAAGTTGCTTACTAGAAACGATCCAGGTGACGACCACCTCACGCAAGCGTGTCGTGGAGTCTATCACTAAACGATTCAAGGAGGGCCTTAATGGATTGATTCAAGGCATTTGGGGCAAGGATAGATCAAGTGTAGAGTTTGAGGAGTGGAATTCTAGAGCTTTGCAATTGGTCATGATGTTAAAAGCAAACACGCCAAGGGTGGGAATGATGGAAAAAGAAGATGAAAATTCTGAAACAGCAGGGTTCTCGCCCCAGCGATAAAATCAGGCCCAAAAATCTCGCCCCGGCAAGAACTCCTCTGCCCATTTGCGCCCCGACCTGAAATGATACTGCCCCGACAAAGACCTCTTTGGCCATTCTCGCCCCAGCGAGGTTTACAGTTCATTTTTCTTGCCCCGGCAAGAACTGTCAGATTTAGTTGGCGCGTTTTTCGAGATAGACGCATTTTTGATGATTTTTATTAGATTTTCTTTCCTTAATTTTTGGGATTTCAGTATATTTCATAATTCTATTGTAATTAGGATATTTTAAGATAGGATTTTGAATCTAAATCAATTATTATTCCCTTTATGGATTCTAGGGTTTCATAGCTAGTATAAATAAGTTTTATGCTTGTAATTCAACAGACAATTCAATATTATTCTGAGTTTTATACTTGATAGCTATTCTCTACTTTTGGTTCTTTGAAGAATTTCTAAGCTATCTTCTTAGTTTTTCTTTTGAGATTCATATTTAACTTATCATACAACAAACTATAGTTGTGTGTGGCGTTATTCTATCGCATCATACAATCATACGGATATTATCGTTTTCTATCTAAATGAGGGTCTAAGTGTTGTTGGTGTTCCATCCTACGCGAATTCAATTACTTGATCGAATATATCAAGATTCTCATCTCCAAATTAAACGTTGGGTTAAGATTTCGAAAGAGTCCATCAATTTGCTTACTAGAAACGATCCGAGCGACGACCACCTCACGCAAGCGTGCCGTGGAGTCTATCAGAAAGCAAATTCGAAAGAAGACGAAATTTCTTGAGCAGCAGGGTTCTCGCCCCGGCGAGAACAACATGCCCATGAAGCTTGCCCCGGCGAGAACAACATGCCCAGGAAGCTTGCCCCGGCGAGAACTTCTATGGATATCTTCCCCCTGGCCAAAGCTGAAGCCGCCCCAGCCAAGTCTTCTCTGCCCATCTTCACCCCGACGAGAATTCCTAGTATAAATTTCTCGCCCCGGCGAGAACTGTCAAATTTTACTGGCGCATTTTTTGAGCAGACGCGTTTTGACAGTTTGGGACGCGGATTTCTTCCTTAATTTTAGGGATTTCAATATATTTTCATATTTCTATTGTAACTAGGATATTTCTTAGATAGGGATTGATTTCCTTATTGTTTATTAGTTAGGATTTCTATTTCTATTCAAATTCTTATTTCCTTATAGAATTAGGGTTTATTTTTTTTTTTTGCTAAATTTGTTTGTGTATTAGAAAACCATAAAAACAAAGGCAAAGGGGCATACCCCAGAGAAAGAAAGTCAACATAAGACAGGCCCCATGAGGAACATATAAAGAAAACTATTCAACAAGGGAAATAGAATCAAAGTATAAAAGCAACCAAATACAACCAATTACAACCAGTTATGGTATGTATGACATTTTTGAACAGCCTGTTGAAACTTCGAAGAACTTGAGAGCCGAGCTTTAATCAAGTTGATGATTTCCTTAGTCAAGGCATGAGGGGGCAATATAGACCCATCACGGAGCATAAAGTTTCGAGACCCCCAAATTTTGTAAAGGGAGGTGGCGAGAATGAGCTTCAAAATTTCAGAATGCATTTTTCTCCCTTAGAATTGCTGAATATAGGCTATCAAATTATCCCAGTCAGTTGGAAAATTGGTTCAGTTTCCAACTGCCAAGACATTAGAAATTACACCACTAGAATAAGGACAGTTAAAAAAGAGGCGGTTAAATGTTTCGTTGGCAGAAGTGCACAAGAGACACCTCATCGGAGAATAACTAGAGAAAGACATAAATGCATCATTAGTTGGGAATCTTTTGTGTAATGCAAGCCAAAAAAAGGAGTATCGAGGAACATAATGCTTGTGCCAGAGGATATTGGCCCAAGAGACAACACTACCTCGATGTCGGATGGAATCCCAAATTTTGTTAGCTTTTAAGAGCCTGGTATCAACAGAATCCCAAGTGATAGAGTCATCATTTGCAGATGGAGAAGGAGCAGCAATGAAGAGGCTACGAAACTGGATAACATCGTGATGGTTACTCTGGGGAAGCACCCAATTTGAGTGGGATATAATGCTAGAGAGAAGAGCAGTTTTTGGGATCCTCGAGTGAGACAGCAGGTAAGCATTCGGGGATAAAGGCTGGCCATTCAGCCACGGGTCATACCAAAGGCTAAAGTGGTTCCCTCTACCCACATGGTAAGAGAGAAATTGTTGTGCAAGGGATCGCAACTTAAGAACTTTGCGCCAAATCCAAGAGCAGTCATAAGGAATATTGATATGCCAAAAATTATTATTTTTAAGAACTGAAGTCTGGATCCAAGAAGCCCATAGAGATGACGGTTTAGACTGGATAACCTTGGTTAAGTGCTGGATAATGAGGGCCTTGTTCCAATCCTCGAGGTCCTTAACACCCAGACCACCTTCAATAAATGACAAAGAAATTACCTTCCAAGAGACTTTAGCCCCATGTCTCCCAAGGGAAGGCCCCTTCCAAAGAAATCTAGTAAGAATAGATTGGATTGATCTGAGAACGGATTTGGGTAAAAGGAAATGTGCTGACCAAAAAGACTGGATAGAAATTAGCACGGATTTGATCAACTACAATCTACCCGAATAAGCAACGAACTTAGTTGTCCAAGAGGAGATCCGCGAAGAAATTTTTTGGATAAGAGGCATGCAATCGTTATAAGAAAGCTTCGAGGAAATTAAGGCGACACCAAGGAATCGGATTGGCAAGGTGCTAACCGGAAACCCAAGTAAGCTAATAATGAGCTGTTGATCCAGATGTTCGAGAAGAAGCACTGACTCTTGTGAGCATTTGGGATAAGGCCAGAGAACAAGGAAAATGACTGAATGCAAGAGTGGACGATAGATACAGAGGGCAAATTACCATGACAGAAAATCAAAAGATCATCAGCAAAACACAAGTGGGTAAGATTGCAGTCCTTGGCTCTCCGATGAAATTTAAAGTCAGGGTGAAGAGTTTCGTTATGAAGAATTAAGGATAAAGCTTCCATGGTCAACACAAACAAGTAAGGGGAAAGAGGATCCCCCTGCTTTAACCCTCGAGCACCCTTAAAATAGCCAGCAAAAGACCCATTGATTTTAACTGAAAACATGGCAGTAGTAATGCAAGCACAGATCCAATTAACAAATCTAGATGGGAAATCCCAATTAACCGTGTCAAAAGCCTTCCTTATATCAATTTTAAGAGCACATCTAGCAGACCCAGAGTTTCTATGATAATTTCACAAAAGCTCTTGGGCAAGAAAAATATTATCCGTGATACTTCGCCTAGAAATAAAGGCAGATTGGGCTCTATCAATAAGGGATGGGAGAGCCATCTTGAGTCTGTTGGCAAGAAGTTTAGAGATGCATTTGTATATAGTGTTGCAGCAAGAAATAGGTCTATAGTTAGACATGGAAGTTGGGTTTTCCGTCTTAGGAATGAGCGCAATGGCAGTGGCATTAATCCTGCTAGGGAGATGACATGTATTGAAGAAGTTGTAATATCCTAAATATTTATAGAACTTATAAATATGATATTGAATGACTAAAATTAGCTCTAAAGTTAATTTCGAGGACGAAATTCTTTGAAGTAGGGGTGAATGTAATATCATGAATATTTATGAGGCTTATAAATACGATCGTATATGGTTAGAGGTTAATTTAATGACCTAAAACTAGGTATCGAGAAGTTTTGATAGACCCCATGGCACGCTTGCGTGAGGTGGTCGTCGCCCAAATCGTTTTCTAGCAAAATTGGATGGTGGATTGCTTGCAATACCTCAACCCCTCGCCTATATGAAGACGGTAATCTTGGTACAATTGCTCACGTTTGGAAATCTGTGTTAGATGAACACCAACGACACCTTGACCCCTCGCTTATATGTAAGCGGTAATCTTGGTACAATCGACGCTTGATGTGGTAGAAGACGCCACACACAACTATGGAATGTTGTATGATAAGTCAAGCTGAATTCTCACAGAAAACTAAGGAAATACTTAGGAATTCTTCAAAGAATCAATAGTAGAGAATAGCTCAAAGAGTTTGATAAAATCTGAAAATATGAATGTTGCTGCCTCCATTACAATCATAAGACTTATATATGGAGGCTAGGGTGGTAGCTATGAAACCCTAAATCTGAACAAGGAAATAGCAATTAACTTAGAGTTAAATCCCATCTAGGATTAATTTTATTACAAGGTAACATAAAAATCTGCTGGAAAGTGCTGAATAAAAAGAAAGTGCTGAAACATGAGGGAATCCCATGCCAAAAATGTGCTGCAGAAAATTCAGTAAATGGCTTGGAATTTAGCTTCTGAATTGGCTCATCCTTTTGTAACACAATTGGCTTGGAATTTAGCTTATGATTTGGCTGATGCAGAATATTCAGCAATTGGCTTGGAATTTACCTCCTAAATTAGCTCATCCATTTGTAACACAATTGGCTTGGAATTTAGCTTCTAAATTGGCTGATGCAAAATATTCAGCAATTGGCTTGAAATTTAGCTCCTAAATTGGCTCATCCATTTATAACAAATTCACGAACTTAGAATCTGTCATACTCGGTTTTGAAGTCATTCCAACCTCGTTCCAAATTATTTGAATCAACCCATTGAGTCCTTCCTTGAAGCGTTTAGCCCGAGCTCTTGTTACGGGTCCAACCGGGAAGCGAACCGAATCTGATGTATGTGTGTCAATCACTCCCGAGCTAGGGATGTCCTCATCAAGTTTAAAACCTTAAGACCTAATGAGATTCGAATTTATGTGCTTAATAAAGATCCAAATGATATTTCGAAGCAGGTGTCTTGTGATTATATTATGTAAACGATGAATTAGGTCAAATAATTTTTTTTTTCGAAGCTGCTTAGTCGTGCTTACATTAACAAAGTGATTTGTCGTGTTTTCCACGATTTCACCAAGAAGTATCCCGGTAAATTATTTTTAGTAAGCAACTTTGTTGTGCTTAAACTGATATAGTGCTTTGTCGTGCTTACGGTAACAAGCTGCACTGTCGAGCTCGGAAGATATTTTCATTAAGGAGCTTAGAAGATAGGTTCAATTGCAAGCTGCACTGTCGAGCTTAGAAGATATTTTCATTGAGGAGCTTAGATTGCAAGCTACATTATCAAGCTTGGAAGATATTTTCATTGAGGAGCTTAGAAGACAGGTTCAATTGCAAGCTGCATTGTCGAGCTTGGAAGATATTTTTATTGAGGAGCTTAGATTGCAAGCTGCATTGTCGAGCTTGGAAGATATTTTCATTGAGGAGCTTAGAAGATAGGTTCAATTGCAGGCTGCATTGTCGAGCTTGGAAGATATTTTCATTGAAGAACTTAGAAGAATATTCTAAGTATTTGCTAGGTACTAAAGTGTAATTAACCTAGGTACCAAAGTGTAATAAGCCGAGCCCCTAACGTGCAATTAGCGAAACTATGTTTTCCTATAAATAGCAAGCTAAGTTCATTCATTGCTTACTATTTTCAAGAGCAGTTCAAGAGCAAAAACACTCTATATTTATATTCTGAGAGATATTGTAAGATAAACATTACTTTCGAAGTATCGAAGCGCTACACAATTGAAAGTAAAGCTAGCAACTACAAGAGGTATATTCTAGTGGTTATAATTTTTATTTTTATGTATGTATTAGTAAAAATATACTTTTACAAGCAGTTATAATGCTCAAATTATTTTATGTATATAGTACAAAAGTCTTATTTACAAGCAGTTATAATATCCGATTTATTTCTCTTATAAAGTTGAAAATATACTTTTATAAGCAGTTATAATGCTGAAATTGTCTTAAATATAATAGCCGAATATTCATTTTATAAGCAGTTATAATGCTGAAATTATCTCAAATATAATAGCCGAATATTCATTTTATAAATAGTTATAATGCTCAATTTATTTTAAATATAGTTGATGAATATTCATTTTATATGCAGTTATAATGCTAAAATTATTTGATGTATAGTAGAAAGAGTCTTATTTATAAGTGGTTATAATACCCGAAATAAAACTTAAAAGATTTAATCGTTAAACGCTTAATTGGTCTACATGAACTTATAATCGTGTAGGATTTACGCCGAACGTGTAGACCGTTATATTTATTTGTAAAGGATATACGAGGTAAGTCTTCTACCTAAGCTTTCATTTACAAGCTTTCTATTTTATTTATGCACTTTGTGCAACAACGTGTTATAAATCTTTGATATGAGAGTTATTGCTATTCGTTTCGGCATAACTTGCAAAATGAACGTTTATTCGTGAAGTATTGAATTGTTATAATTCTTTAGTCAAACCAAGTTTTCTTGGAGCGACCTCTATATGCAAAGTAAACTGAGATGAACATGTTGTTAACACACTGTAATGATTAGTCAGTATAGCGTATGTTATGCATAACATAGGATGTCGTTAGATTGATCCTCTACTTGCTATCCACGGTATGGTTCTAAGTCGAAAGACAGACGAACGGTTCTTGGTTTAATTACCACTTAGTCTTACTATGTTAAAACAATTGTAATATCTTTTGTTAAAGCTATGATTCATTAAATCCTTATCGGTGTGAGTTCAATTATATACTATGTGTTTAGACTTGTTGAGCTTTTGTATGCTCATTCTTGCGAATAAAACCTTATTTGCAGAGAGTTCAGGCTCTCCAAAGAAAGGAAAGAAGAAATGCGTGGACTAGTTTATATGCTTTCCTGATTGCTTGTCCCTTTTGTTATAGTCTTGATGACTTTTTGTAATATGAACCGGCAAAGTATGTAACTGAATATTATATCAATATTACCATATTTTCTCACACATTCTTGTCATGTCTTTACTTCGATTAAACTTAGAATTGTTAAAACATAAACAATGTTTATAAGACTATGTATCTAAGTGAGGGTATTTGGTACGCTGAAAGTTCTGACTAAGAAATGAAGGTTAGGTCATCTAATTGCGCACCAATATCGATTTATCTTTATTGGGAAGCCCCCTTAAGATCTGGGAACTATCTCTAGTGCTAGTACTGTGAATCTTGGATCTATATAAAGCTTATAAATGATAGAATATCTAATTCATAGGGTTAAAAATTGGATCGATATATATATATATATATATGGTCTTATCCATATATACAAATGAACTACAAGTTAATACTTGTAGAAGGAATGAGATTGAGATCAAGAATAGATCCAGGGAGGAAGTTAGGGAAATTTATAATTTATAGTCTGTAATAGACTAATTTAACCAATATGATTATGGGATCATTTGTTAAGTTACGAAAGAAGTACGAGATAACGTCGGACTCTTGTTCGGGCGGCCAGCGCCCGAATTCGGGGGCGTTATAGAAGTAGTGGACAGCAGCAGAGAACTCAACTCCAATAATGTCCCAACAGTGGAGGAAAAAGTTAACATTGAATCCATCAGGACCTGGACTTTTGTTTTTCTTCATTGATTTGAGCACAGAAAAATTTTCAGCATCAAGAATAGGGGCTTCTAAAATAGAGGCATGCAATGGGCTAATGTGCTTTGTGATATAAGCAGAAAGATCCTCATGACTAGGATAGTCATTAGCCAACGAGCCAAGAAGGTCCTGGAAAAAATCCACAGCCACTTGCCGAATAAAAGATTGATCCTCCACCAAATAACCATTGCTATTGTTGATAGCCATGATTTTGTTGTGATTCCATCTACTTTTGATAACATTTGCAAAATATTTCGAGTTTTTTTCTGCTTGGGAAATCCAGAGAGCCCTAGATTTTTGATGCAGCAGAGATTCCTCCAAGGATTTAGCCCTCTATAAAGAAGCTGAGCAAGAAGATTCTTGGCTTCTCAAGGAGGAATTATGAGGATCAGAATGAAGGGAGGTTTGTATAGAATGGAGCTGACCTTGAAGAGCTTTGACATTAGAAATGAGATTCCCATTAGACGCATTGAGAGAGATGAGAGCCTTCTTCAAATTCCTCAACTTCTCAGCAAGGATAAACGTAGGATTCCCTGAGATTGGAGAGCTCCAAGATTCCTGGACAGTAGCATTGAACCCTTCCAAATCAAGCATATAATTGAAGAATTGAAAGGGCTTTGGAAACCTTTGGACATGGATGCCAGTTTTTAGAATAATTGGACTATGATCAGACAGACCTCTCGGATCAAAGCAGGCTTGGGATTCAGTAATATTGCAAAACCAAGCAGGGTTACCCAGAGCTCTGTCCAGCTTCCTGTAAATAGGATTACGAATCTGACAATTTTTATTTATTTATTTTTTGCTAAATTTGGTTTGTATGAAAAATGCAAAAAAATTGATATTACAATGAAGCTCCAAGCATAGTTCCATCTCCCGAAAGAACTAAAACACCTAGTAAGAAAATAGGAAACCCAAAACCTAACCTAGTACATTAAACCTCACAACCCGAGGTTAGGTTTAGGAAAACAGCAACAACAACGTCTAGCAAATCATGTGATGATGCCCAAAGCATATACAACAATTAGTTACAAAAGCCCCTCAGCAAAACACGCAGGAGACCAAAAGCAAGCAGCCCAAAATCAATTTGAAAATTTAAAAATGTGTGGGCCCCGCATGTCATCTCCAATTCAGACTCAGTCATGCCCACGTGGGCCGCACACGCAGACACCGGCGAGATCCAAGCCGGAGAAGACCAGCCAAAGACTCCGGCAGTAGGAACACAACCCAAAGCAAACCAATTGTCGGACACAATCAATCCAGCCAAAAGAAATTACAATGAACTACCGTGCAAGGATTGAAAGAGAACAGTGGAAAATACCAGATCGGTACCATCAAAATCGAACTGGCGATGGACCAAAACAAATTCCATAAAGAAAATCTGAATCTGAACATTAAGAGAAAACAAAAAACATAAACATTCAAATCAGGAATTAACCGGATAAAAGCCATCTGAAAACCCCGAATCCGAATATGGAAAGAACAGATCCAGATTCCGGCAAAAATCATAAACTTAAATCCAGCAAACACATCCAAATCTGAAAATAAAGGATAATCAATAAAAGCATATTCCAGATCGGAGACCACACGGACGGAAATGGAACCATCCGAGCAAGCAGAACCACCGACAAAACCCTCACCGGCAGAACAGTCCCCTTTCGAGAACTCCAAACCCCAGCGAATAATTCCACCAAGTGAAGATAGGACTAATAGACCTGATGCCATCAACTCCAAGAGTTTCAAGACAATCATTAAAATCAGTCATACCATTGTCCCACGAATTGTCACCACCATCACCTTCATGAATACCCCTGATAGAATTAAAGTCACCAAGAATACACCATACAGAATCAGATGAACAAAGATGCAAGTCATGCCAAAGAGGCCTACGATCAATAACAGAGTTCATGCCATAAACAATAGAGACAAGGTAAGAAGAATTATTATCAACCAAATGAAGTTTACAATAGATAATCTGAGATGACCGAAATAAGATATCGACCCTCTAAATTCTAGGATCCCACCCCACCCAGATTCTACCATTGTAGTGATGATCATAGTTGAATTCCCAGTCCCAATGTCTACAAATAGCTTTGGAGATTCGAGAAGCCTTATGAGTTTTGACTCTAGTCTCAATCAGACCAACAAAAGATACATGGTTAGTATTCAGAAGATTACGAACAAAAGCCTGCTTTGGCTTCTTATTAAGCCCTCGTACATTATACGAACAGAAATTAATCATAAAGATATAATATAGAAAATTAGGATTAGGATATACCACCACCCCTGCCATATTTGCTTTTGCCCTTGGAAGGGCCTTTTCCCTTATGAATAGAGAATACCTTTTTTGAAGTTACCATTTTTGAGAGTTCCTTAGTCACCTTAACATCAATAACATTTTGCACCTAAGCCAAAGTGCAAAGGGGAACCTCCAGGACAGAGGTGGGGTCGGCATCAAGGGGAGAGAACGGATTAGAAATAGGGATAGGTGATACTAAAGTAGAATCAGGGCACCCATTATAGGAACCTGGCAATGAAGGAGGTATGTTATTTTTAGAGACAGTGACCCAACTCTCATTATTAGAAGTAACACCATCTAACGAAGGAGTAAACGTCTGAGCAAGAGCAGCAGGGAGGGTGACAGGACAGGGGGCAGATTGATCCACATAAGAGACGAAGACGGTAGGGAGAGAAACCTCCTTAGAAGTTTTTACCCGCCAATGGTAGTTACCCGGGGGCATTTGAGCATAGAATGGCCGAAGGACAGGTAGTGCTAGCAGAGAAGGGGTTTGTTTTGATATTCAACAACCACTTCAACTAAGGAACGGGGTCTCCCATCTTGACTAGGAATAGTCACCATAATGGAATTAGGGAGGTGAGAGTCCACCCCAACCTAAACACAAATACGCGCAAAGGGCATTGGCTCTAAAGATGCAGTATGCTTATCCATAAACAAAGGTTTACCAATGCCATTGGCTAGGCAACATAGGCCCTTAAGAGTCCAGAAAGAGTAAGGAATTTGTTTAAACTTAACCCAGATTGGCAATTTTAAGCGAGGCTCAGCATGGAAATCAACACCTTCCTGCCATGGTTGCAAAGACACCAGCTTGTTTGCTAGATACCAAGGACCCATGGTTAGAACATTATCTCTAGCTTCAGAGGAAGGAAATTTGAAAATGAAGTAGCCCTTATCATGAAGATACACCTTTTGTAACCCAAGTTTGCCCCAGATCTTGAAAGATTGAGATTCGGCCAACTTAAAAGGGAGTTTAGAGTTAAAAATACCAACCAGACTAGAGGACTAACGATTGTAGCCTTCCAAAAAAACCTCCGAAGGAAGGCTGATAACAACGGAGCCATTCTTCAAAGTGGGAGAATAGTAGGTCATCGAGGATTTCCCAAGAGCAGTTTTTGGGTGAGGAGGACTTGAAACAACTTGGCTCCAAGAGAGAGTACCAATCCCCGTGGGAGGGTCTGAGTTCCTGACATCCGAAGGATTGGAAAGGAGGGAAAAGTAATGAGCATGAGGTGGAGGAGTAGGAGAGGAGATGGGAGGCTCAGGCTGCGGACAGAAAGAAGACTCAGGAGGGTTAGGGGTGGGGGAGGAGTAAGGAGTTGGAGAGAGTAGGGGGTGGAGAGAGGCAGGAGAAGAGGGGAGAGTGTGAACGGGGAAGGAAGGGGCAGGAGGGGAGAGGGGGAAGAAGCAGAGGCATTGAATGGCTCAACACCACTGACATCAGTGGGCAGCAACGAACTAGGAATATTGTGCAAGATTCCCGAGAAAAAGTCATTTGGTGGGTACTTTAGAATACCTTTAATAGGTAAAGCAATGGCAACGGAAGAAAGGGAGCCAGACGGGTATTAGTATAAATAGAATACATGGCTTATGTAATAGGGAGACTACAATTCAGATTAATAAAAATTATTATGAGATTCTTCTCATCTTTTGGTTCTTTAAGAATTCCTAGATTATTTTCTTAGTTTTCTTAAGATTCAATTATCGACTTATCAGACAACAATTCATAGTTGTTTGAGGCGTTATTCTATCATACATCTAGCGTCGATTGTACTTTTGGTTCTTGTCTCTTTATAGACATTGGGTCAAGGTGTCGATGGTGTTCCATTCAACGCAAGCTTCCTAGCGCAGAGCAATTGTACCAAGGTTCTCGTCTCAATATAGGCGAAGGGTTGAGGTGTTGTGAGCGTTCCTCCTTCATAACTTGCTAGAAACGATCCGGGCGACGACCACCATTTAATCTATGGAGATAGAATAAATTAAATAGCTTAATATTTATTATTTAATATTTTGGAAATATTAAATATAAATTAATAAGAGGAGTCTTATTATTTTTATTACTATTACTCTTATTTAATTCCTAATAGGGATTGAGAATTAATTAATAGAAGTACTCTCACATGAATTTCTAATTGGATTAGGAGCATAATTAATTAAAGGAGTTTAATTATAATATAAACCCTAATCCTAAATAGTTTAGGGAAGGGTTATTCCTACATCTATAAATAAGAGAAGTCTTATCATAGATTAGGGTTACACACTCTTGCATTAGATTGTGGAGAGTACTTGCAATTTCTATAGAGATAGAAACTAGGGTTTTGCCAACACCCAACTTCTTGAACACCTATTCTTCCTTGGTGGATCACCTCTAGAGGCCAAACACTTGGGTGGCTAACGTTGATCAAAGGAAGGAATCTCATCGGTGGAATTCGAGGAGAACACGAAGGACTAGGAGTTGAACTTGTACCCGAGGAAGCTTTGATCTACGAGGGTATAATTCTTATTCTCTTTCTCTTTCGTATAATTGATAATTGAACACAAGGATAGATCATGGTGATGGTTTGTATTAAAATTTTAAAATCCGTTTTATCACGCTTCTGCCCTATTTGTGTAATTTGATTGCATGCTTACGTTATATATAAACCCAATAAATGAGGCTACAATGGCTCGATTTTCAGCGTGGTTAAATTGTGACATTGCAGATTTGGTGGAACGACAACATTATGTGGAGTTGGAAGATATGGTACACATGGCTATCAAAATTAAGAAGCAACTTAAGAGGAGAGGTGGCCAACGATCAAATTCTACTAGAACTTCGTTGTGGAAACCTAATGTTGGAAGGCGAGAGGAGAGGCCAGCGATGAACATGCGTAAAGTGGAGTCCTTGGGAGTATGCTGCCTAAGCTGATAGACTCCACGACACGCTTGCGTGAGGTGGTCGTCGTCCGGATCGTTTCCAGCAAGTTATGAAGGTGGTACACTCACAACACCTTAACCCTTCGCCTATATTGAGACGAGAACCTTGGTATAATTGCTTTGCGCTAGGAAGCTTGCGTTGAATGGACACCAACGACACCTAAACCCCGTGCTTATAAGAAGCAGGAACCTCGGTACAATCGACGATTGATGGTTCGGTAGAATGACGCCACAAACAACTATGATATGTTAAATGAACCAAAAGATGAGAAGAATCTCACAATAATTTCATTAATCAAAAAGTGTGTGTCTCTTTTACATCAGACATGTATTCTATTTATACTAATAGAATAAAACCTTAAAAAACTCAAAATCCTAAAAGGAATAGAAATCCAATTGGAAATCAAATTCTACCTAACTAATTAATATGGAAATCAAATCATATCTAATAAGTATCCTAATTACATTAGAAATCTAAAAGATATGTAAATCCCTAAAAATAAAAGAAAGAAATCTGCCAAAAACCGCGTGCCTCAAAAAACATGTCAGGCAAATCTGGCTGTTCTCGCCGGGGCAAGAAACTTGTACTAGAAATTCTCGTCGGGGCGAGAATGGCCAGAGAGGTCTTCGCCGAGGCGGCTTCAGTTTGGGCCGCGGCGAACATGGACAGAGGAGTTCTCGCCGGGGCGAGAAAAATAAGCCTACGATTCTCACCGGGGTGAGAACCCTGAATCCCAACTTCCGAGTTTGTTTTTCCGTGCAATCCAACCACGTGTTGTCCCATGATATAACATAACCTCTTCAGCTTTCTTGGACATCCATAACATCGTAAGAACGCTAATCCCTCCATGAATTGAAATCTAACTTTGTCGATGATTAAGCGATACAAACGAACATGACGAACACTATCTCGAACGCTTGACTTGCATTGATTTGGTCTCACTACATAGATCGTATCTAGCAATCCCAAATCACATGAATGACCCTCTCCTCGATGTTCATATGAATTGAGCTCCAATGTAAGCATCCTTGAGTATCATGTGCAAGAGTAGCATCCAACATCTCCCCTTGAAAAGGATATATCCACCAAATTGATCCTACACCTAAACAAACCAAGTTAGAAGCGTCAAACAAAACATAATCATAATTCTCACCAATCACATGAAATATATAAATAAAGTATGTAAGAATATGAAAATAATCAATAGAACTTCCAACTCCCTCAAGACACAAAATAGCAATATCAAGCATCTTCCCCGAGTTAACCTGAATCACTATTGAAGATCTCCTTCCAAATGATGATCGAATCGGCATAACACACTGCAAGCTCCTCGTAACACAACTTCGAAACTTAATCTTTCGATCTCTTTTACTCAAGAACTTGTCCACATCAACACGATGTTTTTCCACACGTAAACCAAATTCTTCCAAAATGCTAACTAAAACAAAACCAACTAAATTAGCAACTAAAACAAAAACACAATCAAAGTTTCTACCTAAGAAATCAAATGCATATATAGTAAAATAAAAGCAAATAAAACTATGAAAAGTCCTATATCCTCCTGGATCAAATATCAGCATGTAGAACTCTTCATGTAGCATAATCTCCCATCCAAGAATTCCCGGATCAAAAACCAGTCTGATCATCTTGACCATTCGTAGATAAACCCATTGACAAATTCTCGGATCAAAAGTGAACCTTATGATCTCGATCATTTGTACTAACTTCCATTCTAATGCACCAGGGTCAAATACCAAAATTTGAAATTCAACTCGTTGCATTCGCAAGTGCTCTTGAGTTCCTGGATTAAACACAAAACCAAACAAATCAACAAGTACCTTTTGTTTAATCACAAAGAAATCAAATAAATCAAAATCACATGCAAAGTCTACTAGAATAAAATCCAAATAACTTCCCTTTAGACTTTCCACGCATTGTTCAAATGGATTTTCCCAACGATCCATGCTTTTCTCCTCAATGAGTAAGAATCCATCTCGAATCTGCAAAACAAAATTAACCTTTCTCTTCCCATTGACATTACCCAATGCAAAATCAAATAACGACATCAATGGAATTGAAAGATCAAAACCAACACCACAAGATAAAAACTCACTAGCATACTTATGATACTCACAATCAAACTCAACATATGCCAAAGAATTTTTTCAAGTGTCAACAAAAGTCGAAGTATCATCAACACAGATATTAGCAAATTTTCCCATAAAAGAATGCAACACATGATTTAACATGAAAACATTTAACGCAGTAGCTAATCCAAAAGTCTTAACCAAACATGCATATAAACCATATCTCACTTCAATTTGATGATAAACACTTTTCAATTCAATACCCCATGATAGTAATTCTTTCCCATTCAAGACAACATTCTCAAAATCATGCAATGCTAACAACTCTAAAGGAAAGACATTACCAAATGATAACAAATCATGCAATGAAGATTTCTCTATTGAAGAATCATGATTACTACCATCATCAATTAATGACATGCCATGTAAAGATTGATAAAAATCTGAATCAACATGTGAATGAAAAACCCTAGAATGAGTTTCATGCAAGTACAAACGTTGAAAACGAAAATACCCACAATAATCACTAGAATAAATTCTACGAAGATATGCACTTTGACAATGAGAATTTACCAAATGATAGTAGGAATATTGACAACGAGAATATAACGCATGCTCATAAACTAACCCAACAAATATCAAATATCCTCCATAGTTGATGAGGGCATCCTTGGTTCGGGAACGAATGACAATCTTAGAGCGAATCCTATGAGCATGCCGGATGGGCCTGTGACAAGAGCTCGGGCTAAACGATTCAAGGAAGGCCTTAATGGATTGATACAAGGCATGTGGAGCGAGGATAGATCAAGTGTAGAGTTCGAGGAGTAGGATTCTTAGGCTTTACATTTGGTCATGATGATACAAGCAAACATGCCAATGTTGGGAACGATGAAAATGAGCGAAGACAAAAATTTCCAAGTTGCAGAGTTCTCGCCCCAGCGAGAAAATCAAGGCCAAGGTTCTCGCCCCGGCGAGAACCTCTCTGTCCATTCTCGCCCCAGCCTAGTCCATTCTCACCCCGGCCAAGATCTCTCTGTCCATTCTCGCCCCGGCGAGAACTTCAGTACAAATCTCTCGCCCCGGCGAGAATAGTCAGTTTTGGTTGGCGTGTTTTTCAAGACAGACGCGTTTTTGAAGATTTTTATCACATTTCTTTTCCTTAATTTTAGGGATTTCAGTATATTTTCATAATTCTATTGTAATTAGGGTATTTTAAGATAGGATTTTGATTCCAAATCAATTGTTATTTCCTTTTAGGATTCTAGGGTTTCATAGTTAGTATAAATAAGTTGATGATTGTAATTCAAGAACAATTCAATAATATTCTGAGTTTATTCATACTTGAGAGCTATTTTCTACTTTTGGTTCTTTGAAGGATTTCTAAGTAGTTTTCTTAGTTTTTCTTTTGAGATTCATATTTAACTTATCATACAACAAACCATAATTGTGTGTGGCGTTATTCTATCGCATCATACATTCGTATGAAGATTATCGTTTGATCTTAAGTGAGGGTCTAAGTGTTGTTGGTGTTCCATCCTACATGAATTCAATTGCTTGATCGAACATATCAAGATTCTCGTCTTCAAATTGGACGTTGGGTTAAGATTTCGAAAGAGTCCATCAATTTGCTTACTAGAAACGATCCGGGCGACGACCACCTCACGCAAACGTGCCGTGGAGTCTATCATTTGGTATCAAAGCTGCGTTTTCTAGCTAAGTATCTATCTTTATTAATTCGTTGAAGTTGTGAGCAAAAAAAAAAGAGTATAGAAAATTTTATTTCAGTTATTTCAATTTGTTCGTAGATTTCATCTTCAATTCCGTAATCGAGATTGTTGGTACTTATAGTCATACCTACTATAGTTGTTTGTGATAAGTTATTTTGAATTGATTAGTAAAACCGAGGATTTTGCTAGGTAAATTCGAAAAGAACCTATTAGAGAGAATATTTAGAGGTAAAAGGCTTAGTTGTGAGATCATTCGAGGGAAAAATCCTATTGAGTGACACATGAGTGAAAGTAGTATGCACACAAGCCAATCATATTTGATATGATGTAGCATATACTTTGTAATCTTATTCATTTATTAATAAAAGAATTGATTTTCTTAAAAGGCATTTTATATTATCTACATGGTGCTGTTATATTAAATGTGATAAACCCATAGTTTTGAGCAATGCTTTTAGAATCATGATGGTGATCATGCTAATGAGATCTAAATTCTAGATAGCTCACAAACTAAAATTGTTCATAATCGTTGGATTACTAAATTGGGGATTAGTGAATCCGGATAGATTAGTACATACGCTGCTTGCTCTTAAGAAGAGGATGATTGATCTCATAATCATTTGTGTGGAGACACTAAAGCAAGTATGTAGGTGCTTATTAGAGAATAAGTTCACTGAACGTGACTCGCTAAGGAATACCCACTACTACAAAACAGTAAATAGATAACGCGTAAACAACGTTATAGTTTCTGTCAGTAAAATGTCGTGGTTAAGGGTGTCATCTATTTGACACCATTATACAACGTTTTAAAACGTTGTAGTTAGGCACATTATACCACGTTTTTAAATAAAAAACGTTGTCGATTTGTGTTCCATAAATTAGTAGATGCTCGAAAACGTTGTAGTTTAATATATTAGACAACGTTTAGACACATTTACACAACGTTTAGAATGTGTCATCTATTTAGACAAATTTTTTTAAAAAAATAAAAAATTGTGGTTCACTTATATTACCAGTGCACCTACAATCTGCTAATGCCATGATATATAGCTAAAAAAGGTCTAAATTCTCATTTAAATTTAAAGCCAAAATGTATCAACCATTCAAAATACATCCCAATAATACCATTCGTTTACAGTTTCAAATTACTAACAAAAAATATACCAAACTATCCATATATGCATCTCAAATTCACTTTTCAATATAAATTACTACTATATTGAATTGTGAATTTGATTACATGCATCCACAAAATAAACCAAACTTCTAAGCTGCAACACAGTTGAATGTTCTGGTGCATGAGGCTAATTGAACAACATTTTGAATTCCCACAGCATGGTTAAGCTTTGTGGAGTTCATCTGTGAATGCATCCATTTGACGAGCAAAGCAGTATACTTGATCATTCTAGCAGGAAACTTTATCATAGGTCTGTAATCATCAGAAGTAGGTGGAAACTCCATCCACCTGCAATCAACAACTTTTCACCTCAAAGCATAGAGTTCTAAAGTAATAAATCACAAAGATAATTAATACCTCAACAAGTGCAGCTTCTTTCCGAGGAAAAGATCCAACAATAGAAGGAGAAACACCAACCTCCCTCGCACCTGCAATCATTGCAGCTTCATACCAAATTAGCAATGCATATCACCAACCTAAATCTAACTACTGTCACAACCAGGAATACAACAATACTTGCATGCCATGAATGTTTCAATTTGAAACTTAAAAACACTCCAAAAGCATATATCCAAAAACCACATTTCTGCAAGAAATATACAAACCAAAGAGGAATATCCAAACCAAACATTAACCAAGATACTCATGGCATTCACTGAAATTTTCATGCACTTCAAACAGTAAGAGTAAGAATTTTCATGTACTTCAAACAGTAAGTAATTGTTAAAAACATCCCATCCAACAAAAAGAGGAAACAATGAGGAAGGAATAATTTTTAAAGCTGCTAACATAAAGTTTAAAACACATCATAAAGGAAATAGAATAACAGACCACATCATCCCTTGAAAGTTTGATTTTAAAACCATTGAATAAAATGGTGACAAAGGAACTAGGAAACCTTAATACTAGTTACCCTGTTCATCGAGTTCTTTTTTCTTTTTCTTTTTTTGAAGTTCATTTTTATACTCAATGTCAAAAACTCGGAATGCCTCCTTCAGCTCCTCCTCGGAGTCAGTGTCCTTCATCTTCCTTGCCATGAGATTAAGGAACTTAGGAAAGTCAATGGTTCCATTACCATCAGCATCCACTTCATTTATCATATCCTGGAGTTCAGCCTCAGTAGGGTTCTGCCCTAGCGACCTCATCACAGTCTCAAGCTCCTTAGTAGTGATGCAACATGTACATATTTCAAGTCTAATTTATTGAACATGTAAACTCAGTTTTCCTAAAAACAAGTGATTATGCTTTGTCAAAGTACCAAGGGCTCCAAGCAATAACAGGGTATGCCATATATTGAATCATAAGAGAACAAATAACAGGCAACTTTTTGTAACACACTTAATGGAAGCTATTTATATATTTGTGTGTTCTAAAGCATAATTTACAAATACAAAACAGGCAATAGAAATATATGTAAATAGAACAAATAAGTCATTTTTTACCTAATATAAATCCATCCCCAAAATAAAATTTTGCAATACCACAATGAACTTTAATTAGCCTTCAACTTTAAATAGTATAAACCACCACACATCACGTACATGAATTAGAATAAGCCAGAACACTTATATTGAATGTTATAATGTTTGGCCCTTAATTTATTATACAACTATAGAGATGAAACTATCAATACACTGGAAGTTGAGGACTTCTTGCACCAACCATTCCATTGCTACCACTTCACATCTACTATATGCATTGCTTCCTACATAGAATGTCCTTTGATGCACACTGAAAATTAACAATAAAATTTATAGTTGAATTTCCACTCAAGAAGAAACCATCAGTAACTTTAGATTTCAACCTTATTAGTTACATATTGTCATGTACTTCCTTACCGAAGAGAAATATTTACAAGTCCTAGATGGAGTATAGATTCCAGCAGTCAGGCTCTCGGCCTATTTCTCATTCTATGTTCATTCATAATCTTTGACACCTTATTAGAGCCAAAAGACATTGAACTTTGCTTATGCAGTTATGCAAATAATTCTTTTTAAGATCATAGAACTGTGCTTTGCCATAAAATTACCTACACTACCATTTGGAATAAGACATCAAGAACAACGATCCTTTCCCAACCAATTAATTCTCTTAAATTCCAATTATAAGCAAACCCAATTCCAAAATTTATGCATAAATGATCTAATACACAATTTAGATTGTCTTACAAATGTTCAAAAATAGTCTTTTATCAGAAAAATTAATCACTATGACAGTCATTTTACATCAAAATATTCCAAAATCAATAAGACACAAAGATCTTACCAAACACAATCAATCTTATCTCACCATGTCCCTGCTCTTAGGCCACGGAACTGGAACTTTATATCCCCGTGGAATCGGAATCAAACACCGAGAACTGGGGTTAGGGCAATGCCGCTCCTTGTGCTCCATATGCCTCCTCCATTTTAGTGCCTTAAAGGCCTTCAAGTTATCCAAGCAGGGTATGTAATCAACCGCCACAGAACCCGCACATTTCCTCCATTTCAGATCGGCCACTTCAGTCGTCACATTGGGCAAAACGGCAATGCGTGAAGCCAGTGCGCTAGGGTTTGGGACCGTTGTCGCACTGGGAGGTGGCGGTGGTGATGAATCGGCGGAAGGCAGCGGCGGAGAAGATAAAGAGACGGAATTGTTTTTATTCAGTAACCTTGGTTACAAAGTCAAAATGAAGAGAGAAGGAAAACTGGAGAGAGAAGGATAAATGAAGAGAAAAACCGAAAGAGAGAAAGGAAACTAAAGAGAGGGAACGAAAGTGACGAGCACGGAGAGAAAAAGAACCCTAACTCACGACGGCAGAGAGAGAGAGAAAGAACGAAATTGAGAGAAAGAGGATATGTCTTTTAATTTTAAGTGTTCACTTGAGCTCCGTGTTTTTTAGATAGATAACGTTTTTTAAAAAAAACGTTATCTAGTTAAAACAAAAAAAATGCCCTTTTAAATACATAACGTTTTCTCATATATATCTACAACGTTTTGTTAAAAAAACGTTGTGTAAAAATATACCATAAAGTTTTTTATAAAAACGTTATGGTTTTAGTGTTGTCTATTTACTATTTTGTAGTAGTGACCTAATGGAGTTTTACTCGCCTGTCAATAGGAATTCCTCTAGTGATAGTAGTACAAGTGATCCTTGGACTTGAGATCATCATAGTATCTTGTGTATGATGAGTTATACTTTGACATGTCCCTTAAGACCTTTGGGGTATATCAAAGGGTATGATTGGGTATAATTAGTTGTACATGGAGATAGGTGAATGATCAACAAATAATCTACCACGTCTAGTAAAAGATGTGAATGTCCTATGTGATTCGATAAATGACAAACTCAGTAGTCCTTGGCCAAGGCAGAATGAAATTAGAAAGGAGTTTCTAATTTGCATTATTAAATAAAATAAGACTTGACAGTAAATCCATGTCTTATATTTAATTGGGACATTGTATGGTAGAAGGATTGAATTGTACGGTAACTATTTACTCAAAGGTTCTTTTGCGATTAATGTTGAAATCTATATTATCTGGAAAGTTGTTGATCGCTAAGGGGGCTTACCCTTACTGTAGAATAAATATTATTTATTTAAATGAATTAAATAGTTTAATTTATTTTTTTAAATAAGATTAGAATTGTTCTAATTGATTTATTCACAACCGGTTTAATATGGAGAACCTAGAGGGTCACACCGCAAAAGGAAAAATATTTATTTAAGAAGTAAATGGCATAATTGTAATAATAAGTTAAGTGTATTTAATTTAATCTATGGAGAAAGAATAAATTAAATAGCTTAATATTTATTATTTAATATTTTGGAAATATTAAATATAAATTAATAAGAGCAGTCTTATTATTATTATTACTATTACTATTATTTAATTCCTAATAGGGATTGGAAATTAATTAATAGAACTATTATTTATTTCCTAATAGGGATTGAGAATTAATTAATAGAAGTACTCTCTCACAAATTCCTAATTGGATTAGGAGCATAATTAATTAAAGGAGTTTAATTAGAATATAAACCCTAATCCTAAATAGTTTAGGAAAGGGTTATTCCTACATCTATAAATAAGAAGAGTCTTATCATAGATGGGGGTTACACACTCTTGCATTAGATTGTGGAGAGTACTTACAATTTCTATAGAGATAGAAACTAGGGTTTTGCCAAATACCCAACTTCTTGAATACTTGTTCTTCCTTGGTGGATCACGTCTAGAGGCCAAACACTTGGGTGGCTAACGTTGATCAACGGAAGGAATCACATCGTAGCATTCGAGGAGAACACGAAGGACTAGGAGTTGAACTTGTACCCGAGGAAGCTTTGTTCTACGAGGGTAGAATTTCTTATTCTCTTTCTCTTTCGTTTATATCGTTAATTGAGCACATTGATCGATCATGGTGATGGTTTGTATAAAAATTTTAAAATCCGTTTTGTCGCGCTTCCGCTCTATTTATGTAATTTGATTGCATGTTCGCGCTATATACAAACTTTACAATGAGCGGAACATTGATCGAGTGAAACACGTAAGGGAGTGGTGAGGAAAATATTTTTCCACTAACCTCTATTTTGCAGGAAAAATGTCTAGTACCAAAGATAAAGGTGTTATGGAAGATCCTCCAGCAAAGTTTGATCCAAAATTTGTGATGGAAGCTATGATGAAAGAATTCACTAGAAAGTTGGATATGGCGATGGAGCAAGTGAATGAGCGTTTCGACCAAATGAGTGCGTCCCAAGGACCCCAGTTTCAACATCCTCATGGGGCACGTCAGCACGGAAGAACGCATCAAAGAGAAGCTAGACAAGAGGAAAATTACTATGAAGGGGGATTTAGTGAAGAAGAGGACCGTGAATCTGACTTTATCCATAGGAGGCGAGGAGCAAGGGATAGAGGCGGTAGGAATAGAGAAGATGGCAATTTAGATAGCATCAAAATGAAGATTCCAGCTTTCCAAGGGAGGAGTGATCCTGAGGCATACCTAGAGTGGGAAAAGAAGATGGAGTGGGTTTTTGAATGTCACCACTATTCAGAACTCAAGAAAGTCAAACTTACCGCTACGGAGTTTTCGGCTTATGCAGTCACTTGGTGGGATCAGCTGATGATCAGCCGGAGAAGGTGCGGAGAATGGCCGATTGAAACTTGGGATGAGATGAAAACGGTTATGAAAAAGAGATTTGTACCGGACTACTATCACCGTGAGTTAGTTCGGAGCCTACAAAGTCTAAAACAAGGTAGCCGGAGTGTAGAGGACTATTACAAGGAGATGGAGATGTTGTTAGCTAGGGCAAACATCAATGAGGATAGCGAATCAACAATGGCCAGATTTTCGGCGGGACTAAATTGGGAGATTTCAGATCTAGTAGAACGACAACATTATGTGGTATTGGAGGATATGGTTCACATGGCTATAAAGATTGAGAAACAGCTTAAGAGGAGAGGTAGCCAACGTTCGATACCTAATTCGGGATCGTCATGCAAGTCTAATATTGGGAAGCAAGAGGAGAAGCCAACCGTAAGCAAATCCAAGTTTGAACCAAAACGGAGACGATTAATAAGGGAGTGCAAGGTAAAACTGACTCTTCTTCTTTTAGTCGTAATCGAGATATTAAATGTTTTAAATGTCAAGGTAGGGGACATATTGCGAGTCAATGTCCGAATCAAAGGACGATGTTATTACTTGACAATGGAGAGGTGGAGACCGAGGGGGAAGATAGTGATAGTGATTCTATGCCACCACTAGAGGAAGCAGAGGATATGGAAGTTGCAATATTTGGGGAAGTTTTGGTGACGAGAAGGGTGCTTAGTGCACAAGTGAAGGAGGAAAGTAGCGAGCAGCATGAAAATTTATTTCATACTAGGTGTCTTGTGAATGAGAAAATTTGCTGTGTCGTGATAGATGGGGGAAGTTGCACGAATGTGGCAAGTAAGGTTATGGTAGAGAAATTGGGGCTTTTCACAACCAAACATCCTCAACCGTATCGATTGCAATGGCTCAACGATAGTAATGAGATTAAAGTGACTAAACAGGTGTTGGTGCCATTCACTATTGGGAAGTATGTGGATGAAATTTTATGCGACGTGGTTCCAATGCAGGCGGGTTACATATTATTTAGTCGACCGTGGCAATTTGACAGGCGTGTGAAGCATGATGGCTTTACCAATGAATATTCTTTTGTTCACAATAAAAGGAAAGTTACTTTGTGTCCTATGTCACCACAACAGGTGCATGAGGATCAACTTCATTTGCAGAAAGATCATGAAAAAAGAAAAGAGAGTGAAGAAAAGAAAAATAATGAGGAAAAAAATAATGAGGGGAAAAATAAGAGAGAAAAAGAAAGAGTGAAAAGAAAAGATGAGAAGCGAAAAATAAATATCTATGCAAAAAAAAGCGATGTGAGGCGAGCTTTAGATACTAAACAGCCGATGATTATACTTCGGTATAAGGAGGCGCTTTTGAACACTAACGCTAACGATTCTTCTTTGCCTAGTGTTGTTTCATCTCTTTTGCAGGATTATAAGGATGTGTTTCCCGAGGAGCTTCCCCAGGGATTACCACCTATTCGGGGAATTGAGCATCAAATTGACTTCATACCCGGTGCAACCATTCCAAATCGACCAGCTTATCGGAGCAATCCCGAGGAGACGAAGGAGTTGCAAAGGCAAGTTGGAGAACTCATGGAGAAGGGGTTCGTGAGGGAAAGCATGAGTGCATGTGCAGTTCCAGTGATCTTAGTGCCTAAAAAGAATGGGAAGTGGCGCATGTGCATAGATTGTCGAGCGGTGAACAATATTACGGTAAAGTATCGACATCCCATTCCTCGATTAGATGACATGTTAGATGAATTGCATGGGACTTGTATATTCTCAAAAATTGATTTAAAAAGTGGTTATCATCAAATTAAAATGCAAGAGGGTGATGAATGGAAGACTGCTTTCAAAACAAAATATGGTCTTTATGAGTGGCTAGTGTTACCTTTTGGTTTAACTAATGCTCTTAGTACTTTCATGAGATTGATGAATCATGTTTTGCGACCATTCATTGGCAAATTTGTGGTAGTTTATTTTGATGATATCTTGATATATAGCAAAAACTTGGGAGAACATGCATTGCATTTCAAGTCTGTTTTAGATGTTCTTAGAAAAGAGAAGTTGTTTGCTAACATAGAAAAGTGCACGTTTTGTACGGATAGAGTTGTGTTTCTTGGCTTTGTTGTCAGTTCACAGGGAATACAGGTTGATGATGAGAAGATACGTGCAATCTGTGAGTGGCCGAGTCCGACAAATGTGAGTCAAGTTCGTAGTTATCATGGACTCGCGAGTTTCTACCGACGCTTTGTGCGGAACTTTAGCGACATCATAACACCATTGACGGAAGTAATCAAAAAGAGTGTGGGGCTTAAGTGGGGTGAAGAACAGGAAAAGGCGTTTAAATTGATTAAAGATAAATTGACTAACGCTCCTTTTCTTGTTTTTCCTAACTTTACTAAAACTTTCGAAATTGAGTGTGATGCTTCAGGTTTAGGGATTGGAGCGGTGTTGATGCAAGAAGGGAAACCAATAGCATACTTCAGTGAGAAGTTGAGTGGAGCCGCTTTGAACTATCCAACATATGATAAGGAGTTGTATGCATTGGTTCGAGCTTTGGAGACGTGGCAACACTACCTTTGGCCAAAAGAGTTCGTGATTCACACTGATCATGAATCTTTGAAGTACTTGAAGGGACAACATAAGTTGAACAAAAGACACGCAAGGTGGATGGAGTTCATTGAGACATTTTCGCACGTCATCCGATACAAACAGGGTAAGGAGAATATTGTTGTTGATGCTCTTTCGAGAAGGTATATGTTGTTGAATACTCTTGATACAAAATTGTTTGGGTTTGAACGAATTAAAGAGTTGTATGTTAACGACCTTGAATTTTGTGAAGAGTTTAAGTCTTGTGAAAAGAATGTTGTTGGTAAATACTTTAAAGTTGATGGTTTTCTGTTTTGAGAAAATAAGCTATGTATACCTACATGTTCTTTGCGTGAGTTGTTGATCAGAGAGTCACATGGGGGAGGTCTAATGGGTCATTTTGGTGTTGAAAAGACTTTATCTGTTTTGAAAGAACATTTTTATTGCCCTCATATGAAACGAGATGTGGAAAGAATTTGTGATAAGTGCATTACGTGTAAGCAGTCTAAGTCTCGTGTTCAACCTCATGGATTGTATACACCATTGCCTATATCTAGTGAACCTTGGATTGATTTGTCTATGGATTTTGTATTGGGTTTGCCTAGGTCTAAGCATGGTCATGATTCTATATTTGTGGTCGTGGATAGATTTTCTAAGATGGCACATTTTATTCCATGTCACCAAACTGATGATGCATCCCATATTGGTGATTTGTTCTTTAGAGAAATTGTGTGTTTGCATGGCATGCCTAGAACAATTGTTTCAGATAGAGATTCTAAATTTTTGAGTTATTTTTGGAAGACATTGTGGTGTAAGTTAGGTACTAAACTATTATTTTCAACTACTTTTCATCCACAAACTGACGGTCAAACCGAGGTAGTAAATAGAACTTTATCTGCATTGTTAAGAGCTATTATCAAAAAGAACATTAAAGTTTGGGAAGAGTGTCTACCGCATGTTGAGTTTGCTTATAATAGATCTGTTCACTCTGCTACACAATTTTCACCATTCGAAATTGTATATGGTTTTAATCCGTTTACTCCATTGGATTTATTACCATTACCTTTATTTGAATATACTAAAATGGATGGAAAGAAAAAGGCTGACTTTGTTAAGCAGATACATGAAAAGGTAAGACTTAACATTGAAAGGAGGACAGAGCAATATGTTAAACAAGCCAACAAGGGCCGACGTCAAGTGATTTTTGAACCGGGAGAGTGGGTGTGGTTACATATGCGGAAGGAAAGATTTCCAGCTCAACGACGTTCAAAATTGCTTCCAAGAGGAGATGGTCCATTTCAAGTTCTTGAACGCATTAATGACAATGCCTACAAATTGGATTTGCCTGGTGAGTATAACGTTAGTGCAACCATCACTCTTACTGATCTTAGTCCGTTTGATGTAGGTGACGATTTGAGGACAAATCTTTCTCAAGAGGATAGGTATGATGAGGGCATCCTTGGTTCGAGAACGAATGACAATCTTAGAGCGGATCCTATGAGCATGCCGGATGGGCCTGTGACAAGAGCTCGGGCTAAACGATTCAAGGAAGGCCTTAATGGATTGATACAAGGCATGTGGAGCGAGGATAGATCAAGTGTAGAGTTCGAGGAACAGGATTCTAAGGCTTTGCATTTGGTCCTGATGATACAAGCAAACACGCCAAGGTTGGGAATGATGGAAACGAGAGAAGACAAAAATTTTCAAGCTGCAGAGTTCTCGCCCCGGCGAGAACAACAAGGCCAAAATTCTCGCCCCGGCGAGAACCTCTCTGTCCATTCTCGCCCCAGCCTAGTCCATTCTCGCCCCGACCAAGATCTCTCTGTTCATTCTCGCCCCGGCGAGAACTTCAGTACAAATCTCTCGTCCTGACGAGAATAGTCAGTTTTGGTTGGCGCGTTTTTCGAGACAGACACGTTTTTGAAGATTTTTATCAGATTTCTTTTCCTTAATTTTAGGGATTTCAGTATATTTTCATAATTCTATTGTAATTAGGATATTTTAAGATAGGATTTTGATTCCAAATCAATTGTTATTTCCTTTTAGGATTCTAGGGTTTCATAGTTAGTATAAATAAGTTGATGATTGTAATTCAAGAACAATTCAATAATATTCTGAGTTTATTCATACTTGAGAGCTATTCTATACTTTTGGTTCTTTGAAGGATTTCTAAGTAGTTTTCTTAGTTTTTCTTTTGAGATTCATATTTAACTTATTATACAACAAACCATAGTTGTGTGTGGCGTTATTATATCGCATCATACATTCGTACGAAGATTATCGTTTGATTTTAAGCGAGGGTCTAAGTGTTGTTGTTGTTCCATCCTACGTGAATTCAATTGCTTGATCGAACATATCAAGATTCTCGTCTTTAAATTGGACGTTGGGTTAAGATTTCGAAAGAGTCCATCAATTTGCTTACTAGAAACGATCCGGGCGACGACCACCTCACGCAAGCGTGTCGTGGAGTCTATCAATAGTTTATGATAAATACAATTCTACCATCAAAATACCTAAACACAACTTTACCAATGGAAGCATGCAAAACATGTTTTAAATAACTCATGAAAATACTAGATGCATCAGTTAATCTAACCAAAATAACTAACCACCTATACAAGTTACATGTAGACACGACTTTCCATTCATCACATTCTCTCATGCTAAATTGACTAGGCAATATCATCACATGGTCATCACCCAATGTAGACAAAACATAAGTACTATACAATTTATCACACATATTATCTAAGTAAAGAAAATAATAGCGATACTTGTTTACCAATTCGAAATCGACGTACAAGCTCGACATTCTATCTTCCTTAGGTACTATGATCTCATGAATAGCACATGCACTAATGCTTTCTCCCACAATACCTGCTTTGATGAAGTTGGACTCCATCAACTCTCCAACCTGCCTTGGTAACTCCGTCGTCTCCTCGGGAATACTACAAGTTGGCTGATATGGAATGATAGCTCGGGGTATAACATCAACAACCTGTACAAGAGACAAAACAGAACTAGACAAAGAAGAGTTAATCTTGTTAGTATTCAAAAGCACCGTCTTGTACGAATGTACAGTCATTGGCTTTTCAAAATACAACTCACTTTCCAACTCACTCTCCTCTCTTTTTTCACTCTTACTCTCTACTGTTTCTTTCTCTCGTTTGTTTTCACTCTCATTCTTTTTATTCTCTCGTTTCTTTTCATTCTCTTTTTCACACTTTTCTTTTTCACACTCAATCTTTTTTTTAATTTCCTTTTCACTTTCTTTTTGTCGTTCAATTTCTTGCTCTTGATCATAATCTTTTTGTACAATCACTAAATCTCCATGGACTTCATCATGTACACTAGAACCTAACAATTCTCCTTGGATTGCATGTTCTCTTACATCTTCTTCCTCCTGCGGCTGATCTTGCTCTTTTTGTGCCTTAAGAGTGACTCGTTGTGGTTTCAAATGCTCATCCTTTAACTCATTAAACGTTCTTATGATGTTCTCAAATGATGCCGGTTCAATATACACCCTAGGAGTTTCTCTTCGCTGTCTCCATTGCAAATCTTCATGTCTACAAACCTTCTTTTCATTATCACAAGTTGAACGCCTTGAAGGTTGCTCTACATGTTTCGGAGATGCATGTTCATTCCTCCTACTAGGTTGTCCTGGAGTATACCAGTTTCTCATCACGGTTTTCAACTCTTCCCACGTCTCGATCGGATGCTCTCCATACCTTTTTCTGTTACGCACAAATTCAGCCCACCATGTAGCTGCATAATCAGAAAAATCTTGAACTGCAAGTTTGAACTTCTTGTACTTGGAATAATTATGATAGCCAAACTCTCGTTCCTTCCTTTCCTCCCAACTCAAATAAGCTTCAGGATCGCGCCTACCTTGAAAACATCTCTTTTGCCACTCATAATTATTTTCATAACCATAATTATACATGTTCTGTGACGCCCCCAAATTCGGGTCTTCTAACCTCGAATTAGGTGCTCACGATACCCAACAACAATCACATTTTCTAACTAATGCGGAATAATAAACATACCTTGTTTATTGAAATGATAATAAAGTCTTACAAATCTCGGTCCCAAGGTTCTTTAACCTTAATATAAAACGTACCCTTAATACAATAAAAGGTTCACTTAATCAAACAACATTCAAGAATAACTAGTACATAGGCACTATCGGGTATCTATTCTTGCACCTTCCCTTTTCCTTTGTCTCCTTTAGACGTTTCTACCTTAGCTGAAATGAAGATCGTGATATAGCAAGGGTAAGCAACTAGTTTGCTTAGCAAGTTTATACACAAGGGATATATATCATGAATAGACGGAAATTTCGCTTTCAATGTTCAACAACAGTATAGAATTGTGAAGAAATATGAATTATCAGTCAACAGTTGAATATTCAAATGATTGAATGCCAATTACTGAGTGGTTTGAAATAACCAAGGACATTTTCCAAGGTTCTCAGCATGTAAGCTGGACCTCTTAAAAAGTTTTGGAAATCGAGGGGATCAGCCTCTCATACCCCGTGATTTATGCATAAACACTTAATAACCAGCATTGATATCATGCCTTAAACAAGTTTATCCTTTTCTCAGCCAAGAGTTCTTACCATAGCAATTTAATAAGAACAGCTTTTAAAATACCATTGTCTTAACCAATTTAGACATGCTGGATCTAGCTGATACAAATAGCATAGATCTATCTCATAAACAATTCATGCTTGAAAGAACTTTAATTTAATTTACAGTTCAATCATAATAGAATAGGAATTCAATTGCACAAGGTGCGAATCTCAATAATCAATATAGATGTGAATAATCAACAATAATTATTCACTAACATGCTTCAAAAATAATAACTCGAGTTTGAGTTAGGGAACTTGCAATAATGTAAGAAGTTTAGGGTTAGGAACTTGCAATAATGTAAGAAGTTTAGGGTTAGGAACTTGCAATAATGTAAGAAGTTTAGGGTTAGGAACTTGCCTGTATGCTCAGCTACAAATGATTCTAGCTTTAACTATTTAGCCTTGAGGAACCTAACATAGATAATGTGGGTCTATCAATTAGTACTGCGTAGTTGTACGCCGATACACTTATTCATGCTATTTATGTAACAATTACGCAGTCCACATAACACACAGTAAATAAACTATAGTAAATCCTCTAAGGCACTTAATTGACTTTTAGGTTGATGGTTTAATCAACCATGAATCCCTTAAGTAATAAACACTTATTGAACCCTTAAACAATTAATTATAATTGTTTAATTAATTAACATTACTTGTTCTTAAGTATTATTCATTTATTAACCCTTAGACAATTTATCAAAATTGTTCAGTTAATGCGTCATTTAAAATCTCCTTATTTATGAACTTTATCTTTATTTAATTACTATTTAATATTTGTTAAACAGTAATTAATTAATTATCTTTAGTTACCAATAATAGTAATTAGCAACTAATTATATTTGCTTATTATTCAAGTATTAATCAAATAATAATTGAATTATTAATTTTAATCGTCTTTAATTATTACTTAGGATTAAATAATAATTCATTAGGTTTAGTTATTATTTAAAGCTAATCAAGTAGTAAATAATTAATTAGTGAGTAAGAGTTACCTTTAGTTATTATCTAATAGTAAATAATAACTAATTAGGTTTATTCATCAATTAAAGTTAATCAAATAATTATTAATGAACTTATCTTTAGTTATTATTTAGTAATAAATAATAACGAATTAGGTTTATTTATTATTTAAAGTAAATCAAATAATAAATAATTAATTTACAATTCTTAATCATTGTAAAAAAAATTAAATAAATAAACAATTTATTATATTTGAAAAATATAATAGCATATAAGGCTATTTTATTGCTTTTATTCATACTTAAGTATTAGTTAATAATAATCAAATATTTATTTTATTTATTATCCATTGGTTAATGATAAATAGTTATTTTGCTAATTTATTCATATGTAATTATTATTTAATATTGATCAAATAATAATTAAATATTTATTATCTTTATTTATTATAATAATTACTTACTAATTTATTCGCACCTATTTATTATTTAACATTAATCAAATAATAGTTAAATACTTATTATCTTTATTTATTATTTAGTGACAAATAATAAATAATTATCTGATTGATTTTATTTATTAGTTATAATAACTAATCAATTCACAAGTATATTATTAGCTCCAAATTAATAACCAAATTCGAGCCAATGATAGCACAATTAGTACATCAAACCCTACAATTTTCATTTCAAACGAACAGAATACTACCCAACACAGCAAATCCCAAACAATGGTTATCACACTCAAAAGAAACCAAGGTTTGATTTATAATTCATATTGCTGGCCTAATTGCACTATACAATCGAATTACCAGAACTTGAAGTTCCTTAGAACACAGGGTTTGCAACCCAAGAAATTCAGTACCAGCAATAACAGAGTGCAACATCAAATGTTCGAACCCAAGCAAAACAATACAATACAATACCAAATGTTTAAATCTAGTCAATATAATACAATCCCCAAAACCATGTATATTATAACCATCACAGTGCATACTACCATCAGCACAACACAATCGGCAACACCAATCTAATTACAGAAGGAAGAAAACTTATATGAACCCAAGTAGAAAACTATCACAGTACAAGCAATACCCAGGAACAATTTAATTCAGTACAGAGAACAAAAATCAATTCAATACCAGATTTTAAGCCCAAAAATTATATTACAATGTCTGAGCTTCACACCAGAGTAATCACAATAGGATACCATATATAACCTAAATCAAACAACACTATTACAGTGACTTAATAATCCTTGGTTATACCTTAATATCGTTTGATTAGCTACCTCCCTTCTCCTCCCAATTCACCGCCGACTGGACAATAGCAGCTTACTCTCCCTGTTCTCTCTATTTTCTGAAATTTCTATTTTTCCCAAATATTGACTCAAAGAAAATTGGCAGGGGCTAATTGGGGTTTCAATTTATAGTGGAGATTTTACCCAAATTGGTTTGGGTATTACCTTAATTGGTCGGTTAAAGACCGACGGTCGGAGAGGGGTGGCAGTCGTCGGTTCACCTCAAGCCCCATCACGCCAACAGTGTCTTGCCGGCAGGGCCTCGAGCCGCGCACTCCCGCCAATCGGTCGCCCAAAACCTGGGACTCTTGGTCCGTTCGCCAAACCCTCGGCTGCTTCGATTGACTCTTGAATCGACCGCTCGCTTCGAGCTGTCGCCGGCGCACGCCTGGCGACACCTCCTTCCCATCCCGTCTCTCGCTTTTCCTCGCTCGATTGATTGAGTTTTGGTTTGACTGATTGAGGGGCTAGGGCTTAGGTTTTCTTCCGTTGCTCTGCTGTTGATTTGTGCGCTTGATTTTGCCTGACTTGGTCTCAACTGGTCTAAGGGTTTAAGATTTATCGGCTTCTGAAAATCCCCAACTCGACTTTACTGATCACCATATTATTCCAACACCATGGGTTCAACCCGACTGAGAAAGGATTGGGCTCAGCCCAATCAATTTAATGGCTAGTATCTGCCCAGTCCACTTGGGTTGGGTCCAACTGAAAGTAAAGAGATTGGGTCGGCTAAATGAAAGGGGAAACAGCCCAAAAAGGAAAATGATAAAGGAAATTGGGGCAACCAAAATAAATAAAAGAAATGGGTCATCCTAATTAAAAGAAAAAAAATGACCCAATTAAATTAACCACCTTACATAACTAACCCAATTAATCATTTCAAATAGTTATTTTAACCATAATTCTTTATTCGAATTACTTAATCCGATAATAAAATGAAATTATTTATTTACTTTTCCCTATTTTCTTGCCAATCAAAAATTAGGGTTAACTTCTTAATTTATTCAAACTATTAGTGAGCCCCTTAATGCACAAAAAAAAAAAATTTCATCGGACCATATATTTATATATTTAAATGTTAATACCTACATGGACCCATTTAAAAATCGTAGAATTAAATAAAACGAATTTCATATATTAAAATAAATTAATACACTATTTAAAAATTCCTGGACATTACATGTTCGCTGCAAAACAAAGGTTAGTAGATAAAGAAAATTTTTCCTCACACACTCCCTTACGTGTTTCGCTCAAACAATATATCCCACAATTATGAAACGCTCGTGCATCACACAATTTAGGCTTTTACCCTCAATTGATCTCACACTCTTGCCTTTTACCGCTCTAATTCCCTCTTATAGGTTCTTTTTTTTGAATTCACCAAATAAATATCTCAGTTTTTCTATCAATTCAACAAGAACTTATCACAAAACAAAATATAGCAAGTGTGACGTACGATAACCACCAAAATTTCACGATCACCAATTAAAATCCTCTTGAGTGAAACCCCAATATCCTCAAATTTCATAAATTCCAACAATAGAACCAAATGATAGCTTCTTCAATATAATCCTACTATTCACGAAACTTATGAAACCCAAGCAATTGCAACAATAATAATATTTCCCAATAATATCAATCAAACGAAATAACTGAAAGAACTTTTGTTTTTTATACTCTTTTTTTTTTATTTTTTTTATTTTTTTACTCTTCAACAAGTAAAATAAAGGATAAGTAACCTACTGGAAAACGTAGCTTTGATACCAAATGATAGACTCCACAGCACGCTTGCGTGAGGTGGTCGTCGCCCGGATCGTTTCTAGTAAGCAAATGGATGGACTCTTTCGAAATCTTAACCCAACGTCTAATCTGGAGATGAGAATCTTGATATATTCGATCAAGCAATTTGAATGTATGAAGGATGAAACACCAACAACACTTTGACCCTCGTTTAATTCAAACGATAATCTCCGTATGATTGAATGATGCGGTAGAATAACACCACACACAACTGTGATTTGTTGTATGATAAGTTGATAATTGAATCTCAAGAAAACTAAGATAATAATCTAGGAATTCTTAAAGAACCAAAAGATGAGAACAATCTCACAATAATTTCATTAATCAAAAGTGTGTAGTCCATTACATAAGCCAGGTATTCTATTTATACTAATAGAATAAAACCCTAAAAAACCCTAAATCCTAAAAGGAATAGAAATCCAATTGGAAATCAAATTCTACCTAACTAATTAATATGGAAAACAAATCATATCTAATATATATCCTAATTACAATAGAAATCTAAAAGATATGTAAATCCCTAAAATAAAGGAAGAAATCTGCCAAAAACCGTGTGCCTCAAAAAACGTGTCAGGCAAATTCGCTTGTTCTCGCTGGGGCGAGAAAATTTGCACTAGAATCCTCGCCGGGGCGAGAATGCCCAGAGAAGTCTTCGTCGGGGCGGCTTCAATTTGGGCTGGGACGAAAATATCCAGAGGAGTTCTCGCCGGGGCGAGAAAAATAAGCTTGCGATTCTCGCCGGGGCGAGAACCCTGAATCCCAACTTCTGAGTTTGTTTTCTGTGCAATCCAACCTCGTGTTGTCCCATGATATAACATAACCTCTTCAGCTTTCTTGGACATCCATAACGTCGTAAGAACGCTAATCCTTGCATTAATTGACACATATCTTCATTAATGATTAGACGATACCAACGAACATGATGAACACTATTTCGAACGCTTGACTTGCATTGATTTGGTCTCACTACATAGATCGTATCTAGCAATCTCAAATCACATGAATGACCCTCTCCTTGATGTTCATATGAATTGAGTTCCGATGTAAGCATCCTTGAGTAGATTCTAGCCCAATTACTTAAATTCGTTTGTTGAACCCTCGAAGCTTGAATTGAGTCGATGACGCTTAATGCGAGCCTGGTCAGGATTGTATCACTCCCGGTCCCTATGGCAAACCCTCCCCCCACCTTTGCCGACTCACCCATCTTGAATACTCTTACTCATGTCCCCCCTCGTCTGTCTTGATAGAATCTACTGCTGTGGCGAGCTCTATTAGTGACTGCTCCGATGATTCGGAATTTGAATCTGCAACCATCCCTTTGCTGGCCCCTCTTGACCTTAGGGCAAGCGACCAAGTCAAAGAACTATTCTCCGCTGCATCTTCTCTATCTGCCCAGGACCGAATTGAATTTGTTGCGGAGAGGAAAAAAAACTGCATCCTTATGGACCTTATTGCTGCCCATGGAATATCTGTAAAGGATGTTCATTTGTTTTCCATTACTAGCTCTGTGACTTCCTTAGGTACTGCTCACAATGTGTCTGGTAATAGTTCTCCGAGAGATGAGCTCCCTCTCGAGCCATGTTTGCATTGGGACATCCTACTGTTGGCGCTGATTCCGTAATTGAGGAGGGTGAAATCCCCTCTTGTGATTTCTCAGCGAAGGAAGCTGACAAATCTCCCAATTCTGCTTATGCACACCAGGTGTTTGCGATTAATCCCCAGTCAGGCGTGCCTCCTGCAGCCCCTGCCGCTGCTATTGATTCAACTTTGGTCTGCGATAATGGCCCTGCTGGTGCTGATAAAAATGGAATTATGGCACAACATAGTGGAATCCTGCCTACTCCTATTGGTCTAGCTCCCCAACACCAGAAAAAGTCCTGGAGCTCTGTTGTTTCTCAGGGTCCGGCATTTCAAATTTAGCCTTATCTTTCATTCCCCCTTCTGTTGTCAATGGCCAGGTCCTCATAAACCCTCCTATTGACTTTCTCCTTAAAGGTAATAGTCTCTGGGCTTCCAGCTTGGTCGGGTATTTCATTCATTCAAGGTTACCTTATAAAGTGGTTGAACCTATTGCTATGCGCATTTGGGGCGGGCTAGGCCTGTCAAAGGTTTACTTACACGTTAAAGGTTATTATATCTTCAAATTTAATTCCTCTAAGGACAGAGATAACATTCTTACTCGTGGTCCTTGGCATTTTCCCTCAAAGCAAATTGTGCTTCAGCCTTGGAAGGAAGGGGGGGATTTTTTCCAAGCAGAATGCAATAAGTTACCTTTATGGGTTAAACTCTCTAATATCCCCTTTTCCTATCTATCTGTCGAAGGTATTAGCCTCATTGCCAGTGGCATTGGTAATCCCCTGTTTGCTGATGGAATTACATCTAGTCTGGAGCCTTTAAATTTCGCCAGAGTCTGCATTGAAATGTCAGCTGACTCTCCCTTTCGCAATACCATCACTGCCAATATTTTTGACGAGGAGGCCCATGCTCTGAAATGCATCACTGTTGATGTTGAATATCAAAATAAACCTCCTGTGTGCCCTGCTTGTATCTCCTTTGGACACCCCCCCTCTTAAATGCCCAAAAGCCAACTTCCAATGGGTTCGTAAGTCTCATCCCCTAGCTCCTGCGTCTGACCAAAAAGACCCCAATTCTGCTCAATCTTCTTCACCTTCTCCTAAGACTAATGACTGGTCCCTACCCTCTAAGGGGCATAAACTGCAAATTTTCGATCAGTCTACTATGCTGGATGATAAGGTATCAAATTCTTTCTCCCCTTTAGCAGCTGTCTCTCCAGCCCCTGTTTCCTTATTTATCTCAGACAAGGTTCCCGCCCCCCCTGATTCTTCCCTGTCCCCTTCTCACCCTACTGCCCTTTACTCTGCTTCTCCTCATTCTACTATCTCTGCTCCCTTTGAACTAGTCCATGCTCCTTTATTTGACCCCTGTCTGATTTCCCCAGGTTTTTCTGACACCGAATCCCCCTTGATTCAAAACAAATTCTTAAATGTAATTGATGAAATGAACTGCAAATACATCAAAAAGAACAAAGTTGGGATTATTATTAGTAGGGCTTCTGCTAGTGCTAGTGCTAATGAGCCAAGTCCCATGGACCCTAGGGGTCACCCTTAAAGATTTTTTTTCCATGATTAAGCTCCTCTCCTATAATATTAGAGGACTAAACCTTAAGCCTAAGCAAGCTTATGTGAAGAAACTTATTGCTGACAACCATATCTCTTTTGTTGGGCTTCTTGAAACTAGAGTGCAAGAGCATAAAGCTAAAAAAATTTCTACTGCTATTTGCAGAGATTGGAATTGGGTTTTTAACTATGTGTACCACTATAATGGTAGGATTTGGGTTGGATGGGACCTTTCCATTTGGAACGTTGATGTTATTTTCTCCTCCTCCCAAATGATCCACTGCAATCTCTCCAAGATTGGTAGCAGTTACAATTTCCTTATCTCTATTGTCTATTGGCTTAATACAGCCATTGAGAGACGTTCTTTATGGAGCGACTTCACAAACTGCTTTTCTTCTTCCAGATGGGGCATTTTGGGTGACTTCAATGTTATTAAAAACCTCTCTGAAACAAATCAAGTTGATGTTACTTGGGACAGTGGTATGCAAGATTTTAGGGACTGCATGGAATCCTTTGGTGTGGATGATATTAGGGATTTTGGTCCTCACCTCACCTGGACTGACAAACGGGATCCCCCCATTCACAGGAAACTTGATAGAGCCCTTGGAAATTCTGCATGGTTTTCTACTATGCCAAATGCTTGGGCTACCTTTGCTCCTAGGGGGCTTTCTGATCATTCTCCCATCATTCTTAATACTTGCTTACCCACTGACAAAATCAGGAAGCCCTTCCAATTTTTTAACTTCATGTTAGAGCTGGATGGTTTTAGTGACTGTGTCCAAACAGCGTGGAACAATACTGTTCTTGGTAATCCTTTGTTTATCCTCTCCGAAAAATTAAAGCTCGTTAAAAAGGACCTTATTTCCCTCAACATTTCTGTGGGAAATCTCTTGACTGCTGTTATAGCCGCTAATCAGGACCTCCATTCCATTTAGACTATTCTCTACTATAATCCAAATGACCACGCCCTGCTTGAGAAAGAAAAAGCTGCCTCTCTCAGACTTTGTAAAGCTCTTGATCTAGAGAAAAAGTTAATTCAACAGAAATCTAGGGCCACTTGGCTTGCTACTGGGGATAAAAATACTAAGTTCTTTTCCAACGTTACTAAAAGCAGATGGAACTCTAATAAGATTCTCTCTATCACTGATTCTGCTGGCATTCTTGCAACTACCTAGGATCAAATTGAAAAAGTTATTGTTGATTACTTCAAATCTATGCTTCGTAACCCTTCCTCTGATCCTTATCCTGGTATTGAGGCCCTAGCTTCCTGCTTCAATAAGAGCATCTCCTCTTCTCAAGCTCTGAATCTTACTGCCCCTGTCTCTAACGAAGAAATTCTTTTTGTGCTCAAGTCAATGAAAAAAAATAAGAGTTCTGGGCCTGATGGGTTTAATGTCAACTTCTTTCTTCATTGTTGGGATATCTTGGGGAATGATTTCACTCTCGTTGTCCGCTTCTTCTTTCAACATAGCTTCATGCCTTTTGGCATCAACTCTACTGCTATTTCCTTGATCCCAAAGGTGGCCAATCCTTCCTCCATGTCTGACTTCAGGCCTATTTCCTACTGCAATATGACCTATAAGTGTATCTCCAAAATCATTGCAAACAGGCTAAAGCTTGTTCTTCCCACCCTTATCGATCCTGCCCAATCAGCCTTTATCAAAGGCCGAAGCATTAGTGACAATATCCTTCTTGCCCAGGAACTTTTCAGGAACTACCACAGAAATGCAGGGCCCTACAAGATGTGTCATTAAAATTGATCTTAGAAAGGCCTTTGATACTGTGAATTGGGACTTTATCTTTGATTTGCTTCATCTCTTTAAGTTTCCCCCTATTTTCATCTCCTGGATAAAAGCCTGCATCTCTACTGCCATGTTCTCTATCAAGGTTAATGGTGCTCTCTCTGGCTACTTTAGGGGTGCTAGGGGCTTGCGTCAGGGAGACCCCTTATCCCCTTATCTCTTTGTTCTGGCTATGGAAGTCCTGTCCATGAAATTGTCTATGTGGGGGCTCTTCACTCCGATTTTAAATTTCACTGGAGAGCAAAATACAGTAACCTTACCCACCTCTGTTTTGCGGATGATTTGTTGGTTTTTTGTCATGGGAATCTGGAATCCGTCTCTATCATTCATTCCTGCATCCATTCCTTCTCTATCTTCTCTGGGCTTATTCCCAATGCCCAGAAAAGTCAGTGTTTTCTTGCTAACATTGATGACATATCCAAACAAGCAATCTTGGATCTCCTGGGGTTTCCCTTGGGATCCCTGCCTCTAAAATTTCTAGGGGTTCCTCTCATCTCTTCAAAGCTTTCTTATAACGACTGCATCCCCCTTATTCAAAGGCTGACTTCAAAAGTTTCATCTTGGACTTCTATTTCCCTTACCTATTCTGGTAGACTGCAACTAATCAAATCTGTTCTTTTCTCCATCCAATCATTTTGGAGTGCTCATTTCATTTTACCAAAAGGCGTCATTACATCCATTCAATCTATCCTTTCTCGTTTCCTATGGAAAGGCCCCTCTCTCGCTAAATATGGTGCCAAAGTGGCTTGGAATTCGATTACTCTCCCCCTCAAAGAGGGTGGCCTTGGTGTTAAAAGCATTCTCGACTGGAACAACTCTCAGATTCTGCTTCATCTTACTCATGTGGTACAGTTAAACCCAACCTCCCTCTGGGCAAACTGGATCAAATCCACGATTCTGAAGGGAAAAAATTTCTGGCATATTGTTATCCCTACTGACTGTTCTTGGATTTGGAAGAAAGTTCTTAAGCTAAGACCCTTGGCCCTCAACCATCTGCTATATCATGTTGGGCGTGGGCACAACTTTAGTCTATGGTTTGATCCTTGGCTTCACAACAATCCTATTAATCCTAATGCCACCCTTCTTAGCAACTCTGCTATCCCTGTCCATGCCAATGTGAGCGACATTATTTCTGGTCTTAATTGGAACCTTCCTCCTAGTAACCACCATGAAGTGGCGGTTTTCAAAAACCTTTTTAATAACATCCCTCCCCCTTCTGGCTCTGCTGATAAAATTACTTGGCACCACTTGGATATTTGTTCACTCAAAGCACATTCTATCTGGAATTCTATTAGGAATCGAGCTCCAGCTTCTAGATGGCACAAGCTTCTTTGGCATAAGCACCATGTACCTAGATATTCCTTCACTCTTTGGCTTGGTCTCAACTGTAGGCTTCCTACAAATGATATCACCCGTCAGTACTCAAATTCTAGACCCTCAAACTGTCCCTTCTGCCAGCAACATCCTGAAACTTTCGATCATCTCTTCTTCTCCTGCCACTACTCTGCTGCTGTTTTCCATTCCACCTTCTTAACTGGTCATTGGCAACCCATTCCCCATGATTGGGATTCTACGATCTCTTTCATCACCCAGTACAAAGGTAGGAAAATGACTCGCGACATCCTTTTCCTTTGCCTAACTACTACCTTCTATAAAATCTGGGAATCCAGGAATCACAAAATTCACAGGAACATCCTTTTACCTTCTCGTACTCTTGCAAATGAGGTCATTAACTTAGTAAAGTCAAGACTGTCTACTTCTACTGCTTTTGCCAAGGCTGCTAGCTCTTCTCACTCCTATTGTAATTAGCTATAATTAGTGGTGGTGGTGGTTATGGGTTGTGGTTGTTATGGTTGTTGGGGTTGTGGTTATTTTGGCTGATTTTGGCTAGATTTGGTCTCACCGGTTGTTGTAGATTGCTTGCAGTTTGGCTGTTTGGGTTGGGTCTACTTTGTCTCGCTTCCCTAGTGAGGGTCTGGGTATTTTTGTTCTTTCCCTGTCTGGGTTGTGGGGATGCTGCTGGTCTGGTCTTGGTCATGCCACTGGTTGGGTTTCTTTTGCTGCTCTGGTGCTGCTCAATCCCTCCTGGTTCGGGTTTAGTATGCTACTTCTGCTGGTTTTGTTGTTGTTGCTGGTCTGGTTTTGTTGTCCTTGGTTCTGTTGTGCTGAATTGCAGCTTCTTCTGCTGCTATTTGGGCGGCCCTTGTTTTTGCTTCCAGTTGGCTGGGTCCTGGTGTTACCTGATTTCACAATCAACAATTACGTGCAAGTATACACGATCAACAAGTAATAAAGTGATAAGAACGAGTGTCGAACCCACGGGAATTATTATGCTTAATATCTTCAACTGTTAATTTAGATTATGGCTATTCTATTAAACAATACAATTTGAATATTGATTGAAACTAAGACTACAATATTAAAAGAAAACTCAATGTAATCTCTAGTCCTCCAATCTGAATTCCTCACGATGCTTGACTTGATCTTCAATCTCTTTGCTCAGCTCTGAAAATTCAATCTTCGTCTCCCTCTTATCCAATGTGTTATCTCTTATTTATATCCTCATAAGCCTCCTCATCAGAATGGTAGATAGAATCCTTGTTAGCTTCAACCTTTTTAAATAACTGAATGCTGACAAATCTTTTAAATTCACTCAGCCGCATTCTCGCCCCGGCGAGAAACTCTTCACAAAACTCCTCGCCCCGGCGAGAAAATTAGACCATGACTTTTCGCCCCGGCGAGGTTGCCCTGCACCCAGCTACTTTATCTTTTTCTAACCTGCAGCCAGCCTCAACCTACAAAAGCAATGCAAAAACAAATAAAAAGATACTAAAAACACTTAAAGACTGTAAAGAATTAAGCCAAAGACGTATCAAACTCGTAGGTTAAAACCTACTCATCAAATACCCCCAAACTCGAAACTTTCCTTGTCCTCAAGCAAAAACACAAAACAAACCATAAATACATCTAAACTAACTACCTACATGAATACAAATGCATGACTAACCATACTCAAGCAAATAATTAACAGACATCATAAAAATCCGGCCTCAGAAATCAGTAACTACCAATTCAACAGAACTTCTCTTCTATTAAGCATTATATCCCACTCAAATTGGGTGTTACCCCAATCATGATGTTGTTCACTTTCGTAGGCTTTTCACCTCTGCTCCCTCTCCGACTTCAACTGATGACTCTATCTCTTGGGATTCTGTTGATATCCGGCTCCTAAAAGCCAACAAAATTTGGGATTCCATCCGTCTCTATGGCAGTGTTGTCCCTTGGGCAAATATCCTATGGCACAAGTATTATGTTCCACGATACTCTTTCTTTCTTTGGCTTGCCTTTCACAAAAGATTTCCTACTAATGATGCTTTCTCGTTGATGAGGGCATCCTTGGTTCGGGAAGGAATGACAACCATAGAGCGGATCCTATGTGCATGTCGGATGGACCTGTGACAAGAGCTCGGGCTAAACGATTCAAGGAAGGCCTTAATGGGTTGATACAAGGCATGTGGAGCGACGATAGATCAAGTGTAGAGTTCGAGGAGCAGGGTTCTAAGGCTTTGCATTTGGTCATGATGATACAAGCAAAGACGCCAACGTTGGGAACGATGGAAACAAAAGAAGACAAAAATTTCCATACTGCAGAGTTCTCGCCCCGGCGAGAAAATCAGGGCCAAAATTCTCGCCCCGGCGAGAACCTCTATGTCCATTCTCGCCCCGGCTAAGATCTCTTTATCCATGCTCGCCCCGGCGAGAACTTCAGTACAAATCTCTCGTCCCGGCGAGAACAGTCGGATTTGGTTGGCGCGTTTTTCGAGGCAGACGCGTTTTTGACAATTTGGAACGCGGATTTCTTCCTTAATTTTAGGGATTTCAGTATATTTTCATAATTCTATTGTAATTTAAGATAGGATTTTGATTCCAAATCAGTTGTTATTTCCTTTTAGGATTCTAGGGTTTCATAGTTAGTATAAATAAGTTTTATGCTTGTAATTTAAGAACACATTACAATTATTCTGAGTTTATTCATACTTGAGAGCTATTCTCTACTTTTGGTTCTTTGAAGGATTTCTAAGTAGTTTTCTTAGTTTTTCTTCTGAGATTCATATTTAACTTATCATACAACAGACCATAGTTGTGTGTGGCGTTATTCTATCGCATCATACAATCTTACGGAGATTATCATTTTTCATCTAAACGAGGGTCCAAGTGTTGTTGGTGTTCCATCCTACGTGAATTCAATTGCTTGATCGAATATATCAAGATTCTCGTCTCTAGATTAGACGTTGGGTTTAGATTTCGAAAGAGTCCATCAATTTGCTTACTAGAAACGATCCGGGCGACGACCACCAAGTCTATCACTCGTCTTACTCTAACTTTACCTCCATGAGATGTCTATTGTGTAATTCTATCAATGAAACTTTTAATCACCTTTTTTTTAACTGTCCTTACTCTAGTGGTGTGATTTCTAATGTAATGGCAGTTGGAAACTAGACCAATATTCCAACCGACTGGGATAATCTGATTAATTATATTCAGAAGTTCCGAGGAAGGAAAATGCATTCTGAAATTTTGAGACTCATTCTCGCCACCTCCCTGTATAAAATTTGGGGGTCTCGAAACTCTTTGCTCCATGACGGGTCTATGTTTCCCCCTCATGCTTTGACAAAGGAAATCATCAACTTGATTAAAGCTCGGCTCTCAAGTTCTTCGAAGTTTCAACAGGCTGTTCAAAAATGTCATACATATCATAACTGGTTGTAATTGGTTGTATTTGGTTGCTTTTATGCTTTGATTATATTCCTTTGTTGAATAGTTTTCTTTATATGTTCTTCATGGGGCCTGTCTCATGTTGACTTTATTTCTCTGGGTATACCCCTTTGCCTTTGTATTTATGATTTCTAATACACAAACAAATTTAGCAAAAAAAAAATCAACAGAACTTCAACCTCGCATCATCAACAAGCCAACTATCATCAGTTATGACTTACTCTCAACCCATCCATAAGTGTGTGCAAAATATAATAACCAATCAGAATATGAATTCAACTCTTAGTATCACAATGCTCAGAAAAAGATAAGTTCACATATTTTACTTTCAAGCTCAACTGTTATTCACTTGTCTTCACATTTTTCTTTCTTTTTTTTATATTTTTTTTACCGAGTGCGTTTTACGCTCCATCTCGTCATACATCCTGACTAGTGCAATGTTCATCTTTATTAGGCTATTCAATGTCACCCGTGTAATGAACTTTCAACCAACGGCTCCCAAACCAGACGATTTTAGGGCGCTGAGTGTAAAGACATCTTCTAAGGGCATACTCATTCAAATGACACCGGCCACAAAGACAAACTAGTCAAGACCTGCTCTTATCTGTCTATATTTGTTAATTATTCTTTTTCTTGCACTTAGACGGACATCGAAGCAGTATTTATTCAACAACTTTTTTTTCGATCCAACAAGTGATAACAGTCTATATCTTCATATGAGCATGTAATACACCAAAGAAGAACCAACTCCAAATTACTTCAATACACATTTGATGAGGACATGCCTAGCTTGGGCAAGGATGAGAGTTATGGAGTGAATTCAGTGCAAGTTCCAGTTGGACCAGTGTCGAGAGCTCGGGCTAAATGCTTCAAAGAGGGGATTAACGGATTGATTCAAGAAGCTTGGAAGGATGAAGATTCCAGGATGAAGGCTTTGGAGTTAGAGTCCAAGATCGTGAACATGTTACAATTATGTATTCCAAGCCAAGAATTGGGAACTAGTTAAAAGGGCCAAAAATTCCAGCCCGGCGCGCCCCGCGCCAGTTTTATGCCTAATCTGGCGCGCCCCGCGCTGGTCATACAGGAGTATAGCGTGCCCCGCGCCATTTGTAGCGCGCCCCGTGCCGAGCCGCTTTGAAGACCTGGATACCTAGCGCGCCCCACGCCATTTGTAGCGCGCCCCGCGCCAGTCACGCGGCATGGAATCCGAGGAACGCGTTTTTGAAGATTTTATCAATTTTCTTTCCTTATTTTTAGGCATTTATCATATCTATCATACTTCTAAGTTGACTAGGATGTTTGTTAGATGGAAATTACTTTCTAATTAATTATTTACTAGTATTTCAATTCCTTTTGTAATTAGGGTTTATTTCTACTAGTATAAATAGGTTACATGGTTAATGTAATTGATGGTCAACAATAATATACTGAGTTTATTCATACTTGAGAGCTATTCTCTACTTTTGGTTCTTTGAAGGATTTCTAAGTAGTTTTCCTTAGTTTTTCTTTGAGATTCGAAACTAACTTATCATACAACAAACCATAATTGTGTGTGGCGTTATTCTATCACATCATACAATCGTACGAAGATTATCGTTGTACTTAAACGAGGGTCTAAGTGTTTTTGGTGTTCCATCTTACGTGAATTCAATTGCTTGATCGAATTTATCAAGATTCTCGTCTCAAAATAGACGTTGAGTTAAGATATCGTGAGAGTTTCATCAAAGTTGCTTACTAGAAAAGATCCGGGCGACAACCACCTCACGCAAGTGTGTCGTGGAGTCTATCAACATTCGTGAGCAATTAAAAACCAAGGGTCTCAAGTAAACACAACTAAAAACAGTCAAACTTCAGATTTAGCAATTACTATCCATCCCATTAAATTGAATTAGTACTGATCAAGTTTCATTATCGGCCATCCCTAAATGACTTCCATTAATGCATTGCTTGAATACCCCTACTAAATGCAATACTATATGATCCTACGCTACTAAATTTTTGGGTTTTTGGATTTTTAAATTTTTTTTTCATAAAGGTAACTAATGCAATCTAAAATGAAACTAATAAAACTAAAATGCAACTATATGAGCAAATTATAAAAATAAACCCCCCCAAACTCAAACGATACAATGTCCTCATTGTGCGAAAAATAAAGAAAATAAAGAACAGAGGACTTCACTGACAGGTCAAGCAGTAGGCCCGAACTCGTCATCATCATTTGGGGTTGGTGGTGGAAAAACTGGCAATGGCTGCGCTTCAGGAAAATGAACATAATCCATCAACGGTTGCATATTAGAATACATATTTGATATTGCTTGTGTACAACTCTGCTGATAAGCGAACATATGTTCCTGTCGATCTGTCAACCGTTGATTCTGCCTCAATATGGTTTTATGCTGAGAATCGATAAAGTGCTGCAATTCACGAAATTGAAGGCTGAACTGAGATTTGCCTGTATAGGTGGATGCCGAAGGACCCGCTACCTCTGCATCAGCTGCCTACTCCTCATCTTCAGAAGGAGAATGAATAATATACCCCAAACCACGGGGATGCGACTCACCTCCTTCCCATTCCTTATATCGCGCAATTAGACGGTGATCCAACAGTAGTAACGGTTGCTACAAAGCTTCCTCTGCTCCCCAACGAACACCCGCTTGAAGACATAATCCACAAATCAGAGAAGGGTGTGGCAAACCACCTTGGCTATGTAAGCTCCGTAATGTTCGACGAATCGACGCCTCAATCACCTCTCCCACATTAATCTTAATACCCATCACAATGGCATATAATAACAAAGCTTTCTCCTTGGGTACATCACTCACATGTTGTGCTGGCATCAGCTTAGCGGAGAGGAAAGCATACCAAACCTTACCATAACGACTCAAATCCTTACTATGGAATGAAATTGCTGCATGTGGCCCTCTGGATATCCAGGTCGTCCTCGGTTTACACAAGTCAGTAACCACCTTCTCCAAATTCGGTCCCTCCGCAAGAAATTGAGTGTATCTACAACGTATATCAGGCCGCAAGTTATAATATTCATTGATCGTCTGAGCTCTGAATGAAACTTTCTTGCCCCTGATTGTAACCTCGCATGAAGCCACGTCTTCTACATTGGCATAGAATTCTTTGACAATGGCTATACATGCAGGTTCTGGATGTGCGATTAATGTCTCCCATCCCCTCTCAATTATCTGTAGCATCATCTCACCATCTACCACTTCGTCAGGTGTGAGACCACGCTCGGGAGTTAGAGCTTTACCCGATGTGTACGAATCATATCTGTCAGCGGCCTCAACACTGACGAATTTCCTTCTATCAAATTGCCTGGATAGTGTTGAAGATGAACCCTCACCCCGATGCCTTTTAGGAGCCATTACTAACCACTAAACAATCAAACCCAATCGTAGATTCTAAAACAACAAGACAAACACCCCACAATTCTGCTATGCAAATCCCCCAAACTCAAACGCTACTAATTTCCAACTAAACTTTGCACAAGTGAAGACACGAAAACAATTTGAAACCCAAATAATCCAACCTAAATTTGTACTATGATGGGCTTTCTTCCCCATTAATTGATCTGTTTTGTCTTACTGTTCTTTTGTTTATGGTCAATTATGGGTGTTTGCTTGCGCTATGCTATGGCTTTCCTGTTGTTCCGGCGAGTTCATTTATGGTCGCTTGTTGGCCTTGGCCTGCTTTATTGTGGCCTCAGTTTCTTTGTGATTGTGTGGTCAGTTTGCTCCTGTTGTATCATGTGGTGGGGCTGCTGATCTCCTGCGTTTTCCGGTGGTTTCTTCACCAGAATTCTAGGGGGTATGCCGGTGGCTGGTTTGTGGTTTCTTGTTGTTGCCCCCGATTTTGCTGGCTCGGTTGTTTGTGTTGCTGCACATAGTTCCTGTTTGGGGCAGTGTGCTTTTGTGGGCCCACGTTTTTCAGCTGTGTTGCTCTTGGACTAAGGCTTAACCGACTTAAATTTTATTGTGTGGTCCTTTTCTTTTGCTGGAATTTTTGACCACGTTGCTGACCAAATTTCCAGCTGCTGTTTGCTTTGCCCAATGTTGTCTCGTGACTTTTGGGTTTTGTTGTTTGCCCCACGTGGTGGGCTGTTTCTCATATGCTTCCGTTGGGTCTGCTCCAAAAAGTAATTATATTATTGCTCCATGTGAAAGTAGTATGCACACAAGCCAATCATATTTGATATGATGTAGCATATACTTTGTAATCTTATTCGTTTATTAAAGGCATTTTACTTTATCTACATGATGCTGTTATATTGAATGTGATAAACCCATAGTTTTGAGCAATGCTTTTAGAATCATGATGGTGATTATGCTAATGAGATCTAAATTCTAGATAGCTCACAAACTAAAATCGTTCCTAATCGATGGATTACTAAAAAGGGGATTAGTGAATCTGGATGGATTAGTACATACGTTGCTTGCTCTTATGAAGAGGATGATTGATCTCATAATCATTTGTGTGGAGACACTAAAGCAAGTATGTAGGTGCTTATTAGAGAATAAGTTCACTGAACGTGGCTCGCTAAGGAATACCTAATGGAGTTTTACTCGCCTGTCAATAGGAATTTCTCTAGTGATAGTAGTATAAGTGATCCTTGGACTTGAGATCATCATAGTATCTTGTGTATCAGTTATACTTTGACATGTCCCTTAAGACCTTTAGGGTATATCAAAGGGTATGACTGGGTATAATAAGTTATACATGGAGATAGGTGAATTATCAACAAAGAATCTACCACTTCTAGTAAAAGGAGAGAATGTCCTATGTGATTCGATAAATGACGACTCAGAAGTCTTTGGCCAAAACAGAATGAAATTAGAAAGGAGTTTCTAATTTGCATTATCAGAGTTGTGCGTTTGAGAATCGAAATACATATAATTAAATAAAATAAGACTTGACAGTAATTCCATGTCTTATATTTAATTGGGACATTGTATGGTAGAAAGATTGAATTGTACGGTAACTATTCACTGAAAGGTCCTTTTGTGATTAATGTTGAAATCTATATTATCTAGAAAGTTATTGATCGCTAAGGGGGCTTACTCTTATTGTAGAATAAATATTATTTATTTAAATGAATTAATTAGTTTAATTTATTTATTTAAATAAAATTAGAATTGTTCTAATTGATTTATTCACAACCGGTTTTATATGGAGAACCTAAAGGTGGTCACACCGCAAAAAAAAATATTTGTTTAAGAAGTAAATGACATAATTGTAATAATAAGTTAAGTGTATTTAATTTAATCTATGGAGATAGAATAAATTAAATAGCTTAATATTTATTATTTAATATTTTAGAAATATTAAATATAAATTAATAAGAAGAGTCTTATTATTATTATTACAATTACTATTATTTAATTCCTAATGGGGATTGAGAATTAATTAATAGAAGTACTCTCTCATAAATTCCTAATTGGATTAGGAGTTTAATTAATTAAAGGAGTTTAATTAAAATAAAAACCCTAATCCTAAATAGTTTAGGAGGGTTCCATATATCTATAAATAAGAGGAATCTTATCATGATTTAGGGTTAGATAGTTATGTTAGGTTTGTATAACGCGAACATGCAATCAAATTACATTAATAAAGCGGAAGCGCGATAAAATCAGATTTTAAAATTTTATACAAACCATCACCATGATCTTTCTTTATGCACAATTATTAATTAAACGAAAGAGATGGAGAATAAGAATTATACCCTTGTAGAATTTTAGCTTCCTCAGGTACAAGTTCACCTCCAATTCCTTTGCGTTCTCCTTGAATTCCACCGATTAAATTCCTTCCTTTGATCAACGTTAGCTACCCAAGTGTTTGGCCTCTAGAGGTGATCCACCAAGGAATAATACTTGTTCAAGAAGATGGGTGTTGGCAAAACCCTAGTTTCTATCTCTATAGAAATTGTAAGTACTCTCTACAATTCTTATGTAAGAGTGTGTAACCCTAATCTATGATAAGACTTCTCTTATTTATAGATGTAGGAAAACCCTTCCCTAAACTATTTAGGATTAGGGTTTCTATTCTAATTAAACTCTTTTAATTAAATTAAACTCCTAATCCAATTAGGAATTCATGTGAGAGTACTTCTATTAATTAATTCTCAATCCCTATTAGGAATTAAATAATAGTAATAGTAATAATAATAATAAGACTCCTCTTATTAATTTATATTTAATATTTCTAAAATATTAAATAATAAATATTAAGCTATTTAATTTATTCTATCTCCATAGACTAAATTAAATACACTTAACTTATTATTACAATTATGCCATTTACTTCTTAAATAAATATTTTCCTTTTGCGGTGTGACCCTTTAGGTTCTCCATATTAAACCGGTTGTGAATAAATCAATTAGAACAATTCTAATCTTATTTAAATAAATAAATTAAACTATTTAATTCATTTAAATAAATAATATTTATTCTACAATAAGGGTAAGCCCCCTTAGCGATCAACGATTTTCCAGATAATATAGATTTCAACATTAATCATAAAAGAACCTTTCAGTGCATAGTTACCGTACAATTCAATCCTTCTACCATACAATGTCCCAATTAAATATAAGACATGAAATTACTGTCAAGTCTTATTTTATTTAATGATATGTATTTCGATTCTCAAATGCACAACTCTAATTAATGCAAATTAGAAACTCCTTTCTAATTTCATTCTGCTTTAGCCAAAGACTTCTGAGTCGTCATTTATCGAATCACATAGGGCATTCTCTCCTTTTACTAGAAGTGGTAGATTCTTTATTGATCATTCACCTATCTCCATGTATAACTTATTATACCCAATCATACCCTTTGATATACCCTAAAGGTCTTAAGGGACATGTCAAAGTATAACTCATCATACACAAGATACTATGATGATCTCAAGTCCAAGGATCACTTGTACTACTATCACTAGAGGAATTCCTATTGACAGGCGAGTAAAACTCCATTAGGTATTCCTTAGCGAGCCACGTTCAGTGAACTTATTCTCTAATAAGCACCTACATACTTGCTTTAGTGTCTCCACACAAATGATTATGAGATCAATCATCCTCTTCACAAGAGCAAGCAACGTATGTACTAATCTATCCGGATTCACTAATCCCCTTTTTAGTAATCCAACGATTAGGAACAATTTTAGTTTGTGAGCTATCTAGAATTTAGATCTCATTAGCATGATCACCATCATGATTCTAAAAACATTGCTCAAAACTATGGGTTTATCACATTTAATATAACAGCACCATGTAGATAAAGTAAAATGCCTTTAACAAACGAATAAGATTACAAAGTATATGCTACATCATATCAAATATGATTGGCTTGTGTGCATACTACTTTCAATCTCCCACTTGCACTAAAGCCAATCGCCATGGTATCTAATACCCTTCTTCTCTAAGTGACGATTATCCTGCTGTTGGATAAAGCTTCAGTAGATGGATATGCAATGCTGTTCTCGAGATTCCACTATCTCTATAGTGACTTTTCTTCTTTCAATGATTTTACTAATCAAATGAAAGTGCCGCAACACATGTTTGAATCCAAGATGAGACTTAGGAACTATTCCTAGTTCTGTAATGAACTTTTCATCCAAACAATCAACTTGCAGCTTTATTTACAGCTATATACTTTGTCTTTGTCACTAAACCAACAACACTTTGCTGTTTGGAACCTTTCCAATTCACTGCACCACCTTTCAAGGTAACGTTTTACCCTAAAGTGGATTTATTATCGTCTTGGTCAGTCTGAAAAACTTGAGTCTGTTTAGCCCTCTAGTTTTAATTCATACCTACCATGAATCATAATTACATCTTCAGTACCAGTTAAGTACCTAGAGATGTTTATCACTGTCTTACAGTAATCTTCTCCAGAATATGACTAATCAACATCAAGCCTAGTATATTCATTGCATACATGATAGTAACTCATGCGATCTCTGTTTCAATTGGGGACAATTTTAGAGAGATACACTCCATGGCTCATCATCATGAGACTTCTCTTGGAGTTTGCCATGCTAAACGCCTTTAGCATCAAATGAATATACGTTCCTTGGGTCAAGCCGAACATCATTTTAAATCTATCTATATAGATTTATATCCCCAATTTATAGGATGCTCCTCCCAAGTCATTCATGGAGGAATGTTTAGACAATTTTATCTTTACTGATTGTAGCATTGGTATGTTATTTCTTATCAGTAGTATATCAACATATAATACCAAGAATGTCATAGCGCTCCCACTGACCCTTTTGTACACACTAGGTTCATTCTCGTCTTTGATAAAATCAAACTCTTTTGATTGTCTCATCAAAACGAATGTTCCATCTTTGAGAAGCTTACTTCAATCCATAAATGGATCATTGTAGCTTAAAACACGATTTGCTTCAACCTTTGAAACAAATTCCTCTGGCTGTATCATACATACATTCTCCTCAAGTCTTCATTGAGGAAGGACGTCTCCACATCCATTTTGCCAGATTTCGTAATAAGCTGCAATCACAAGCAAAATCCAAATGGACTTGAGCATTACCCGATAATAAGGTTCTATCACAGTCAACTCCTTGACTTGAAAAACCTTTTAAACAGGTCTGGTCTTATAGGTCTCCACCTTGCCATTTGCCCCAGTCTTTCTCTTAAAAGACCCATATTCACACTCTGGGCACAATGCCCTTTTGTGGAGTAACCAAAGTCTATACTTGGTTCTCATACATAGAGTCCATTTCGGATTTCATGGCCATCTACCATTTCTCTGAGTATCTTATACTCATAGCCTCATCGTATATAACTGGATCATCATCCTCTATGATGCGTACCTCATCATCATCCTCTATGATGAATCCATACCTCCCAGGTATCTTCGGTACTCTTCCAGATTTACGATTCGGTTGTGGTACAATAGGTCTATCTACAGGTTCCTCGGTTCGACTTAAAGTGCTTTGTGGTTCTTGAACTCTTTCAAGATCTATTACCCTCCCACTAGCTCATTCGATGATAAACACCTTTATCTAAGAAGGCAGCGTGTAGGATTATAGTAATAATACCCTAAACTTTCTTTAGGATATCCCACAAATCTGCACTTGTCAGATTTTGTCCCAAACTTATCTTTGAAACCTTTTCACATAAGTTGGACAACCCCTTATCTTAACATACTTAAGAATAGGAATCCTCCCTATCCATAACCTTTATGGAGTATTGGGGCTAGATTTTTGAGGTTACCTTATTTTGTAGATATGCAGCCGTTTCTAGGGCATAACCCTAGATGGATACTGGAATGTCGGTAAAAATCATTATGGACTGCACCATGTCCAACAAGGTACAATTTCTCCTTATAGATACACCAATCAATTATTGTGTATCAGGAGGTGTCCATTATGAGAAAATACCATTTAGAGATGATCTAGAAACTTATTGCACAAGTATTCCTTCCTCGATCTGATCAAAGAATCTTAATACTTTGTCAATTTGTTTCACTTTTGAATTCTTTGAACCTTTCAAATGATTCAGACTTGTATTTCATCAAATACACACATTCAACTCTTTGAATGACCATCTCCCTTTTTCTTTTATTAGTTTGTTCAATTTGCAAAATATTTTTCATGTAAGTCAAGTTTACAAAGTCTATCAAGTGATCTTTCAGTTTCAAACAAAACATTATCATTATAAATAGAACAACAATTGTTCTTAAATATAATACCAAAACCTTTCTTGTCCAACAACGGAAGTAATAATGTTTCTAAAGAGAACTGGAACATAATAACAACTTATTAACTTAATAGACTTGCCCATAGGCAATGCTAAACTATAAGTTCCTATGGTTAATCACTACTACAAAACAGTAAATAGATAACGCGTAACCAACGTTGTGGTTTCTGTCAGCAAAACGTCGTGGTTAAGGGTGTCATCTATTTGACACCCTTTATACAACGTTTTAAAACGTTGTAGTTAGACACATTATACAACGTTTTTAAAGAAAAAACATTGTAGATTTGTTTTCCATAAATTAGTAGATTCTCGAAAACGTTGTAGTTTAATATCATAGACAACATTTAGCCGAATTTATACAACGTTTATAATGTGTCATCTATTTAGACCAATTTACATAACGTTTTTAAACCATAGAAAGACGACGTGTTTAAAATGTTGTAGATTAACATGCAAATGTTGGAATCATGGAACAACGTTGTAGCTGTGCTGCATACACAACATTTAAAAAAAAAAGGTTGTGGTTCGCTTATATTACCAGTGCACCTGCAATCTGCTAATGCCATGCTATATAGCTAAAAAGGTCTAAATTCTCATTTAAATTTAAAGCCAAAATGTATCAACAATACATCCCAATAATACCAATCGTTTACAATTTCAAATTACTACATCCACCAAAAATATATTGAATTGTGAATTTGATTACATGCATCCACAAAATAAACCATACAAACAATTCCAGACATTCCGATCTTTTTCATCTGTACGATAGACTGGTGTAGCAGACCATATAAAAAATCCTCCAGGTCTAAGAGCCCTGTTGAGTTCCATTAAAGGTTTTCCACCTACAGTTGTCAACCAATGCCATCAGAATAGACAAACTAAATAAATGAAGAATGAAAAAATTAGTTGATGTACCATCGCCATCCCAGTGAACTCTGCATCGTGCACAGTGAATCAAATCATAAACATTGTCTGGAAATGTAAGCCGTTGTGTTCCAATCACCGAAAGAGTAGCAGGAATCCCCCGCTCAAGAGCAAACTGTATCTGAGCCTCATGTTGATCCTTTGGGGCAAATGACATAGTAATGACATCTTTGCCCAGCAAATAGCCACCAAAGCTAGCAACACCACAACCGACATCTAAAATAACCCTTGTCCGTTTTCCCCATTTAATCATTGGTAAAGTCTAGAGCAAAGCAAGGAAAATAAAGTCAGCACAAGTGATGTACAATGTAGTAAGAAAATCCGACCCCAGATCCACAATAGCAGTTTGTCATATGTTTGTATCAAGTATTTTATTCTGTTCTGACAATTTTACCAACTAAAATAGATATACATTTCCTCTCCTGATGAGAATATGAAATGTAGGTGGTTTCTGTAACAATTGTACAAGGGGAAAGTGAATATAATGTCATTCCTGAGTCAGTTACTCTATCTGGTACTTATAGAGCATTCAGCAAGGAGAGCTTCTATGCACTAAGAAAAAGAATAGAAGAGGTAACAAAATTACTAAAATAATGTCACAAGGGACTAATTTAATTTAAGTTAGTTTTTTTTTTAATCACAAATTTCCATTTTAGCCATTTTCTTTTGTTCAGTTATTCTGCATTTGAATGTTTCTAGAAGGTGTATGATTTATGTATCAGGTTATTATAGCGCAAGCAGCTGTACATCAATGCTCAGTTGAAATCAACTTACAAGATGTACGTACGTACCAACACATACAAAGAGAAGAAAACTTAATGCATACAGCTCCTTAATTTGGACACTTTAAGACTTTAACTGTGAAAATCAACATGTTTGTATATAGTATTTGGCAACTATTACAGTGGGTTGCAAATTGCATGATTTCTTTTATTTAAGTTATGCAGATGTTGATCTACTAGAATGGGTAAATAAAACATGCCATAAGACAAGCCACGGAAGTATTAGTACTAGTTTGGAGTATATCTGGTAATTAACCAAGTAGTAATAGAGAAATAGAAGCTAAGGAACATTTTAGTAAGTAAAGTGGGAATCAAGGTTTACTAACAAGTTGAGCTTGCAAAAATATTTTAGCTTTATATGCTCTGTAGTCTGCGATTTCAGAAAATGAGAAGATGAGCTTACAACCTCTAATATTTGCATAATAATCGTTTCACATTGGCTTTATCCAGTATGTTTTCTACATGGTGGTTTTCTGTTCACCTTTTAAATAACCTTCAAAACTTGATGCGCCACGACCAACATATCTAAATAAATCTTAGCCTTGAGACCAAAGACCTTATAATAAGAAATATCAAAAATCATACAGCTTTAAGGCATACCAATATCGATAGAAAATGAAAATAAAAAAATATACTTAGTAACAAATCCAATACTAACTAGGTAAATTTGAGGGCGGGTAAATGTTGAAGGTGTAATCTAAACTAAATGATGCAACTAAGAGGAACTATATTTTTAGATTAATAAGAGATGTTCGGAGCACACTCTAAACCAGTTGGTACAGATTTTTTACTTCTATTTCTGTTTTAATATTTAATTTCATTTGGTATGAGTCAGTTATGATATAAGAATATATGTTGGTTGTGGGAGGATTCTATGTGGGAATCAAGGTGGATTCCAGAGTTATAAGGTGACTACATATTATAAAAGGAAGTAATAGACATACAGAACTGCTACTACATATTATAAAAGGAAGACAAGTAAACATACAGAACTGATTACCATTGATTTAGGTGCCAACTGCCACAATATATCCTTTCAATCAAATATATTTCAATAATGCATGGCTTCTAAATTTGTTGCTTTTATTAAGGCACTAGTTATCGCTCCTTATGGCTGGAGATTAAGGAAATTCACCAAAAATTATATTCAAGCAAACAGATCCCACTAATTAAGCATAAGACAAAACAGATATTAACAAACTACTCAATAACTTCAAAAGCGACAGAAAATCTTCAAATGATTCATCTTCCTTTTATAGGCTATAACACTTTTGGAGAAATATAACATGGTGAAAACAGAATACAATCAAATACGCTAATTGGACAATAAAGCTTAGAGAGAGAATGAGTTCCTACATTGTTGATATCAATTTACATTATCTTCAAAATTAGTAAAAGATCAAAATTGTCAGAGACTTCGTTCCTAACGCAGACAGAGATATAAGCCTAACCCTAAGCAACATATATTCATTCAAAAACTAAGTTGCAGAAGCTTAAATCCGACCGAGTAATAAAAAGGTCATCAGAAACGAATAAACACGTTAGCAAAATAGATGAGGAGAAAATTTTAGAGAGAAATGAGAACTTACACGATGCGAGGTTTCATTTGAGGAAGAGCGAGAGTGTGGTCGACGGTAAGAGAAGAATAATGAATCTCCCAGTTACAGTTCTCTCGAGCGTCCCCTACAACTTCCATGGCGTTCCAGATCTTTTCAGCTCTCATTCCCTCTCTCTCTCTTTCCAGATCTTTTCAGCTCTCATTCTCTCTCTCTTTTAGAGCAAGCCACGAACCAAGCTTGTACTGCAATTTATTATTACATCAGATTAGTAGGAAATAATAAATCAATCGATTCAAAGGAAGAGAGATAGAGAAGACGGAGGACCCTAAACATGGCGCCGACAACACCGAAGATGATGGCGATGAAACCAGAGTAATCAATCGGAAGATTTTCTGGTGGCACCACCGCAGCTACGTACGGCTTTGCTGCAGACGTCGCCGGCTTGTGTGAGAGAGAGAAACGCGTGTCGCCGGTCGGCGAGGGGGTGAGGGAACGACGAAGGGAGGAGGGGAGAGTGGTCAGTGAGGGCTTGAGAGAGCTCGGGAAAGAGGCGAGGAAAGATAGAGTCTGTAAATGAAATGAGGCGGCTGAACAATTAGGTTTTATTTTAAGTTTTCACTTCCGCGCATTTTTTCAAGCTCCGTGTTTTTTAGATAGATAACGTTTTAAAAAAAAACGTTATCTAGTTAAAACCAAAAAAATGCCCTTTTAAATACATAACGTTTTTTCATATATATCTACAACGTTTTGTTAAAAAAACGTTGTGTAAAAATATACCATAACGTTTTTTATAAAAACGTTGTGGTTTTAGTGTTGTCTATTTACTGTTTTGTAGTAGTGAATGTAGCAACCTTTGCTCCATTACCACACATAAGATTACTACTTTGTTTAGCTTTCTACTTCTGCTTAGTCTCTGCATTGGATTACATACGTGAGAACTACAGCCGGTATCCAATACCCAAGTAGAACCTTGACTTACAGAAAAATTTATTTCAATCATGAACAAACCCATATTTGTAACCGAAGCTTCACTAAGCTTCTTCTGGTTAGCCTCTGTAAGATACTGCTTACAGTTTCCTTTTCAGTGTCCAGGCTTATTGCATTGGAAGCAAGCTCCTTTGCTATTTGCATCAGTCTTGTTCTTATTGTCCTTTGTTTTTGCCTTTCCATTTACCTTCTTTGAATTGTTCTTCTTTTAAGAAGATCATTTGGCCCTCTTCCGCTTCCTGGAAGAATCATCTACCAGTAAGACTTGGTCTTTCTTGGTTGGAAAGTGACTCTTTACAGTTTTCAACATGTTTAAGCAACTCAGGTAGGCTGACATATAGCTTGTTCATGTGGAAATTCACAACAATTTGTGAGAAAGAGTCCGGAAGTGATTGCAAGATCAAATCTTGGATCAGCTCTCCATCCATTAAAACCCAGTTGTCCCAATTGTTCAATCAGATTGATCATTTTGAGGACATTTATCTATACTGTAGTGCCATCGGTTATTCTAGATCGGAACATCTCATTAGATATCTGATATCTAATAGTCCTACTTTCCTCACCCTTCAACTCCTTGAAGGTGCAGGAGTATAGTAGGAGCATCCATAGTTTCATGTTGACGCTGAAGCTCGTTACTCATGGATGCGAGCATGATGCATTGAGCCAATTGTGCATCATCTTCCCACTTTCTAAAAGTAGCAATCTCTTCCTCTGAGGCATTGTCTGCAACCATTGCAGGGATAGGCATATTAAGGACATAAGATAGCTTTTCAGCCTTGAGAACTATTCTCAAATTCTTTAACCAGCCCTTTTAATACGGTCCGATTAATTAGCATCTATTATGCTATGCAGTGATAGTGAATTAGACATTGTAAAATTCTATAAATGAATTTGTAATTTAACAACATTTTAGCATACATTCATTTCTTAATTAATTACCAAAATAAATTAGGTCTTTATTTTAAATTGGTATCTCCCACTATTTTCATCAAATTATATTACCCTCATTATATAGTTCGGCAATTCTAATTAAAGATTTGCTAGTGAGACTAAGGATCCCATTTCAAATGTATATAGCCTTGTGGTGACACAACAAACGATATATAAATAAATAGGTAAACAACTATTGTCAATTACATCTCTATGTAACTCCTTGTATTTTGCCTCTTAGATTATTTTGATCAAATGGTGACACATCCGAATCAAAATTATCCAAGTTAAGTCCATCCTAGCACTTCCATATATTCGAAAGAAAAACACTGTCATTGTGGTGACACAACAAAACAGCATCGTTCAGTCTATGTATAAGCATCAAATGTGATAAAGCAACATCTTAAATATTTTAATACTTGCCTTGTGGTGACACAACAAACTCATATTAAATATTTAATACTCTATTGCTTTACCATGCTAGAAGGCGACGTTCGATATTCCAAATATCTTTGAACGCTTAGGACTTAATATGATTTCTTTGAGGGGTTTGTTATTATTTGTCTCATCTTGTTTAGCGCGCATGCACATATATATATAAAATACGCGTCATATTATTTAACATGCGAAGCATGTTGTATAATATATAATATATACATAGCAAGCATGCACATATAGAATACTATATTCTACCCGGATTGATTATGGACTTTTATTCTAGTTTGGTTCACTAGAGCCACCAAGTGAACCAAAAGGTCAAACCTAGGGTGCAAGAATTAAATTTAAATATAACTATTACATTTAAACCCGGGCTCCATTACAAACGGGTCTTCAAGCGCTCCTTGCTCCTTTGTCTCCAATTCTTCAAGTAATTCTAACTAAACCTATTACATAAACTATTTACAATAAATAGAAACCTTGATCAGCAGTCAAGGGGAGGTACATAGGAGGAAGATATAATTTACATCAAGGAAAAACTAGAGAAGACGAGGTACGCAGACCCCATTTATAAAACCCATTCATTCAAGCATCCACTAAAATAAATTCAATCACACATTGGTCAATAGTCCATAATCAATCCCTATTTATTATCATACATATCTCTATATGTATCAATAAATAACATTCATCCCATGAATAATAAAATCATTCCATATATGCATTGATATCATTTAATGGGCAATATTAGTTAGTATAAAATTCAATTTCAACTCCAATTAGTTATCATGGAATCCAATTCCAACTCTAATTAGTTATCATGAAATCCAATTTTAATTAAAATAAACATCTTTATTTTAATCATATTCCAAATCAAAATAAACTCTTTTATTTTAATTTATCCAATTTTTTTGAATAAAAATAAACTCCTTTATTTTTAATCAAATTCCAAATCAAAATAAACTCCTTTATTTTAATTAATATGGAAACCAATTTCAAGTTTAAAATAAACACCTTTATTTTTAACTTAAAATTGTTGGAAAATAAAATATGTTGAATCCTATTCCTTATCAAAATAAACATCTTTATTTTTTAAGGAAACATGGAATCCTATTCCATATGTGAATAAACTCCTTTATTCTAGGAAACATGGAATCCTATTCCATATGTGAATAAACTCCTTTATTCTAGGAAACATGGAATCATATTCCATATGTGAATAAACTCCTTTATTCTAGGAAACATGGAATCCTATTCCATATATGAATAAACTCCTTTATTCTAGTTAACGTAGAATCCAATTCCAAGTTCAAATAAAACTTTTAATTTTAATTATATTCCAATTCAAAATAAACCTTTTATCTTAATTGAAAATAAATAAAATCAAAATAAATAAATAAATAAAATAAATAAAATAATTTTACACAAACAATTATGCCCAATTAAATTGTTCTTAACACATATCAATGTATATACAGAATCAAAACAATTAATAATTTGCATAAAGTTTGGCTCTGATACCACTGTTAGGTTTGTACATAGCGCGAATATGCAATCAAATTACTAAATAGTGCGGAAGCGCGATAAAATCAGATTTTGAAATTTTATACAAACCATCACGATGATCTTTCTTTATGCACAATTATTAATTAAACGAAAGAGATGGAGAATAAGAATTATACCCTTGTAGAATTCTAGCTTCCTCAGGTACAAGTTCACCTCCAATTCCTTCGCGTTCTCCTTGAATTCCACCGATTAAATTCCTTCCTTTGATCAACGTTAGCCACCCAAGTGTTTGGCCTCTAGAGGTGATCCACCAAGGAATAATACTTGTTCAAGAAGATGGGTGTTGGCAAAACCCTAGTTTCTATCTCTATAGAAATTGTAAGTACTCTCTACAATTCTTATGCAAGAGTGTGTAACCCTAATCTATGATAAGACTTCTCTTATTTATAGATGTAGGAAAACCCTTCCCTAAACTATTTAGGATTACGGTTTCTATTCTAATTAAACTCCTTTAATTAAATTAAACTCCTAATCCAATTAGGAATTCATGTGAGAGTACTTCTATTAATTAATTCCCAATCCCTATTAGAAATTAAATAATAGTAATAGTAATAATAATAATAAGACTCCTCTTATTAATTTATATTTAATATTTCTAAAATATTAAATAATAAATATTAAGCTATTTAATTTATTCTATCTCCATAGACTAAATTAAATACACTTAACTTATTATTACAATTATGCCATTTACTTCTTAAATAAATATTTTCCTTTTGCGGTGTGACCCTTTAGGTTCTCCATATTAAACCGGTTGTGAATAAATCAATTAGAACAATTCTAATCTTATTTAAATAAATAAATTAAACTATTTAATTCATTTAAATAAATAATATTTATTCTACAATAAGGGTAAGCCCCCTTAGCGATCAACGACTTTCCAGATAATATAGATTTCAACATTAATCATAAAAGAACCTTTCAGTGCATAGTTACCGTACAATTCAATCCTTCTACCATACAATGTCCCAATTAAATATAAGACATGGAATTACTGTCAAGTCTTATTTTATTTAATGATATGTATTTCGATTATCAAATGCACAACTCTAATTAATGCAAATTAGAAACTCCTTTCTAATTTCATTCTGCTTTGGCCAAAGACTTCTGAGTCGTCATTTATCGAATCACATAGGTCATTCTCTCCTTTTACTAGAAGTGGTAGATTCTTTATTGATCATTCACCTATCTCCATGTATAACTTATTATACCCAATCATACCCTTTGATATACCCTAAAGGTCTTAAGGGACATGTCAAAGTATAACTCATCATACACAAGATACTATGATGATCTCAAGTCCAAGGATCACTTGTACTACTATCACTAGAGGAATTCCTATTGACAGGCGAGTAAAACTCCATTAGGTATTCCTTAGCGAGCCACGTTAAGTGAACTTATTCTCTAATAAGCACCTACATACTTGCTTTAGTGTCTCCACACAAATGATTATGAGATCAATCATCCTCTTCATAAGAGCAAGCAACGTATGTACTAATCTATCCGGATTCACTAATCCCCTTTTTAGTAATCCAACGATTAGGAACAATTTTAGTTTGTGAGCTATCTAGAATTTAGATCTCATTAGCATGATCACCATCATGATTCTAAAAACATTGCTCAAAACTATGGGTTTATCACATTTAATATAACAGCACCATGTAGATAAAGTAAAATGCCTTTAACAAACGAATAAGATTACAAAGTATATGCTACATCATATCAAATATGATTGGCTTGTGTGCATACTACTTTCAGGTCTTAAGTGACATGTCAAAGTATAACTCATCATACACAAGATACTATGATAATCTCAAGTCCAAGGATCACTTGTACTACTATCACTAGAGGAATTCCTATTGACAGGCGAGTAAAACTCCATTAGGTATTCCTTAGCGAGCCACGTTCAGTGAACTTATTCTCTAATAAGCACCTACATACTTGCTTTAGTGTCTCCACACAAATGATTATGAGATCAATCATCCTCTTCATAAGAGCAAGCAACGTATGTACTAATCTATCCGGATTCACTAATCCCCTTTTTAGTAATCCAACGATTAGGAACAATTTTAGTTTGTGAGCTATCTAGAATTTAGATCTCATTAGCATGATCACCATCATGATTCTAAAAACATTGCTCAAAACTACGGGTTTATCACATTTAATATAACAACACCATGTAGATAAAGTAAAATGCCTTTAACAAACGAATAAGATTACAAAGTATATGCTACACCATATCAAATATGATTGGCTTGTGTGCATACTACTTTCAAGTTACACACTCTTCCATAAGAATTGGAGAGAGAGAGTACTTGCAATTTCTATAGAGATAGAAACTAGGGTTTTGCCAACACCCGTCTTCTTAAACAATTATTATTCCTTGGTGGATCACCTCTAGAGGCCAAACAGTTGGGTGGCTAACGTTGATTAAAGGAAGGAATTTAATCGGTGGAATTCAAGGAGAACGCGAAGGAATTGGAGGTGAACTTGTACCCGAGGAAGCACGGTTCTACGAGGGTATAATTTCTTAATCTCTATCTCTTTCGTATAATTGATAATTGAGCACATGGATGATCATGGTGATGGTTTGTATGAAAATTTTAAAATCTGTTTTATCGCGTTTCCGCACTATTTATGTAATTTGATTGCATGTTCGCGCTATATACAAACCTAACAGTGGCATCAGAGCCTAACCTTGTGCTAATTATCGATTATGATGATTCCATGTATGTATGGGTATGCGATTGGATCGATTTTCTGGGCAAAGAAAAAAAAATTCAAACTCTGCTACGCTGCGTGGCCGCGCCGCTTCTAGTTCAATTTGGAGCGCGGCCGCGCCGGTCTGCAAATTTTGAAAAATCTTTATTTTGATTTTATTTATTTTTCAATTAAGATAAAAGGTTTATTTTGAATTGGAATACGATTAAAATTAAAAGTTTTTATTTTAACTTGGAATGAGATTCTACGTTAACTAGAATAAAGGAGTTTATTCTATTTTGGAATAGGATTCCATGTTTTCTAGAATAAAGGAGTTTATTCACATATGGAATAGGATTCCATGTTTCCTTAAAAATAAAGATGTTTATTTTGATAAGGAATAGGATTCAACATATTTTATTTTCCAACAATTTTAAGTTAAAATAAAAGAGTTTGTTTTAAACTTGAAATTGGATTCCATGTTAATTGAAATAAAAGAGTTTATTTTGATTTGGAATTTGATTAAGAATAAAGGAGTTTATTTTTATTCAAAATTGGATAAAATAAAATAAATAAGTTTATTATGATTTAAATTTTGATTAAAATAAAGGAGTTTATTTTGTTTCAAAAATTGGATTTCTGTAAACTTTTAATTGCCCATTAAATGATATCAATGCATATATGGAATGGTTTTATTATTCATGAGATGAATGTTATTTATTGATACATATGGAGATATGTATGATAATAAATAAGGACTGATTATGGACTACTGACCAATGTGTGATTGGATTTATTTTAGTGGATGCTTGACTGAATGGGTTTTTATAAATGGGGTCTGCGTACCTCGTCTTCTCTAGTTTTTCTTGATGTAAATTCTATCTTCCTCCTATGTACCTCCCCTTGACTGCTGATCAAGGTTTCTATTTATTGTAAATAGTTTATGTAATAGGTTTAGTTAGAATTACTTGAAGAATTGGAGACAAAGGAGCAAGGAGCGTTTGAAGACCCGTTTGTAATGGAGCCCGGGTTTAAATGTAATAGTTATATTTAAATTTTGTTCTTGCACCCTAGGTTTGACCTTTTGGTTCACTTGGTGGCTCTAGTGAACCAAACTAGAATAAAAGTCCATAATCAATCCGGGTAGAATATAGTATTCTATATGTGCATGCTTACTATGTATATATTATATATTATATAACATGCTTCACATGTTAAATAATATGACGCGTATTTTATATATATATGTGCATGCGCGCTAAACAAGATGAGACAAATAATAACAAACCCCTCAAAGAAATTATATTAAGTCCTAAGCGTTCAAAGATATTTGGAATATCGAACGTCGCCTTCTAGCATGGTAAAGCAATAGAGTATTAAATATTTAATATGAGTTTGTTATGTCACCACAAGGCAAGTATTAAATATTTAAGATGTTGCATTATCACATTTGATGCTTATACATAGACTGAACGATGCTGTTTTGTTGTGTCACCACAAGGACAGTTTTTTTCTTTTGAATATATGGAAGTGCTAGGATGGACTTAACTTGGATAATTTTGATTCGGATGTGTCACCACTTGATCAAAATAATCTAAGAGGCAAAATACAAGGAGTTACATAGAGATGTAATTGACAATAGTTGTCTACATATTTATTTATATATCGTTTGTTGTGTCACCACAAGGCTATATACATTTGAAATGGGATCCTTAGTCTCACTAGCAAATCTTTAATTAGAATTGCCGAACTATATAATGAGGGTAATATAGTTTGATGAAAATAGTGGGAGATACCAATTTAAAATAAAGACCTAATTTATTTTGGTAATTAATTAAGAAATGAATGTATGCTAAAATGTTGTTAAATTACAAATTCATTTATAGAATTTTACGATGTCTAATTCACTATCACTGCATAGCATATTAGATGCTAATTAACCGGACCGGTTAAGAAATTTGAGAATAGTTCTCAAGGCTGAAAAGCTATCTTATGTCCTTAATATGCCTATCCCTGCAATGGTTGCAGACAATGCCTCTGAGGAAGAGATTGCTACTTTTAGAAAGTAGTAAGATGATGCACAGTTGGCTCAATGCATCATGCTCGCATCCATGAGTAACGAGCTTCAGCGTCAGCAAGAAACTATGGATGCTCCTACTGTACTCCGGAACCTTCAAGGAGTTGAATGGTGAGGAAAGTAGGACTATTAGATATCAGATATCTAAGGACCTCTTCCGATCTAGAATGACCAATGGCACTGCAGTATAGACAATTGTCCTAAAATGATCAACATGATTGAACAATTGGGACAACTGGGTTTTAATAGATGGAGAGTTGATCCAAGATTTGATCTTGCAATCACTTTCGGACTCTTTCTCACAAATTATTGTGAATTTCACATGAACAAGCTATATGTCAGCCTGCTTGAGTTGCTTAAACATGTTGAAAACAGTAAAGAGTCACTTTCCAACCAAGAAAGACCAAGTCTTACTGGTAGGTGATTCTTCCAGGTAGCGAAAGAGGGCCAACGGATTTTCTGAAAAGAAGAACAATTCAAAGAAGGTATATGAAAAGGCAATAACTAAGGACACTAAGAACAAAACTGATGCAAATAGCAAAGGAGTTTGATTCCACTACAATAAGCCTAGATACTATAAAGAAAACTGTAACAAGAAGAAGCTTAGTGAAGCTTCGGTTACAAATACAGGTTTGTTCATGATTAAAAAATAAATCTTTCTATAAGTCAAGGTTCTACTTGGGTATTGGATACCAGCTGTAGTTCTTACGTATGCAATCTAATGCAGAGACTAAGCAGAAGTAGAAAGCTAAACAAAGAGTAACTAATCTTATGTGTGGAATGGAGCAAAGGTTGCTGCATTAACCATAGAAACTTATAGTTTAGCATTGCCTACGGGCAAGTCTATTAAGTTAATAAGTTGTTATTATGTTCCAGTTCTCATTAGAAATATTATTACTTCCGTTGTTGGACAATGAAGGTTCTGGTATTATATTTAAGAACAATTGTTGTTCTATTTATAATGATAATGTTTTGTTTGAAACTGGAAGATTACCTGATAGACTTTGTAAACTTGACTTACATGAAAAATAATTTTGCAAATTGAACAAACTAGTAAAAGAAAAGGAGATGGTCATTCAAAGAGTTGAATGTGTGTATTTGATAAAATACAAGTCTGAATCATTTGAAATGTTCAAAGAATTCAAAAGTGAAACATATTGACAAAGTATTAAGATTCTTTGATCAGATCGAGGAAGGAATACTTGTGCAATGAGTTTCTAGATCATCTCAAAATGGTATTTTCTCATAATGGACACCTCCAGATACGCAATAATTGATTGGTGTATCTAAAAGGAGAAATTGTACCTTGTTGGACATGGTGCAGTCCATAATAATTTTTACCGACATTCCAGTATCCTTCTGGGGCTATGCCCTAGAAACGGCTGCATATCTACAAAATAAGGTAACCTCAAAATTCGGTCCAAAGACTCCATACAAGTTATGGATAGGGATGATTCCTAGTCTTAAGTATGTTAAGATAAGGGGTTGTCCAGCTTATGTGAAAAAGGTTTCAAAGATAAGTTTGGGACAAAAATCTGACAAGTGCAGATTTGTGGGATATCCTAAAGAAAGTTTAGGGTATTATTACTATAATCCTATACGCTGCCTTCTTAGATAAAGGTGTTTATCATTGAAGGAGCTAGTGGGAGGGTAATAGATCTTGAAGGAGTTCAAGAACCACAAAACACTTTAAGTGGAACCGAGGAACCTGTAGATAGACCTATTATACCACAACCGAACCATAAATCTGGAAGAGTACCGAAGATACCTGGGAGGTATGGATTCATCATAGAGGATGATGATGAGGTACACATCATAGAGGATGATGATCCAATTATATACGATGAGGCTATGAGTAGAAGACACTTAGAGAAATGGCAGATGGCCATGAAATTCGAAATGGACTCCATGTATGAGAACCAAGTATAGACTCTGGCTACTCCACAAAAGGGCATAGTGCCTAGAGTGTGAATATGGGTCTTTAAGAGAAAGACTGGGGTAAATGGCAAGGTGGAGACCTATAAGACCAGACCTGTTTAAAAGGTTTTTCAAGTCAAGGAGTTGACTGTGATAAAACCTTATTACCGGGTAATGCTCAAGTCCATTTGGATTTTGCTTGTGATTGCAGCTTATTACGAAATCTGGCAAAATGGATGTGGAGACACCCTTCCTCAATGAAGACTTGAGGAGAATGTATGTATGATACAGCCAGAGAAATTTGTTTCAAAGGTTGAAACAAATCATGTTTTAAGCTACAATGATCCATTGATGGATTGAAGCAAACTTCTCAAAGATGGAACATTCGTTTTGATGAGACAATCAAAAGAGTTTGATTTTATCAAAAACGAGAATGAACCTAGTGTGTATAAAAGGGTCAGTGGGAGCACTGTGACATTCCTAGTATTATATGTTGATATACTACTGATAAGGAATAACACACCAATGCTACAATCAGTAAAGATAAAATTGTCTAAACATTCCTCCATGAATGACTTGGGAGGAGCATCCTATAAATTGGGTATATAAATCTATATAGATAGATTTAAAAGGATGTTCGGCTTGACCCAATGAATGTATATTCATTCGATGCTAAAGGCGTTTAGCATGGCAAACTCCAAGAGAGGTCTCATGATGATGAGCCATGGAGTGTATCTCTCTAAAATTGTCCTCAATTGAAAGAGAGATCGCATGAGTTACTATCATGTATGCAGTGAATATACAAGGCCTGATGAAGATCAGTCATATTCTGGAGATAACCAAGACGACCAAGACGATAACAAATCCACTTTAAGGTAAATCGTTACCTTGAAAGGTGGTGCAGTAAATTGGAAAAGTTCCAAATAGCAAAGAGTTGTTGGTTTAGTGACAAAGACAAAGTATATAGCTGTAAATGAAGCTGCAAGTTTGATTGTTTGGATGAAAAGTTCATTACAGAACTAGGAATAGTTCCTAAGTCTCATCTTGGATTCAAACATGTGTTGCGGCACTTTCATTTGATTAGTGGAATCATTAAAAGAAGAAAGTCACTATAGAGATAGTGGACTCTCGAGAACAACATTGCATATCCATCTACTGAAGCTTTATCCAACAACAGGATGATCGTCACTTAGAGAAAAAAGGTATTAGATACCATGGCGATTGGCTTTAGTGCAAGTGGGAGATTGAAAGTAGTATGCACACAAGCCAATCATATTTGATATGATGTAGCATATACTTTGTAATCTTATTCGTTTGTTAAAGGCATTTTACTTTATCTACATGATGCTGTTATATTGAATGTGATAAACCCATAGTTTTGAGCAATGTTTTTAGAATCATGATGGTGATCATGCTAATGAGATCTAAATTCTAGATAGCTCACAAACTAAAATCGTTCCTAATCGATAGATTACTAAAAAGGGGATTAGTGAATCCGGATGGATTAGTACATACGTTGCTTGCTCTTATGAAGAGGATGATTGATCTCATAATCATTTGTGTGGAGACACTAAAGCAAGTATGTAGGTGCTTATTAGAGAATAAGTTCACTGAACGTAGCTCGCTAAGGAATACCTAATGGAGTTTTACTCGCCTGTCAATAGGAATTCCTCTAGTGATAGTAGTACAAGTGATCCTTGGACTTGAGATCATCATAGTATCTTGTGTATGATGAGTTATACTTTGACATGTCCCTTAAGACCTTTAGGGTATATCAAAGGGTATGATTGGGTATAATAAGTTATACATGGAGATATGTGAATGATCAACAAAGAATCTACCACTTCTAGTAAAAGGAGAGAATGTCCTATGTGATTCGATAAATGACGACTCAGAAGTCTTTGGCTAAAACAGAATGAAATTAGAAAGGAGTTTCTAATTTGCATTATCAGAGTTGTGCATTTGAGAATCGAAATACATATAATTAAATAAAATAAGACTTGACAGTAATTCCATGTCTTATATTTAATTGGGACATTGTATGGTAGAAAGATTGAATTGTACGGTAACTATTCACTGAAAGGTCCTTTTGTGATTAATGTTGAAATCTATATTATCTGGAAAGTCGTTGATCGCTAAGGGGGCTTACCCTTATTGTAGAATAAATATTATTTATTTAAATGAATTAAATAGTTTAATTTATTTATTTAAATAAAATTAGAATTGTTCTAATTGATTTATTCACAACCGGTTTTATATGGAGAACCTAAAGGGTCACACCGCAAAAGAAAAATATTTGTTTAAGAAGTAAATGGCAAAATTGTAATAATAAGTTAAGTGTATTTAATTTAATCTATGGAGATAGAATAAATTAAATAGCTTAATATTTATTATTTAATATTTTGGAAATATTAAATATAAATTAATAAGAAGAGTCTTATTATTATTATTACAATTACTATTATTTAATTCCTAATAGGGATTGAGAATTAATTAATAGAAGTACTCTATCAAAAATTCCTAATTGGATTAGGAGTTTAATTAATTAATGGAGTTTAATTAAAATAAAAACCCTAATCCTAAATAGTTTAGGAGGGTTCCATATATCTATAAATAAGAGGAATCTTATCATGATTTAGGGTTAGATAGTTACACACTCTTCCATAAGAATTGGAGAGAGAGAGTACTTGCAATTTCTATAGAGATAGAAACTAGGGTTTTGCCAACACTCATCTTCTTGAACAATTATTATTCCTTGGTGGATCACCTCTAGAGGCCAAACACTTGGGTGGCTAACGTTGATTAAAGGAAGGAATTTAATCGGTGGAATTCAAGGAGAACACGAAGGAATTGGAGGTGAACTTGTACCCGAGGAAGCACGGTTCTACGAGGGTATAATTTCTTAATCTCTATCTCTTTCGTATAATTGATAATTGAGCACATGGATGATCATGGTGATGGTTTGTATGAAAATTTTAAAATCTGTTTTATCGCGTTTCCGCACTATTTATGTAATTTGATTGCATGTTCGCGCTATATACAAACCTAACACCATGTTGCAGTATGATTGTTCAATCGGGTCCCACGTTGCAGGTTATGATGCTTCATTGTGTTTTGCTGGTTTCGGGTGGTCTGCTGATTGATTTCAGCTGATTGTTGCTTTGCCCCATGTGGTCTTTGTGGGTTTGATGCTTTTGCTGGGTTGCCACGTGGGCTGGTTTATGTAACAAATTTATTTTGTTGTTTTCCATTTACCTAGCCTCGGATTGGGAGGAATAATATATTAGGTTAGGTTATTGGCTTCCTTTGTTGACAAACGGGTCCCACTTGTCTTATATTCGGTTCAAGACTATACTCCATGCTGCCTTTGCAGATACACGAGTCCCTCTTGCTGTCGAATTTCGATTTGTGGTCCTTTTGTCGTTCTTAAAATCTATCTAACTTTGTTAGTCATGTATTTTGTTGTTTACTTTTGCCTAGCCTCGGGTTGTGAGGAATTATATTATTAGGTTAGGCAATTGGTTTCCTAGTCTTCTAGGTGTTTTAGTCCTCTCGGGAGAAGAGGACTATGTTCTGAACTTCATTGTAATATCCTTTGTTTTTTGCATATATATATACACAAATAAAATTTAGCAAAAAAAAAAAACCAAAATTCAACAGAAATCAAAACACAAGAATATAGCATGGATTCAAACTACCCAATATCAATTCCAGATGAACTTGACTCAAACCCAATGTAGGATACCTGACAGATTTTGTGGAGTTTGAGCGGTTGAATTGGTTGACTTGCTTCTTCAATTAGGTACAAACCCTAGGACTCGTTCATGCAAAGAGATAGCTTATATAGATTGTGCATGGAAAACAGAGTATTCCTCTTTTGAACGAGAGATGGACTTAATGCCGTGTTAGGATTTTGATTTTGGAGAGGAGTTTGATGTGTTTAAGAAGGAATCCAAGTGTGGGTAGGATGAGGGATGAATTTAGAAGAGAAATTAGAGAGGAGAAGGTTGGTTCAGTATAGGAGAGGTAGAACTAGGAGTTGGAAGAAGTTGCATGGGTTTAGGATTTAAAGAAACTGAATTGGGATCGGGTTTTAAAATTAGATTTCCGCGATCCTCGCCGGGGTGAGAAGTTTATACCTGAAAATCTCGCCGGGGCGAGAATGGACAGAGAAGAATGGGCTGGGGCGAGAAATTTCCACGCTGGAGCGGGTTTTGGCAGAGAGGTTCTCGACGGGGCGAGAAGCCCTAATGTATTTTTCTCGCCGGGGCGAGAAACCTCTTTTCTGAGATTTTTGCTTTGTTCCCCCTTTCATCAATTGGTACCATCCCAATAGCATGTCTCTTCTTCTAATGCATTCCCCAAGTCTTTACCCCTGTTCCACAGAATAACAACATAAATGAGTCTAACCACGAGAGATTTGAGAGTTATTTCAAAACATGAACAATTTGAACTACTTATACTAACTAGAACAAAATTACTAACTACACTAAATCTATTAAAGCAATAAAGTAACATGATTGGGTTGCCTCCCATCGAGCGCTTGGTTTATAGTTGATGAGATCCTGACCAGGCTCACATCAAGCGTCATTGGCTCTCCTCAAGCTTTGAGGGTTCAACAAATGAATTCAAGTAATTGGGCTAGAATCTACTCAAGGATGCTTACATTGGAGCTTAATTCATATGAACATCGAGGAGAGGGTCATTCATGTGATTTGGGATTGCTAGATACGATCTATGTAGTGAGACCAAATCAATGCAAGTCAAGCGTTCGAAATAGTGTTCATCATGTTCGTTGGTATCGTCTAATCATTAATGAAGATATTTGTCAATTAATACAAGGATTAGCATTCTTACGACGTTATGGATGTCCAAGAAAGCTGAAGAGGTTACGTTATATCATGGGACAACACGAGGTTAGATTGCACGAAAAACAAACTCAGAAGTTGGGATTCAAGGTTCTCGCCCCGGCGAGAATCGCAGGCTTATTTTTCTCGCCCCGACCCAAACTGAGGCCACCCCGGCCAAGACTTCTCTGCCCATCCTCGCCCCGGCGAGGTTTCTAGTACAAGTTTCTCGCCCCGGCGAGAACAACTAGATTTCATTGGCGCGTTTTTTGAGGCACGCGGTTTTTGGCATATTTCTTTCTTTTATTTTAGGGATTTACATATCTTTTAGATTTCTATTGTAATTAGGATATTTATTAGATATGATTTGTTTTTCATATTAATTAGTTAGGTAGAATTTGATTTCCAACTGGATTTCTATTCCTTTTAGGAGTTAGGGTTTTTTAGGGTTTTATTCTATTAGTATAAATAGAATACATGGCTTATGTAATAGGGACTACACTTTTTAATTAATGAAATTATTGTGAGATTCTTCTCATCTTTTGGTTCTTTAAGAATTCCTAGATTATTTTCTTGGTTTTCTTAAGATTCAATTATCGACTTATCATTCAACAGATCATAGTTGTTTGTGGTGTCATTCTACCGAACAATGAATCGTCGATTGTACCGAGGTTCCTGCTTCTTATAAGCACGGGGTTTAGGTGTCGTTGGTGTCCATTCAACGCAAGCTTCCTAGCGCAAAGCAATTATACCAAGGTTCTCGTCTCAATATAGGTGAAGGGTTAAGGTGTTGTGAGCGTTCCACCTTCATAACTTGCTGGAAACGATCCGGGCGACGACCACCTCACGCAAGCGTGCCGTGGAGTCTATCAATAGTCGTCAGCCTGACTTTCTCTGCGGTATTAAGCATCAGTTTGATCGAGGGAAGAGAGATAAATCACTGATGCTTGTCGATCCACATCGCCTCCCCAATAATGTTTGAGTCGCTAAACATTGACCTTGAAAGTGCGCTTTGAGTTTGGTTCTTTGACGTCGATTGCTCCGTGGGGGGCTACAGCAGTGACAATGAAAGGACCTGACCATCTAGACTTCAACTTTCCAGGAAATAACCGCAATCTGGAGTTGAACAATAATACTGCCTGTCCCGGTTCGAATTTCTGATCAACTATCCGTTTGTCATGCCACCTCTTGACTTTTTTTTATACAGCTTAACGTTTTCATAGGCTTGGTGACGAAACTCCTCCATCTCATTCAATTAAAGCAACCTTTTCTCGTCCGATGCTTGGAGATCAAAGTTCAATTTCTGAATTACCCAATATGCATTGTGTTCAAGTTTGACCGGTAAATGACACGCTTTTCCGTAAACCATGCGATACGGTGATATTCCAATGGGATTCTTATAGGCCGTGCGATACGCCCATAAAGCATCGTCTAATTTTATCGCCCAATACTTACGAGATGGGTTCACCACTTTCTCTAGAATTTGCTTAACTTCACGATTCGACACCTCTGCTTGGCCATTCGTTTGGGGATGATAAGCCGTAGCAATCATGTGTTTGACTCCATATTTAGCTAACAACTTGGTGAACTGCTTATTGCACAAATGGGTACCTTCGTCACTGATTATGGCTCTTGGTGTACCGAATCGAGTAAAAATATTTTTCTGCAAGAACCGTAGAACCACTTTGGCATCATTTGTGGGTAATGCAGATGCTTCAACCCATTTTGATACATAATCCACAGCCAAAAGTATGTATTGATTGTTGAATGACGACGGAAATGACCCCATAAAGTCAATACCCCATACGTCGAAGAGTTCAACTTCAAGGATAGTGTTGAGAGGCATTTCATGCCGTTTGGAAATGTTGCCAACCCTTTGACATCTATCGCACTTTAGAACAAAAAGGTGGGCATCTTTGAACAACGAAGGCCAGAAAAACCCTGATTGCAGCACTTTTGCTGTAGTTCTTTCTCCCCCATAATGTCCTCCATACTCTGACGAATGGCAACGAGTCAATATGCTCTCCATTTCTTCCTGAGGCACACAACGTCGTATCATTTGATCCGCACAAGTTTTGAAGAGAAATGGTTCATCCCAAAGGTACTGCTTGATATCATGGAGAAATTTCTTTCTTTATTGAGAAGTGAAATCTTGTGGAAGTACGTTACTGGCTAGATAGTTCACGTAATCAGCATACCAAGGCACTTCGGTGGTGATACGAAACAGCTGCTCATCCGGAAACGACTCATTAATTACCACTTCATCTTTTTTCTGAATGTCAGCATTCTCTAACCTCGAAAGATGATCAGCCACCTGATTCTCCGTACCTTTCCTATCTCAAATTTTTAAGTCAAATTCTTACAACAGGAGGACCCATCGAATCAACCTTGGTTTGGCATCCTTCTTTGCAATCAAGTATTTGATGGTTGCATGATCAGTGTAGACTATCACCTTGGTTCCGATCAGATATGCTCGAAATTTATCAAAGGAAAATACTACTGCAAGTAACTCTTTTTCTGTAGTGGTGTAATTCAATTGTGCATCAGTGAGTGTCTTACTTGAGTAATAAATGGTGTGAAAAATCTCATCCCTTCGCTGTCCCAACACAGCTCCCACCGCATAATCACTTGCGTTACACATCAACTCAAAAGGTAAAGTCCAATCGGGAGCAACTATGATCGGGGTTGTGACTAACTTCTTTTTTCAGCACTTCAAAGGCTTCGATGCAAGATTGATCCATCTTGAAGGGAACATCTTTCTCAGGGAATGAACACAATGGTTTTGAAATTTTTGAGAAGTCCTTGATGAATCGACGGTAGAATCCTGCATGTCCGAGAAAACTTCTAATGCCTCTTACAGATGTCGGTGGAGGTAGCTTTTCAATGGTTTCGATCCTTGCTCTATCCACCTCTAAGCCTGCTTCGGACACTTTGTGCCCCAGAATAATCCCTTCTTGCACCATAAAGTGGCATTTTTCCCAGTTATGCACCAGATTTGTCTCCACACAACGCTTCAACACTAAGATGAGATTGCTAAGACACAGATCAAAACTATCACCGAATACAGAAAAATCATCCATGAATACCTCAAAATTCTACTCAACCATATCCGAGAAAATAGCCATCATGCATCGCTAAAATGTAGCTAGTGCATTACATAACCCGAAAGACATTCTCCGGAATGCAAACGTTCCATAAGGGCATGTAAAAGTCATTTTCTCTTGGTCCTCCGGAGCTATTACTATCTGGTTATAACCTGAGTATCCGTTAAGAAGGCAGTAAAACTGATGAGCGGATAACCTATCCAACATCTGATCAATAAATGGCAGTGGAAAGTGATCCTTGCGCGTCGCTTTGTTCAACTTGCGGTAATCCATACACACTCGTCAACCTGTAACTGTTCTTGTAGGAATGAGTTCATTATTTTCGTTTTCAACCACTGTCATTCCCCCCTTTTTAGGCACACACTGTACAGGACTTACCCAAGAACTATCTGAAATCGGATAGATAATACCGGCATCTAACCACTTAATGATTTCCTTCTTCACTACGTCCTTTATGATCAGATTCAATCTTCTTTGTTGCTCAATAACCGGTTTTGCTCCTTCTTCAAGCAGAATTTTGTGCATGCAAAATGACGGACTGATTCCCTTGATGTCTGCTATTGTCCACCCAATTGCTGTTTTATACTCACGCAAAACCCTTAATAGTTTTTCTTCTTGAGATTCATTCAAATGAGCAGAAACTATTACTGGTAGCGTGTTAGAGTCTCCCAAGTAAGCATACCTTAGATGAGATAGAAGTGGTTTGAGTTCAAGCATAGGTGGTTCTTCCACTGACGGTTTAGACCTCTTTTCCCCTTCTTTTGGTTGGTCAAGAGTATCAAATTGCCTGCTGAATTTCTGAGAAATAGGTAACGCGTCTAAAACCTTGACATAATCCCACTCATCAAAATCATCAAGAGTGTCTATCCCAACCAGAGCAGCTTCTAATGGATCTTCGCAATAACTTACACTGGTTCGCTCATTCACGATTTCATCTAGCAGGTCTATTCGTAAGCATTCCTCGCCTTCCTTAGGGAATTTCATCGATTTAAACACGTTAAAGGTGACTTCCTGGTCTTGAACTCTCATTCTCAATTCACCTTTTTGTACATCTATTAACGTTCTCCCTGTTGCTAAGAATGGACGACCTAATATGATGGGGATTTCTTTATCCTCTTCGTAATCCAAAATGACGAAGTCAACCGGGAAGATGAATTTATCATCCTTAACCAAGATATCTTCCACAATACCCCTCAGATATGTCACTGACCTGTCTGCCAACTGCAAGCTGATGTTTGTCGGTTTTGGTGCCTTTAGCTCAAGCTGAGTGTAAACTGATAACGACATTAAATTGATGCTAGCTCCTAAGTCACACAATGCCCTTCCAGAGAACTGGTTACCAATTACACATGGAATATTGAAGCTTCCTGGATCCTTTAGTTTGGGTGGCAATTTGTTCTGCAAAATTGCACTGCATTCCTCGGTTAATGCCACCGTCTCGAATTCTCCCAGTTTTCTCTTCTTTGACAACACCTCCTTCATGAATTTTGCATAACTGGGCATCTGTTCCAGGGCTTCTACAAATGGTATGTTAATGTGCAGTTTTTTGAAAACATCTAAGAATCTAGAGAATTGCTTATCTAACTTAGCTTTCTGCAATCTTTGAGGGAATGGTACGGGAGACACTACACTATCTGGCTTGCGTTCTTTTGACTTTGCCTCCAGACCTGCATCCTTCACCTTTTCTGGTTCGTTCGTCTTACTTTTCGCCGGGGTTACCTCATCTTCATTCTCCACAACTGTTTCTGGGGTAGAATTTCCTTTAACCGTATCAGGAAGCTCTTTTCCACTCCTTAAGGTGACAACCTTGCAATGTTCTTTTCTATCCGTTCTTGGGTTAACCTCTGTATCGCTTGGAAGTGCTCCTTGTGGTCGATTGTTCAAGATGTGAGCCAACTGTCCCAGTTGATTTTCCAAGTTCCTAATTGATATTGGCTGGCTTTTCACATTCAAATCTACTTGAGTTAACAACTTATCTTGATCATTCATTCTTTTCTCAGACACTGTGATGAATCTTGCCAATGATTCTTCTAAACTCGGTTTTCTTTCTGCATGTTGTGGAGCTTGGTTCTGAAAACCTAGGGGATTCTATGATCTTGTACCTGGATTTTGAGTCTGAGTGTTATTGCTCCAAGAGAAACCCGGATGATTCTTCCACCCCAGATTATAAGCATTCTGATATGGCTGTTGCGGTCTGTTATAACTCCCCAAATACCGTACCGATTCCGGATTAATGGCACAATACTCCATCGGATGTGCACCTGCACATAGCTCATACACATAGGCTACTTGCTGGACTTTCGATTCTGCCAAAGCTTCAATCTTCTTAGACATGACTGCCATCTGAGCTGTTAGTGTCGTGACCACATCTACTTCCAATACTCCAGCTACCTTTTGTTGATTCATTCTGGAAGTCGGCCATTGATAGTTATTTGCAGCCATAGTCTCTAACAAAGTGAAAGCTTGCCCAAAATTTTTATCCATAAGTGCTCCTCCCACAACTGCATCAATACATGTTCGAGTGTCACTATTCAACCCATTGTAGAATGTCTGAACTTGTAGCCACTTGGGTAGCCCATGATGTGGACATTTTCTCAATAACTCCTTGAACCTTTCCCAAGCCTCGTATAGTGACTCTCCATGCTGTTGCCCAAATGTAGAAATCTCGTTTCTCAACTTACCCGACTTAGCTGGCGGGAAGAATTTCGCTAGGAATTTCTGAGCTAAATCATCCCAAGTTATGATGGATCCTGGCGGAAGTGAATGCAACCAACTCTTTGCTTTATCTCTTAGTGTGAACGGAAACAGACGTAATCTCACTGCATCATCTGTCACATTGGGATATTTGAATGTATCACAGATCTCTAAAAAGCTAACCAAGTGTTAATTCGGATCGTCGTTAGCTAATCCCCCAAACTGTATCGCATTCTGAAGCATATGAATTGTTCTCGGCTTGATCTCGAAGGAATTAGCGGTGATAACTGGTCTCGTGATGCTTGATTTGATCTCGTCTATCTTAGGCATAGCATAATCCCTCAATGATTTCTGTTCTTCGTTAGCCATATTCTCTTTCTCAATTATTTCCCGACAGAATTTTCTCAACTGACGTAGCTTTTTCTCAAGATGATCCTCACACTGCACGAGTTCCGGTTGTTTTGATCGCATTTGCATAAATGAATCAAAAGACACCTAAAACAAAAACAAAAGAAAAATAAGTTTGCTTAATTAGAACAGGCTTAATTAAACTGATATTGAAAATTATAAACACAAATAATTTCCCGGCAACGGCGCCAAAAACTCGTTACCTGATTTCACAATCAACAATTACGTGCAAGTATACACGATCAACAAGTAATAAAGTGATAAGAACGAGTGTCGAACCCATAGGAATTATTATGCTTAATATCTCCAACTGTCAATTTAGATTATGGCTATTCTATTAAACAATCACAATTTGAATATTGATTGAAACTAATTAAATTAACACTAGCACTAACAATAGTCACAAAGGTTGAAATTCAGATTTAAAAAGATTAAGACTACAATATCCCCAATTATATATCATAAACCAATCTATTTACAAATTCCAATTATTCACTTCAATGGAGTTATTAACAGAAATTTAATTGTATTTATAAGCCCTTTTCCAAGTGATCAAATAAATCGATCTAATCCAATTAACTCTGCGATATTCATATGCAAAACTAAAGCGTTAAATTCATTAAGCTTCAATCTCCAGTTGTTACATGTAGCAAAGAGATATCCCTATTCACTTCACAATCCTAATTATTCAACACATGCAAATAATTAAGAATACATGCTATCTCATCTAGTTCCAACCCTAGATTGCATCTCCCGAATTCACCTAAAATATTCCGCTAATTGTCGGCCAAACAATTTAATCAATAAGCATAGAATAAGATAGATAACTCAAACTGATTGAATAACTGGAATTAAATAGATAATTAATTCATAAATGTAACTGGTTCAATTATAGCCTTAATTAAAGGTTTAGTTCATACTGACAATAAAAACTAAAAATTCAAAATAAGTCATCATAATTAATTACAAATCAGAGATAAAAGATTAAAAGAAAACTCAATGTAATCTCTAGTCCTCCGATCTGAATTCCTCACGATGGTTGACTTGATCTTCAATCTCCTTGCTCAACTCTGAAAATTCAATCTTCGTCTCCCTCTTATCCAATGTGTTATCTCTTATTTATATCCTCATAAGCCTCCTCATCAGAATGGTAGATAGAATCCTTGTTAGCTTCAACCTTTTTTAAATAACTGAATGCTGACAAATCTTTTAAATTCACTCAACCGCATTCTCGCTCCAGCGAGAAACTCTTCACCAAACTCCTCGCCCCGGCGAGAAAATTAGACCATGACTTCTCGCCCCGGAGAGGTTGCCCTGCACCTAGCTACTTTATCTTCTTCTAACTTGCAGCCAACCTCAACCTACAAAAGCAATGCAAAAACAAATAAAAAGATACTAAAAACACTTAAAGATTGTAAAGAATTAAGCTAAAGACGTATCAAACTCGTAGGTTAAAACCTACTCATCACCTGGGATTTCGCTACTGCTGATTTGGGTCCTGGTTTGCTGCACTGTGCTGGCTGCAGCGATTCTTTCTTGCGGTGGTTTGATGCTGTTGCTGGGTTTTGGTTCGTTGTTTGATGCTTCCATTCTGGGTTGTGCTGGGCTGCTGTTTGTTTTGTGCTCTGCTGGCTGCTGTTTTAGGTTGGTGCTTACTGCCCACTCTTGTTGGGCTGGGCTGTTGTTTGTTTGTTGCGGGTTTAGTAGCTGGGCGGGTTAATGCTGTGTTTTGTGGGTCTGCTTGCTACTGTTGGGTTTCCCTCTTTCTTCTTGGTTGCTTGCTATGCAGCTGGGTTACTTTGTTTCTGCTGGGTTCCTTTTATTTTGCTGCTCATGGAAGCTTTTGTTGCTTGGTTTCTGCTAAGGCTTGGTTGCTGAAGGTTTGTGCTCATTGTCTGATCTGGCCTGTTTATTTTGGCATCAGTTGTTTCTTGTGGCTGCTGCTGGGGGCTTTTCGTTGCTGCAGTTGATCTCCTGGCTGCTGCTGCTGGATGGCTTTGGTTCGATTCTACCTTGGGTTTTGCTTTGTCCTGCTGTTCGGTCTGTGGCTGGTTGGCGTTGGTTTGTTGTTGTGCTGCTGGGCCATGCTTGCAGTTGTTGGACTGGCTTTGGGCTTTTTTGTTGTTGCAGCTGGGCATGCTTCTCTTATTGGACATGCCTCAACTGTTGGGTTTGCTACTAGTTCTGTTGGTTCCTCCGCTTCATGGTTCTGTTTGTTTGTTGGGCCTATGGGCCCATTTGGGCTGTTTTGTTCTTTCTTTGTAATTCTCTTAATTGTTCCGTTGTAGCTGGGTTTCTTTGTTTTGGCCTATGGTCTTGTTCCTTTATTGTCATGACATCTTAAGGGCCTGTCCTATGATGTCTATGCTTTTTTCTGTTTGGGTCCTTCCCTTGTCTTTGTACATTCTTCTCTTTTTAATACAGTTTAAATTTAGCAAAAAAAAGTGCTGGATAATGAGGGCCTTGTTCCAATCCTCGAGGCCCTTAACTCCAAGACCACCTTCATTGTAAGGCAAAGAAATAACCTTCCAAGAGACTTTCGCCCCATGTTTCTCAAGGGATGGCCCTTTCCATAGAAATCTGGTGAGAATAGACTGGATTGATTTAAGAACGGATTTGGGCAAGAGGAAATGTGCTGACCAAAAGGACTGGATAGAAATGAGCACAGATTTAATCAACTGCAATCTGCCAGAATAAGTAATAATTTTTGCAGTCCAAGATGTGACCCGGGATGTAATCTTTTAGATAAGAGGCATGCAATCATTATGGGAGAGCTTCGAGGATATTAAAGGGACACCAAGGAATCGGATTGGTAAGGTGCCAACACGAAACCCGAGTAAGTCCATGATTATCTGTTGATCATTATCATCAACACTCGAGAAGAAGCACTGACTCTTATGAGCATTAGGGATGAGCCCAGAGAATAGAGAAAAAGGACTGAATGCAGGAGTGGACAATAGAGACAAAGGATAGATTACCATTGCAAAAAAATCAGAACATAATCTGCAAAGCACATGTGAGTAAGATCGCACTCCTTGGCTCTCTAATGGAATTTGAAGTCAGAGTGTAGAGTTTCTTTGTGGAGGATTAAGGATAAAACTTCCATTGTGAGCACGAACAGGTAGGGAGAGAGAGGGTCCCCTTGCCTCAGTCCCCTTGCACCCTTAAAATAGCCAACAAGAGACCCATTGATTTTTATAGAGAACATGGCAATAGTTATTCAAGCATGGATCCAATTAATAAATTTGGAAGGAAATTTAAGAAGCCCCAGCAAGTCGAAAAGGAAGTCCCAACTCACCGTATCAAAAGCCTTCCTGATATCAATTTTTAGGGCACATCTGGCAGACCCAGAATTTTGATGATAATTTCGCAAAAGCTCTTGGGCAAGAAATATGTTGTCGGTGATACTTCTACCCGAAATGAAGGCAGATTGAGCTCTATCAATAAGAGAGGGGAGAACCATCTTAGTCTATTTGGAAGAAGCTTAGAAATGCATTTATAGAGAGTGTTGCAACAGGAAATAGGTCGAAAGTCCGACATGGAGGAAGGGTTTTCCGTCTTAGGAATAAGCGCAATGGCAGTGGCATTGATCCCGCATGGGAGATGATAGGTATCAAAGAAGTAATGAACAGTAGCAGAAAAATCGACACCAATAATATCCCAGCACTAGAGAAAAAAATTAACATTGAAGCCATCAGGGCCAGGACTCTTGTTCTTCTTCATAGATTTGAGCACATCATAGATTTCAGTATCAAGAACACGACCTTCCATAATAGAGGCTTGCAATGGATTGATATGCTTTGTGATATAGGAGGCAAGATCGTCATGACTAGGATAACCAAAGGAAGAAAAGCCAAGGAGATCTTGGAAATAATCCACAGCCACTTGCTAAATAGAAGATTGGTCCTCCACTAAATCACCATTGCTATTATTGATAGCTATGATTTTGTTGTGATTCCATCTACTTTTGATAACATTGGTAAAATATTTCGAATTTTTGTCAGCTTGGGAGATCCAAAGAGCCCTGGATTTTTGTTGAAGCAAAGATTCCTCCAAGGATAGGGCCCTCCAAAGAAGAGCCGTGCAAGTGGATTCCTCACTTCTCAAGGATGAGCTATGGGGATCAGAATGGAGAGAAGTTTGAATAGAGTGAAGCTGGCTTTGAAGAGCTTTAACATTAGAAGTGAGATTCCCATTGGAGGCATTAAGAGAGATTAGGGCCTTTTTTAAAATCCTCAGCTTCTCAGCAAGAATAAACATAGGATTTCCAGAGACTTGAGAATTCCAAGTTTCCTGGACAGTAGCAGAGAAACCTTCCAAATCAAGCATATAGTTGAAGAATTGAAAAGGTTTTGGAAATCTTTGAACAAGGATGCTAGTTTTCAGAATAATAGGGCAATGATCAGACAAACCTCGAGGTTCAAAACAAGCTTGGGATTCAATCATGCTGAAAAAGCAAGCTGGATTCCCCAAAGCTTTGTCCAACTTCCTGTAGATGGGATTCTGATCCTGACAGTTCCACCAAGAGAAGGGGGTCCCAATAGCCCTGATATCATCAACACCAAGGGTTTCAAGACAGTCATTAAAATCAGCCATGCCATTATCCCATGAATTGTCACCATCATCTGCTTCATGAATACTCCTGATAGCATTAAAGTCACCAAGGAGACACCAAGAAGAGTCAGATGAACAAAGAGTTAAGTCATGCCAAAGATGCCTTCTATCAATAACAGAGTTCATGCCATAGACAATAGATACAAAGGAAGAAGAGTTGTTATCAAGCATATGCAGTTTACAATGGATAATCTGGGAAGACCGAAATAAGATATCAACCTTCCATATTCTAGGATCCTAACCCACCCAGATTCTACCATTGTAGTGATGATCATAGTTGAAAACCCATTCCCAATTTTTACAGATAGCTTTTGAGATTCTGGAAGCCTTATGAGCTTTGACTCTAGTTTCAATCAGGCCAACAAAAGAAACATGGTTACTAATGAATATTCCTTTGTGCACAATAAAAGGAAAGTTACTTTGTGTCCTATGTCACCACAACAAGTGCATGAGGATCAAATTCACTTGCAAAGAGATGTCCTAAAAAAAGAGAGCGAAGAAAAGAAAAATTCAGAGGGGAAAAACAAAAGACAACAAGAAAGAGGGAAAAGAAAAGATGTTGAGAGAAAAACAAATATAGGCAAAAAGGAGTGATGTGAGGAGAGCTTTGGTTTCTAAAGTGCTGATGATTATACTTCGGTATAAGGAGGCGTTTTTAACTACTAACGCTAACGATTCATTTTTGCCTAGTGTTATTTCATCTCTATTGCAGGATTACGCGGATGTATTTCCCGAGGAATTACCACAAGGATTACCACCAATTCGGGGAATTGAACATCAAATTGACTTTATAACTGGTGCTGCCATTCCAAACCGTCCAACTTAACGGAGCAATCCCAAGGAGACGAAGGAGTTGTAAAAACAAGTTGGTGAACTAATGGAGAAGGGGTTCGTGAGGGAGAGCATGAGTCCATGTGCGGTTCTGGTGATTTTAGTGCTAAAGAAGGATGGAAGGTGGCAGATGTACATCGATTGTCGTGCGGTAAATAATATTACGATTAAATATCGACATCCCATTCCTCGATTAGATGACATGTTAGATGAATTACATGGGTCATGTGTGTTTTCAAAAATTGACTTAAAAAGTGGATATCATCAAATTAGGATGAAAGAAGGTGATGAATGAAAAACTGCTTTTAAAACGAAGTATGGTTTGTATGAGTGGTTAGTGTTACCTTTCGGTTTAACTACTGCGCCTAGTACTTTCATGCGTTTAATGAATCATGTTTTGCGATCATTTATTGGGAAATTTGTTGTGGTATATTTTAATGATATTCTAATCTATAGCAAAAACATGGGTGAGCATGCGTTGCATTTAAAATCTATTTTAGATGTGCTCAGAGAAGAAAAGTTATTTGCTAAAATGGAAAAGTGCACATTTTGTATGGATCGAGTTGTGTTCCTTGGTTTTGTTGTTAGTACGCAGGGAGTACAGGTTGATGAGGAGAAAATACGTGTTATTCGAAAACGGCCGAGTCCTACGAATGTAAGTCAAGTGCGTAGTTTTTATGGGCTAGAAAGTTTTTACCGTCGATTCGTGACGAACTTCAGCGACATCACAACACTGATAACGGAAGTGATCAAGAAGAGTGTGGGGTTTAAGTGGGGTGATGAACAAGAAAAGGCATTCCAGCTGATTAAAGACAAATTAACGAATGCACCTTTACTTATTTTACCTGATTTTACTAAAACTTTTGAAATTGAGTGTGATGCTTCAGGGTTAGGAATTGGAGCTGTGTTGATGCAAGAAAGGAAGCCAGTGGCGTACTTTAGCGAAAAGTTGAATGGGCCAGCCTTGAACTATCCTACTTACGACAAGGAGTTGTACGCTTTGGTTCGAGCATTAGAGACATGGCAACACTACCTTTGGCCTAAGGAGTTCGTGATACACACAGATCATGAATCATTGAAGTACTTGAAAGGCCAACACAAATTGAACAAGAGGCATGCGCGATGGATGGAATTTATCGAAACATTTCCATATGTCATTTGATATAAACAAGGTAAAGAGAACGTCGTTGCTGATGCATTGTCTCGAAGGTATGTGTTATTGTCTACTCTAGATACAAAATTGCTTGGATTTGAGAGAATTAAGGAAATATATGTTGATGACCCTAATTTTTGTGAGGAGTTCAAATCTTGTGAAAAGAATGTTGTAGGTAAATACTTTAAAATTGATGGATTCTTGTTTTGAGAAAATAGATTGTGTATACCTGCATGTTCTTTACGCGAGTTGTTGGTTAGAGAATCACATGGGGGCAGTTTGATGGGTCACATTGGTGTTGAAAAGACCTTATCTGTTTTAAAAGAACACTTTTATTGGCCTCACATGAAGCGAGATGTAGAAAGAATTTGTGATAGATGCATTACTTATCGTCAAGCTAAGTCTCGTGTTCAACCGCATGGATTGTATACACCATTCCCTATATCTAGTGGACCTTGGATTGATTTATATATGGATTTTGTGTTGGGTTTACCTAGATCTAAGCGTGGTCATGATTCTGTATTTGTGGTCGTGGATAGGTTTTCAAAGATGACGCATTTTATTCCATGTCACAAGACTGATGATGCATCCCATGTTGCCGATTTATTCTTTAAAGAAATTGTGCGTTTGCATGGCATGCCAAAAATGATTGTTTTTGATAGAGATACTAAGTTCTTGAGTTATTTTTGGAAGACATTATGGTGTAAATTGGGCACTAAACTGCTATTTTCAACTACTTGTCACCCACAGACTGATGGCCAAACTGAAGTAGTAAATAGAACTTTATCGGCGTTGTTACGTGCTATCATTAAAAAGAATATTAAGTATTGGGTGGAGTCTTTACCACATGTTGAGGTTGCATATAATAAATCAGTTCATTCTACTACTAAGTTCTCACCTTTTGAGATTGTATATGGTTTTAATCCTTTGACACCATTGGATTTATCACCATTACCTGCTTTTGAATTTACTAACATAGATGGAAAGAAAAAGGCTGAATTTGTTAAGTAGATACATGAGAAGGCGAGACTCAACATTGAAAGGAGGACAGAGCAATATGCCAAACAAGCCAACAAGGGTCGACGTCGAGTTGTCTTTGAAGCAGGAGATTGGGTATGGTCACACATGCGAAAAGAGAGATTCCCGGCTCAAAGACGCTCAAAGCTGCTTCCAAGAGGAGATGGGTCGTTTCAAGTTCTTGAGTGCATTAACGACAATGCCTACAAACTAGATTTACCTGGTGAGTATAATGTTAGTGCCACATTCAATGTTACTGATCTAAGTCCGTTTGATGTAGGCGACGATTTGAGGTCAAATCCTTCTCAAGAGGAGGGGAATGATGGGGACATCCCTAGCTCGGGAGTGATTGACACCTATACATCAGATTCGGTTCACTTCCCGGTTGGACCCGTAACAAGAGCTCGGGCTAAATGTTTCAAGGAGGGACTCAATGGGTTGATTCAAATAATTTGGAACGAGGTTGGAATGATGATAGACTCCACGGCACGTGATGAGGGCATCCTTGGTTCGGGAACGAATGACAATCTTAGAGCGGATCCTATGAGCATGCCGGATGGGCCTGTGACAAGAGCTCGGGCTAAATGATTCAAGGAAGGCCTTAATGAATTGATACAAGGCATGTGGAGCGAGGATAGATCAGTGTCGAGTTCGAGGAGCAGGATTCTAAGGCTTTACATTTGGTCATGATGATAAAAGCAAACACGCCAATGTTGGGAACGATGGAAACGAGCGAAGACAAAAATTTCCAAGCTGCAGAGTTCTCGCCCCGGCGAAAAAATCAAGGCCAAAGTTCTCGCCCCGGCGAGAACCTCTCTGTCCATTTTCGCCCCAGCCTAGTCCATTCTCGCCCCGGCCAAGATCTCTCTGTCCATTCTCGCCCCGGCGAGAACTTCAGTACAAATCTCTCGCCCTGGCGAGAATAGTCAGTTTTGGTTGGCGCGTTTTTCAAGGCAGGCGCGTTTTTGACAATTTGGAATGCGGATTTCTTCCTTAATTTTAGGGATTTCATTATATTTTCATAATTCTATTGTAATTAGGATATTTTAAGATGGGATTTTGATTCCAAATCAATTGTTATTTCCTTTTTGGATTCTAGGGTTTCATAGTTAGTATAAATAAGTTTTATGCTTGTAATTCAACAACATTACAATTATTCTGAGTTTTATTCATACTTGAGATCTATTCTCTACTTTTGGTTCATTGAAGGATTTCTAAGTAGTTTCTTAGTTTTTCTTTTGACATTCATATTTAACTTATCATACAACAAACCATAGTTGTGTGTGGCGTTATTCTATCGCATCATACAATCATACGGAGATTATCGTTTTCTATCTAAACGAGGGTCTAAGTGTTGTTGGTGTCCCATCTGTGACACCCCCAAATCCAGGTACTTAATTCCCACTGATTTGGTGTTCACTATCTCAATCATTCACAACTATTTACCCATAATAAGAACAATTAAAGTAAACTTAAAGAAATATCTTCCCTCAAATAGGGTTACATCACAATCTCTAAATGAAACAAATCCCAGGTTGTCTAACCTCTATTACATCAGTGCGGAATAAAACATAATATTAAATAAGTCTTTGTTACACATAAACATCAAGTGGATAATATAAATCTCTTGCTACTTTGGCGTCTTGCCCTTACCTTTGCTCGTGGACGGCTCGTCCGATTTTTCTGCCTTAGCTGCAATGTTTTAGCGCAAGAGTGAGCAAACAATTGCCCACAAGTGTGATAACAATAATAATAGAAAATCTAATGAAGTAGATTTCAACTGAGGTATAATATTTTTTTCTAAATTCAATCAATAGCTAGTCAAGATCTGAAAAATCAATAGAAAGCTTAGCTCAAGAACTGAATATAGATTCAGGTTTAAAAGTGTATCTGAGGGTCACAAGACCTTGAACTATGTCCTAAGTTAACAAGTATTTCTACCATAACCTTTAACAGTCTTATTGACTATGGACCATCCACCTCGTACTCAGGGGGATCAGCCCTTTGTACAATGTATTGTGCACAAACATTTTAACGTTGTCGCGTAATTAATCCCCTATATTAGGGTTGTTCATCTCAGTTTAGCATCAGAATCCGTACCAAAAGGAACTCGGTTCGGAACAATTATTAAAATATTCTAAGTTTTTAGAACGTTTATCAACTAAGGACTAGCTGAATAAATTAGGGTTTGCTAGTTACTAAACAATTGATTCATCAATAAAGTTTGTACAATAGAAATTCTGTTCAAAGTTTGAATAATGATCAATGATCGAACAATAAATAACTGGAATAAAGCTTTAGCTCTTAATCATGATAGCAACCTTGCTTGAATAACAAGAAGCTAAGGTTTATAATCTTGCTCAATGAAAATTAACTTGCTTTAAATGAAATAACAAGTTTAAGAAAAAGAAACTTGCTCAACGTAAAAGTAATAAATTGAGATAAGGAACTTGCTTCAAACGAAATAATAAGATTAAGGGTGGAAAAACTTGCCTCGAGCGTAGATTATAGATTCAAATAATGCACGTCCCTTAATTACCCTATACATTTTGATTACAAAACGATAACGATAATTAATTACAGATTCATATACATTTAAAGTCTCGTTCTTATCCTATTTTATTGTACCATCTCGATTGACATTCAATATTCCACAAATATTTGCTAACAACCCTCGTGGTAACTCATTGGTCATTTATTACCTTAATATAGGTTTTAAACATGCACATAGCAACATAACAATGTCACAAAACAAATAAATAAATTTTAATTTAATTTAATTTTTTTTTAGTTACTATTCCACCGCCGAGGCGGTGAAATTCTTAACGAAATCGTCGCCGGGGCGACAAACATAGTTCAAATGTGCCGCCGGGGCGACAAGGCCGCCGGGGCGATAGTTCTAGCTCATTTCTACTGCCAAGGCGGTAGACGCGACTGACACCTTCTACAGTTCGCGAACCAGTGAAAACTTAGACCAAATTTGGCCAAAATTTTCCGTATTCTACCATCCAATACATAATTTAAACTTACCCAGACATCAAATATGCTAGAAAACAATTACCCAACATGTTTCTAACTAATTTAACCATTATAAACACATAATCAACCAATTCAAACCCAAAAATTCACTGTTTATACAAATATTCATATTTTAGCCATTTTAATGAAATCAAACACTAAGAATTCATCTTTCAACCATTTTAATCCATTCTACTTGCATTCTTTTTGTTTTTCATTTTCTAATCATAACCAAAAGTCAATTTACCAATTAACAATCAAATTGAACGCCAATTTTCATACATATATGCCATACATGAAATAAGACTCTGTAAAACCAAAAACTTCATTCTAAAGCATGATTTTATGGATAAACTTATTCAAATTAATCTATAATCATCACATAATCTGTAATACATGCTTAGAATCAATTATAATCAAATAATTCATGTATTTAGCATATGAATTCATACACAGTAAAATAAAAATCATAAATAGAGAAATATAATAATAAAAATACAGTGTAGAACAAAACTAAAAAGAATTATACCTTCTAATTCTTAGAAAGCTCCTTTGTTTTAAGAATTTCTTTCTCAAATCTTCAAGCTTCTCTCTCAATTCACAAAACTCTCAATTTTTTTTTCTTCTCTTCTTCTCTGTATTTTCTTTCTTCTCTTTTCTCTTTGTTAAACTCTGTGTTTTTCTTATCTATACTTAACAACTGACAAAACCTTTAACAAAATAAAAACTGATAGTTTTTTTTAAAAAAAACTGATAACAACGTATATTCTCTAATTAAACCATCGGTTATAAAAATTCAAAAGCCATAAGGCTTGTTTGGGAAAAACAAAAATTGAAATAACTCATTATTTCCAACCAAAGGTCATAAGGCCTTGTTTGGTTTGATGGAAATAAAAACTCTTTCTATTTATTTTAATAACTCATTATAACATATAGTTTTAATTGTCACACTTTTAATTTAATTGAACTTATAATTAAATAAATTCAATTAAACCTTACCAACTTAAATAATAGTACCATTTAACCAATAATAATAACAACAAATAAATTATCTTATTCAAATAAATTCTTTATTCAAATAAACGATTTAATCATCTAATTTAATTATTAAATTAAATTAGAATAATCGCATCAAATCAAATTTAAATATCATTTAACATAAATTCTTTCACCATAACTTTATAAATTATTTATTTAACTCAATAAGTAAATTAATAAAAATATTTTTATAACTCAATAAATATTTTTATTTAATCACAAAAATTGCATTCGTTACATCCTTCCCTCCTTAAAAGGATTCTGTCTCCAGAATCACAACGCAATTAATTCGTCCGTTACATTCTTCCCTCCTTACAAAGATTCTGTCCCCAGAATCGCGATACAAATAAAGATTAAACAAATAATTCAGGATAATTTTGCATCATTTTCTCTTCGAGTTCCCACGTAGCTTCATCAGCACTGTGGTTCCTCCAAATTACCTTAACAGAAGGTATCACTTTATTTCTGAGAACCTGCTCTTTCCTGTCCACTATTTGTACAGGTATCTCTTCATAGGATAAATCTTTCTCAAATTATAGTGGTTCATATTCTATTATATGTTTATAATCAGGGTTATACAGTCGTAGCACCGATATGTGGAAGACATTGTGAATGTGGTCTAACTCGGGAGGTAAAGCTACCTCATAAGCCACCTCGCCTGCTCGTTTCAGTACCTCGAAGGGTCCAATAAATCGTGGACTGAGTTTACCCCTTTTACCAAATCTGATTTTTCCCTTCCAGGGAGATACTTTGAGCAACACAAAGCTCCCGACTTCAAATTCGCGATTTTGACGATGCTGATCTGCCTATTTCTTTTGTCTGTCTTGAGCAGCTAACAATCGGGCTCTTATCACCTTGAAAATTTTAGCAGTTTGTTGTACCAGCTCAGGTCCCAATAGGCGACGTTCACCAACCTCGTCCCAACACAACAGAGTTTTGCACTTCCTTCCATACAATGCTTCGTAGGGTGGCATGCCGATACTCGCGTGATAACTATTATTGTAGGCAAACTCGACCAGAGGTAAATGATCATCCCAGTTGCCCTTAACATCCATAACACACGCTCTCAACATATCTTCCAACATTTGAATTATTCTTTCACTCTGGCCATCGGTTTGAGGATGGTAAGTTGTACTCATTCTCAACTGTGTCCCCAAATAAGCTTGCAGACTCCTCCAGAATTTTGATGTAAAACGTGGATCTCTGTCCGACACAATTGATACTGGGACACCGTGCCTTGAGATAATCTATTTGACGTATAACTTTGCCAGCTGATCCAAAGTGAATCTGATTTTGATTGGTAAGAAATGCGCTGATTTCGTTAATCTGTCAACTATGACCCATGTTGCGTCATAACCCTTCTGAGTAGTTGGAAGCCCTACCACGAAGTCCATCGTGATATGCTCCCACTTCCATTCTGGTATCTCCAAGGGCTGTAACAAACCACTTGGTCGTTGATGCTTCGCTTTAACTCTCTGACAAGTTAAGCACTTCGTAACACATTCAGCAACCTCTCTTTTCATGTTTGGCCACCAAAAATGTTGGCGAAGATCCTGATACATCTTTGTACTTCCCGGGTGAATCGAAAATCTTGAACTGTGAGCTTCGTTCAAAATCTCCTCTCTGATTGCCAATACTGACGGTACCCAGATTCTGCCTTCAAATCTCAACAACCCTTCGGTATCGATTTTATATTTAAGCTATTCTCCCTCAAGCACTCTTTTCCGTATCTTAATACACTCCTCATCCTGGAGTTGCGCTTCGTTCACTTTTTCCACCAAAGTTGGTTGAGTTTCCATCTTGAACAATTTTTCATTAGACTTTGCCAGACCCTTCACCTCTAATTCCAATTTAGCCATTTCTGTTACAAGCTTCTCCTGAGCAGTTAATAAAAATAGTTTCTCCCGACCTTTTCTACTCAAAGCGTCGGCAACCACATTAGCCTTTCCCGGATGGTATAGAATTTCACAATCATAGTCTTTGATCAATTCTATCCATCTCCTCTGCCGCATATTCAAATCCTTCTGTGTGAAAATATACTTCAGACTTTTATGGTCTGTATATATTTCACACTTCTCTCCATAGAGATAGTGCCTCCAGATTTTCAAAGCAAACACCACGGCTGCCAACTCCAAATCATTGGTCGGATACCCTTTTTCATAGTCTTTTAGTTGGCGTGATGCATATGCAATAACCTTACCATTCTGCATAAGCACACAACCAAGTCCTTTATGTGATGCATCACTATACACCACAAAATTTCCTGTATCATCTGGCAAAGACAACACATGCGCCGAACTTAGCATCTTCTTTAGTTCTTGGAAACACTCTTCGCACTTCTCCGTCCAAAAAAACTTCACCAATTTTCTTGTTAAATTCGTTAACGGAGTGGCGATCCTAGAGAAATCTTGAATAAAACGCCTGTAGTAACCTGCCAAACCTAAGAAACTTCTCACCTCTGACGGTGTTTTCGGCTGATCCCAGTTCATCACAGCTTCCACTTTCGCTGGATCCACTGAAATCCTGTCTTTATCGATAACATGCCTAAGGAATTGAACACGCTCCAACCAAAATTTGCACTTCGAAAATTTTGCATACAATTTCTCTTTCCTTAACACCTCCAATGTCACCCTCAAATGCTCCACGTGTTCTTCTTGAGTTTTGGAGTAAACCATAATGTCATCTATGAATACCACTACAAATTTATCCAGAAATGGTTTGAACACCCTATTCATTAAGTCCATGAATGCTGCAAGCGCATTCGTTAAACCAAATGACATAACTAAAAACTCATAGTGACCATATCTAGTTCGAAATGTCGTCTTTGGTATGTCTTCCTTCCTCACCTTTAGTTGATGGTAACCACTTCGCAGATCTATCTTTGAAAACTATCTCGCTCCCTTCAGCTGGTCAAACAGGTCATCGATCCTTGGCAACGGATACTTGTTTTTAATCGTGACCTTGTTCAACTCCCTATAATCAATGCAAAGACGCATTGATCCGTCCTTCTTCTTGACGAATAACACCGGCGCTCCCATGGCGAAACGCTTGGTTGAATATACTTTTTATCCAGCAACTCCTGTAATTGCACCATCAACTCCTTCATTTCCACCGGAGCCATTCTATATGGGCTTTTGATATAGGGGCGATACCCGGTGCTAAATCAATTACAAACTCAATTTCCCTATCTGGCGATAATCCCGACAAATCATCAGGAAACACGTCTGCAAAATCCCTAACTACTGGTATCTCCTCCAGCTTTGCACCCACCTTTCGGGTATCGACTATGTAGGCTAGATATCCTACACATCCTTGTCTCAACATCTTTCTGGCCTGCATCACCGTCAGACAACTCGTTTGTCTAGGTGACTTGCTGCCATAAAACACTACCTTTGACGGAGTCATAAGGTTTACACACTTCTTTTGACAGTAAATGACTGCCCCATGGTTGAACAACCAATCCATACCCAAAATAACGTCAAACTCCCCAAGACGAATTGGGATTAAGTTGACCGTCATCACATGACCCTTGATATCTATCTGACAGTTCTTGTGGACAAACCTAACAGGAATCACTTTCCTATTTGCAATTTCTATATTCATGGGGTAATCTAATTCTTCCTAGGGTAACCTTAATTTCTTAGCAAAATCATCGGATATAAATGAGCAAGTAGCACCCGAGTCAAACAATACATAAGCATTAACATTATTGATCGGAATGATACCTGACACTACATCCTTTGACTGCACAGCATCCTGCACCGTCATGTTAAATGTTCGAGCGGTAGGTCGATTGGGCTGTGTCGGTCCTGCGATAGTCAGATTGCCTCCACTGTTGTTTCCTTTTCCTGCACTGGCTCCACTTGTAGTTGCTTTCTTAGGACAGTCTCGGGCAAAGTGATCCTTCGACCCGCAGATGAAATATGCGCCCTTCTTCGGACTAGGGCAATTCGGTGCGATATGACCCTCTTGTCCGCAATTGAAACATACCCTCTTACCCTTCAAACATAACCCCACATGACTCTTTCCGCAGTTACTGCACACCTCCGCCTTCTTTTTCTGATTACTCTGCTGACTTCCCGCAGAGTTACTATCACTCCACTTCCTCTTCTGACCGCTGCCCCCATGGGTACCACTTGCCTTGTTTTCACTTTCATTCTTCTTCTTCCTCTGCTCCTGATTATACTTGGACAAAGCATCACTGCCTCCTTCAGCGATAATTGCCTTTTCCAAAACTGCCGCAAATGAGTTCAGTTGGAACATTGAAACTCGGCTATACAGCCAGGGCTTCAGTCCCTGCTCAAACCTTCTAGCCTTTCGTTCATCCGTGTTGACTTGATATGGCGCAAACCTCGCCAACTCGTTAAATTTTGCAGCATACTCAGGCACCGTCATGGTACCTTGCTTCAATTCTAGAAATTGCACCTCCATTTGATTTTGCGCGCTCGCCGGAAAGTAGGTCTCAAAAAACATCTCCTTAAATCGCTCCCACGGTATTACCCCTTGCCCGCCTCGGGTTTTATTAGCTTGTCAACAGTAGCTTGCTTCTGACTTGAGCATAAACGTTGCAAATGCAGTCTTCTGGTCCTCGTTGACCCTAGCGACATCAAACACTTTCTCCATCTCCATGATCCAAGTTTGGGCTTCAATTGGATTCATAGAGCCGTGATATTCCGGAGGTCCGACAGCCTTGAAGTCTTTAAAAGTCGTGGCCTGGGCTTGGGGTTGATTCGCAAATGCTCTCGTTAGCAGATTCACTAGCTGTTGTATTGGATTAGCGTTGGCTTCTTCATTGTTATTGGTGGATCCCTTAGGGGTCTGTTGACGGGTTTGTCTTCTTGGCGGCATTTTACTGTTAAAAATTTACGCTATTAGATTATTATTCAATTACTTAAACATTTAAGTCTTAACTTAAATATTTATAAACAACACTTAACACATAGCACATCTGATAAACTTTCTCATTTATTCATTTACTGTTTTAAAACATAACAAAAATAACATCATAGTTATTTACATCATCTATCGTGAAATCACAAAGTTCCAAGATTACATAATTATTCTATCCCATTATATAAAACTGGGATTAACAACTTATTAATCTCATAAATTTTCATACTAGCATATCTAGTCATTATCTACGATGACATTCCACGACGCACAGCTTCCTGGCGTTCCTGCTCCATAATACGAGTCACCATCCTTCGACCCATTATATTTGGATGACGATGAACTCGATCCTGAGCTCTATCTACTATGGTGTGAAAAATATACTCCATCTCATCAATCTTGGCCTTCTTTGACCGCACCTCACATTCAACACGATCTGCGCGGTTAGCCTCCCTCAACCAAGCAGTTTCAGCTCTCGCCCGCTCAGCTGACTCCTTTTTCAACTCATCTCGTACAATTTCATTCCTGGCTATCAACTGTCCTCGTCGAAACTCAGACTGTGCTAGCCTCTGCTCAACCTCTGCAAGTCGTGATGAAAGGTCTTGTATCTCAGCATCCTTCTGCTCTAGAGCGGCTTGACGTTCCACAACCTGTTCTCCTAACTCCTCTTTTTCGCTCTCAACATGAACCAGCTTCCACTCCACGTCCCCAAGACGTATATCAAGCTCCTCAATCTCACTGTTCTTCTGCTCCAAGACAGTCTATCGCTCAGCCAGCTGCCTCTCTAACTCCTCCACTCTATCTTGCAACTCTATGTTGCGATTATACACCTGCTCGTACATCTGAACACCTAAGGAAGATAGTGATATCCCCTCAGGGTCTTCCTCCTCCTCCTCAACCTCCTCCGGATCCTCCTCAGGATCAGTCTCAGGCTCGCACTTGTGACCTACAACTGTAATCAATGGGGATGGCTCCCTCTGCACTAGCTGCTCCTAAACTACATGAATATCTTAGGGCTCCTCCTCCCTAGCCTGGCTAGGCTCTCCTCTATCAGTCATCCTGACAACAAAATTTTAAGTTTTAATTACTACTCGATAATACTCGCGAGCATATAAGTTTGTCATCAAGTAAGCACATAACACAATCATTTTATTATCTTTCATGAATTTCCGTAATTCGTTCCTTAGAACTCGATAAAAGTTTATCACCTCTATATTCTCTATGTCCTAAAAGGCTACTACCCTAAGGTTTTGCCACTTAAAGGTTCATAACCTATCGGCTCTGATACCAACCTGTGACACCCCCAAATCCAGGTACTTAATTCCCACTGATTTGGTGTTCACTATCTCAATCATTCACAACTATTTACCCATAATAAGAACAATTAAAGTAAACTTAAAGAAATATCTTCCCTTAAATGGGGTTACATCACAATCTCTAAATGAAACAAATCCCAGGTTGTCTAACCTCTATTACATCAGTGCGGAATAAAACATAATATTAAATAAGTCTTTGTTACACATAAACATCAAGTGGATAATAAATCTCTTGCTACTTTGGCATCTTGCCCTTGCCTTTGCTCGTGGACGGCTCGTCTGATTTTTCTGCCTTAGCTGCAATGTTTTAGCGCAAGAGTGAGCAAACAATTTCCCACAAGTGTGATAACAATAATAATAGAAAAACTAATGAAGTAGATTTCAACTGAGGTATAATAATTTTTTCTAAATTCAATCAATAGCTAGTCAAGATCTGAAAATTCAATAGAAAGCTTAGCTCAAGAACTGAATATAGATTCAGGTTTAAAAGTGTATCTGAGGGTCACAAGACCTCGAACTATGTCCTAAGTTAACAAGTATTTCTACCGTAACCTTTAACAGTCTTATTGACTACGGACCATCCATCTCGTACTCAGGGGGATCAACCCTTTGTACAATGTATTGTGCACAAACATTTTAACGTTGTCGCGTAATTAATCCCCTATATTAGGGTTGTTCATCTCAGTTTAGCATCAGAATCCGTACCAAAAGGAACTCGGTTCGGAACATTTATTAAAATATTCTAAGTCTTTAGAACGCTCATCAACTAAGGACTAGCTGAATCAATTAGGGTTTGCTAGTCACTAAACAATTGATTCATCAATAAAGTTTGTACAATAGAAATTCTGTTCAAAGTTTGAATAATGATCAATGATCGAACAATAAATAACTGGAATAAAGCTTTAGCTCTTAATCATGATAGCAACCTTGCTTGAATAACAATAAGCTAAGGTTTATAATCTTGCTCAATGAAAATTAACTTGCTTTAAATGAAATAACAAGTTTAAGAAAAAGAAACTTGCTTCAAACGAAATAATAAGATTAAGGGTGGAAAAACTTGCCTCGAGCGTAGATTACAGATTCAAATAATGCACGTCCCTTAATTACCCTATACATTTTGATTACAAAACGATAACGATAATTAATTACAGATTCATATACATTTAAAGTCTCGTTCTTATCCTATTTTATTGTACCATCTCGATTGACATTCAATATTCCACAAATATTTGCTAACAACCCTCGTGATAACTCATTGGTCATTTATTACCTTAATATAGGTTTTAAACATGCACATAGCAACATAACAATGTCACAAAACAAATAAATAAATTTTAATTTAATTTAATTTTTTTTTAGTTACTGTTCCACCGCCGGGGCGGTGAAATTCTTAACGAAACTGTTGCCGGGGCGAGTTTGTCGCCTGGGCGACAAACATAGTTCAAATGTGCCGCCGGGGTGACAAGGCCGCCGGGGCGATAGTTCTAGCTCATTTCTACCGCCAAGGCGGTAGACGCGACTGACACCTTTTACAGTTCGCGAACCAGTGAAAACTTAGACCAAAATTGGCCAAAATTTTCCGAATTCTACCATCCAATACATAATTTAAACTTACCCAGACATCAAATATGCTAGAAAACAATTACCCAACAAGTTTCTAACTAATTTAACCATTATAAACACATAATCAACCAATTCAAACCCAAAAATTCACTGTTTATACAAATATTCATATTTTAGCCATTTTAATGAAATCAAACACTGTGAATTCATCTTTCAACCATTTTAATCCATTCTACTTGCATTCTTTTTGTTTTTCATTTTCTAATCATAACCAAAAGTCAATTTACCAATTAACAATCAAATTGAACACCAATTTCATACATATATGCCATACATGAAATAAGACTCTGTAAAACCAAAAACTTCATTCTAAAGCATGATTTTATGGATAAACTCATTCAAATTAATCTATAATCATCACATAATCTGTAATACATGCTTAGAATCAATTATAATCAAATAATTCATGTATTTAGCATATGAATTCATACACAGTAAAATAAAAATCATAAATAGAGAAATAGAATAATAAAAATACAGTGTAGAACAAAACTAACAAGAATTATACCTTCTAATTCTTAGAAAGTTCCTTTATTTTAAGAATTTCTTTCTCAAATCTTCAAGCTTCTCACTTAATTCACAAAACTCTCAATTTTTTTTCCTTCTCTTCTTCTCTATATTTTCTTTCTTCTCTTTTCTCTTTGTTAAACTCTGTGTTTTTCTTATCTATACTTAACAACTGACAAAACCTTTAACAAAATAAAAACTGATAGTTTTTTTTAAAAAAAACTGATAACAATGTATATTCTCTAATTAAACCATCGGTTATAAAAATTCAAAAGCCATAAGGCTTGTTTGGCAAAAACAAAAATTGAAATAACTCATTATTTCCAACCAAAGGTCATAAGGTCTTGTTTGGTTTGATGGAAATAAAAACTCTTTCTATTTATTTTAATAACTCATTATAACATATAGTTTTAATTGTCACACTTTTAATTTAATTGAACTTATTATTAAATAAATTCAATTAAACCTTACCAACTTAAATAATAGTACCATTTAACCAATAATAACAACAACAAATAAATTATCTTATTCAAATAAATTCTTTATTCAAATAAACCATTTAATCATCTAATTTAATTATTAAATTAAATTAGAATAATCGCATCAAATCAAATTTAAATATCATTTAACATAAATTCTTTCACCATAACTTTATAAATTATTTATTTAACTCAATAAGTAAATTAATAAAAATATTTATATAACTCAATAAATATTTTTATTTAATCACAAAAATTGCATTCGTTACACCATCCTACGTGATTTCAATTGCTTGATCGAATATATCAAGATTCTCGTTTTCAAATTAGACGTTGGGTTAAGATTTCGAAAGAGTCCATCAATTTGCTTACTAGAAACGATCCGGACGACGATCACCTTACGCAAGCGTGCCGTGGAGTCTATCATTTGGTATCAAAGCTGCGTTTTCTAGCTAAGTATCTATCTTTACTGTTTCGTTGAAGTTGTGAGCCAAAAAAAAAAAAGAAAAGAGTATAGAAAATTTTATTATTTCAGTTATTTCAATTTGTTCGTAGAATTCGTTTTTAATTCCGTAAGCGAGATTATTGCTACTTCTATTCATACCGACTATATTGTTCGTGATAAGTTATTTTGAATTGATTAGTAAAACTGAGGATTTTGCTAGGTAAATTTGAAAAAAACCTATTAGAGAGAATATTTAGAGGTAAAAGGCTTAGTTGTGAGATCATTCGAGGGAAAAAGCCTATTGAGTGACACACGAGCGGAACGTTGATCGAGTGAAACACGTAAGGGAGTGGTGAGGAAAATATTTTGCTACTAACCTCTATTTTGCAGGAAAAATGTCTAGCACCAAAGATAAAGGTGTTATGGAAGATACTTCAGCAAAGTTTGATCCAAAATTTGTGATGGAAGCTATGATGAAAGAATTCACTAGAAAGTTGGATATGGCGATGGAGCAAGTGAATGAGCGTTTCGACCAAATGAGTGCGTCCCAAGGACCCCAGTTTCAACATCCTCATGGGGCACGTCAGCACGGAAGAACGCATCAAAGAGAAGCTAGACAAGAGGAAAACTACTATGAAGGGGGATTTAGTGAATAAGAGGACCGTGAATCTGATTTTATCCATAAGAGGTGAGGAGCAAGGGATAGAGGCGGTAGGGATAGAGAAGATGGCAATTTGGATAGCATCAAAATGAAAATTCTGACTTTCTAATGAAGAAGTGATCCGGAGGCCTATCTAGAGTGGGAAAAGAAGATGGATTGGATATTTGAATGTCATAACTATTCAGGAATAAAGAAAGTAAAACTCGCCGCCACAGAATTCTCAGCTTATGTTGTTACTTGGTGGGATCAGTTAACGATCAGCCGAAGGAGGTGTGGAGAGCGTCCAATTGAAACTTGGGAAGATATGAAGGCAGTAATGAAAAAGAGATTCGTTCCAGATTACTATCACCGAGAGATAGTTAGGAGTTTGCAAAGCTTGAAACAAGGTAGTAGGAGCGTAGAAGATTATTACAAAGAAATGGAGATGCTGATGGCTAGAGCAAACATCAATGAAGATGGCGAATCAATAATGGCCAGGTTTTTGGCGGGATTAAATTGGGAAATTGCAGACTTAGTGGAACAACAACATTACTTGGTATTGGAGGATATGGTTCACATGGCTATCAAGATTGAGAAACAACTTAAGAGGAAAGGTAGCCAACGTTCGATACCTAATTCAGGATCATCATGGAAGTCTAATGTTGGGAAGCGAGAGGAGAAGTCAGCCTTAAGCAAACCCAAGTTTGAGCCAAAAATGGAGACGATTAATAAGGGAGTGCAAGGTAAAACTGACCCTACTTCTTTTAGTCGTAATCGAGATATTAAATGTTTTAAATGTCAAGGTAGGGGACATATTGCGAATCAATGTCCGAATCAAAGAACAATGTTGTTACTTGACAACGGCGAGGTGGAGACCGAATGGGAAGATAACGATACTGATTCTATGCCACCACTAGAAGAAGCAGAGGATAGGGAAGTGGCAATATTTGGGGAAGTTTTGGTGACGAGAAGAGTGCTTAGTGCACAAGTGAAGGAGGAAAGCAGCGAGCAGCGTGAAAATTTATTTCATACAAGGTGTCTTGTGAATGGGAAAATTTGTTGTGTCGTGATAGATGGGGGTAGTTGTATGAATGTGGCAAGTAAGGTTATGGTAGAGAAATTGGGGCTTTCCACAACCAAACATCCTCAACCGTATCGATTGCAATGGCTCAATGATAGTAATGAGATTAAAGTGACTAAACAGGTTTTGGTGCCGTTTACTATTGGGAAATATGTGGATGAAATCTTGTGTGACATAAATCCAATGCAGGCGGGTCACATATTGTTTGGTCGACCATGGCAATTTGATAGACGTGTGAAGCATGATGGCTTTAGAAATGAATATTCTTTTGTTCACAATAAAAGAAAGGTTACTTTATGTCCTATGTCACCACAACAGGTGCATGAGGATCAAATTCATCTGCAAAAAGATCATGAAAAAAGAAAAGAGAGTGAAGAAAAGAAAAATAATGAGGAAAAAAATAATGAGGGGAAAAATAAGAGAGAAAAAGAAAGAGAGAAAAGAAAAGATGAGGAGCGAAAAACCAATATCTATGCAAAAAAGAGCGACGTGAGGCGAGCTTTAGATGTTAAACAGCCGATGATTATACTTCGGTATAAGGAGGCGCTTTTGAATACTAACGCTAACGATTCTTCTTTGCCTAGTGTTGTTTTATCTCTTTTGTAGGATTATAAGGATGTGTTTCCCGAGGAGCTTCCACGAGGATTACCACCCATTCGGGGAATCGAGCATCAAATTGACTTCGTACCCGGTGCAACCATTCCAAACCGTCCGGCTTATCGGAGCAATCCCGAGGAGACGAAGGAGTTACAAAAGCAAGTTGGCGAACTTATGGGGAAGGGGTTCGTAAGAGAGAGCATGAGTCCGTGTGCAGTTCCGGTGATCTTAGTGCCTAAAAAGGATGGGAGATGGCGCATGTGCATAGATTGTCGAGCGGTGAACAATATTATGGTAAAGTATGGTCCAACTCAACGACGTTCAAAATTTCTTCCAAGGGGAGATGGTCCATTTCAAGTTCTTGAACGCATCAATGACAATGCCTACAAATTGGATTTGCCTAGTGAGTATAACGTTAGTGCAACCTTCAACGTTACTGATCTTAGTCCATTTGATGTAGGTGACGATTTGAGGACAAATCTTTCTCAAGAGGAGAGGTATGATGAGGGCATCCTTGGTGCGGGAACGAATGACAATCATAGAGCGGATCCTATGAGCATGCTGGATGGGCCTGTGACAAGAGCTCGGGCTAAACGATTCAAGGAAGGCCTTAATGGATTGATACAAGGCATGTGGAGTGAGGATAGATCAAGTGTAGAGTTCGAGGAATAGGATTCTAAGGCTTTACATTTGGTCATGATGATAAAAGCAAACACGCCAATGTTGGGAACGATGGAAACGAGCGAAGACAAAAATTTCCAAGTTACAGAGTTCTCGCCCCGGCGAGAAAATCAAGGCCAAAGTTCTCGCCCCCGCGAGAACCTCTCCGTCCATTTTCGCCCCAGCCTAGTCCATTCTCGCCCCGGCCAAGACTTCTCTATCCATTCTCGCCCCGGTGAGAACTTCAGTACAAATCTCTCGCCCCATCGAGAATAGTCAGTTTTGGTTGGCGCGTTTTTTAAGGCAGACGCGTTTTTGACAATTTGGAATGCGGATTTCTTCCTTAATTTTAGGGATTTCATTATATTTTCATAATTCTATTGTAACTAGGATATTTTAAGATCGGATTTCGATTCCAAATCAATTGTTATTTCCTTTTTGGATTCTAGGGTTTCATAGTTAGTATAAATAAGTTTTATGCTTGTAATTCAACAACATTACAATTATTCTGAGTTTTATTCATACTTAAGAGTTATTCTCTACTGTTGGTTCTTTGAAGGATTTCTAAGTACTTTTCTTAGTTTTTCTTTTGAGATTCATATCTAACTTATCATACAACAAACCATAGTTGTATGTGGCGTTATTCTATCGCATCATAGAATCATACAGAGATTATCGTTTTCTATCTAAACGAGGGTCTAAGTGTTGTTGGTGTCCCATCCTACGTGATTTCAATTACTTGATCGAATATATCAAGATTCTCGTCTTCAAATTAGACGTTGGGTTAAGATTTCGAAAGAGTCTATCAATTTGCTTACTAGAAACGATCCGGGCGACGACAACCTCACCCAAGCGTGCCATGGAGTCTATCAAAGATAGTAATAGTGATTCTATGCCACCACTAGAGGAAGCAGAGGATAGGGAAGTTACAATATTTGGGGAAGTTTTGGTGACGAGAAGGGTGCTTAGTGCACAAGTGAAGGAGGAAAGTAGCGAGCAGCGTGAAAATTTATTTCATACTAGGTGCCTTGTGAATGGAAAAAATTGTTATGACGTGATAGATGGGGGTAGTTGCACGAATGTGGCAAGTAGGGCTATGGTAGAGAAATTGGGGCTTTCCACAACCAAACATCCTCAACCGTATCGATTGCAATGGCTTAACGATAGTAATGAGATTAAAGTGACTAAACAGGTGTTGGTGCCATTTACTATTGGGAAGTATGTGAATGAAATTTTGTGCGACATGGTTCCAATGCAGGCAGGTCACATATTGTTTGGTCGACCATGGCAATTTGATAGGCGTGTGAAGCATGATGGCTTTACAAATGAATATTCTTTTGTTCACAATAAAAGGAAGGTTACTTTATGTCCTATGTCACCACAACAGGTGCATGAGGATCAAATTCATCTGCAGAGAGATCATGAAAAAAGAAAAGAGAGTGAAGAAAAGAAAAATAATGAAGGAAAAAATAATGAGAGGGAAAATAAGAGAGAAAAAGAAAGAGAGAACAGAAAAGATGAGGAGCAAAAAACAAATATCTATGCAAAAAAGCGATGTGAGAAGAGCTTTAGATGCTAAACAGCCGATGATTATACTTCGGTATAAAGAGGCGCTTTTGAACAATAACGCTAACGATTCTTCTTTGCCTAGTGTTGTTTCATCTCTTTTGCAGGATTATAAGGATGTGTTTCCCGAGGAGCTTCCACAAGGATTACCACCTATCCGGGGAATTGAGCATCAAATTGACTTTGTACCTGGTGCAACTATTCCAAATCGTCCAGCTTATCGGAGCAATCCCGAGGAGGCAAAGGAGTTGCAAAGGCAAGTTGGCGAACTCATAGAGAAGGGTTCATGAGGGAAAGCATGAGTCCATGTGCAGTTCTAGTGATCTTAGTACCTAAAAAGGATGGGAAGTGGCGCATGTGCATTGACTGTCGAGCGGTAAACAATATTACGATAAAGTATCGACATCCCATTCCACATTTAGATGACATGTTAGATGAATTGCATGGTTCTTGTGTATTTTCAAAAATTGATTTAAAAAGTGGGTATCATCAAATTAGAATGCAAGAGGGTGATGAATGGAAGACTACTTTCAAAACAAAATATGGTCTTTATGAGTGGCTAGAACAACCTTTTGGGTTAACTAATGCTCCTAGTAATTTCATGAGATTGATGCACCATGTTTTGCGACCATTCATTGGCAAATTCGTGGTAGTTTATTTTGATGATATCTTGATATATAGCAAAAATTTGGGAGAACATGCATTGCATTTAAAGTCTGTTTTAGATGTTCTTAGAAAAGAGAAGTTGTTTGCTAACATGGAAAAGTGCACGTTTTGTACGGATAGAGTTGTGTTTCTTGGCTTTGTTGTCAGTTCACAGGGAATACAGGTTGATGATGAGAAGATACGTGCAATCCGTGAGTGGCCGAGTCCGACAAATGTGAGTCAAGTTCGTAGTTTTCATGGACTCGCGAGTTTCTACCGACGCTTTGTGCGGAACTTTAGCGACATCACAGCACCATTAACTGAAGTGATTAAGAAAAGTGTAGGATTTAAGTGGGGTGATGAACAGGAAAAGGCATTTAATTTAATTAAGCATGAATTGACTAATGCGCCTTTGCTTGTTTTGCCTAACTTTACTAAAACTTTCGAAATTGAGTGTGATGCTTCAGGTTTAGGGATTGGAGCAGTGTTGATGCAAGAAGTAAAGCCAGTAGCATACTTTAGTGAGAAGTTGAGTGGAGCCGCTTTGAACTATCCGACGTATGACAAAGAGTTGTATGCATTGGTACGAGCGTTGGAGACGTGGCAGCACTACCTTTGGCCTAAAGAGTTCGTGATTCACATGGATCATGAATCATTGAAATACTTGAAGGGACAGTACAAGTTGAACAAAAGACACGCAAGGTGGATGGAGTTCATTGAGACATTTCCGTACGTCATCCGATACAAACAGGGTAAGGAGAATGTTGTTGTTGATGCTCTTTCGAGAAGGTACGTGTTATTGAATACTCTTGATACAAAATTACTTGGGTTTGAACGAATTAAAGAGTTATATGCTAATGACCTTGAATTTTGTGAAGAGTTTAAATCATGTGAAAAGAATGTTGTAGGTAAATACTTTAAAGTTGATGGTTTTCTGTTTCGAGAAAATAAGCTATGTATACCTGCATGTTCTTTGCGTGAGTTGTTGATTAAAGAGTCACATGGGGGAGGTCTGATGGGTCATTTTGGTGTTGAAAAGACTTTATCTGTTTTAAAAGAGCATTTTTATTGGCCTCATATGAAACGAGATGTGGAAAGAATTTGTGATAAATGCATTACGTGTAAACAGGCTAAGTCTCGTGTTCAACCTCATGGATTGTATACACCATTGCTTATATCTAGTGAACCTTGGATTAACTTATCTATGGATTTTGTGTTGGGTTTACCTAGGTCTAAGCGTGGTCATGATTCTATATTTGTGGTCGTGGATAGATTTTCTAAGATGGCACATTTTATTCCATGTCACAAAACTGATGATGCATCCCATATTGCTGATTTGTTCTTTAGAGAAATTGTGTGTTTGCATGGCATGCTTAGAACAATTGTTTCAAATAGAAATTCTAAATTTTTGAGTTATTTTTGGAAGACATTGTGGTGTAAGTTAGGTACTAAACTGTTATTTTCAACTACTTGTCATCCACAAACTGACGGTCAAACCGAAGTAGTAAATAGAACTTTATCTGCATTGTTAAGAGCTATTATCAAAAAGAACATTAAAGTTTGGGAAGAGTGTCTATCGCATGTTGAGTTTGCTTATAATAGATTTGTTCACTCTGCTACATAATTTTCACCATTCGAAATTGTATATGGTTTTAATCCGTTAACTCCATTGGATTTATTACCATTACCTTTGTCTGAATATACTAACATGGATGGAAAGAAAAAGGTTGACTTTGTTAAGCAGATACATGAAAAAGCAAGACTTAACATTGAAAGGAGGATAGAGCAATATGTTAAACAAGCCAACAAGGGCCGACGTCAAGTGATTTTTGAACCGGGAGAGTGGGTGTGGTTACATATGCGGAAGGAAAGATTTCCAGCTCAACGACGTTCAAAATTGCTTCCAAGAGGAGATGGTCCATTTCAAGTTCTTGAACGCATCAATGACAATGCCTACAAATTGGATTTGCCTGGTGAGTATAACGTTAGTGCAACCTTCAACGTTACTGATCTTAGTCCGTTTGATGTAGGTGACGATTTGAGGACAAATCTTTCTCAAGAGGAGAGGTATGATGAGGGCATCCTTGGTTCGGGAACGAATGACAATCTTAGAGCGGATCCTATGAGCATGCCGGATGGGCCTGTGACAAGAGCTCGGGCTAAACGATTCAAGGAAGGTCTTAATGGATTGATACAAGGCATGTGGAGCGAGGATAGATCAAGTGTAGAGTTTGAGGAACAGGATTCTAAGGCTTTGCATTTGGTCATGATGATACAAGCAAACACGCCAAGGTTGGGAATTATGGAAACGAGAGAAGACAAAAATTTCCAAGCTGCAGAGTTCTCGCCCCGGCGAGAACAACAAGGCCAAAATTCTCGCCCCGTCGAGAACTTCTCTGTCCATTCTTGCCCCAGCCTAGTCCATTCTCGCACCGGCCAAGATCTCTCTGTTCATTCTCGCCTCAACGAGAACTTCAGTACAACTTTCTCACCCCGGCGAGAATAGTCAGTTTTGGTTGGCGCATTTTTTGAGACAGGATTCTAAGGCTTTGCATTTGGTCATGATGATACAAGCAAACACGCCAAGGTTGGGAATGATGGAAACGAGAGAAGGCAAAAATTTCCAAGCTGCAGAGTTCTCGCCCCGGCGAGAATAACAAGGCCAAAATTCTCGCCCCGACGAGAACCTCTTTGTCCATTTTCGCCCCAACCTAGTCCATTCTCGCCCCGGCCAAGATTTCTCTTTTCATTCTCGCCCCGGCGAGAACTTCAGTACAACTTTCTCGCCCCGGCGAGAATAGTCAGTTTTGGTTGGCGCATTTTTCGAGACAGACGCATTTTTGAAGATTTTTATCAAATTTCTTTTCCTTAATTTTAGGGATTTCAGTATATTTTCATAATTCTATTGTAATTAGGATATTTTAAGATAGAATTTTGATTCCAAATCAATTGTTATTTCCTTTTAGGATTCTAGGGTTTCATAGTTAGTATAAATAAGTTGATGATTGTAATTCAAGAACAATACGATTATTTTCTGAGTTTATTCATACTTGAGAGCTATTCTCTACTTTTGGTTATTTGAAGGATTTCTAAGTAGTTTCTTAGTTTTTCTTTTGAGATTCATATTTAACTTATCATACAACAAACCATAGTTGTGTGTGGCGTTATTCTATCGCATCATACAATCATACGGAGATTATCGTTTTCCTTCGAAGCGAGGGTCTAAGTGTTGTTGGTGTTCCATCCTACATGAATTCAATTGCTTGATCGAACATATCAAGATTCTCGTCTTCAAATTGGACGTTGGGTTAAGATTTCGAAAGAGTCCATCAATTTGCTTACTAGAAACGATCCGGGCGACGACCACCTCACGCAAGCGTGCCGTGGAGTCTATCAGCACGCTTGCATGAGGTGGTCGCCGCCTAGATCGTTTCTAGTAAGCAAATTGATTGACTCTTTCGAAATCTTAACCCAACGTCTAATTTGGAGACGAGAATCTTGATATATTTGATCAAGCAATTGAATTCGCGTAGAATAGAACCAACAACACTTAGACCCTCATTTAGATGGAAAACGATAATCTCCGTATGATTGTATGATGCGATAGAATAATGCCACACATAAATATGGTTTGTTGTATGATAAGTTAAATATGAATCTAAAAAAAACTAAGAAAATAGCTTAGAAATTCTTCAAAGAACCAAAAGTAGAGAATAGCTCTCAATTGTATAAAACTCATAATATTATTGAATTGTTGTTGAATTACAAGCATAAAACTTATTTATACTAACTATGAAACCCTAGAATCCATAAAGGAAATAATAATTGATTTGGAATCAAAATCATATCTTAAAATATCCTAGTTACAATAGAATTATGAAAATATACTGAAATCCCTAAAATTAAGGAAAGAAAATCTGATAAAAATCTTCAAAAACGCATCTATCTCGAAAAAACGCGCCAACTAAAATCCGACAGTTCTCGCCGGGGCGAGAAAAATGACCTGTAAACCTCGCCGGGACGAGAATGGCCAGAGAGGTCTTCGTCGTGGCAACATCATTTTAGGCCGGGGCGCAAATGGGTAGAGGAGTTCTCGCCGGGGCGAGATTTCTGGGCCTGATTTTCTCGCTGGGGCGAGAACTCTGCAACTTCAGAATTTTCGTCTTTTTTTGTTTCCATCGTTCCCACCCTTTACGTGTTTACTTGTGACATCATGACCAATTGCAGCTCCTTAGAATCCCGCTCCTCGAACTATACACTTGATCCATCCTCGCTCCACATGCCTTGTATCAACCCATTAAGGCCTTCCTTGAATCGTTTAGCCCGAGCTCTTGTCACGGGTCCATCCCGCATGCACATAGCATCCGCTCTATGGTTGTCATTCGTTCCCGAACCAAGGATGCCCTCATCATACCTCTCCTCTTGAGAAAGATTTGTCCTCAAATCGTCACCTACATCAAACGGACTTAGATCAGTATCGTTGAAGGTTGCACTAACGTTATACTCACCAGGCAAATCCAATTTGTAGGCATTATCATTGATGCGCTCGAGAACTTGAAATGGACCATCTCCCCTTGGAAGCAATTTTGAACGTCGTTGAGCTGGAAACCTTTCCTTCCGCATATGTAACCACACCCATTCTCCCGGTTCAAAAATCACTTGACGACATCCTTTGTTAGCATGCTTGACATATTGCTCTGTTTTTCTCTCAATGTTAAGTCTTTCCTTTTCATGTATCTGCTTAACAAATTCAGCCTTTTTCTTTCCATCCATGTTAGTAAATTCAGAAACAGGTAATGGTGATAAATCCAATGGAGTTAACGGATTAAAACCATATACAATCTCGAATGGTGAAAATTGTGTAGCAGAGTGAACAGATCTATTATAAGCAAACTCAACATGCGGTAGACACTCTTCCCAAACTTTAATGTTCTTTTTAATAATAGCTCTTAACAATGCAGATAAAGTTCTATTTACGACCTCAGTTTGACCGTCAGTTTGTGGATGACAAGTAGTTGAAAATAGCAGTTTAGTACCTAACTTACACCACAATGTCTTCCAAAAGTAACTCAAAAATTTAGAATCTCTATCTGAAACAATTGTTCTAGGCATGCCATGCAAACACACAATTTCTTTAAAGAACAAATCAGCAATATGGGATACATCATCAGTTTTGTGACATGGAATAAAATGTGCCATCTTAGAAAATCTATCCACAACCACAAATATAGAATCATGGCCACGCTTAGACCTAAGTAAACCCAATACAAAATTCATAGACAAATCAATCCAAGGTTCACTAGATATAGGCAATGGTATATACAATCCATGAGGTTGAACACGAGACTTAGCCTGTTTACAGGTAATGCATTTATCACAAATTCTTTCCACATCTCGTTTCATATGAGGCCAATAAAAATGCTCTTATAAAACAGATAAAGTCTTTTCAACACCAAAATGACCCATCAGACCTCCCCCATGTGATTCCCTAATCAATAACTCACGCAAAGAACATGCAGGTATACATAGCTTATTTTCTCGAAACAGAAAACCATCAACTTTAAAGTATTTACCTACAACATTCTTTTCACACGATTTAAACTCCTCACAAAAATCAAGGTCACTAACATATAACTCTTTGATCCGTTCAAAACCAAGCAATTTTGTATCAAGGGTATTTAATAACACGTACCTTCTCGAAAGAGCATCAGCAACGACATTCTCCTTACCCTGTTTGTATCGGATGACGTACAGAAATGTCTCAATGAACTCCATCCACCTTGCATGTCTTTTGTTCAACTTATGCTATCCCTTCAAGTATTTCAGCGATTCATGATCCGTGTGAATCACGAACTCTTTAGGCCAAAGATAGTGTTGCCACGTCTCTAACGTACCAACCAATGCATACATCTCCTTGTCATAAGTAGGATAGTTTAGAGCTGCCCCACTTAACTTCTCGCTAAAGTACGTCGCTGGTTTCCCTTCCTGCATCAACACAGCTCCAATCCCTAAACCTGAAGCATCACACTCAATCTCAAAAGTCTTAGCAAAGTTAGGTAAAACAAGCAAAGGAGCGTTAGTCAATTTATCTTTAATCAATTTAAACACAAATTTTTTTGATTACTTCCGTCAATGGTGATGTGATGTCGCTGAAGTTCTTCACGAACCATCGGTAGAAACTAGCCAGTCCATGGAAACTACGAACTTGACTCACATTTGATGGACTCGACCAATCTCGGATTGCACGTATTTTCTCCTCATCAACTTGAACTCCGTGTGAACTCACAACAAATCCAAGAAAAACAATTCTATCCGTACAAAATGTGCACTTATCCATGTTAGCAAATAACGTTTCTTTACGAAGTACATCTAAAACAGATTTTAAATGCAATGCATGCTCTCCCAAGTTTTTGCTATAAATTAGAATATCATCAAAATACACAACAACAAATTTTCCAATGAAGGGACGCAAAACATGGTTCATTAATCTCATGAAAGTACTAGGAGCATTAGTTAGACCAAAAGGTAACACTAACCACTCATACAACCCATATTTTGTTTTGAAAGCCATTTTCCATTCATCACCCTCATGCATACTGATGAGATCCTGACCAGGCTCGCATCATGCAATCAAGAGTCAACTCATGTTCCGGTTGTAGAACAAATGATCGTGAGTGATTGGGCTGAAAACTACTCCAGAATACTTAATTTGAGGCTCAATTCAAGTGAATCGCGAGTAGAGGATAAATTCTATGATTTGGGATTACTAGACACAATATATTTAGTGAGACCAAATCAACGCAAGCCGATTCATCATGCATTGCGCGGAATGAAAGAAAGAGATTCAAGCTTCGTGGCAAAGTATTAATCATTGGATATGATTCTAAGTTCATTCATTATGTTCATCCAAAGATTCAAGTTCAATGTAGGGAACGAAAGAGGAGTAAAGAATCACGTTCGGGACGTAAAAGGGCAAAATGGTCAAATCTGCCAGAGCAGCGCGCCCCGCGCCGGTTTTGTAATAGCAACAGCGCACCCCGCTCCAAGGAGGTTTGAGGGTTCTGCAGGTGTAGCGCGCCCCACGCCGCGGCCAGGCCAATTTTAGCGCGCCCCGAGCCAGGGCGTCAGAAAGTTCAGCGCATTTTTCGAGGCAACGCGTTTTTTTCAGATTTTTCAAGATTTCTTTCCATATTTTTAGAGATTTTTCATATCTTTTAGATTTCTAATGTAATTAGGATATTTATTAGATATGATTTGATTTCCATATTAATTAGTTAGGTAGAATTTGATTTCCAATTGGATTTCTATTCCTTTTAGAATTTAGGGTTTCTTTGGAGTTTATTCTATTAGTATAAATAGAATACATGGGTTGTGTAATTTGAGATCAGATTTATTCAATACAAGTATTTGTGAGGTTTCTCATCTTTTGGTTCTTTAAGAATTCCTAGATTAATTTCTAAGTTTTCTTGAGATTCAATTATCGACTTATCATACAACAAATCACAGTTGTGTGTAGCGTTATTCTACTGCATTATTCAATCATACGTAGATTATCGTTTGAATTAAACGAGGGTCAAAGTGTTGTTGGTGTTTCATCCTTCATACATTCAAATTGCTTGATCGACTATTCCAAGGTTTATCGTCTATATTCAGGCAAGGGATTAAGGATTCGAATGAGTTCCACCTTTATAACTTACTAGAAACGATCCGGGCGACGACCACCTCACACAAGCATGCCGTGGAGTCTATCATTTGGTATCAAAGCTACGTTTTCTAGCTAGTTGTTTAGTTTTAATTTTCTGTTTAGTATATTCAAAAAAAAAAAAATCCATGAAGGAAAAAAAGAAGTATAGAAGATTTTTCAGATTCTATTTTATTGTGCTAACCAAACTTGTAGCACTACATTCATTCACTAAACAATATCCAAATCCATCATCATCGATTCCGAAGTGAATCTACAATTGTCAATTTTGGATCGTACAAGGAGTTCACCTGTGACACATCAAGGTTCACGATTATGGTATTCCGATAGTCATACCTTCTATATTTGTTCTTGATAAGTTGTTTTTGAATTGAATAGTTAAACTGTGAATTTATTTGGTGAATTCAAAAAGAACCTATTAGAGGGAATTTGAGTGGTAAAAGGCAAGAGTGTGAGATCAATTGAGGGTAAAAGCCTATTGAGCGATATAAGAGCGATTTTTATAATTGTGTGATACATTGTTTGAGCGAAACACGTAAGGGAGTGTGTGAGGAAAATTTTTATCTACTAACCTTTGTTTTGCAGCAAATATGTATGGTTATAATTATGAAAGTGCTTATGGGTCTCGAAGGAATACTTTCCAAAGTAGAAATGATCCAGATGCTTATTTAAGATGGGAGGAAAAGATGGAGCGAGAGTTTGACTATCATGACTATTCCGAGCGGAGGAAGTTCAAACTGGCGATTCAAGATTTTTTTGATCATGCGGCTACATGGTGGGATCAATTTACGATTAGCAAGAGAAGATGTGGAGAGCATCCGATCGAGACATGGGAAGAATTAAAAATTATCATGAGGAAGCGGTTTGTTCCAAGACAACTTAATCGGAGTAATGAATATGCAACTCCAAGATATGACGATCAACCTTCAAGGCGTTCAAATTGGGATGATGAAAGGAAGGATCATAGGCATGGAGATTTGCATCGGAGACAACCACGAGAAACTCTTAAAGTGTATAGGGAATCGGTATCAATTGAGGACATCATGAGAACATATAATGAGATAAGGGACGATCATTTGAAGCGACATCAAAACATCTCTAAGGCACAAAAGCAGCAAAATCAGCCGAGGGAGGTGGACGATGGAGTAGAATATGCAATCCAAGGAGAATTGTTAGGTTCTAGTGTGCAAGATGAAGTCCATGAAGATTTAGTGATTGTACAAAAAGATTGTGGGCAAAAGCAAAAAAGTGAACGACAAAAAGAAATTGAAAAAAAATTGAAAAAAAGATTGAGTGTGAACAAGAAAAGAGTGAAATAAAGAATGAAAAGAAACGAGAGAATGAAAAGAATGAGAGTGAAAATAAATGAGAGAAAGAAACAGTGGAGAGTAAGAGTGAAAAAAGAGAGGAGAATGAGTTGGAAAGTGAGTTGTATTTTGAAAAGCCAATGACTGTACATTCATACAAGACGGCGCTTTTGAATACTAACCGGATTAACTCTTCTTTGTCTAGTTCTGTTTTGTCTCTTGTACAGGTGATTGAGGATATACCCTGAGCTGTCATTCCATATCAGCCAGCTTATAGTATTCTTGAGGATACGACGGAGTTACCAAAGCGGGTTGGAGAGTTAATGGAGTCCAACTTCATCAAAGCGAGTATCGTGGATGAAGTCATTAGTGCATGTGCTATTCAAAAGATCATAGTACCTAAGGAAGATAGAATGCCAAGCTTGTTCGTTGATTTTGAGTTGGTAAACAAGTATCGTTATTATTTTCTTTGCTTAGATAATATGTGTGATAAATTGCATAGTACTTATGTTTTGTTTACATTGGGTGATGACCATGGGATGATATAGCCTAGTCAATTTAGCATGAGAGAGTGTGATAAATGGGAAATTGTGTTATCATGTGGATTGTATAGGTGGATAGTTATCTCTGTTAGATTAACTAATGCATCTAGTATTTTCATGAGTTATTTAAAACATGTTTTGCATGCTTTCATGGAAAAATTTGTGTTTGGCTATTTTGAGGGTAAAATCGTCTTTATCATAAACTATGGAGAGTATTTGATATTTGTCGAGTTAGTTTATGAGCATGCGTTATATTCTCGTTGTCAATATTCCTACTATCATTTGGTAAATTCTCATTGTCAAAGTGCATATCTTCGTATAATTTATTCTAGTGATTATTGTGGGTATTTTCGTTTTCAACATTTGTACTTGCATGAAACTCATTCTAGGGTTTTTCATTCACATGTTGAATTAGGATTTGATGTTAGTCAATCTTTACATGACAGGTCGTTAATTGATAATGGTAGTGATCATGATTCTTCAGTAGAGAAATCTTCATTGCATGATTTGCTATCATTTAGTAATGTCTTTCCATTAGAGTTGTTATCATTGCATCATTTTGAGAAAGTTGTTTTGAATGGGAAAGAATTACTGTCATTTGGTATTGAATTGGAAAGTGATTATCATCGGATTGGATTAAGATAAGGTTTACATACATGTTTAGTTAAATCGTTGGGATTAACTAATGCATTAAAAGTTTTTATGTTAAATCATATGTTACATTCTTTCATGGGAAAATTTGCTAATATCTGTGTTGATGATACTTCGACTTTTGTTAACACTTGGGAAAATTCTTTAGCACTAGGTAAGTTTAAATGTGATCATCATATATATGCTAATGAGTTTTTATCTTGTGTTGTTGGTTTTTATCTTTCAATTCCATTGATGTCGTTATTTGATTTTGCATTGGTTAATGTCAATGGGAAGGGAAAGGTTGAATTTGTTTTGCAGATTTATGATTGGTTCATACTCATCGAGGAGAAAGGTTTAATTCGATTTGAAAATGAGTTCGAACAATGCATGGAAAGTCTAAAGGGAAGTTATTTGGATTTTATTCTAGTAGACTTTGCATGTGATTTTGAGTTATTTGATTTCTTTGTGATTAAACAAAAGAAACTTGTTGATTTGTTTGGTTTTATGTTTAATCCAAGAATTCAAGAGCTCTTGCTAATGCAACGTGTCGAGTTTCAAATTTTGGTATTTGACCTGGGTACATTGGAATGGAAGTTAGTACAAATGATCGAGATCATAAGGTTCACTTTTGATCCGGGAATTTGTCATTGGGTTTATCTACGAATGGGCAAGATCATCAGACTGGGTTTTGATCCGGGAATTCGTGGATGGGAGATTATGCATCTTGGAGAGTTCTACATAATGATATTTGATCCAGGAGGATATAGGACTTTTCGTAGTTTTATTTGCGTTTATTTTGTTTATTCGTTTGATTTCTTAGATAGAAATTTTGATTGCGTTTTAGCTTTAGTTGTTTATTTAGTTTGTTTTGGTGTAGTTAATACTTTGGCAGTATCTGGAATATGTGTGGGAGAGCATTGTATTGATGATAGACTCCACGGCACGCTTGCGTGAGGTGGTCGTCGCCCGAATCGTTTCCAGCAAGTTATGAAGGTGGTACGCTCACAACACCTTAACCCTTCGCCTATATTGAGACGAAAACCTTGGCATAATTGCTCTGCGCTAGGAAGCTTGCGTTGAATGGACACCAACGACACCTAAACCCTGTGCTTATAAGAAGCAGAAACCTCGGTACAATCGACGATTGATGGTTTGGTAGAATGGCACCACAAACAACTATGATCTGTTGAATGATAAGTCTGAAAGTAGTATGCACACAAGCCAATCATATTTGATATGATGTAGTATATACTTTATAATCTTATTCGTTTGTTAAAGGCATTTTACTTTATCTACATGGTGCTGTTATATTAAATGTAATAAACCCATAGTTTTGAGCAATGCTTTTAGAATCATGATGGTGATCATGCTAATGAAGATCTAAATTCTAGATAGCTCACAAACTAAAATCGTTCCTAATTGATGGATTACTAAAAAGGGGATTAGTGAATCCGGATAGATTAGTACATACGTTGCTTGCTCTTATGAAGAGGATGATTGATCTCATAATCATTTGTGTGGAGACACTAAAGCAAGTATGTAGGTGCTTATTGGAGAATAAGTTCACTGAACGTGGCTCGCTAAGGAATACCTAATGGAGTTTTACTCGCCTGTCAATAGGAATTCCTCTAGTGATAGTAGTACAAGTGATCCTTGGACTTGAGATCATCATAGTATCTTGTGTGTGATGAGTTATACTTTGACATGTCCCTTAAGACCTTTAGGGTATAACAAAGGGTATGATTGGGTATAATAAGTTGTACATGGAGATAGGTGAATGATCAACAAAGAATCTACCACGTCTAGTAAAAGATGTGAATGTCCTATGTGATTCGATAAATGATAACTCAGTAGTCCTTGGCCAAGGCAGAATGAAATTAGAAAAGAGTTTTTTAATTTGCATCATTTAGAGTTGTGCATTTGAGAATCGAAATACATATAATTAAATAAAATAAGACTTGACAGTCATTCCATGTCTTATATTTAATTGGGACATTGTATGGTAGAAGGATTGAATTGTACGGTAACTATGCATTGAAAGGTTATTTTAAGATTAATGTTGAAATCTATATTATCTGGAAAGTCGTTAATCGCTAAGGGGGCTTACCCTTATTGTAGAATAAATATTATTTATTTAAATGAATTAAATAGTTTAATTTATTTATTTAAATAAGATTAGAATTGTTCTAATTTATTTATTCACAACCGGTTTAATATGGAGAACCTAAAGGGTCACACCGCAAAAGGAAAATATTTATTTAAGAAGTAAATGGCATAATTGTAATAATAAGTTAAGTGTATTTAATTTAGTCTATGGAGATAGAATAAATTAAATAGCTTAATATTTATTATTTAATATTTTGGAAATATTAAATATAAATTAATAAGAGGAGTCTTATTATTATTATTACTATTACTATTATATAATTCCTAATAGGGATTGGGAATTAATTAATAGAACTATTATTTATTTCCTAATAGGGATTGGGAATTAATTAATAGAAGTACTCTCTCATTAATTCCTAATTGGATTAGGAATATAATTAAAGGAGTTTAATTAAAATAGAAACCCTAATCCTAAATAGTTTAGGGAAGGGGTTTTCCTACATCTATAAATAAGAGAAGTCTTATCATAGATTAGGGTTACACACTCTTGCATAAGAATTGTAGAGAGTACTTACAATTTCTATAGAGATAGAAACTAGGGTTTTGCCAACACCCATCTTCTTGAACAAGTATTATTCCTTGGTGGATCACCTCTAGAGGCCAAACACTTGGGTGGCTAACGTTGATCAAAGGAAGGAATTTAATCGGTGGAATTCAAGGAGAACGCGAAGGAATTGGAGGTGAACTTGTACCTGAGGAAGCTAGAATTCTACAAGGGTATAATTCTTATTCTCCATCTCTTTCGTTTAATTAATAATTGTGCATAAAGAAAGATCATGGTGATGGTTTGTATAAAATTTTAAAATCTGATTTTATCGCGCTTCCGCTTTATTTATGTAATTTGATTGCATGTTCGCGCTATACAAACCTAACAGTGGTATCAAGAGCCAAACTTTATGCGAATTATTAATTGTTTTGATTCTGTATATACATTGATATGTGTTTAGAACAATTTAATTGGGCATAATTGTTTGTGTAAAATTATTTTATTTTATTTTTGTAAATTAAAATAAAGGAGTTTATTTTGATTTGGAATTTGATTAAAAATAAAGGAGTTTATTTTTATTAAAAAAAAAAATTTGGATAAATTAAAATAAAGAAGTTTATTTTGATTTGGAATTTGATTAAAAATAAAGGAGTTTATTTTTATTCAAAAAATTGGATAAATTAAAATAAAATAGTTTATTTTGATTTGGAATATGATTAAAATAAAGAAGTTTATTTTAATTGAAATTGGATTTCATGATAACTAATTAGAGTTGGATTCCATGATAACTAATTGGAGTTGAAATTGAATTTTATACTAACTAATATTGCCCATTAAATGATATCAATGCATATATAGAATGGTTTTATTATTCATGGGATGAATGTTATTTATTGATACATATAGAGATATGTATGATAATAAATAGGGATTGATTGTGGACTATTGACCAATGTGTGATTGGATTTATTTTAGTGGATGCTTGAATGTATGGGTTTTTATAAATGGGGTCTGCGTACCTCGTCTTCTCTAATTTTTTCTTAATGTAAATTCTATCTCCCTCCTATGTACTTCCCCTTGACTGCTGATCAAGGTTTCTATTTATTGTAAATAGTTTATGTAATAGGTTTAGTTAGAATTACTTGAAGAGTTGGAGACAAAGGAGCAAGGAGCGCTTGAAGACCCGTTTGTAATGGAGCCCGGGTTTAAATGTAATAGTTATATTGAAATTTTGTTCTTGCACCCTAGGTTTGACCTTTTGGTTCACTTGGTGGCTCTAGTGAACCAAACTAGAATAAAAGTCCATAATCAATCCGGGTAGAATATAGTATTCTATATGTGCATGCTTACTATGTATATATTATATATTATACAACATGCTTCGCATGTTAAATAGTATGACGCGTATTTTATATATATATGTGCATGCGCGCTAAACAAGATGAGACTAATAATAACAAACCCCTCAAAGTAATTATATTAAGTCTTAAGCGTTCAAAGATATTTGGAATAGCGAACGTCGCTTTCTAGCATGGTAAAGCGATAGAGTATTAAATATTTAATATGAGTTTGTTGTGTCACACAAGGCAAGTATTAAATATTTAAGATGTTGCTTTATCACATTTGATGCTTATACATAGACTGAACGATGTTGTTTTGTTGTGTCACACAAGGACAGTGTTTTTCTTTCGAATATATGGAAGTGCTAGGTTGGACTTAACTTGGATAATTTTGATTCGGATGTGTCACACTTGATCAAAATAATCTAAGAGGCAAAATATAAGGAGTTACATAGTGATGTAATTGACAATAGTTGTCTACCTATTTATTTATATATCGTTTGTTGTGTCACACAAGGCTATATACATTTGAAATGGGATCCTTATTCTCACTAGCAAATCTTTAATTAGATTTGTCGAACTATATAATGAGGGTAATATAGTTTGATGAAAATAGTGGGAGATACCAATTTAAAATAAAGACCTAATTTATTTTGGTAATTGATTAAATGAATGTATGCTAAAATGTTGTTAAATTACAAATTCATTTACAGAATTTTACGATGTCTAATTCACTATCACTGCAGAGCATATTAGATGCTAATTAACTGGACCAAATAACACGGACTAGTTAAGGAATTTGAGAATAGTTCTCAAGGCTGAAAAGCTATCTTATGTCCTTAATATGCCTATCCCTGCAATGGTTGCAGACAATGCCTCAGAGGAAGAGATTGATACTTTTAGAAAGTGGCAATACGATGCACAGTTGGCTCAATGCATCATGCTCGCATCCATGAGTAACGAGCTTCAGCGTCAACATGAAATTATGGATGCTCCTACTGTACTCCTACACCTTCAAGGAGTTGAATGGTGAGGAAAGTAGGACTGCTAGATATTAGATATCTAAGGAGCTCTTCCAATCTAGAATGACCGATGGCACTACAGTACAGACATATGTCCTAAAATGATCAATCTGATTGAACAATTGGGACAACTGGGTTTTAATGGATGGAGAGTTGATCCAAGATTTGATCTTGCAATCACTTCCGGACTCTTTCTCACAAATTGTTGTGAATTTCCACATGAACAAGCTATATGTCAGCCTGCCTGAGTTGCTTAAACATGTTGAAAACCGTAAAGAGTCACTTTCCAACCAAGAAAGACCAAGTCTTACTGGTAGATGATTCTTCTAGGAAACGGAAGAGGGCCAAAGGATCTTCTTAAAAGAAGAACAATTCAAAGAAGGTAAATGGAAAGGTAAAAACTAAGGACACTAAGAACAAAACTGATGCAAATAGCAAAGGAGTTTGCTTCCAATGCAATAAGCCTGGACACTAGAAAGGAAACTGTAAGGAGTATCTTACAGAGGCTAACCAGAAGAAGCTTAGTGAAGCTTCGGTTACAGATATAAGTTTGTTCATGATTAAAAATAAATCTTTCTGTAAGACAAGGTTCTACTTGGGTATTGGATACCGGCTGTAGTTCTCACGTATGCAATCCAATGCAGAGACTAAGCAGAAGTAGAAAGCTAAACTAAGAGTAAGTAATCTTATGTGTGGGAATGGAGCAAAGGTTGCTGCATTAACCATAGGAACTTATAGTTTAGCATTGCCTACGGGCAAGTCTATTAAGTTAATAAGTTGTTATTATGTTCTAGTTCTCTTTAGAAACATTATTACTTCCGTTGTTGGACAAGGAAGGTTCTGGTATTATATTTAAGAACAATTGTTGTTCTATTTATAATGATAATGTTTTGTTTGAAACTGGAAGATCACTTGATGGACTTTGTAAACTTGACTTACATGAAAAATAATTTTGCAAATTGAACAAACTAGTAAAAGAAAAGGAAATGATCATTCAAAGAGTTGAATATGTGTATTGGATGAAATACAAGTCTGAATCATTTGAAAGGTTCAAAGAATTCAGAAGTGAAACAAATTGACAAAGTATTAAGATTCTTTGATCAGATCGAAGAAAGAATACTTGTGCAATGAGTTTCTAGATCATCTCAAAATGGTATTTTCTCATAATGGACACCTCCTGATATGCAATAATTGATTGGTGTATCTAGAAGGAGAAATTGTACCTTGTTGGACATGGTGCGGTCCATAATGATTTTTACCGACATTCTAGTATCCATCTGGGGTTATGCCCTAGAAACTGCTGCATATCTACAAAATAAGGTAACCTCAAAATTTGGCCCCAAGACTCTATAAAAGTTATGGATAGGGAGGATTCCTAGTCTTAACTATGTTAAGATAAGGGGTTGTCCAACTTATGTGAAAAGGTTTCAAAAGATAAGTTTGGGACAAAATTTGACAAGTGCAGAGTTGTGGGATATCCTAAATAAAGTTTAGGGTATTATTACTATAATCCTACACGCTGCCTTCTTAGATAAAGGTGTTTATCATTGAAGGAGCTAGTGGGAGGGTAATATATCTTGAAAGAGTTCAAGAACCACAAAATACTTTAAATCAAACCGAGGGACCTGTAGATAGACCTATTGTACCATAACCGAATTGTAAATCTGGAAGAGTACCGAAGATACCTAGGAGGTATGGATTCATCATAGACGATGATGATGAGGTATGCATCATAGAAGATGATGATCCAGTTATATACGATGAGGCTATGAGTAGAAGACACTCAGAGAAATGGCAGATAGCCATGAAATCCGAAATGGACTCCATGTATGAGAACCAAGTATAAACTCTGGTTACTCCACTGAAAGGCATAGTGCCTAAAGGGTGTATATGGGTCTTTAAAGAGAAAGACTAGGGCAAATGGTAAGATGGAGACCTATAAGACCAGACCTGTTTAAAAGGTTTCAAATAAAGTCAAGGAGTTGACTGTAATAAAACCTTATTATCGGGTAATGCTCAATTCCATTTGGATTTTGCTTGTGATTGCAGCTTATTACGAAATCTGGCAAAATGGATGTGGAGACGTCCTTCCTCAATGAAGACTTGAGGAGAATGTATGTATGATACAGCCAGAGGAATTTGTTTCAAAGGTTGAAGCAGATCGTGTTTTAAGCTACAATGATCCATTGATGGATTGAAGCAAGCTTCTCAAAGATGGAACATTCATTTTGATGAGACAATCAAAAGAGTTTGATTTTATCAAAAACGAGAATGAACCTAGTGTGTACAAAAGGGTCAGTGGGAGCGCTGCGACATTCTTGGTATTATATGTTGATATACTACTGATAAGGAATAACACACCAATGCTACAATCAGTAAAGATAAAATTGTCTAAACATTCCTCTATAAATAACTTGGGAGGAGCATTCTATAAATTGGGGATATAAATCTATATAGATAGATTTAAAAGGATGTTCGGCTTGACCCAAGGAACGTATATTCATTTGATGCTAAAGGCGTTTAGCATGGCAAACTCCAAGAGAGGTCTCATGATGATGAGCCATGGAGTGTATCTCTCTAAAATTGTCTCCAATTAAAAGAGAGATCGCATGAGTTACTATCATGAATGCAATGAATATACAAGGTCTGATGTTGATCAGTCAGATTCTGGAGAAGATCACTGTAAGACAGTGATGAACATCTTTAAGTACTTAATCCGTATTGAAGATGTGATCATGATTCGTGGTAGGTCTGAATGAAAACTAGAGGGCTAAACAGACTCAAGTTTTTCAGACTGACCAAGACGATAACAAATCCACTTTAGGGTAAATTGTTACCTTAAATGGTGGTGCAGTGAATTGGAAAGGTTCCAAATAGGAAATGTTCCAAACAACAAAGAGTTGCTGGTTTAGTGACAAAGACAAAGTATATAGCTGTAAATGTAGCTGCAAGTTGATTGTTTGGATGAAAAGTTGATCACAGAACTAGGAATAGTTCCTAAGTCTCATCTTGGATTCAAACATGTGTTGCGGAACTTTCATTTGATTAGTGGAATCATTGAAAGAGAAAAAGTCACTATAGAGATAGTAGACTCTCGAGAACAACATTGCATATCCATCTACTGAAGCTTTATCCAAAGAGCAGAATGATCGTCACTTAGAGAAGAAGGGTATTAGATACCATGACGATTGGCTTTAGTGCAAGTGGGAGATTGAAAGTAGTATGCACACAAGCCAATCATATTTGATATGATGTAGTATATACTTTATAATCTTATTCGTTTGTTAAAGGCATTTTACTTTATCTACATGGTGCTGTTATATTAAATGTAATAAACCCATAGTTTTGAGCAATACTTTTAGAATCATGATGGTGATCATGCTAATGAAGATCTAAATTCTAGATAGCTCACAAACTAAAATCGTTCCTAATTGATGGATTACTAAAAAGGGGATTAGTGAATCCGGATAGATTAGTACATACGTTGCTTGCTCTTATGAAGAGGATAATTGATCTCATAATCATTTGTGTGGAGACACTAAAGCAAGTATGTAGGTGCTTAATGGAGAATAAGTTCACTGAACGTGGCTCGCTAAGGAATACCTAATGGAGTTTTACTCGCCTGTCAATAGGAATTCCTCTAGTGATAGTAGTACAAGTGATCCTTGGACTTGAGATCATCATAGTATCTTGTGTGTGATGAGTTATACTTTGACATGTCCCTTAAGACCTTTAGGGTATAACAAAGGGTATGATTGGGTATAATAAGTTGTACATGGAGATAGGTGAATGATCAACAAAGAATCTACCACGTCTAGTAAAAGATGTGAATGTCCTATGTGATTCGATAAATGATAACTCAGTAGTCCTTGGCCAAGGCAGAATGAAATTAGAAAAGAGTTTTTTAATTTGCATCATTTAGAGTTGTGCATTTGAGAATCGAAATACATATAATTAAATAAAATAAGACTTGACAGTCATTCCATGTCTTATATTTAATTGGGACATTGTATGGTAGAAGGATTGAATTGTACGGTAACTATGCATTGAAAGGTTATTTTAAGATTAATGTTGAAATCTATATTATCTGGAAAGTCGTTAATCGCTAAGGGGGCTTACCCTTATTGTAGAATAAATATTATTTATTTAAATGAATTAAATAGTTTAATTTATTTATTTAAATAAGATTAGAATTGTTCTAATTTATTTATTCACAACCGGTTTAATATGGAGAACCTAAAGGGTCACACCGCAAAAGGAAAATATTTATTTAAGAAGTAAATGGCATAATTGTAATAATAAGTTAAGTCTATGGAGATAGAATAAATTAAATAGCTTAATATTTATTATTTAATATTTTGGAAATATTAAATATAAATTAATAAGAGGAGTCTTATTATTATTATTACTATTACTATTATATAATTCCTAATAGGGATTGGGAATTAATTAATAGAACTATTATTTATTTCCTAATAGGGATTGGGAATTAATTAATAGAAGTACTCTCTCATTAATTCCTAATTGGATTAGGAATATAATTAAAGGAGTTTAATTAAAATAGAAACCCTAATCCTAAATAGTTTAGGGAAGGGGTTTTCCTACATCTATAAATAAGAGAAGTCTTATCATAGATTAGGGTTACACACTCTTGCATAAGAATTGTAGAGAGTACTTACAATTTCTATAGAGATAGAAACTAGGGTTTTGCCAACACCCATCTTTTTGAATAAGTATTATTCCTTGGTGGATCACCTCTAGAGGCCAAACACTTGGGTGGCTAACGTTGATCAAAGGAAGGAATTTAATCGGTGGAATTCAAGGAGAACGCGAAGGAATTGGAGGTGAACTTGTACTTGAGGAAGCTAGAATTCTACAAGGGTATAATTCTTATTCTCCATCTCTTTCGTTTAATTAATAATTGTGCATAAAGAAAGATCATGGTGATGGTTTGTATAAAATTTTAAAATCTGATTTTATCGCGCTTCCGCTTTATTTATGTAATTTGATTGCATGTTCGCGCTATACAAACCTAACAAAGTCGATAATTGAATATCAAGAAAACTAAGAAAATAATCTAGGAATTCTTAAAGAACCAAAAGATGAGAACAATCTCAAAATAATTTCATTAATCAAAAAGTGTAGTCTCTATTACATCAGCCATGTATTCTATTTATACTAATAGAATAAAACCTTAAAAAACCCTAAATCCTAAAAGGAATAGAAATCCAATTGAAAATCAAATTCTACCTAACTAATTAATATGGAAAACAAATCATATCTAATAAATATCCTAATTACAATAGAAATCTAAAAGATATGTAAATCCCTAAAATAAAGGAAGAAATCTGCCAAAAACCGCGTGCCTCGAAAAACGTGTCAGACAAATTCGCCTGTTCTCGCCGGGGCGAGAAACTTGTACTAGAAACCTCGCCGGGGCGAGGATGGGCAGAGAGGTCTTGGCCGGGGGCGGCTTCAGTTTGGGTCGGGGCGAAAATATCCAGAGGAGTTCTCGTCGAAGCGAGAAAAATAGCCTTGGAAAGCTCGCCGGGGCTAGATCCCTCTTTTCCATCCCGAATAATTTTCTCCGATTCCTTCGCTCCGATCAATCTAAACTCATCATGCTTGAACATCCACCATGTAAGAACTCTAATCCTTCCATGAATTGAAATCTAACTTTGTCGATGATTAGACGATACAAACGAACATAACGAACACGAACTCGAATGCTTGACTTACATTGATTTGGTCTTACTACATAGGTTGTATTTAGCAATCCCAAATCACATGAATGATCCTCTCCTCGATGTTCATATGAATTGAGCTCCAATGTAAGCATCCTTGAGTAGATTCTAGCCCAATTACTTGAATTTGTTTGTTGAACCCTCGAAGCTTGAGTTGAGTCGATGATGCTTAATGCGAGCCTGGTCAGGATTGTATCATTCCACTCCTCTTCAAAAGGATTTGTCCTCAAATGCAGCATCTTCCCTTGAAAAAGATATATCCACAAAACTGATCCTACACCCAAACAAACCAAGTTAGAAGCGTCAAACAAAACATTATCATAATTCTCACCAATCACATGAAATATATAAATAAAGTATGTAAGAATATGAAAATAATCAATAGAACTTCCAACTCCCTCAAGACTCAAAATAGCAATATCAAGCATCTTCCTCGAGTTAACATGAATCACTATTGAAGATCTCCTTCCAAATGATGATCGAATCGACATATACCCACGTAAGCTCTTCGAATCATAACCTGGAAACTTAAACTCTTGTTCTCTTTGACTCAAACACTTTGCCAAACTAACATGATACTCTTCCACATGTAAGTCAATTTCTTCCATAACACTAAACACATAATAACAGACTAAATTAGAAACTAAAACAAAAACACAATCAAAGTTTCTACCTAACGACATAAACATAGAAACAATAAAATAAATGCTACTAAAATTATGAAAAGCTCTATCTCCTCCTGGATCAAATATCAGTATGTAGAACCCTTCACACTTCATCAACTTCCATCCACAAATTCCCGGATCAAAAACCAACGTGATGATCTCGTACATTCGTAAATACTCCCAATGACGAATTCCCGGATCAAAAGTAAACCTTATGATCTCGACCATTCGCACTAACATCCACTTCAATGCACCCGGATCAAATGTCAAAATTTGAAACTTGACACGTTGCATTTGCACGCACCTTTGAATTCCTAGATTAAACACAAAACAAAACAAATCAACAAGTTCCTTTCGTTTAATCACAAAGAAATCAAATAATTCAAATTCACATGCAAAGTCTACTAAAACAAAATTCAAAACACTTCCCTTTAGACTTTCCATGCATTGCTCGAATTGTTTTGCACCACAACTTATAGTTTCCCTCTCGACGAGTATAAACCCATCTCGAACCTGCAAAACAAACTCAACCTTTCTCTTCCCATTGACATTAAAACATCCAAGATCAATTAGGTGCATCAACGGAAAAGAAATATCACATCCCACTTCACAAGATGAAAACTCACTAGCACACTTAACACTATAATGATCACTTACAAATTCAACAAGTGCTAAAGAATTTTTCCAAGTGTTGACAAAACTAGGAATATCATCAAAACAAATATTATCAATTTTTCCCATGTATGAATGAAAAACATATTTCAATATGAAAACATTTAACGCAGTAGCTAATCCAAAAGACTTAACTAAACATGCATATAAACCATATCTCACTTCAATTTGATGATAAACACTTTTCAATTCAATACCCAGTGATAGTAATTCTTTCTCATTCAAGACAACATTCTCAAAATCATGCAATGATAACTCTAATGGAAAGACATTACCAAATGATAACAAATCATGCAACGAAGATTTCTCTACTAAAGAATCATGATCACTACCATTACCAGTTAATGACATGCCATGCAAAGATTGATTAACTTCAAAACCTAATGCAACATAAGAATGAAAACCCCTAGAATGAGTTTCATGCAAGTACAAATGTTGAAAACAAGAATACCACAATAATCACTAGAATAAATTCTACGAAGATATGCACTTTGACAATAAGAATTTACCCAATGATAGTAAGAATATTGACAACGAGAATATAACGCATGCTCATAAACTAACTCGACAAATATTAAATATCCTCCATAGTTTATGATAAAGACGATTCTACCATCAAAATAGCTAAACACAAATTTACCAATGGAAGCATGCAAAACATGTTTTAATAAACTCATGAAAACACTAGATGCATCAGTTAATCTAACCGAAATAACTAACCACCTATACAAGTTACATGTAGACACTGGCTCTCCTTTGCCCGGTTGGTTAGTGTCCCAAATCATTAACTCACAGGTCAAGGGTTCAAGAGCTGGTAGAAGAATAACAAAAAAAAATAAGTTACATGTAGACACGACTTTCCATTCATCACATTCTCTCATGCTAAATTGACTAGGCAATATCATCACATGGTCATCACCCAATGTAGACAAAACATAAGTACTATACAATTTATCACACATATTATCTAAGCAAAGAAAATAATATCGATACTTATTTACCAACTCAAAATCAACGAACAAGCTCGGCATTCTATCTTCCTTAGGTACTATGATCTCCTAAATAGCACATGCACTAATGACTTCATCCACGATACCCGCTTTGATAAAGTTGGACTCCATCAATTCTCTAACCCGCCTTGGTAACCCCGTCGTCTCCTCGGGAATACTACAAGTTGGCTGATATGGAATGATAGCTCTGGGTATATCCTCAATCACCTGTATAAGAGAAACAACAAAACTAGACAAAGAAGAGTTAATATGGTTAGTATTCAAAAGTGTCGTCTTGTACGAATGTACAGTCATTAGCTTTTCAAAATACAACTCACTTTCCACCTCACTCTCCTCTCATGTTTCACTCTTACTCTCCACTGTTTCTTTCTCTCGTTTATTTTCACTCTCATTCTTTTTATTCTCTCGTTTCTTTTCATTCTCTATTTCACACTTTTCTTTTTCACACTCAATTTTTTTTTCAATTTCCTTTTCACTTTCTTTTTGTCGTTCAATTTCTTGCTCTTAATCACAATCTTTTCGAACAATCGCTAGATCTTCACGGACTTCGTCATGTACGCTGGAACCTAACAATTCTCCTTGGACGGCATACTCTATTCCATCTTCTTCCTTTCTCGACTGATCTTGCTCCTTTTGTACCTTAGAGATGTTTTGATGTCGCTTCAAATGATCGTCCCTTATCTCATTATATGTTCTCATGATGTCCTCAATTGATACCGATTCAATATACACCCTAGGAGTTTCTCTTCGATGTCTCCACTGCAAATCTTCATTCCTACGAACCTTCTTTTCATTATCACAAGTTAAACGCTTTGAAGGTTGCTCTATATGTTTCGAAGATGCATGTTCATTCCTCCTACTAGGTTGTATTGGAGCATACCGCTTTCTCATCACGGTTTTCAACTCTTCCCACGTCTCAATCGGACGTTCTCCATACCTTTTTCTGCTACGCACAAATTCAGCCCACCATGTAGCTGCATAATCAGAAAAATCTTGAAATACAAGTTTGAACTTCTTGTACTCGGAATAATTATGATAGCCAAACTCTCATTCCTTCCTTTCCTCCCAACTCAAATAAGCTTCAGAATCGCGCCTTCCTTGAAAAGATCTCTTTTGCCACTCATACTTATTTTCATAACCATAATTATACATGTTCGCTGCAAGACAAAGGTTAGTAGATAAAGAAAATTTTTCCTCACACACTCCCTTACGTGTTTCGCTCAACAATATATCCCACAATAAATTAGCAAAAAAAAAAACCAATATATCCCACAATTGTGAAACGCTCGTGTATCACACAATTTAGGCTTTTACACTCAATTGATCTCACACTCTTGCCTTTTACCTCTCAAATTCCCTCTTATAGGTTCTTTTTGAATTCACCAACCAAATATCTCAGTTCTTCTAATAAATTCAATAAGAACTTATCACAAAACAAAATATAAAAAGTGTGGCATACGATAACCACCAAAATTTCACGATCACTAATTAAAATCCTCTTGAGTGAAACCCCAATATCCTCAAAATTCATAAATTCCAACAATAGAATCAAATAATAACTTTTTCAATACGATCCCAATAATCACGAACTTATGAAACCCAAGCAATTGCAACAATAATAATTTTTCCCAATAATATCAATCAAACGAAATAACTGAAAGATTTTTTTTATACCCTTTTTTTTACTCTTCAACAAGTAAAATAAAGGATAAGTAACCTACTAGAAAACGTAGCTCTGATACCAAATGATAGACTCCACGGCACGCTTGCGTGAGATGGTCGTCGCCCGGATCGTTTCCAGCAAGTTATGAAGGTGGTACGCTCACAACACCTTAACCCTTCGCTTATATTGAGACGAAAACCTTGGCATAATTGCTCTGCGCTAGGAAGTTTGCGTTGAATGGACACCAACGACACCTAAACCCCGTGCTTATAAGAAGCAGAAACCTCAGTACAATCGACGATTGATGGTTTGGTAGAATGACACCACAAACAACTATGATCTGGTGAATGATAATTCGATAATTGAATCTTAAGAAAACTAAGAAAATAATCTAGGAATTCTTAAAGAACCAAAAGATGAGAACAATCTCACAATAATTTCATTAATCAAAAAGTGTAGTCTCTATTATATCAGCCATGTATTCTATTTATACTAATAGAATAAAACCATAAAAAACCCTAAATCCTAAAAAGAATAGAAATCCAATTGAAAATCAAATTCTACCTAACTAATTAATATGAAAAACAAATCATATCTAATAAATATCCTAATTACAATAGAAATCTAAAAGATATGTAAATCCCTAAAATAAAGGAAGAAATCTACCAAAAACCGCGTGCCTCGAAAAACGTGTCAGACAAATTCGCCTGTTCTCGCCGGGGCGAGAAACTTGTACTAGAAACCTCGCCGGGGCGAGGATGGGCAGAGAGGTCTTGGCCGGGGCGGCTTCAGTTTGGGTCGGGGCGAAAATATCCAGAGGAGTTCTTGCCGGGGCGAGAAAAATAGCTTTGGAAAGCTCGCCGGGGCGAGATCCCTGTTTTCCATCCCGAATAATTTTCTCCGATTCCTTCGCTCCGATCAATCTAAACTCATCATGCTTGAACATCCAACATGTAAGAACTCTAATCCTTCCATGAATTGAAATCTAACTTTGTCGATGATTAGACGATACAAACGAACATAACGAACACAAACTCGAACGCTTGACTTACATTGATTTGGTCTTACTACATAGGCTGTATCTAGCAATCCCAAATCACATGAATGATCCTCTCCTCGATGTTCATATGAATTGAGCTCCAATGTAAGCATCCTTGAGTAGATTCTAGACCAATTACTTGAATTCGTTTGTTGAACCCTCAAAACTTGAGTTGAGTCGATGATGCTTAATACGAGCCTGGTCAGGATTGTATCAATTGATGTGGACAAGATCGTGTGTAAAGGAGTTCGAAAGTTTGAGTTTCCAAGTTGTGTTACGAGGAGCTTGCAGGGTGTTATGTCGATTCGATCACTACATGGAAAGAGATGTTTACAAGATGTTCATGTCATTTCGAGAGAGTTGCCAGATGTTGTTGTGTTCTTTGCAGGAGTTGGAGTTTTTGATGATTATCTTCATATTCTTACTTGCATTGTTGATATTATTTATATATTTCATATGCTAGGTAAGGCTTGTGCTTATGAAATGTTTGATGCTACTAACTTAATCTGTTTTCATGTAGGATCTAAATTATGGGCAAATCCTTTTCAAGAGGAGGGGATGTAAAATTTGAGGACAAATCCTTCTCAAGAGGAGGGGAATGATGAGATCCTGACCAGGCTCGCATCAAGCAATCAAGAGTCAACTCATGTTCCGGTTGTAGAACAAATGATCGTGAGTGATTGGGCTGAAAACTACTCCAGAATACTTAATTTGAGGCTCAATTCAAGTGAATCGCGAGTAGAGGATAAATTCTACGATTTGGGATTACTAGACACAATATATTTAGTGAGACCAAATCAATGCAAGCCGATTCATCATGTATTGCGCGGAATGAAAGAAAGAGATTCAAGCTTCGTGGCAAAGTATTCATCATTGGATATGATTCTAAGTTCATTCATTATGTTCATCCAAAGATTCAAGTTCAATGTAGGGAACGAAAGAGGAGCAAAGAATCACGTTCGGGACGTAAAAGGGCAAAATGGTCAAATCTGCCAGAGCAGCGTGCCCCGCGCCGGTTTTGTACTAGCAACAGCGCGCCTAGCTCCAAGGAGGTTTGAGGGTTCTGCAGGTGTAGCGCGCCCCGCGCCGTGGCCAGGCCAATTTCAGGTCACCCCGCGCCAGGGCGTCAAAAAGTTCAGCGCGTTTTTCGAGGCAGCGCATTTTTTTTCAGATTTTTCAAGATTTCTTTCCATATTTTTAGAGATTTTTCATATCTTTTAGATTTCTAATGTAATTAGGATATTTATTAGATATGATTTGATTTCCATATTAATTAGTTAGGTAGAATTTGATTTCCAATTGGATTTCTATTCCTTTTAGGATTTAGGGTTTCTTTAGAGTTTATTCTATTAGTATAAATAGAATACATGGGTTGTGTAATTTGAGATCAAATTTATTCAATACAAGTATTTGTGAGGTTTCTCATCTTTTGGTTCTTTAAGAATTCCTAGATTAATTTCTAAGTTTTCTTGAGATTTAATTATCGACTTATCATACAACAAATCACAGTTGTGTGCAGCGTTATTCTACTGCATTATTCAATCATACAGAGATTATCGTTTGAATTAAACGAGGGTCAAAGTGTTGTTGGTGTTTCATCCTTCATACATTCAAGTTGCTTGATCGACTATTCCAAGGTTTATCATCTATATTCAGGCGAGGGATTAAGGATTCGAACGAGTTCCACCTTTATAACTTGCTGGAAACGATCCGGGCGACGACCACCTCACGCAAGCGTGCCGTGGAGTCTATCACATACGAATTTGATGATATCCACTTTTTAAATCAATTTTGGAAAATACAATAGATCCACATGCAACTCATCTAACATATCATCTAATCGTGGGTTGGGATGTCGATATTTTATGGTAATATTATTGACTGCTCGACAATCAATGCACATGCACCACTTCCCATCCTTCTTAGGAACCAAGATCACTGGAACTGCACATAGACTCATGCTCTCTCTTACAAACCCCTTCTCCATAAGTTCACCAACTTATTTTTGCAACTCCTTCGTCTCCTCGGGATTGCTTCGATAAGCTGGACGATTTGGAATGGTTGCACCTGGTACGAAGTCGATTTGATACTCAATTTCCCGAATTAGTAGTAATCCCTGTGGAAGCTCCTCGGGAACCACATCCTTATAATCTTGCAAAAGAGATGAAATAACACTAGGCAAAGAAGAATCGTTAGCGTTAGTATTCAAAAGCGCCTCCTTATACCGAAGTATAATCATCGACTGTTTAGCATCTAAAGCTCGCCTCACATCGCTTTTTTTTGCATAGATATTTGTTTTTCGCTCCTCATTTTTTCTCTTCTCTCTTTCTTTATCTCTCTTATTTTTCCCCTCATTATTTTTTCCCTCATTATTTTTCTTTTCTTCACTCTCTTTCCTTTTTTCATGATCTCTCTGTAGATGAATTTGATCCTCATGTACCTGTTGTGGTGACATAGGACACAAAGTAACTTTCCTTTTATTGTGAACAAAAGAATATTCATTTGTAAAGCCATCATGCTTCACACACCTATCAAATTGCCACGGTCGACCAAACAATAGGTAACCCGCCTGCATTGGGACCACGTTGCACAAAATTTCATCCACATATTTCCCAATAGTAAATGACACTAACACCTATTTGTTTAATCACTTTAATCTCATTGCTATCATTGAGCCACTGCAATCGATATGATTGAGGATGTTTGGTTGTGGAAAGCCCTAATTTCTCCACCATAATCTTGCTTGCCACATTCGTGCAACTACCTCCGTCAATCACGACACAGCAAATCTTCCCATTCACCAAGCACCTGGTGTAAAATAAATTTTCCCGTTGTTCATGTTAGGTTTGTATATAGCGCGAACATGCAATCAAATTACACAAATAGTGCGGAAGCGCGATAAAATCGGATTTTAAAATTTTATACAAACCGTCACCAAGATCAATCTATGTGCTCAATTAACGATATAAACGAAAGATAAAGAGAATAAGAATTATACCCTCGTAGAACAAAGCTACCTCAGGTACAAGTTCAACTCCTAATCCTTCGTGTTCTCCTCGAATGTTACAGTGTGATTCTTTCCTTTGATCAACGTTAGCCACCCAAGTGTTTGGCCTCTAGAGGTAATTCACCAAGGAAGAACAAGTATTCAAGAAGTTGGATATTTGGCAAAACCCTAGTTTCTATCTCTATAGAAATTGTAAGTACTCTCCACAATCTAATGCAAGAGTGTGTAACCCTAATCTATGATAAGACCCCTCTTATTTATAGATGTAGGAATAACCCTTCCCTAAACTATTTAGGATTAGGGTTTGTATTATAATAATGCTCCTAATCCAATTAGGAATCCATGGGAGAGTACTTCTATTAATTAATTCTCAATCCCTATTAGGAATTAAATAATAGTAAAAGTAATAATAATAATAAGACTCCTCTTATTAATTTATATTTAATATTTCTAAAATATTAAATAATAAATATTAAGCTATTTAATTTATTCTATCTCTATAGAGTAAATTAAATACACTTAACTTATTATTACAATTATGTCATTTACTTCTTAAATAAATATTTTCCTTTTGCGGTGTGACCCTTTAGGTTCTCCATATTAAACCGGTTGTCAATAAATCAATTAGAACAATTCTAATCTTATTTAAATAAATAAATTAAACTATTTAATTCATTTAAATAAATAATATTTATTCTACAATAAGGGTAAGCCCCCTTAGCGATCAACGACTTTCAAGATAATATAGATTTCAACATTAATCACAAAATAACCTTTGAGTAAATAGTTACCGCACAATTCAATCCTTCTACCATACAATGTCCTAAATAAATATAAGACATGGATTTACTGTCAAGTCTTATTCTATTTAATTATATGTATTTCGATTCCCAAATGCACAACTCAAATTAATGCAAATTAGAAACTCCTTTCTAATTTCATTCTGCCTTGGCCAAGGACTACTGAGTTATCATTTATCGAATCACATAGGACATTCACATCTTTTACTAGACGAGGTAGATTCTTTGTTGATCATTCACCTATCTCCATGTACAACTAATTATACCCAATCATACCCTTTGATATACCCACAAGGTTTTAAGGGACATGTCAAAGTATAACTCATCATACACAAGATACTATGATGATCTCAAGTCCAAGGATCACTTGTACTACTATTACTAGAAGAATTTCTATTGACAGGCGAGTAAAACTCCATTAGGTATTCCTTAACGAGTCACGTTCAGTGAACTTATTCTCTAATAAGCACCTACATACTTGCTTTAGTGTCTCCACACAAATGATTATGAGATCAATCATCCTCTTCCTAAGAGCAAGCAACGTATGTACTAATCTATCCGGATTCACTAATCCCCAATTTAGTAATCCAACGATTAGGAACAATTTTAGTTTGTGAGCTATCAAGAATTTAGATCTCATTAGCATAATCACCATCATGATTCTAAAAGCATTGCTCAAAACTATGGGTTTATCACATTTAATATAACAGCACCATGTAGATAATATAAAATGCCTTTTAAGAAAATCAATTCTTTTATTAATAAATGAATAAGATTACAAAGTATATGCTACATCATATCAAATATGATTGGCTTGTGTGCATACTACTTTCAATCTCCCACTTGCACTAAAGCCAATCGCCATGGTATCTAATACCCATCTTCTCTAAGTGACGATCAAACTGCTATTGAGTTAAAGCTTTAGTAAATGGATCTGCAATGTTATCTTGAGAGTCCACACGCTCCAGGGTGACATCTCCTCTTTCAATGATCGCTCTAATCAAATGAAACCGCCGCAACACGTGTTTGGATTTCTGATGAGACCTGGGTTCCTTATCCTGCGCAACAGCTCCGTTGTTGTCACAGAATAAAGGTACGGCTCCTCTAGTGCTAGGAACCACTCCAAGTTCAGTTATGAACTTCTTCATCCAAACAGCTTCCTTTGCAGCTTCACTTGCAGCTATGTACTCTGCCTCTGTCACTGAATCAGCAACTGTTTACTGGTTGGAACTTTTCCAACTCACTGCGCCACCGTTTAAGGTAAACACGTACCCTGAAACGGATTTACTGTCATCTTGGTCCCTTTGAAAACTTGAGTCTGTATAGCCCTCTAGTTTCAATTCAGACCCACCGTAGACAAGAAATACATCCTTAGTTCTTCTCAAGTACTTTAGGATGTTTTTCACTGCCTTCCAATGCTCTTCTCCTGGATTCGACTGATATCTGCTTGTTACACTAAGTGCATGAGCGACATCTGGTCTAGTACATATCATACCGTACAGGATAGATCCTATTGCGAAAGCATAAGGAATCTTACTCATATGGTCTCTCTCCTCAGGTGTCTTTGGGGCCTGTTTCTTGGAGAGATGTATTCCATGGCTCATCGGCATGAGACTTCTCTTGGAATCTTCCATGCTAAACTTCTTTAGCATCGATTCAATGTACTTTCCTTGGGTCAAGCCCAGCATCCTTTTAGATCTATCTCTATAGACTTTATCCCCAAAATATAGGATGCCTCACCCAAGTCCTTCATGGAGAAGTGTTTAGATAACCAAATTTTGATCGACTGTAGCATAGGAACATCATTCCCTATCAGTAATATGTCATCAACATATAATACAAGGAATGAAACAACGCTCCCACTAACCTTCTTGTACACACAAGGTTCATCCTCATTTTTGATAAAATCAAACCTTTTAATTATCTCATTAAAACGGATGTTCCATCTTCGAGAAGCTTGCTTTAATCCATAAATGGATCGTTGTAGCTTACAGACTTGGTTTGTTCCAACCGTTGAAACAAAACCCTCTGGCTGTATCATATATACATTCTCCTCAAGCTCTCCATTGAGGAAGGCCGTTTTCACGTCCATTTGCCAGATCTCGTAGTCATAATAAGCTGCAATTGCAAGTAAAATCTGAATGGACTTGAGCATAGCTACTGGTGAGAAGGTTTCATCATAGTCAACTCCTTGTCTTTGTTTGAAACCTTTTGCAACCAGTCGGGCCTTATAGGTCTCTACCTTAACGTCCGCTCCAGTCTTTCTCTTAAAGACCCATTTACACCCAATAGGCTTAATGCCCTCAGGTGGTGAAACCAAAGTCCATACTTGGTTTTCATACATGGAGTCCATCTCGGATTTCATGGCTTCTAGCCATTTCTCTGAGTCTTCACTACTCATAGCCTCTTCGTAAGTCAATGGATCATTATCATCTATGATGCGTACCTCATCATCATCCTCTATGATGAATCCATACCTCTCAGGTATCTTCGGTACTCTTCCAGATTTACGAATAGGTAGTGGAATAATAGGTTCTTCTATTTGGTCAGGTACCTGACTTTGATCCGTAGTATTTTGTGGTTCTTGAACTTCTTCAAGATATATCTTACTCCCACTGACCCCTTCAAGGATAAACTCCTTTTCCAAGAAGGTAGCGTGTTTCGCAACAAACACCTTTTGATCAGTCGGGTGATAGAAATAATATCCTGATGTTTCTTTAGGGTATCCCACAAATTTACATTTATCGGATCTAGTCTTTAGCTTATCTTGCTCAAACCTTTTGACATAAGCTGGACAACCCCAAGTCTTAACATGCTTAAGATTTGGTTTCCTCCCTGTCCATATCTCATATGGAGTCTTTGGGACGGATTTGGTAGGTACCTTGTTAAGTAGGTATGCAGCCGATTCTAGGGCATAACCCTAGAAGGATACTGGAAGGTCGGTAAAACTCATCATGGAATGAACCATGTCTAACAATGTTCGATTTCTCCTTTCAGATACGCCATTCAACTCTGGTGTCCCTGGTGGAGTACATTGTGAGATTATACCATTTTCTTTGAGACAATTGAGAAACTCATTGGTTAAGTATTCCCCTCCTCGATCCGATCAAAGAATCTTAATACTCTTACCAGTTTGCTTCTCTACTTCACTTATGAATTCTTTGAACTTTTCAAACGATTCAGATTTATTTCATTAAATACACATATCCAAATCTAGAATGATCATCAGTGAAAGTAATAAAATAAGAATACCCTCCTCGTGAATTCGTTGTCATAGGTCCACATACGTCTGTGTGTACCAACGCTAACAACTCTGTAACTCTTTCTCCTTTTCCACTAAAAGGAGATTTAGTCATTTTACCCATGAGACAAGATTCACAAGTTGGATATGATTCAAAATCAGATAGCTCTAAAAGCCCAACTTTATGCAACTTGGTTAATCTTGTTTCATTGATATGATCGAGTCTACAGTGCCACATAAAGGTATAATTAACATCATCTCTTTTTTATTTTCTTAGTTTGTTTAATTTGAAGTATATTTTCATGCAAGTCAAGTATGTAAAGTCCATTTAGTAAGTTCCCAACACCATATAAAACATTTTTATTATAAATAGAACAACTGTTGTTCTTTATTATAATATCAAAACCATCCATATCCAATACAGAAATTGAAATAATGTTTCTAATGAGTGTTGGAACATAATAACAGTTATTTAAACTAATGAACTTGCCCGAAGGCAGTGCTAAACAATAAGTCCCTACAGCCAATGCAGCAACCTTTGCTCCATTTCCCACTCGTAGGACGACTTCATCCTTGTTCAGCTTCCTACTTCTGCTTAGTCCCTGCATATTATTACATATGTGAGAACTACAGCCGGTATCCAATACCCAAGTAGAATTTTGACTTTTAGAAAAATTAATTTCAATCATGAACAAACCTAGATCGGAAGTTGAAGCTTCTCCAAGCTTCTTTTGGCCCGCAAGATACTCCTTGTAGTTCCTCTTCCAATGTCCCGGCTTATTGCAATGGTAGCAAATTTCCTTGCTATCTGGATCAGGTTTCTTATTATCCTTTCTCTTCGCCTTGCCCTTAGCCTTCTTGTTTTTCTTCTTTTTAGAAGATACCTTGGGCCTCTTCCTTTTCTTGGAAGAATCATCCACTAGTAAGACTTGGTTCTTGTTGGATGAGAAGTGACCTTCAGCAGTTTTCAGCATGTTAAGTAACTCAGGCAAGCTGACGTCCAACTTATTCATGTGAAATTCACAACAAATTGTGAGAAGGTGTTCGGGAGTGACTGCAAGATCAAATCTTGGCTTAACTCCCCATCCATCACGAACCCAAGCTGTCCAAGTTGTTTAATCAGATTGATCATCTTAAGGACATGAGTCTCAACAGCAGTGCCCTCGGTCATACGAGATTGGAAGAACTCCTTAGATATCTGATATCTAGCAGTCCTACTTTGCTCACCATACAACTCTTTAAGGTGCAACAATATAGTAGGAGCATCCATAGTTTCATGCTGACGCTGAAGCTCGTTACTCATGGATGCGAGCATGATGCATTGAGCCAAGATTGCATCATCTTGCCACTTTCTAAAACTAGCAATCTCTTCCTCAGAGGCTGTTTCTGCAACACTTGCAGGGACTGGCGAATTTAGGACATAAAAAATCTTTTCAGCAGTGAGAATAATTCTCAGATTCCTTAACCAGTCCGTGTAATTCGGTCCGGTCAATTTGTTAGCATCAAGTATGCTACGCAGTGATAGTGAGTTTGACATTTTTAAATTCTGCATGTGAAAATAGACAACATTTTAGCATTCATTCATTTAATTAATTACCAAAATAAATTAGGTCTTTATTTAAATTGGTATCTCCCACGATTTTTCATCAAACTATATTACCCTCAATATATATAGTTCGGCAAATCTAATTAAAGTTTTGCTAGTGAGATTAAGGACCCCATTTCAAATGTATATAGCCTTGTGGTGACACAACAAACGATATATAAATAAATAGGTAGATAACTATTGTCAATTACATCACTATGTAACTCCTTTTATTTTGCCTCTTAGCTTATTTTGATCAAGTGGTGACACATCCGAATCAAAATTATCCAAGTTAAGTCCAACCTAGCACTTCCATATATTCGAAAGAAAAACACTGTCCTTGTGGTGACACAACAAAACAACATTGTTCAGTCTATTTATAAGCATCAAATGTGATAAAGCAACATCTTAAATATTTAATACTTGCCTTGTGGTGACACAACAAACTCATATTAAACATTTAATACTCTATTGTTTTACCATGCTAGAAGGTGACGTTCGATATTCCAAATATCTTTGAATGCTTAGGACTTAATATAATTTGTTTGAGGGGTTTATTATTATTAGTCTCATCTTGTTTAACGCGCATGCACATATATATATACAATACGCGTCATATTATTTTACATGCGAAGCATGTTTAATAATATATAATATATATATATATATATTTAGTAAGCATGCACATATAGAATACTATATTCTACCCGGATTGATTATGGACTTTTATTCTAGTTTGGTTCACTAGAGCCACCAAGTGAACCAAAAGGTCAAACCTAGGGTGCAAGAATAAAATTTATATATAACTATTACATTTAAACCCGGGCTCCAATACAAACGGGTCTTCAAGCGCTCCTTGCTCATTTGTCTCCAATTCTTCAAAATTAATTCTAACTAGTCCTATTACAAAAACTATTTACAATAAATAGAAACCTTGATCAGCAGTCAAGGGGAAGTACATAGGAGGGAGATAGAATTTACATTAAGAAAAATTAGAAAAGACGAGGTACGCAGACCCCATTTATAAAAACTCATACATTCAAGCATCCACTAAAATAAATCCAATCACACATTGGTCAATAGTCCATAATCAATCCCTATTTATTATCATACATATCTCTATATGTATCAATAAATAACATTCATCTCATGAATAATAAATCCATTTCATATATGCATTGATATCAATTAATGGGCAAAAGTTTTGCTAATATTTAGTTTTGAAACAAAATAAACTCTTTTATTTTAATCAAAAACCAAATCCAAATTAAACTCCTTTAATTTTAGCAATCTGAAATCCTATTCCAGATAAAATAAACTCTTTTATTTTAAACTTTTATCAATTAAATAAACCATTTATTTCAATTGAAGGAAAAAAATAAAATCGAATTCTGATGTCCGGCGCAGCTACGCCCAGATTGAACAGGGAACCGGCGCAGCTGCGCTGAACCCTAGAAAAAAAACTGATTCTGGGTATTGGCGCAGCTGCGCCCAGAATGAACTGGAGCCGGCACAGCTGCACAGCATCGCTGATCCAGGAAAAATTTTCTTGCCCAAAAATTCGAACGTTTCGCATATCAATTCATACATGGAATCATCTAGATCGATAATTAGCACATGATTAGGCTCTGATACCACTGTTAGGTTTGTATATAGCGCGAACATGCAATCAAATTACACAAATAGTGCGGAAGCGCGATAAAATCGGATTTTAAAATTTTATACAAACCATCACCAAGATCAATCTATGTGCTCAATTAACGATATAAACGAAAGATAAAGAGAATAAGAATTATACCCTCGTAGAACAAAGCTTCCTCGGGTACAAGTTCAACTCCTAGTCCTTCGTGTTCTCCTCGAATGCTACAGTGTGATTCTTTCCTTTGATCAACGTTAGCCACCCAAGTGTTTGGCCTCTAGAGGTGATCCACCAAGGAAGAACAAGTATTCAAGAAGTTGGATATTTGGCAAAACCCTAGTTTCTATCTCTATAGAAATTGTAAGTACTCTCCACAATCTAATGCAAGAGTGTGTAACCCTAATCTATGATAAGACCCCTCTTATTTATAGATGTAGGAATAACCCTTCCCTAAACTGTTTAGGATTAGGGTTTGTATTATAATAATGCTCCTAATCCAATTAGGAATCCATGGGAGAGTACTTCTATTAATTAATTCTCAATCCCTATTAGGAATTAAATAATAGTAAAAGTAATAATAATAATAAGACTCCTCTTATTAATTTATATTTAATATTTCCAAAATATTAAATAATAAATATTAAGCTATTTAATTTATTTTATCTCTATAGAGTAAATTAAATACACTTAACTTATTATTACAATTATGTCATTTACTTCTTAAATAAATATTTTCCTTTTGCGGTGTGACCCTTTAGATTCTCCATATTAAAACGGTTGTCAATAAATCAATTAGAACAATTCTAATCTTATTTAAATAAATAAATTAAACTATTTAATTCATTTAAATAAATAATATTTATTCTACAATAAGGGTAAGCCCCCTTAGCGATCAACGACTTTCTAGATAATATAGATTTCAACATTAATCACAAAAGAACCTTTGAGTAAATAGTTACCGTACAATTCAATCCTTCTACCATACAATGTCCTAATTAAATATAAGACATGGATTTACTGTCAAGTCTTATTCTATTTAATTATATGTATTTCGATTGCCAAATGCACAACTCAAATTAATGCAAATTAGAAACTCCTTTCTAATTTCATTCTGCCTTGGCCAAGGACTACTGAGTTATCATTTATCGAATCACATAGGACATTCACATCTTTTACTAGACAAGGTAGATTCTTTGTTGATCATTCACCTATCTCCATGTACAACTAATTATACCCAATCATACCCTTTGATATACCCACAAGGTCTTAAGGGACATGTCAAAGTATAACTCATCATACACAAGATACTATGATGATCTCAAGTCCAAGGATCACTTGTACTACTATTACTAGAGGAATTCCTATTGACAGGCGAGTAAAACTCCATTAGGTATTCCTTAGCGAGTCACGTTCAGTGAACTTATTCTCTAATAAGCACCTACATACTTGCTTTAGTGTCTCCACACAAATGATTATGAGATCAATCATCCTCTTCCTAAGAGCAAGCAACGTATGTACTAATCTATCCGGATTCACTAATCCCCAATTTAGTAATCCAACGATTAGGAACAATTTTAGTTTGTGAGCTATCAAGAATTTAGATCTCATTAGCATGATCACCATCATGATTCTAAAAGCATTGCTCAAAATTATGGGTTTATCACATTTAACATAACAACATCATGTAGATAATATAAAATGCCTTTTAAGAAAATCAATTCTTTTATTAATAAATGAATAAGATTACAAAGTATATGCTGCATCATATCAAATATGATTGGCTTGTGTGCATACTACTTTCAGTTCGTTGCTGTTTTCTTTCACATCAACATCTCCATCAACTACCTCCGTAAATTCGCCATCCTCATTTATGTTTGCCCTAGCCATCAACATCTCCATATCTTTGTAATAATCATCGACGCTCCGACTACCTTGTTTCAAACTTTGCAAACTCCGAACTAGCTCTCGGTGATAGTAATCTGGAACGAACCACTTTTTCATCGCTGCCTTCATATCTTCCCAAGTTTCAATTGGACATTCCCCACACCTCTCGGGCTGATTGTTAACTGATCCCACCAAGTAATAGCATAAACTGAGAATTCTGTGGCGGCAAGTTTTACTTTTTTTAGCCCTGAGTAGTTGTGACATTCAAATATTCAATCCATCTTTTTTTCCCACTCTAGATATGCCTCTGGATCATTTCTTCCATGGAAAGTTGGAATTTTCATTTTTATACTATCCAAGTTGTTGTCCACTTTATCCCGAACTCCTCTATCTCTAGCTCCTCGTTGCCTCCGATGTAAGAAGTCGGACTCTCGATCATCCTCTTCACTAAATCCTCCCTTATTGAAAGTAGTTTCTTCCACCCTAGCTCCTTTCTGCTGAACTACTCCTTGTTGATGAGTCCCTTGACGGTTTTGAGATGATTCCCCCCGAGTAACGCTTAATTGGTCCAAGCGCTCATGTACTTGTTCCATTGCCATATCCAACCTCCTACCCCATTCCTTATTCATGGCTTCAATCATCAACTTCATATCAGCTGACAATGAAGGTTCTGCAAAAGTTCCCTTATCCTTTGAGTTAGACATATTTCCTGCAAAATATAGGTTAGTAGAAAAAATAATTTCCTCACCACTCCCTTACGTGTTTCGTTCAGTTAATGTTTCACTCGTGTATCACTCAATAGGCTTTTTCCCTCAATTGATCTCACCACTAAGCCTTTTACCTCTAATTATTCTCTCTAATAGGTTCTTTTCGAATTTACCTAGCAAAATTCTCAGTTCTACTAATCAATTCAACAGTAACTTATCACAAACAATATAGTCGGTATGAATGAAAGTAGCAACAATCTAGATTACTGGATTCAAAACGAATTCTACGAACAAATTGAAATAACTGCAAAAATAAAATTTTCTATACTCTTTTTTTTACTCACAACTTCAACGAAACAATAAAAGATAAATACTTAGCTAAAAAATGCAGCTTTGATACCAAATGATAGACTCCACGACACGCTTGCGTGATGTGGTCGTCGCCCGGATCGTTTCTAGTAAGCAAATTGATGGACTCTTTCAAAATCTTAACCCAACGTCTAATTTGGAGACGAGAATCTTGATATATTCGATCAAGCAATTGAATTCGCGTAGAATAGAACACCAACAACACTTAGACCCTCGTTTAGATGGAAAAAGATAATCTCCGTATGATTGTATGATGCGATAGAATAACGCCACACACAACTATGGTTTGTTGTATGATAAGTTAAATATGAATCTCAAAAGAAAAAACTAAGAAAATAGCTTAGACATTTTTGAAAGAACCAAAAGTAGAGAATAACTCTCAATTGTATAAAACTCAGAATATTATTGAATTGTTGTTGAATTACAAGCATAAAACTTATTTATACTAACTATGAAACCCTAGAATCCATAAAGGAAATAATAATTGATTTGGAATCAAAATCCTATCTTAAAATATCCTAGTTACAATAGAATTATGAAAATATATACTGAAATGACTAAAATTAAGGAAAGAAAATCTGATAAAAATCTTCAAAAACGCGTCTGTCTCTAAAAAACGCGCCAACTAAAATCTAATAGTTTTCGCCGGGGCGAGAAAAATGACCTGTAAACCTCGTCGGGGCGAGAATGGCCAAAAAGGTCTTCGTTGGGGCGACATCATTTCAGGTCGGGGCGTAAATGGGCAGAGGAGTTCTCGCCGGGGCGAGATTTCTGGGCTTGATTTTCTCGTTAGGGCGAGAACTCTGCAACTTGAGAATTTTTGTCTTCTTTTGTTTCCATCGTGCCCACCCTTGACGTGTTTACTTGTAACATCATGACCAATTGCAACTCCTTAGAATCCCGCTCCTAGAACTCTACACTTGATCTATCCTCGCTCCACATGCCTTGTATCAACCCATTAAGGCCTTCCTTGAATCGTTCAGCCCGAGCTCTTGTCACGGGTCCATCCGGCATGCACATAGGATCCGCTCTATGGTTCTCATTTGTTTCCGAACCAAGGATGCCCTCATCATCTGCGCTAGGAAGCTTGCGTTGAATGGAACACCATCGACACCTTGACCTAATGTCTATAAAGAGACAAGAACCAAAAGTACAATCGACGCTGGATGTATGATAGAATGACGCCTCAAACAACTATGAATTAATGTATGATAAGTCGCCTATATTGAGACGAGAACCTTGGTACAATTGCTTTGCGCTAGGAAGCTTGCGTTGAATGGAACATCAATGACACCTTGACCCAATGTCTATAAAGAGACAAGAACCAAAAGTATAATCGACGCTTGATGTATGATTGAATGACGCCTCAAACAACTATGAATTGTTGCATGATAAGTCGATAATTGAATCTCAAGAAAACTAAGAAATTAATCTAGGAATTCTTAAAGAACCAAAAGATGAGAAAAATCTCTCAAGAATTTTATTAATCAAAAGTAGTCTCCCTATTACATAAGCCATGTATTCTATTTATACTAATACATGGAAACCCTAATTCTATAAGGAAATAAGAATTTGAATGGAAATAGAAATCCTAACTAATAAACAATAAGGAAATTAATCCCTATCTAAGAAATATCCTAGTTACAATAGAAATATCAAAATATACTGAAATCCCTAAAATTAAGGAAGAAATCTGCGTCCCAAACTGTCAAAACGAGTCTGCCTCGAAAAACGCGCCAGCAAAATTTGAGAGTTCTCGCCGGGGCGAGAAATTTATACTGGGAATTCTCGCCTGGGCGAAGATGGGCAGAGAAGACTTGGTTGGGGCGACTTCAGCTTTGGCCGGGGTGATATCCAGAGAAGTTCTCATCGGGGCTAGCTTCCTGGGCATGTTGTTCTCGCCGGGGTGAGAACCCTGCTACTCAAGAAATTTCGTTTTCTTTCGAATTTGCTTTCTGTGCAATCCAACCTCGTATTGTCCCATGATATAACATAACCTCTTCAGCTTTCTTGGACGTCCATAACGCCGTATGAACACTAATCCTTCCATTAATTGACACATATCTTCATTAGTGAACCACAACATTTTGCGCAGTGGTGCAAGCCGCCCTGGGAAAGAACCGTAAACCCGAACAACTCAGGATCGACTCTCATTAGCAACATTTGGAAGGCACTAAAAATGCTCTATTGTGGCCACGGTACCCGCGGGTCGGAAACTCCACATTAACAAAAAAAAACATATCTTCATTAGTGATTAGACGATACAAACGAACATAATGAACACGACTTCGAACGCATGACTTGCATTGAAACAAAATTATAGGTTGTAATGGAAGACCAGCTCCTACTAAAACCCTTCCAACCACAGAATCTCAAGATTTGAAACAAAATTTGAAAAGAGTAACTAAGTTTCTTTCCATCAAAGGGGAAAGCAACTGGAATCAAAATAAGATTCTTTCCATCAAAGGGGATGATGGTGAGCTTCATCACAGCCAGTCTAAGGTTCAAGCTATTGTAGTAAACCATTTCTCTAACCGCTCCAGTTGGCGCAGTGGTTCAAATAAGGCCCCGGGGCGAACCGTAAACTCGGACGTCTTGGAATCGAATCCCACTTGCAACAATTGTTCGCGGCCATAGGTCGTACATTTCAGGGCGAAGCCATGTCTTAGGCGGAGCCTGTACGCAAAGCCTGGCCCGGGGTGGGGAGACTTAGTCCGACTGCGGTCGGGAAACTCCACATTATCAAAAAAAAAAAGTAAACCATTTCTCTAACCTCCTGGGCAGAACCCACATTGATTACCCTGGAATGGATCATCTGGACTTTTCCTCTGCTAAATTTGTTTCGCCGACTGATGCCTTGAGAATCTTCAAATTCCCTCCTAAGTTCATTTACTGGATTAAGGCGTGTATTACCACTGCTAAATACTCTGTTAAAGTCAATGGAGATCTTTGTGGCTACTTTATGAGGCAAGGTTAGAGAAATGGTTTATTGCAATAGCTTGAACCTTAGACTGGTTGTGATGAAGCTCACCATCATCCCCTTTGATGGAAAGAATCTTATTTTAATTCCAGTTGCTTTTAACTTTGCTGTGGAAGAACCCCGAATTTCTGTCACCATCTTTAAGCCATTGAATTCTCGATTTTTGTTTTAAGAGCTTTTCCTCACAAAGAATAGCAGCCCAAAGGATATCAGTCTGATCCCTCTGTAAAGACAATAGATATTCATCAGCAGGATTGTGAAAGATGGCTTGTTGGGTCGCATGGAGAAGGCCCCTAGCCTTTCCCACATTAGAGGAAAGATTCCCAATAGATTTATTGAGAGAGATCAAGGCACATTTGACAGATTTGAGCTTTCCAACAAGAATCTGGATGGGATCCCCCGGAATAGGAACAATCCAAGCAGTTTGAAAAGTGATATGGAAGTTTTCCAGATCCAACATAAAGTTAAAAAAATGGAAAGGCTTTGGAATATGGGGGAGATTCAGACCAGTTTACAGGATAGCGGGGCAATGATCAGACAAGTCCCTCGGAGCAAAGAAAGCTTGAGAATTGGCGAAAGAGTTTACCCTGGAGTCATTAACCATAACCCTGTCCAGCTTCTTGAAAGTAGGATTATGAACATGGGAATCCCACCAGGTATGGAAAGGACCCAAGGTAAGAAGGTCAACCATAGAAATGTCATCAGTACAATCCTTAAAATCCTGCATCCCCCTATCATAGGATTCGTCCCCTCCATTTATTTCCGATACAGATTGCACCTCATTAAAGTCCCCCAAAAGACACCAAGGCTTATCCGCATTTGCAGCAATAGATCTAAGGTCTCTCCATAAACAATTCCTTTCACCCTCAGTGTGGAGACCGTAGATAATGGTAACCAAAACATGAACATTTAACTGAACAGAAGATACATAGCAGTAGATAAACTGAGAGGACTTTGTGATGATAGATACATCCCATAAGGTAGGGTCCCAACCAATCCAAATTCTCCCATTAACATGTTGGTTATAATTAAAGTCCCAATGCCAGTTTTTGCAGCTAGCTTTAGCAATATGATTTGCTTTGTAATTTTTAACTCTAGGCTCAACAATACCCACGAAGGATAAGTTTTGGTTACGAATCAAATCATGCACACTGTCTTGCTTCTGTTTCGTATTTACGCCACGAATATTCATAGCACAAAAATTGACCATAAAGAGAGAAGAATTAGCAAACGGGTTTCTTACCACCACCCCCACCTTTGTTCTTTTTCCTTGAATTCTGAATATGGACCGAGCATTTTCTAGAGGGATACAGATCTTTTTTTCCAGTACCCAACTTATCTACAAATGGAGCAGGCCTATAGGTAGAGGCAATATCAGAGGGAGAAGAGTTTAGGGGGGAGATAACAGTACTAGCAATGGAATCCAGCCCAGCAGGGGAAGGGATAGCTGACCTTTTTGAACCTTTAGAGACTAAAGTCCAGCTGGAATCCAAATCATTGGTTAAATCCAAATCCACAGGAGGGTTATTTTTTAAATAATCTGAAGAACCCGGAGATCCAGAACCAGTGTTTGCCATTTGGGATAAAATATCAGAGTCAACTTGGGGAGCAGCTTTTTTTTTTTTTGATAATGTGGAGTTTTCGGGTCGCAACCCGACTAATCTCCCCAGCCCGAGCCCAGGCGGTCTGCTTCCCAGCTTGCGCTTAAGGGGGGCCCGTGGCCACAACGGAGCATTATTAGTGCCCCTTCAAATGTTGCTAGTGGGAGTCGATCCTGAGTCGTCCCGGTTTACGGTTCGTTCCCAGGGCGGCTTGCACCACTGCGCCACTTGTTGTGGTTTTGGGGAGCAGCTTTGGGAGCAAGGGTTTCAGGCAGGGGGCAGTATCATTAGCTTTGGCAATAGGAACCCACTTGTAATTTGCAGTTGGGCATTTTAACTTTGAGTGGCCAAAGGAATTGCAATGAGAGCAAAGTTGGGGTTTATTCTGGTATTCAACCTTGACCACCACAACTTTCTCAGATTTAGTCTCCGCATCAATCAAGACGAGGTCCAGAGAACTAGGTAACACAGAGGATGGGGAAATTTCAATACAAATCCGAGCAAAGTTCATGGGTTCTAAACTTTCAGTAGCTTTGTCAACCAATAAAGGTTTACCAATTGCACTTGCTAAGTAGCTTAACCCCTTAGGGATCAAATAAGAGAGGGGGGTACGGTGAAATTTTACCCAGAGAGGGGCTTTCATGCAAGGTTCAGCTAAGTTAAAATCAAGACCTTCCTTCTAGTGTTTTAGGTTCAGGCGCTTATTAGCAATGTACCAGGGGCCTAAAGCTAGGATATTGTCCCGTTGCTCAGGTTTTGAGAATTTAAAGATGAAATACTTGTTTTCCTAAAGGAATACCTTTTTGAGACCATGCTTATCCCAAAGTTTGTGAACACTATCTTCAACAAGCTTGAAAGGCAGTCTAGAGTGCATGAAACTGCCGACCAGATAGGAATTCCAATTGTTGTTTCCTTCCAAAAGGACCTCAGTGGGGGGTTTAATGATAATGGGACCATTACCAGTCGAGTGGGAAGGAGGGAAGTACTCAAGATTAAAGGAAGGCTTAGGATCGCCATGCGCCACAATAGAACTCCAGGACTTTGCATTTTTGGAGACTCCATCACCAATCTGATCAGAGGGGTCAGATATGCCTTTTGAGGGAGGGGTGGAAGTTTTCGTGGCACCAACAGAGGCAGAGGCAACCATGTCAACCAGATTATTGCTAACATCTCTTTTAGGACTATTATCAAGCACGTTGAGGGCATCCTCATTATGAATGGTAACTTCTTCACTACCACGGATGAATGATCCTTCAACATAGACAGTATCAATACGGTTACACATATCCGAAGCTTTTGGGGATTCTATATCTAGATTGGTTGAGGCAATACGCCTAACAGTAGGCCGGGGTGGAATAATAGTATTAATCTCGTTAACCAATTTAGCTGTGCAGGTTCCCTCATTCTGCAGAAATGAGTTTACGTCCTGGGCAAAGTGACCTAAAGAGGATATGTAGGCCATAAGCCCCAGATTTTTCCTCCTTTCCTTAGCAATATTTGACCTGTCATTTACATAAAGATGGCGAACAGAATTGAAAAGATTATGAGAAATAGGAGAGGCTGAGCAAGCTAGGGCTGGAGATGGTCTAACCGGGTCATCCAAGATTGAATCCTCAAGCGGAGGACTTTCTTCCACGAAGCAACCATTTTGCACAGAAACCCCCAAGTTAAACTGGGAATAAGAGCTGGAATCTACAGAGGTAACCTCCACCTTGGAAGTAACACAGGTTTCATCCGAAGGAAGACTGACCATTTGGAAACATGAAATGAGAAAGGGAGAGAAGAAATTTGATCAGGATGGGGAAAGATGGAAGAAGATAATCAGAATATGAGAAAGATGATTAACGAAATAGCAGGGGAGGAGGAAGAAAGAAGAGAGGAGGCGTTTGAAGAAAACCTAGCTCGGAAAAAGGCTAGAGAGAAGGGGGAGCAAAAAACCTAGAGAGAGAAACATTTTTCCTGAACTGGTCCAGCTTGGATGTCTCTAAATAGTGTGTTAAACCAAAGAATAATCAAGTTATTATGGCTATCATCGAGAAAATTTCTTATACAGAAGTAGCCTCCATCATTGTCATCGAAGACGATATGACCACCGACAATTGGGAGGTCGAGCCGATGTTGATCAAAAAGGGGTAATTCTGAACAAAAATGATCCTTATCTACATTGTGCTGTTATATTAAATGTGATAAACCCATAGTTTTGAGCAATGTTTTTAGAATCATGATGGTGATAATGCTAATGAGATCTAAATTCTAGATAGCTCACAAACTAAAATCGTTCCTAATCATTGGATTACTAAAAAGGGGATTAATGAATCCGGATAGATTAGTACATACGTTGCTTGCTCTTAGGAAGAGGATGATTGATCTCATAATCATTTGTGTGGAAATACTAAAGCAAGTATGTAGGTGCTTATTGGAGAAATGACAGATGGCCATGAAATCCGAAATGGACTCCATGTATGAGAACCAAGTATAGACTTTGGTTACTCCACCGAAAGGCATAGTGCCTAGAGGATGTATATGGGTCTTTAAGAGAAAGACTGGGGCAAATGGCAAGGTGGAGACCTATAAGACCAGACCTGTTTAAAAGGCTTAAAATCAAGTCAAGGAGTTGATTGTGATAAAACCTTACTAACGGGAAATGCTCAAGTCCATTTGGATTTTACTTGCGATTGCAGCTTATTATTACTAAATCTGGCAAATGGACGTGGAGACGCCCTTCCTCAATGAAGACTTGAGGAGAATGTATGTAAGATACAGCTAGAGGAATTTGTTTCAAAGGTTGAAGTAAATCGTGTATGTAAGCTACAATGATCTATTTATGGATTGAAGCAAACTTCTCAAAGATGGAACATTCGTTTTGATGAGACAATCAAAAGAGTTTGATTTTATCAAAAACGAGAATGAACCTAGTGTGTACAAAAAGGGTCAGTGGGAGCACTTTGACATTCCTAGTATTATATGTTTATATACTACTGACAAGGAATGACACACCAATGCTACAATCAATAAAGATAAAATTGTCTAAACATTCCTCCATGAATAACTTGGGAGAAGCATCCTATATATTGGGGATATAAATCCATATAGATAGATTTAAAAGGATGTTCGGCTTGACCCAATAAAAGTATATTCATTCGATGCTAAAAGCGTTTAGCTTGACAAACTCCAAGAGAGGTCTCATGATGATGAGCCATGGAGTGTATCTCTCTAAAATTATCTCCAATGAAAGAGAGATCATATGAGTTACTATCATGCATGCAATGAATATACAAGGCCTGATGTTGATCAGTTATATTTTGGAGAAGATCATTGTAAGACAGTGAAAAACATCTTTAAGTACTTAACCGGTATTGAGGATGTAATTATGATTCATGGTGGTTCTGAATTAAAATTAGAGGGTTAAATAGACTCAAGTTTTTTTTTCAGACTGACTAAGACGATAACAAATCCACTTTAGGGTAAATTGTTACCTTGAATGGTGGAGCAGTGAATTGGAAAGGTTCCAAACAGCAAAACGTTGATGGTTTAGTGACAAAAACAAAGTATATAGCTGTAAATGAAGCTGAAAGTTGATTGTTTGGATGAAAAGTTCATTACAGAACTAGGAATAGTTCCTAAGTCTCATCTTGGATTCAAACATGTGTTGCGACACTTTCTTTTCTTTTTTTTTGTTAACCGTGGGTTTCCGGGTCGCAACCCGACTAAATCCCTCGAGCCCGAGCCAGCCTTTGCATACAGGCTCCGCCTAAGACATGGCGTCACCCTGAAACGTACGACCCATGGCCCCTAACAATTGTTGCTAGTGGGATTCGATCCCAGTACGCCCGAGTTTACGGTTCGCCCCAGGGCCTCATTTGAACTACTGCGCCAACCCGTGGCCGCTAACAACTGTTGTGGCACTTTCATTTGATTAGTAGAATCATTGAAAGAGGAAAAGTCACTATAGAGATAGTGGCCTATCAAGAACAACATTGTATATCCATTTACTGAAGCTTTATCCAAACAGCAGGATGATCGTCACTTAGAGAAGAAGGGTATTCGATACCATGGCGATTAGCTTTAGTGCAAGTGGGAGATTGAAAGTAGTATGCATGCAAGCCAATCATATTTTATATGATGTAGCATATACTTTGTAATCTTATTCGGTTATTAAAGGCATTTAACTTTATATACATTGTGTTGTTATATTAAATGTGATAAACCCATAGTTTTGAGCAATGCTTTTAGAATCATTATGGTGATCATGCTAATGAGATCTAAATTCTAGATAGCTCACAAACTAAAATCGTTCCTAATCGTTGGATTACTAAAAAGGGGATTAGTGAATCCGGATTGATTAGTACATACGTTGCTTGCTCTTAGAAAGAGGATGATTGATCTCATAATCATTTGTGTGGAGACACTAAAGCAAGTATGTAGGTGCTTATTAGAGAATAAGTACACTGAACGTGGCTCGCTAAGAAATACCTAATGGAGTTTTACTCGTCTGTCAATAGGAATTCTTCTAGTGATAGTAGTACAAGTAATCCTTGGACTTAAGATTATCATAGTATCTTGTGTATGATGAGATGTACTTTGACATGTCCCTTAAGACCTTTAGGGTATATCAAAGGGTATGCTTGGGTATAATAAGTTGTACATAGAGATAAGTGAATGATCAACAAAGAATCTACCACGTCTAGTAAAAGATGTAAATTATTTTTTTTTGTTAACCGTGGGTTTCCGGGTCGCAACCCGACTAAATCCCCCAAGCCCGAGCCAGCCTTTTTGTACAGGCTCCGCCTAAGACATGGCGTCACCCTGAAACGTACGACCCGTGGCCGCTAACAATTGTTGCTAGTGGGATTCGATCCCAGGACGTCCTAGTTTACGGTTCGCGAGGGCCTCATTTGAACCACTGCGCCAACTGCCGCGGTTTAGTAAAAGATGTGAATGTCCTATGTGATTCGATAAATGATAACTCAGCAGTCCTTGGCCAAGGCAGAATGAAATTAGAAAGGAGTTTTTAATTTGCATTATTTAGAGTTGTGCATTTGGGAATCGAAATACATATAATTAAATAAAATAAGACTTGATAGAAATTCCATGTCTTATATTTAATTGGGACATTGTATAGTAAGAGGGTTGAATTGTACGGTAACTATGCATTAAAGGGTTCTTTTGTGATTAATGTTGAAATCTATATTATCTACAAAGTCGTTGATTGCTAAGCGGGCTTACCCTTATTGTAGAATAAATATTATTTATTTAAATGAATTAAATAGTTTAATTTATTTATTTAAATATAATTAGAATTGTTCTAATTGATTTATTCACAACCAGTTTAATATAGAGAACCTAAAGGGTCACACCGCAAAAGGAAAAATATTTATTTAAGAAGTAAATGGCATAATTGTAATAATAAGTTAAGTGTATTTAATTTAGTCTATGGAGATAGAATAAATTAAATAGCTTAATATTTATTATTTAATATTTTGGAAATATTAAATATAAATTAATAAGAGGAGTCTTATTATTATTATTATTATTACTATTATTTAATTCATAATAGGGATTGAGAATTAATTAATAGAAGTACTCTCACATGAATTCCTAATTGGATTAGGAGCATAATTAATTAAAGGAGTTTAATTATAATAGAAACCCTAATCCTAAATAGTTTAGGGAAGGGTTATTCCTACATCTATAAATAAGAGGAGTCTTATCATAGATTAGGGTTACACACTCTTGCATTAGATTATGCAGAGTACTTGCAATTTCTATAGAGATAGAAACTAGGGTTTTGCCAACACCCAACTTCTTGAATACCTATTCTTCCTTGGTAAATCACCTCTAGAGGCCAAACACTTGGGTGGCTAACGTTAATCAAAGGAAGGAATCTCATCGGTGGAATTCGAGGAGAACACGAAGGACTAGGAGTTGAACTTGTACCCGAGGAAGCTTTGATCTACGAGGGTATACTTTTTTCTTTTTTTTTAATCATGGGTTTTCGGGTCGCAACCCGACTAAATCCTCCGAGCCCGAGCCAGCCTTTGCGTACAGGCTCCGCCTAAGACATGGCGTCACCCTGAAACGTACAACCCGTGGCCGCTAACAATTGTTGCTAGTGGGATTCGATCCCAGGACGTCCGAGTTTATGGTTCGCCCCAGGGCCTCATTTGAACCACTACGCCAACTGCCGCGGTTAACGAGGGTATAATTCTTATTCTCTTTCTCTTTCGTATAATTGATAATTGAACATAAGGATAGATCATGGTGATGGTTTGTATTAAAATTTTAAAATCCGTTTTATCACGCTTCCGCCCTATTTGTGTAATTTGATTGCACGCTTGCGTTATATATAAACCCAACAAATGAGGCTACAATGGCTCGATTTTCAGCGGGGTTAAATTGGGTCATTGCAGATTTGGTGGAACAACAACATTATGTGGAGTTGGAAGATATGGTGCACATGGCTATCAAAATTGAGAAGCAACTTAAGAGGAGAGGTGGCCAACGATCAAATTCTACTACAACTTCATCGTGGAAACCTAATGTTGGAAGGCGAGAGGAGAGGCCAGCGATGAACAAGCCTAAAATGGAGTTTAAACCAGAAACGACTAATCAAAACACAAGGTAAAATTGAAAAACCTTCTTTAAGTCGTAATCGTGATATTATATGTTTTAAATGTCAAGGCAGGGACATATTTCAAATCAATGTTTAAATCAAAGAACTATGTTGTTACTTGAGAATGGAGAGGTGAAAACCAAGGGAGAAGATAGTGACACGGATTCTATGCCACCATTAGAGGAGGTAGATAATAGGGAGGTTGCTATACATGGTGAGATTTTAGTCACAAGGAGAGCCCTTAGTACACAGGTGAAAGAAGAAAGTAGTGAGTAACGGGAAAATCTGTTTCATACTCGTTGTATGGTGAACGGGAAGATTTGTTGTGTTGTGATAGATGTGTTAGGTTTGTATAACGCGAACATGCAATCAAATTACATTAAGAAAGCGGAAGTGCGATAAAATCAGATTTTAAAATTTTATACAAACCATCACCATGATCTTTCTTTATGCACAATTATTAATTAAACGAAAGAGATGGAGAATAAGAATTATACCCTTGTAGAATTCTAGCTTCCTCAGGTACAAGTTCACCTCCAATTCCTTCGCGTTCTCCTTGAATTCTACCGATTAAATTCCTTCCTTTGATCAACGTTAGCCACCCAAGTGTTTGGCCTCTAGAGGTGATCCACCAAGGAATAATACTTGTTCAAGAAGATGGGTGTTGGCAAAACCCTAGTTTCTATCTCTATAGAAATTGTAAGTACTCTCTACAATTCTTATGTAAGAGTGTGTAACCCTAATCTATGATAAGACTTCTCTTATTTATAGATGTAGGAAAACCCTTCCCTAAACTATTTAGGATTAGGGTTTCTATTCTAATTAAACTCTTTTAATTAAATTAAACTCCTAATCCAATTAGGAATTCATGTGAGAGTACTTCTATTAATTAATTCCCAATCCCTATTAGGAATTAAATAATAGTAATAGTAATAATAATAATAAGACTCCTCTTATTAATTTATATTTAATATTTCTAAAATATTAAATAATAAATATTAAGCTATTTAATTTATTCTATCTCCATAGACTAAATTAAATACACTTAACTTATTATTACAATTATGCCATTTACTTCTTAAATAAATATTTTCCTTTTGCGGTGTGACCCTTTAGGTTCTCCATATTAAACCGGTTGTGAATAAATCAATTAGAACAATTCTAATCTTATTTAAATAAATAAATTAAACTATTTAATTCATTTAAATAAATAATATTTATTCTACAATAAGGGTAAGCCCCCTTAGCGATCAACGACTTTCCAGATAATATAGATTTCAACATTAATCATAAAAGAACCTTTCAGTGCATAGTTACCGTACAATTCAATCCTTCTACCATACAATGTCCCAATTAAATATAAGACATGGAATTACTGTCAAGTCTTATTTTATTTAATTATATGTATTTCGATTCTGAAATGCACAACTCTGATTAATGCAAATTAGAAACTCCTTTCTAATTTCATTCTGCTTTGGCCAAAGACTTCTGAGTCGTCATTTATCGAATCACATAGGACATTCTCTCCTTTTACTAGAAGTGGTAGATTCTTTGTTGATCATTCACCTATTTTCATGTACAACTTATTATAACCCAATCATACCCTTTGATATACCCTAAAGGTCTTAAGGGACATGTCAAAGTATAACTCATCATACACAAGATACTATGATGATCTCAAGTCCAAGGATCACTTGTACTACTATCACTAGAGGAATTCTTATTGACAGACGAGTAAAACTCCATTAGGTATTCCTTAGTGAGCCACGTTCAGTGAACTTATTCTCTAATAAGCACCTACATACTTGCTTTAGTGTCTCCACACAAATGATTATGAGATCAATCATTCTCTTCATAAGAGCAAGCAACGTATGTACTAATCTATCCGGATTCACTAATCCCCTTTTTAGTAATCCATCGATTAGGAACAATTTAAGTTTGTGAGCTATCTAGAATTTAGATCTCATTAGCATGATCACCATCATGATTCTAAAAGCATTGCTCAAAACAATGGGTTTATCACATTTAATATAACAGCACTATGTAGATAATGTAAAATGCCTTTTAACAACCGAATAAGATTATAAAGTATATGCTACATCATATCAAATATGATTGGCTTGTGTGCATACTACTTTCAAGATGGAGGTAGCTGTACTAATGTGGAAAGTACTACCATGATGGATAAATTGGGGCTGTCTACATCCAAGCATCCACGACTGTATCGTTTACAATGGCTTAATGACAGTGCTGATATAAAGGTGACCAAACAGGTGTTGGTTCCATTTTCTATTGGTCGATATGTTGATGAGATATTGTGTGATGTGGTTCCTATACAAGCGTCCACTTTTTACTTGGTAGGCCATGGCAGTTCGATAGAAAGGTTAAACATGATGGTTTTTTTTTTGCTAAATTTGTTTGTGTATTAGAAAACCATAAATACAATGGCAAACGGGCATACCCTAGAGAAAGAAAGTCCACATGAGACAGGCCCCATGAGGAACATATAAAGAAAAGACTACAAAAGTGAACAACATCGTGATGGTTACTTTGGGGTATCACCCAATTTGAGTGGGATATAATTCTAGATAGAAGAGCAGTTTTTGGAATCCCCGAGTTAGACAGTAGGAAAGCATTGGGAGATAGAGGCTGACCATTCAACCAAGGATCAAACCAGAGGCTAAAATGGTTCCCTCTGCCTACACAATAGGACATAAATTGTTGCGCTAGAGTTCGTAATTTAAGGACCTTACGCCAAATCCAAGAACAGTCAGAAGGAATATTGATATGCCAAAAGTTATTATTTTTTAGAACTGTGGCCTGGATCCAAGAAGCCCAAAAGGAAGACGGTTTGTATTGGATAACCTTAGTTAGGTGCTGGATAATGAGGGCCTTGTTCCAATCCTCGAGGTCCTTAACTCCAAGACCACCTTCATTTAAAGGCAAAGAAATAACCTTCCAAGAGACTTTCGCCCCATGTTTCTCAAGGGAAGGCCCTTTCCATAGAAATATGGTGAGAATAGACTGGATAGATTTAAGAATGGAATTGGGCAAGAGGAAGTGTGCTGACCAAAATATGTTGTCCCTTCAAGTACTTCAAAGATTAATGATCAGTGTGAATCACAAACTCTTTTGGCCAAAGGTAGTGTTGCCACGTCTCCAAAACTCGAACCAATGCATACAACTCCTTATCATATGTTGGATAGTTCAAAGATGCTCCACTCAATTTCTCACTGAAGTATGCTACTGGCTTTCCTTCTTGCATCAGCACCGCTCCAATTCCTATACCTGAAGCATCACACTCAATCTCAAAAGTTTTAGCAAAGTTAGGCAAAACAAGCAAAGGCACATTAGTCAATTTATCCTTAATTAAATTAAATGCCTTTTCTTGTTCATCACCCTACTTAAATCCTACACTTTTCTTAATCACTTCAGTCAATGGTGTTGTGATGTCGCTAAAGTTCCGCACAAAGCGTCGGTAGAAACTCACGAGTCCATGAAAACTACGAACTTGACTCACTTTTATCGGACTCGGCCATTCACGGATTGCATGTATCTTCTCATCATCAACCTGTATTCCCTGTGAACTAACAACAAAGCCAAGAAACACAACTCTATCCGTACAAAACGTGCACTTTTCCATGTTAGCAAACAACTTCTCTTTTCTAAGAACATCTAAAACAAATTTTAAATGCAATGCATGTTCTCCCAAGTTTTTGCTATATATCAAAATATCATCAAAATAAACTACCACAAATTTTCCAATGAATGATCGCAAAACATGATTAATCAATCTCATGAAAGTGCTAGGTGCATTAGTTAAACCAAAAGGTAACACTAACCACTCATATAAACCATATTTTGTTTTGAAAGTAGTTTTCCATTCATCACCCTCTTGCATCTTAATTTGATGATACCCACTTTTCAAATCAATTTTAGAAAATATACATGACCCATGCAATTTATCTAACATATCATCTAAACGTGGAATGAGATGTCGATATTTTACTGTAATATTATTCACCGCTCGACAATCTATGCACATGCGCCATCTCCCATCCTTTTTGGCACTAAGATCACCGGAACTGCACATGAACTCATGCTCTCTCTTACGAACCCTTTTTCCATAAGTTCGCCCACTTGTTTTTGCAACTCCTTCATCTCCTCGAGATTGCTCCGATAAGCTGGATGGTTTGGAATGGTTGCACCGGGTACGAAGTCAATTTGATGCTCGATTCCCCGAATAGGTGGTAATCCTTGTGGAAGCTCCTCGGGAAACACATCCTTATAATCCTGCAAAAGAGATGAAACAACACTAAGCAAAGAAGAATCGTTAGCGTTAGAATTCAAAAGCGCCTCCTTATACCGAAGTATAATCATTAGCTGTTTAGCATCTAAAGCTCGCATCACATTGCTCTTTTTTGCATAGATATTGGTTTTTCGCTCCTCATCCTTTCTTTTCTCTCTTTATTTTTCTCTCTTATTTTTTCCCTCATTATTTTTTTCCTCATTATTTTTCTTTTCTTCACTCTCTTTCCTTTTTTCATGATCTCTCTGCAAATGAATTTGATCCTCATGCACCTGTTGTGGCGACATAGGGCATAAAGTAACCTTCCTTTTATTGTGAACAAAAGAATATTCATTTGTAAAGCCATCATGGTTCACATGCCTGTCAAATTGCCACGGTCGACCAAACAATATGTGACCCGCCTGCATCGGAACCACGTCGCACAAAATTTCATCTACATACTTCCCAATAGTAAATGGCACCAACACCTGTTTAGTCACTTTAATCTCATTACTGTCGTTAAGCCATTGCAATCGATACGGTTGAGGATGTTTGGTTGTGGAAAGCCCCAATTTCTCTACTATAACCTTACTTGCCACATTCGTGCAACTACCCCCGTCTATCACGACACAGCAAACTTTCCCATTCACAAGGCACCTAGTATGAAATAAATTTTCATGCTGCTCGCTGCTTTCCTCCTTCACTTGTGCACTAAGCACCCTTCTTGTCACCAAAACTTCCCCAAATATTGCAACTTCCCTGTCTTCTATCTCCTCTAATGGTGGCATAGAATCAGTATCATTATCTTCCTCCTCGGTCTCTATTTCACCATTATTAAGTAACAACATTGTCCGTTGATTTGGACATTGACTCGCAAAATGGCCCTTGCCTTGACACTTAAAACATTTAATATCACGATTACGACTAAAAGAAGGTAGTTCAGTTTTACCTTGCATCCCACGGTTAGTCGTGTATGGTTTAAACTCCACCTTGGGCTTGACTACAGCTGGTTTCTCCTCTCGCCTACTCGTATTAGATTTCTATGATGACCTCGAATTAGGTATCGATCATTGGTTACCTCTCCCTTTAAGCTGTTTCTGAATCTTGATAGCCATGTGTACCATATCCTCTAATACCACGTAATGTTGTCGTTCTACTAAGTTTGCAATCTCCCAATTCAGTTCCGCCAAAAATCTGGCCATTGTTGATTCACTATCCTCATTTATATTTGCTCTAGCCATCAACATCTCCATATCTTTGTAATAATCCTCGACACTTCGATTACCTTGTTTCAAGTTTTGCAAACTCCGAACTAGCTCTCGGTGATAGCAATCTGGAACGAACATCTTTTTCATCACTGCCTTCATATCTTCCTAAGTTTCAATTAGACGTTCTCCACACCTCCTCCGGCTGATCGTCAACTGATCCCACCAAGTAACAGCATAAGCTGAGAATTCTGTGGAGGCAAGTTTTACTTTCTTTAGCCCTAATAGACTCCACGACACGCTTGCGTGAGGTGGTCGTCGCCCGGATCGTTTCTATTAAGCAACTTTGATAGAACTCTCTCGATATCTTAACCCAACGTCTATTTGGAGACGAGAATCTTGATAAATTCGATCAAGCAATTGAATTCACGTAGGATGGAACACCAACAACACTTAGACCCTCGTTTAAGTTCAAACGATAATCCCCGTATGATTGTATGATGTGATAGAATAACGCCACACACAACTATGGTTTGTTGTATGATAAGTTAGTTTCGAATCTCAAAGAAAAACTAAGAAAACTACTTAGATTTCCTTCAAAGAACCAAAGTAGAGAATAACTCTCAAGTATGAATAAACCTAGAATATTATTGTTAATCATCCCATTACAATAGCCATGTAACCTATTTATACTAGTAGAAATAAACCCTAATTACAAAAGGAATTGAAATACTAGTAAATAACTAATTAGAAAGTAATTTCCATCTAACAAACATCCTAGTCAACTTAGAATTATGATAGATATGATAAATCCCTAAAACTAAGGAAAGAAATCTGATAAAATCTTCAAAAACGCATTCCTCGGATTTCGTGCCGTGTGACCGGCGTGGGGGGCGCCAAGAAGATAAAGGCACTGGCACGGGGCGTGCTAGGTATGCAGCAGCTCAGCCAGGCATGGCGCGGGGCGCGCCAGAGGAACAACCAATCTACAGGTCCGGTGCGGGGCACGTCGTGTCTAGGCCAATTCTGGCGCGGGGCGCGCCGGGTGAACTTCTTGGGCTAACTCTTCCTTCTTGGCTTGGCATAACCACTTGTATCATGTTCAAAAACTTGGACTCAACTGCGGCAGTTGGCGTAGTGGTTCAAATGAGGCCCTAGGGTGAACCGTAAACTCGGACGTCCTGGGATCGAATCCCACTAGCAACAATTGTTAGCGGCCACAGGTCGTACGTTTCAGTGTGACGCCATGTCTTAAGCAGAGCCTGTACACAAAGGCAGGCTCGGGCTCGGGGGATTTAGTCGGGTTGCGACCCAGAAACCCACGATTAACAAAAAAAAAAAAACTTGGACTCCAATTCTAATGTCTTGAAACTCGCTCCTTTATCATTCCAAGCTTCTTGAATTAGCCCGTTAGGTCCCTCCTTAAAGCGTTTAGCCTGAGCTCTCGTCACAGGTCCAACTAGAACTTGCACCGAATTCGTTCCATAGCTCTCATCCTTATTCAAGCTAGGCATGTCCTCATCAAGCCCCGAGTAGTTATGACATTCAAATATCCAATCCATCTTCTTTTCCCACTCTAGATATGCCTTCGGATCACTCCTTCCTTGGAGAGTTGAAATTTTCATTTTTATACTATCCAAGTTGTTATCCTCTTTATCTCGAACTCCTCTATCTCTAGCTCCTCGTTGCATGCGATGTAAGAAGTCGGACTCTCGATCCTCCTCTTCACTAAATCCTCCATCATTGAAATTAGTTTCTTCCACCCTAGCTCCTTTTTGCTGGGATACTCCTTTTTCATGAGTTCCTTGACGGTTTTGAGATGATTCTCCTCGAGTAACGCTTAATTAGTCCAAGCGCTCATATAGTTGTTCCATTGCCATATCCAACCTCCTACCCCATTCCTTATTCATGGCTTCAATGATTAACTTCATATCAGCTGACAATGAAGGTTCTACAAAAGTTCCCTTATCCTTTGAGTTAGACATATTTCCTGCAAAACAGAGGTTCGTAGCAAAATATTTTCCTGACCACTCCCTTACGTGTTTCGCTCGATTAATGTTTCACTCGTGTATCACTCAATAGGCTTTTTCCCTCATTTGATCTCACCACTAAGCCTTTTACCTCTAATTATTCTCTCTAATAGGTTCTTTTCGAATTTACCTAGCAAAATTCCCAGTTTTACTAATCAATTCAAAATAACTTATCATGAACAATATAGTCGATATGAATAGAAGTAGCAACAATCTCGATTAGGGAATTGAAAACGAATTCTACGAACATATTGAAATAACTGCAATAATAAATTTTTCTATACTCTTTTTTTTTACTCACAACTTCAACGAAAACAATAAAGATTGATACTTAGCTAGATAACGCAGCTCTGATACCAAATGATAGACTACACGACATGCTTGCGTAAGGTGGTCATCGCCCGGATCGTTTCTAGTAAGCAACTTTGATGGAACTCTCTCGATATCTTAACCCAACCTCTATTTAGAGACGAGAATCTTGATAAATTTGATCAAGCAATTGAATTCACGTAGGATGGAACACCAACAACACTTAGACCCTCGTTTAAGTTCAAACAATAATCCCCGTATGATTGTATGATGTGATAGAATAATGCCACACACAACTATGGTTTGTTATATGATAAGTTAGTTTCGAATCTCAAAGAAAAACTAAGAAAACTACTTAGAAATCCTTCAAAGAACCAAAGTAGAAAATAGCTCTCAAGTATGAATAAACTCAGAATATTATTATTAATCATCCCATTATAATAACCATGTAACCTATTTATACTAGTAGAAATAAACCCTAATTACAAAAGTAATTGAAATACTAGTAAATAACTAATTAGAAAGTAATTTCCATCTAACAAACATCCTAGTCAACTTAGAATTATGATAGATATGATAAATCCCTAAAAATAAGGAAAGAAATCTAATAAAATCTTCAAAAACGTGTTCCTCGGATTCCGTGTTGCGTGATAAGTTCTTTTCGAATTTACCTAGCAAAATTCTCGGTTTTACTAATCAATTCAAAATACTCCTTCATGTTATGGCTTGGATTCTTAGGGAAACTCCAGACCGGCGATATCACAAAAGCTTATACAGGTAGAGTCATTCAATGCTAGCTATGCAACAAAGAACCTGAATCCTTTTCTCATCTCTTTTTCTTATGTGACTATTCTGCTATCATTATTCAAACAGTTTTGGGTTTGGGTGAGTGGAATACCTTTCCCTTGGACTGGGATGGCATTACATTGTGCATTCGAAATTTTCAAGGAAGAAGGCTCACTAAACAGATTCTATGCCTATCTCTTGCTGTCTCTTTCTACAAAGTTTGGGAAGCTAGAAACAAGAAACTCCACAATGCATCCAGTATTCCGCCATCACGCTTAGCAAATGATGTAGTCAATATTATTAAAGCTAGACTTTCTACGTGTAATGATTTCACCAAAGCCACATCTTTTTGTCAATACTATTGTAATTGGCTCATGTAAATTTATTCTTTCCGTTTGATAGATTGTGTTGCTGTTTGATTTGCTCTCCGCTTGATTTCTTGTTTTTGGTCTTCGCCGGAAGCTATGGCGTTCGGTCGGAGACGATTGGTCGACCATGCTTGTGGGTCCATTATTCAATGCTGGGTGGGCTGGTTTTGGGATAGTCCGCTGTCTGCCTCAGTTCTTTCATGGTTGATGGGTTTGTTGACCTGTTTGCTGTTGGTGGTGGTCCCACTTTGCACTCTTGGGCTGCTAGCTGCTTATTTATGCATGCACATGGGCTGAATCTTAATCCTCACGGGTGCAGCTGCTTTTGGCTTTTGATTATGCAGGAATTTCGGGCGTGGCCGACAATTTTAGTTGCTTTCCACCGGTCCCACTTGGATGATGATGCATTTTGGGGCAGGTTGTTGCCTTTATTGTGTTACTGAATCATAGGTTGATGTGCTCCACTTGGGAATATATTGATATGCTGAGCATTTTGTCCCATTGTTACTGTCACGTGGGCCCCTTTGCTTGGCTCACAAACTGATTCATGTGCTACAACTGAGCTTTCCTTCCTGCATGCTTGCTGATTTTCATTCCTGATGCTTTTCAGCTGGTGGTCTCTTTGGTTGACAGCTCATGGTCCGGTTGGTGTGTTTGGGGCCCACGGTTTCTAACCCGTCAATCTGCTGGTTAGTGCACAAGTGTGATGCTGATCAAGTTCTTTGGGCCCACGGTCTTTCAATTCATTTTGGGGGGCTTGCTCGGTTTTAATTTTAAAACAAATTGATGTGGTCTGTTGCCTTGCTTTGCTGTTGGGTATTTTAAAACTAACTGATGCATATGTTTTGGGCCCTCATCAAAATGATATGCTGGATGATTGCTAGCCGATTGTTAACGTATTGTCCTCTTGGGAAGATGTAGTTTATCTATTTTTTTTCCTTTTAAAACCTAACCTCGGGTTGTGAGGCTTAATGTATTAGGTTAGGTTTTGGGTTTCCTAGTTTTAACTAGGTGTCTTAGTCCCTACGGGAGATGGGACTATGTTTTGAGCTTCATTGTACTATCCATTTTTTTACATTTTATACAAAACAAAATTAGCAAAAAAAAAAAAACTACAATAATAAAATTTTCTATACCCTTTTTTTTACTCACAACTTCAACGCAAACAATAAAGATAGATACTTAGCTAGATAACGTAGCTCTCATACCAAATAATAGACTCCACGGCACGCTTGCGTGAGGTGGTCATCGCCCGGATCGTTTATAGTAAGCAACTTTGATGGAACTCTCTAGATATCTTAACCCAACGTCTATTTGGAGACGAGAATCTTGGTAAATTTGATCAAGCAATTGAATTCACGTAGGATGGAACACCAACAACACTTAGACCCTCGTTTAAGTTCAAACGATAATCCACGTATGATTGTATGATGTGATAGAATAACGCCACACACAACTATGGTTTGTTGTATGATAAGTTAGTTTCGAATCTCAAAGAAAAACTAAGAAAACTACTTAGAAATCCTTCAAAGAACCAAAGTAGAAAATAGCTCTCAAGTATGAATAAACTCAGAATATTATTGTTGATCATCCCATTACAATAACCATGTAACCTATTTATACTAGTAGAAATAAACCCTAATTACAAAAGGAATTGAAATACTAGTAAATAACTAATTTGAAAGTAATTTTCATCTAACAAACATCCTAGTCAACTTAGAATTATGATAGATATGATAAATCCCTAAAAATAAGGAAAGAAATCTAATAAAATATTCAAAAATGCGTTCGTCGGATTCCGTGCCGCGTGACTTGCGCGGGGCGCGCCGAAAAAACAAAGGCACTAGTGTGGGGCGCGCTAGGTATGCAGCAGCTCAGCAAGGTATGGCGCGGGGCACACCAAAAACGGTGTGTGGTGCGCCAGAGGAACAACCAATCTGCAGGTCCGGCGCGGGGCGCGCTGTGTCTAGGCCAATTTTGGCGCGGGGCGCGCCGGGTGAACTTCTTGGGCTAACTCTTCCGTTTTGGCTTGGCATAACCACTTGTATCATGTTTAAAAACTTGGACTCTAATTCTAATGTCATGAAACTCGATCCTTTATCATTCCAAGCTTCTTGAATAGGCCCGTTAAGTCCCTCCTTAAAGCGTTTAGCCCGAGCTCTCGTCACAGGTCCAACTAAAACTTGCACCGAATTCGCTCCATAACTCTCATCTTTGTCCAAGCTAGGCATGTCCTCATCAAGCCCCGAGTAGTTATGATGAGGGCATCCTTGGTTCGGGAAGGGATGACAACCATAGAGCGGATCCTATGTGCATGCCGGATGGACCTGTGACAAGAGCTCGGGCTAAACGATTCAAGGAAGGCCTTAATGGATTGATACAAGGCATTTGGAGCGAGGATAGATCAAGTGTAGAGTTCGAGGAGTAGGATTCTAAAGCTTTGCATTTGGTCCTAATGATATAAGCAAACACGCCGGTGTTGGGAACGATGGACACAAGAGAAGTCGAGAATTTCCAAACTGCAGAAAATCAGGGCCATAATTCTCGCCCCGGCGAGAACCTCTCTGTCCATTTTGGGCCCGGCCAGATCTGAAGCCGCCCCGGCCAAGATCTCTCTGTCCATTCTCGCCCCGGCGAGAACTTTAGTACAAATCTCTCACCCCGGCAAGAACAATCAGTTTTGGTTGGCGCATTTTTCGAGGCAGATGCGTTTTTGACAATTTGGAATGCGGATTTCTTCCTTAATTTTAGGGATTTTAGTATATTTTCATAATTCTATTGTAATTAGGATATTTTAAGATAGAATTTTGATTCCAAATCAATTATTATTTCCTTTATGGATTCTAGGGTTTCATAGTTAGTATAAATAAGTTTTATGCTTGTAATTCAACAACAATTCAATTATTATTCAGAGATTATCATACTTAAGAGTTATTCTCTACTTTTGGTTCTTTGAAGAATTTCTAAGCTAATTTCTTAGTTTTTCTTTTGAGATTCATTTTTAACTTATCATACAACAAACCATAGTTGTGTGTGGTGTTATTCTATTGCATCATACATTCGTACGAAGATTATCGTTTGATCTTAAACGAGGGTCTAAGTGTTGTTGGTGTTCCATTCTACGTGAATTCAATTGCTTGATCGAATTATCAAGATTCTCGTCTCAAAATAGACGTTGGGTTAAGGTAACGAGAGAGTTCCATCAAAGTTGCTTACTAGAAACGATCCGGACGACGACCACCTCACGCAAGCGTGCCGTGGAGTCTATCATTTGGTATCAGAGTTGCGTTTTCTAGCTAAGTATCTATCTTTATTGTATCGTTGAACTTATGAGTAACAAAATTATAGAAATTTCCATTATTGCAGTTGTTTCAATTTGTTCGTAGAATTCGATTTTCAGTTCTGTAATCGAGATTGTTGCTACTTCTATTCATACCGACTATATTGTTCGTGATAAGTTATTTTTGAATTGATTAGTAAAATCGAGAATTTTGCTAGGTAAATTCGAAAAGAACCTATTAGAGAGAATAATTAGAGGTAAAAGGCTTAGTGGTGAGATCAATTGAGGGGAAAATCCTATTGAGTGATACACGAGTGAAACATTAATCGAGCGAAACACATAAGGGAGTGGTGAGGAAAATATTTTGCTACTAACTTCTGTTTTGCGGGAATTATGTCTAACTAAAAGGATAAGGAAACTTTTGTAGAACCTTCATTGTCAGCTGATATGAAGTTGATGATTGAAGCCATGAACAAGGAATGGGGTAAGAGGTTGGATATGGCAATGGAACAGGTGCGTGAGCGCTTGGACCAATTAAGCATTACTCGAGGAGAATCATCTAAAAACCGTCAAGGAACTTAAAAAGGAGTATCCCAGCAAAAAGGAGCTAGGGTGGAAGAGACTAATTTCAATGACGGAGGATTTAGTGAAGAAGAGGATCGAGAGTCCGACTTCTTACATCGCAGGCAACGAGGAGCTAGAGATAGAGGAGTTCGAGATAAAGAGGATAACAATTTGGATAGCATCAAAATGAAGATTCCAGCTTTCCAAGGGAGGAGTGATCCTGAGGCATACCTAGAGTGGGAAAAGAAGATAGAGTGGGTTTTTGAATGTCACAACTATTCAGAACTCAAGAAAGTCAAACTTGCCGCTACGGAGTTTTCAGCTTATGCAGTTACGTGGTGGGATCAGCTGATGATCAGCCGGAGAAGGTGCAGAGAACGGCCAATTAAAACTTGGGATGAGATGAAGACGGTTATGAAAAAGAGATTTGTACCAGACTACTATCACCGTGAGTTAGTTCGGAGCCTACAAAGTCTGAAACAAGGTAGCCGGAGTGTAGAGGACTATTACAAGGAGATGGAGATGTTGTTAGCTAGGGCAAACATCAATGAGGATAGCGAAGCAACAATGGCCAGATTTTCAGCGGGACTAAATTGGGAGATTTCAGATCTAGTAGAACGACAACATTATGTGGTATTGGAGGATATGGCAAGCGAGAGGAGAAGCCAGCCATGAGTAGACCCAAATTTGAGCCAAAACCAGAAACGACTAATAGAAGAGTGCAAGGTAAAATTGACCCTACTTCTTTTAGTCGTAATCGAGATATTAAATGTTTTAAATGTCAAGGTAGGGGACATATTGCGAATCAATGTCCAAATCAAAGAACAATATTGTTACTTGACAACGGCGAGGTGGAGACCGAGGGGGAAGATAGTGATAGTGACTCTATGCCACCGCTAGAAGAAGCAGAGGATAGGGAAGTGGCAATATTTGGGGAAGTTTTAGTGACGAGAAGGGTGCTTAGTGCACAAGTGAAGGAAGAATGCAGCGAGCAGCGTGAAAATTTATTTCATACTAGGTGTCTTGTGAATAGAAAAATTTGTTGTGTCGTGATAGATGGGGATAGTTGCACGAATGTGGCAAGTAAGGCTATGGTAGAGAAATTGGGGCTTCCCACAACCAAACATCCTCAACTGTATCGATTGCAATGGCTCAATGATAGATATGAGATTAAAGTGACTAAACAGGTTTTGGTGTCGTTTACTATTGGGAAATATGTGGATGAAATCTTGTGTGACATAGTTCCAATGCAGGCGGGTCACATATTGTTTGGTCGTCCTTGGCAATTTGATAGACGTGTGAAGCATGACGGTTTTTCAAATGAGTATTCTTTTGTTCACAATAAAAGGAAGGTTACTTTATGTCCTATGTCACCACAACAGGTGCATGAGGATCAACTTCATTTGCAGAAAGATCATGAGAAAAGAAAAGAGAGTGAAGAAAAGAAAAATAATGAGGAAAAAATAAGAGAGAAAAAGAAAGAGAGAAAAGAAAAGATGATGAGCGAAAAACCAATATCTATGCAAAAAAGAGCGACGTGAGGCGAGCTTTAGATGCTAAATAGCCGATGATTATACTTCGGTATAAGGAGGCGCTTTTGAATACTAACGCTAACGATTCTTCTTTGCCTAGTGTTGTTTCATCTCTTTTGCAGGATTATAAGGATGTGTTTCCCAAGGAGCTTCCACAGGGATTACCACCAATTCGGGGAATTGAGCATCAGATTGATTTCGTACCCGGCGCTACCATTCCAAACCGTCCAGCCTATCGGAGTAATCCTGAGGAAACGAAGGAGTTACAAAGACAAGTTGGCGAACTAATGGAGAAAGGGTTCGTGAGGGAGAGCATGAGTCCTTGTGCAGTTCCAATGATCTTAGTGCCAAAGAAGGATGGGAAATGGCGGATGTGCATCGATTGTCGAGCGATAAATAACATTATGGTAAAATATCGACATCCCATTCCTCAATTAGATGACATGTTAGATGATTTGCATGGGTCTTGTATATTCTCAAAAATTGATTTAAAAAGTGGTTATCATCAAATTAGAATGCAAGAGGGTGATGAATGGAAGACTGCTTTCAAAACAAAATATGGTCTTTATGAGTGGCTAGTGTTACCTTTTGGTTTAACTAATGCTCCTAATACTTTCATGAGATTGATGAACCATGTTTTACGACCATTCATTGGCAAATTTGTGGTAGTTTATTTTGATGATATCTTGATATATAGCAAAAACTTGGGAGATAACCACAACATTTGGCGCAGTGGTGCAAGCCACCCTGGGAACGAACCGTAAACCCAGACGACTTAGGATCGACTCCCACTAGCAACATTTGGAAGGCACTAAAAATGCTCTACTGTGGCCACGGTACCCCTGGCGTAAGTCAGGTGGCAAACTACTCTGGTATCGGGCTGGGGAGATTAGTCGACCCGCGGGTCGGAAACTCCACATTAACAAAAAAAAAAACTTGGGAAAGCATGCATTGCATTTGAAATCTATTTTAGATGTTCTTAGAAAAGAAAAGTTATTTGCTAACATGGTTAAGTGTATGTTTTCTACGGATAGAGTTATTTTTCTTGGATTTGTTGTGAGTTCACAGGGAGTTCATGATGAGATCCTGACCAGGCTCGCATCAAGCAATCAAGAGTCAACTCATGTTCTGGTTGTAGAACAAATGATCGTGAGTGATTGGGCTGAAAACTACTCCGGAATACTTAATTTAAAGCTCAATTCAAGTGAATCGCGAGTAGAGGATAAATTCTGTGATTTGGGATTACTAGACACAATATATTTAGTGAGACCAAATCAACACAAGCCGATTCATCATGCATTGCGCGAAATGAAAGAAAGAGATTCAAGCTTCGTGGCAAAGTATTCATCATTGGATATGATTCTAAGTTCATTCATTATGTTCATCCAAAGATTCAAGTTCAATGTAGGGAACGGAAAGAGGAGCAAAGAATCACGTTCGGGACGTAAAAGGGCAAAATGGTCAAATCAGCCAGAGCAGCGCGCCCCGTGCCGGTTTGTACTAGCAACAGTGTGCCCCGCTCCAAGGAGGTTTGAGGGTTCTGCAGGTGTAGCACGCCCCGCGCCGCGGCCAGGCCAATTTCAGCGCGCCCTGAGCCAGGGCGTCAGAAAGTTTAGCGCGTTTTTTGAGAGATTTCTTTCAAGATTTCTTTCCATATTTTTAGAGATTTCTTTCCATATTTTTAGAGATTTTTCGTATCTTTTAGATTTCTAATGTAATTAGGATATTTATTAGATATGATTTGATTTCCATATTAATTAGTTAGGTAGAATTTGATTTCCAATTGGATTTCTATTCCTTTTAGGATTTAGGGTTTCTTTAGAGTTTATTCTATTAGTATAAATAGAATACATGGGTTGTGTAATTTGAGATCAGATTTATTCAATACAATTATTTGTGAGGTTTCTTATCTTTTGGTTCTTTAAGAATTACTAGATTAATTTCTTAGTTTTCTTGAGAATCAATTATCGACTTATCATACAACAAATCACAGTTGTGTGTGGCGTTATTCTACTGCATTATTCAATCATACGGAGATTATCGTTTGAATTAAACGAGGGTCAAAGTGTTGTTGGTGTTTCATCCTTCATACATTCAAATTGCTTGATCGACTATTCCAAGGTTTATCGTCTATATTCAGGCAAGGGATTAAGGATTCGAACGAGTTCCACCTTTATAACTTGCTGGAAACGATCCGGGCGACGACCACCTCACGCAACCGTGTTGTGGAGTCTATCATTTGGTATCAGAGCTGAGTTCCTAGCAGGTTACTTATCCTTTATTTTTTGTATTGATTATATATTGGAAAAAAAAATTCGTTAGCAAAAAAAAAAGTGATATTCGTGAGAAAAAAGGGGGAAATTATTATTGTTGCAATTGTCTGGGTTTCATAAATTTTGTGGATATTGGGATCGTATTGAAGAAGTTATTATTTGATTCTATTGTTGGAATTTATGAATTTTGAGGATATTAGGGTTTCACTCAAGAGGATCTTAATTGGTGATCGTGAAAATTTGGTGGTTATCGTACGTCACGCTTGCTATATTTTGTTTGTGATAAGTTCTTGTTGAATTGATAGAAAAGCTGAGATATTTATTTGGTGAATTAAAAAAGAACCTATAAGAGGGAATTAGAGCGGTAAAAGGCAAGAGTATGAGATCAATTGAGGGTAAAAGCCTAATTGTGTGATACACGAGTGTTTTCATATTTGTGTGATGCATTGTTTGAGCGAAACACGTAACGGAGTGTGTGAGGAAATTTTTTTTTATCTACTAACCTTTGTTTTGCAGCAAATATGTATGGTTATAATTATGAAAGTGCTTGTGGGTCTCGAAGGAATACTTTCCAAGGCAGGAATGATCTAGATGCTTATTTAAGATGGGAGGAAAAGATGGAGCGAGAGTTTGACTATCATGACTATTCCGAGCGGAGGAAGTTCAAACTGGCGATTCAAGATTTTTTTGATCATACGGCTACATGGTGGGATCAATTTGCGATTAGCAGGAGAAGATGTGGAGAGCATCCGATCGAGACATGGGAAGAATTAAAAATTATCATGAGGAAGCGGTTTGTTCCAAGACAACTTAATCGGAGTAATGAATATGCAACTCCAAGATATGACGATCAACCTTCAAGGCGTTCACATTGGGATGATGAAAGGAAGGATCATAGGCATGGAGATTCGCATCGGAGACAACCAAGAGAAACTCCTAAAGTGTATAGGGAATCGGTATTAATTGAGGACATCGTGAGAACATATAATGAGATAAGGGACGATCATTTGAAGCGACATCAAAACATCTCTAAGGCACAAAAGGAGTAAAATCAGCCGAAGGAGGTGGACGATGGAGTAGAATATGCAATCCAAGGAGAATTGTTAGGTTCTAGTGTACAAGATGAAGTCCATGAAGATTTAGTGATTGTACGAAAAGATTGTGGGCAAAAGCAAGAAAGTGAACGACAAAAAGAAATTGAAAAAGAAATTGAAAAAGAAATTGAAAAAAAGATTGAGTGTGAACAAGAAAAGAGTGAAAATAAAGAATGAAAAGAAACGAGAGAATGAAAAGAATGAGAGTGAAAATAAACGAGAGAAAGAAACAGTGGAGAGTAAGAGTGAAAAAAGAGAGGAGAGTGAGTTGGAAAGTGAGTTATATTTTGAAAAGCCAATGACTGTACATTCATACAAGACGACGTTTTTGAATACTAACCAGATTAACTCTTCTTTTTCTAGTTCTGTTTTATCTCTTGTACAGGTGATTGAGGATATACCCCGAGCTATCATTCCATATCAGCCAGCTTATAGTATTCCTGAGGATACGACGGAGTTACCAAGGCTGGTTGGAGAGTTAATGGAGTCCAACTTCATCAAAGCGAGTATCGTGGATGAAGTCATTAGTGCATGTGCTATTCAGAAGATCATAGTACCTAAGGAAGATAGAATGCCGAGCATGTTCGTTGATTTTGAGTTGGTAAACAAGTATCGTTATTATTTTCTTTGCTTAGATAATATGTGTGATAAATTGCATAGTACTTATGTTTTGTCTACATTGGGTGATGACCATGTGATGATATTGCCTAGTCAATTTAGCATGAGAGAGTGTGATAAATGGGAAATTGTGTTAACATGTGGATTGTATAAGTGGATAATTATCTCTGTTAGATTAACTAATGCATCTAGTATTTTCATGAGTTATTTAAAACATGTTTTGCATGCTTCCATGGAAAAATTTGTGTTTGGCTATTTTGAGGGTAAAATCGTCTTTATCATAAACTATGGAGGGTATTTGATATTTGTCGAGTTATTTTATGAGCATGCATTATATTCTCGTTGTCAATATTCCTACTATCATTTGGTAAATTCTCATTGTCAAAGTGCATATCTTCGTAGAATTTATTCTAGTAATTATTGTGGGTATTTTCGTTTTCAACATTTGTACTTGCATGAAACTCATTCTAGGGTTTTTCATTCATATGTTGAATTAGGATTTGATGTTAGTCAATCTTTACATGACATGTCGTTAATTGGTAATGGTAGTGATCATGATTCTTAAGTAGAGAAATCTTCATTGCATGATTTGCTATCATTTGGTAATGTCTTTCCATTAGAGTTGTTATCATTGCACCATTTTGAGAATGTTGTTTTGAATAGGAAAGAATTACTGTCATTTGGTATTGAATTGGAAAGTGATTATCATCGGATTGGATTAAGATATGGTTTACATACATGTTTAGTTAAATCGTTGGGATTAACTAATACATTAAAAGTTTTTATGTTAAATCATGTGTTACATTCTTTCATGGGAAAATTTACTAATATCTGTGTTGATGATACTTTGACTTTTGTTAACACTTGGGGAAATTCTTTAGCACTAGGTAAGTTTAAATGTGATCATTGTATATATGCTAATGAGTTTTTATCTTATGTTGTTGGTTTTGATCTTTCAATTCCATTGATGTCGTTATATGATTTTGCATTGGTTAATGTCAATGGGAAGGGAAAGGTTGAATTTGTTTTGCAGATTTATGATTGGTTCATACTCATCGAGGAGAAAGGTTTAATTCGATTTGCAAATGAGTTGGAACAATGCATGGAAAGTCTAAAGGGAAGTTATTTGGATTTTATTCTAGTAGACTTTGCATGTGATTTTGAGTTATTTGATTTCTTTGTGATTAAACAAAAGGAACTTGTTGATTTGTTTGGTTTTGTGTTTAATCCAGGAATTCAAGAGCGCTTGCTAATGCAACGTGTCGAGTTTCAAATTTTGGTATTTGACCCGGGTGCATTGGAATGGAAGTTAGTACAAATGATCGAGATCATAAGGTTCACTTTTGATCCGGGAATTTGTCATTGGGTTTATCTACGAATGGGCAAGATCATCAGACTGGGTTTTGATCTGGGAATTCGTGGATGGGAGATTATGCATCGTGGAGAGTTCTACATAATGATATTTGATCCATGAAGATATAGGACTTTTCGTAGTTTTATTTGCGTTTATTTTGTTTATGCATTTGATTTCTTAGATAGAAATTTTGATTGCGTTTTAACATTATTTGTTTATTTAGTTTGTTTTGGTGTAGTTAATACTTTGGCAGTACTTGGAATATGTGTGGGAGAGTATCGTATTGATGTGGACAAGATCGTGCGTAAAGGAGTTGGAAAGTTTGAGTTTCCAAGTTGTGTTACGAGGAGCTTGCAGGGTGTTATGTCGATTCGATCACTGCTTGGAAAGAGATGTTTACAAGATGTTCATGTCATTTCGAGAGAGTTGCCAGATGTTGTTGTGTTCTTTGCAGGAGTTGGAGTTTTTGATGATTATCTTCATATTCTTACTTGCATTGTTGATATTGTTTATATATTTCATATTCTAGGTAAGGCTTGTGCTTATGAATTGTTTAATGCTACTAACTTAATCTGTTTTTATGTAGGATCTGAATTATGGGCAAATCCTTTTCAAGAGGAGGGGATGTCAGATTTGAGGACAAATCCTTTTCGAAATGAGGGGAATGATGAGATCCTGACCAGGCTCGCATCAAGCAATCAAGAGTCAACTCATGTTCCGGTTGTAGAACAAATGATCGTGAGTGATTGGGCTGAAAACTACTCTAGAATACTTAATTTGAGGCTCAATTCAAGTGAATCGCGAGTAGAGGATAAATTCTATGATTTGGGATTACTAGACACAATATATTTAGTGAGACCAAATCAACGCAAGCCGATTCATCATGCATTACGCGGAATGAAAGAAAGAGATTCAAGCTTCGTGGCAAAGTATTCATCATTGGATATGATTCTAAGTTCATTCATTATGTTCATCCAAAGATTCAAGTTCAATGTAGGGAACGAAAGAGGAGCAAAGAATCACGTTCGGGACGTAAAAGGGAAAAATGGTCAAATCTGCCAGAGCAGCGCGCCCCGCGCCGTTTTTGTACTAGCAACAGCGCGCCCCGCTCCAAGGAGGTTTGAGGGTTCTGCAGGTGTAGCGCGCCCCGCGCCGCGGCCAGGCCAATTTTAGCGCTCCCCACGCCAGGGCGTCAGAAAGTTCAGCGCGTTTTTTGAGGCAACGCATTTTTTTCAGATTTTTCAAGATTTCTTTCCATATTTTTAGAGATTTTTCATATCTTTTAGATTTCTAATGTAATTAGGATATTTATTAGATATGATTTTATTTCCATATTAATTAGTTAGGTAGAATTTGATTTCCAATTGGATTTCTATTCCTTTTAGGATTTAGAAAGGGTTTCTTTAGAGTTTATTCTATTAGTATAAATAGAATACATGGGTTGTGTAATTTGAAGTCAGATTTATTCAATACAATTATTTGTGAGGTTTCTCATCTTTTGGTTCTTTAAGAATTCCTAGATTAATTTCTTAGTTTTCTTGAGATTCAATTATTGACTTATCATACAACAAATCACAGTTGTGTGTGGCGTTATTCTACTGCATTATTCAATAATACGGAGATTATCGTTTGAATTAAACGAGGGTCAAAGTGTTGTTGGTATTTCATCCTTCATATATTCAAATTGCTTGATCGACTATTCCAAGGTTTATCGTCTATATTCAGGCGAGTGATTAAGGATTCGAACGAGTTCCACCTTTATAACTTGCTGGAAACGATCCGGGCGACGACCACCTCACGCAAGCGTGTCGTGGAGTCTATCAGTTCAAGTGGATGAGGAGAAAATACGTGCAATCCGAGAATGGCTGAGTCCATCAAATGTGAGTCAAGTTCGTAGTTTCCATGGACTGGCAAGTTTCTACCGACGTTTCGTGAAGAACTTCAGCGACATTACAACACCATTGACGGAAGTAATCAAAAAGAGTGTGGGATTTAAGTGGGGTGAAGAACAGGAAAAGGCGTTTAAATTGATTAAAGATAAATTGACTAACGCTCCTTGCTTATTTTGCCTAACTTTACTAAAACTTTCGAAATTGAGTGTGATGCTTCAGGTTTAGGAATTGGAGCAGTGCTGATGCAAGAAGGGAAGCCAGTAGCATACTTCAGTGAGAAGTTGAGTGGAGCCGCTTTGAACTATCCGACGTATGACAAGGAGTTGTATGCATTAGTTCGAGCGTTGGAGACGTGGCATCACTACGTTTGGCCTAAAGAGTTCGTGATTCACACGGATCATGAATCGTTGAAATACTTGAAGGGACAGCATCAGTTGAACAAAAGACACGCAAGGTGGATGGAGTTCATTGAGACATTTCCGTATGTCATCCGATACAAACAGGGTAAGGAGAATGTTGTTGTTGATGCTCTTTCGAGAAGGTACGTGTTATTGACTACTCTTGATACAAAATTACGTGGGTTTGAACGAATTAAAGAGTTGTATATTAATGACCTTGAATTTTGTGAAGAGTTTAAATCATGTGAAAAGAATGTTGTAGGTAAATATTTTAAAGTTGATGGTTTTCTGTTTCGAGAAAATAAGCTATGCATACCTGCATGTTCTTTGCGTGAGTTATTGATTAAAGAGTCACATGGGGGAGGTCTAATGGGTCATTTTGGTGTTGAAAAGACTTTATCTGTTTTGAAAGAGCATTTTTATTGGCCTCATATGAAACGAGATGTGGACAGAATTTGTGATAAATACATTAGGTGTAAGCAGGCTAAGTCTCGTGTTCAACCTCATGGGTTGTATACACCATTACTTATATCTAGTGAACCTTGAATTGATCTGTCTATGGATTTTGTATTGGGTTTACCTAGGTCTAAGCGTGGTCATGATTCTATATTTGTGGTCGTGGATAGATTTGAAAGTGGTATGCACACAAGCCAATCATATTTGATATGATGTAGCATATACATTGTAATCTTATTCATTTATTAATAAAAGAATTGATTTTCTTAAAAGGCATTTTATATTATCTACATGGTACTGTTATATTAAATGTGATAAACCCATAGTTTTGAGCAATGCTTTTAGAATCATGATGGTGATCATGCTAATGAGATCTAAATTCTAGATAGCTCACAAACTAAAATTGTTCCTAATCGTTGGATTACTAAATTGGGGATTAGTGAATCCGGATAGATTAGTACATACGTTGCTTGCTTTTAGGAAGAGGATGATTGATCTCATAATCATTTGTGTGGAGACACTAAAGCAAGTATGTAGGTGCTTATTAGAGAATAAGTTCACTAAACGTGACTCGCTAAGGAATGCCTAATGGAGTTTTACTCGCCTGTCAATAGGAATTCCTCTAGTGATAGTAGTACAAGTGATCCTTGGACTTGAGATCATCATAGTATCTTGTCTATGATGAGTTATACTTTGACATGTCCCTTAAGACTTTTAGGGTATATCAAAGGGTATGATTGGGTATAATAAGTTGTACATGGAGATAGGTGAATGATCAACAAAGAATCTACCACGTCTAGTAAAAGATGTGAATGTCCTATGTGATTCGATAAATGACAACTCAGTAGTCCTTGGCCAAGGCAGAATGAAATTAGAAAGGAGTTTCTAATTTGCATTATTTAGAGTTGTGCATTTGTGAATCGAAATGCATTTAATTAAACAAAATAAGACTTGATAGTAAATCGATGTCTTATATTTAATTGGGACATTGTATGGTAGAAGGATTAAATTGTACGGTAACTATTTACTCAAAGGTTCTTTTGTGATTAATGTTGAAATCTATATTATCTGGAAAGTCGTTGATCGCTAAGGGGGCTTATCCTTATTGTAGAATAAATATTATTTATTTAAATTAATTAAATAGTTTAATTTATTTATTTAAATAAGATTAGAATTGTTCTAATTGATTTATTCACAACCGGTTTAATATGGAGAACCTAAAGGGTCACACCGCAAAAGGAAAATATTTATTTCAGAAGTAAATGGTATAATTGTAATAATAAGTTAAGTGTATTTAATTTAGTCTATGGAGATAGAATAAATTAAATAGCTTAATATTTATTATTTAATATTTTAGAAATATTAAATATAAATTAATAAGAGGAGTCTTATTATTATTATTACTATTACTATTGTTTAATTCCTAATAGGGATTGGGAATTAATTAATAGAACTATTATTTATTTCCTAATAGGGATTGAGAATTAATAAATAGAAGTACTCTCTCACGAATTCCTAATTGGATTAGGAGCATAATTAATTAAAGGAGTTTAATTAGAATATAAACCCTAATCCTAAATATTTTAGGGAAGGGTTATTCCTACATCTATAAATAAGAAGAGTCTTATCATAGATTAGGGTTACACGCTCTTGCATTAGATTGTGGAGAGTACTTGCAATTTCTATAGAGATAGAAACTAGGGTTTTGCCAAACAACCAACTTCTTGAATACTTGTTCTTCCTTGGTGGATCACCTCTAGAGGCCAAACACTTGGGTGGCTAATGTTGATCAAAGGAAAGAATCACACTGTTGAATTCGAGGAGAACACGAAGGACTAGGAGTTGAACTTGTACCCGAGGAAGCTTTATTCTACGAGGGTATAATTCTTATTCTCTTTCTCTTTCGTTTATATCGTTAATTGAGCACATTGATCGATCATGGTGATGGTTTGTATAAAAATTTTAAAATCCATTTTATCGCGCTTCCGCACTATTTATGTAATTTGATTGCATGTTCGCGCTATATACAAACCTAACAGTGGTATCATAACCTAATCATGTGCTAATTCAGATTGCTAAAAATTAAAGGAGTTTAATTTGGATTTGGTTTTTGATTAAAATAAAAGAATTTATTTTGTTTCAAAACTAAATATTAGCAAAACGTTTGCCCATTAATTGATATCAATGCATATATGGGATGGATTTATTATTCATGAGATGAATGTTATTTATTGATACATATAGAGATATGTATGCTAATAAATAGGGATTGATTATGGACTATTGACCAATGTGTGATTGGATTTATTTTAGTGGATGCTTGAATGAATGGGTTTTCATAAATGGGGTCTACGTACCTCGTCTTCTCTAATTTTTCTTAATGTAAATTCTATCTTCCTTCTATGTACTTCCCCTTGACTGCTTATCAAGGTTTCTATTTATTGTAAATAGTTTCTGTAATAGGACTAATTAGAATTAATTTTGAAGAATTGGAGACAAGGAGCAAGGAGCGCTTGAAGACCCGTTTGTAATGGAGCCCGGGTTTAAATGTAATAGTTATATTTAAATTTAATTCTTGCACCCTAGGTTTGACCTTTTGGTTCACTTGGTGGCTCTAGTGAACCAAACTAGAATAAAAGTCCATAATCAATTCGGGTGGAATATAGTATTCTATATGTGCATGTTTACTATATATATATATATATATATATATATATATATTATTATACAACATGCTTCGCATGTTAAATAATATGACGCGTATTATATATATATATATATATGTGTGTGTGTGTGTGTGTGTGTGTGTGTGTGCATGCGCACTAAACAAGATGAGACTAATAATAACAAACCCCTCAAAGTAATATATTAAGTCCTAAGCGTTCAAAGATATTTGGAATATCGAACGTCGCCTTCTAACATGGTAAAACAATAGAGTATTAAATATTTAATATGAGTTTGTTGTGTCACCACAAGGCAAGTATTAAATATTTAAGATGTTGCTTTATCACATTTGATTCTTATAAATAGACTGAACGATATTGTTTTGTTGTGTCACCACAAGGACAGTGTTTTTCTTTCGAATATATGGAAGTGCTAGGTTGGACTTAACTTGGATAATTTTGATTCGGATATGTCACCACTTGATCAAAATAATCTAAGAGGCAAAATACAAGGAGTTACATAGTGATATAATTGACAATAGTTGTCTACCTATTTATTTATATATCGCTTGTTGTGTCACCAGAAGGCTATATACATTTGAAATGGGATCCTTAATCTCACTAGCAAATCTTTAATTAGAATTGCCGAATTATATAATGAGGGTAATATAGTTTGATGAAAATAGTGGGAGATACCAATTTAAAATAAAGACCTAATTTATTTTGGTAATTAATAAATTGAATGTATGCTAAAATGTTGTCTATTTCACATGCAGAATTTAAAAATGTCAAACTCACTATCACTGCGTAGCATACTTGATGCTAACAAACTGACCGGACCAAATTACACGGACTGGTTAAGGAATCTGAGAATTGTTCTCACTGCTGAAAAGATTTCTTATGTCTTAAATTCACCAGTCCCTACAAGTGTTGTAAAAACAGCCTCTGAGGAAGAGATTGCTACTTTCAAAAAGTGGCAAGATGATGCAATCTTGGCTCAATGCATCATGCTCGCATCCATGAGTAACGAGCTTCAGCGTCAGCATGAAACTATGGATGCTCCTACTATATTGCGGCATCTCAAAGAGTTGTATGGTGAGCAAAGTAGGACTGTTAGATATCAGATATCTAAGGAGCTCTTCCGATCTCGTATGACCGAGGGCACTGCTGTTGAGACTCATGTCCTTAAGATGATCAATCTGATTGAACAGCTTGGACAGCTTGGGTTCGTGATGGATGGGGAGTTAAGTCAAGATTTGATCTTGCAGTCACTCTCGGACACCTTCTCACAATTTGTTGTGAATTTTCACATGAATAAGTTGAACGTCAGCTTGCCTGAGTTACTTAACATGTTGAAAACTGCTGAAGGTCACTTCTCATCTAACAAGAACCAAGTCTTACTAGTGGATGATTCTTCCAAGAAAAGGAAGAGGCCCAAGGTATCTTCTACAAAGAAGAAAAACAAGAAGGCTAAGGGCAAGGCGAAGAGGAAGGATAAAAAGAAACCTGATCCAGATAGCAAAGGAATTTGCTACCATTGCAATAAGCCGGGACACTGGAAGAGGAACTGCAAGGAGTATCTTGCGGACCAAAAGAGGCTTGGAGAAGCTTCGACTTCCGATCTAGGTTTGTTCATGATTAAAATTAATTTTTCTGAAAATCAAAATTCTACTTGGGTATTGGATACCGGCAGTAGTTCTCACATATGTAATAATGTGCAGGGACTAAGCAGAAGTAGAAAGCTGGACAAGGATGAAGTCGTCCTACGAGTGGAAATGGAGCAAAGGTTGTTGCATTAGCTGTAGGGACTTATCGTTTAGCACTGCCTTCGGGTAAGTTCATTAGTTTAAATAATTGTTATTATGTTTCGACACTCATTAGAAACATTATTTCAATTTCTGTATTAGATATGGATGGTTTTGATATTATAACAAAGAACAACAGTTGTTCTATTTATAATAAAAATATTTTATATGGTGTTGGGAACTTACTGAATGGACTATACATACTTGACTTGCATGAAAATATACTTCAAATTGAACAAACTAAGAAAAGAAAAGGAGATGATGTTAATTATACCTTTATGTGGCACTGTAGACTTGGTCATATCAATGAAACAAGATTATCCAAGTTGCATAAAGATGGGCTTTTAGAGCTATCTGATTACGAATTATATCCAACTTGTGAATCTTATCTCATGGGTAAAATGACTAAATCTCCTTTTACTGGAAAAGGAGAAAGAGTTACAGAGTTGTTAGCATTGGTACACACAGACGTATGTGGACCTATGACAACGAATGCACGAGGAGGGTATTCTTATTTTATTACTTTCACTGATGATCATTCTAGATTTGGATATGTGTATTTAATGAAATACAAATCTGAATCGTTTGAAAAGTTCAAAGAATTCAGAAGTGAAGTAGAGAAGCAAACTGATAAGAGTATTAAGATTCTTCGATCGGATCGAGGAGGGGAATACTTAACCAATGAGTTTCTCAATTGTCTCAAAGAAAATGGTATAATCTAACAATGGACTCCACCAGGGACGCTACAGTTGAATGGTGTATCTGAAAGGAGAAATCGAACATTGTTGGACATGGTTCGTTCCATGATGAGTTTTACCGACCTCCCAGTATCCTTCTGGGGTTATGCCCTAGAATCGGCTGCATACCTACTTAACAAGGTACCTACCAAATCCGTCCCAAAGAACCCATATGAGATATGGACAGGGAGGAAACCAAATCTTAAGCATGTTAAGACTTGGGGTTGTCCAGCTCATGTCAAAAGGTTTGAGCAAGATAAGTTGAAGACTAGATCCGACAAGTGTAGATTTGTGGGATACCCTAAAGAAACATCAAGGTATTATTTCTATCACCCGACTGATCAAAAGGTGTTTGTTGCGAAACACGCTGCCTTCTTGGAAAAGGAGTTTATCCTTGAAGGGTCAGTGGGAGTAAGATATATCTTGAAGAAGTTCAAGAACCACAAAATACTACAGATCAAAGTCAGGTACCTGACCAAGTAGAAGAACCTACTGTACCACTACCTATTCGTAAATCTGGAAGAGTACCGAAGATACTTGATAGATATTGATTCATCATAGAGGATGATGATAAGGTACGCATCATAGATGATGATGATCCATTGACTTACGAAGAGGCTATGAGTAGTGAAGACTCAGAGAAATGGCAAGAAGCCATGAAATCCGAGATGAACTCCATGTATGAAAACCAAGTATGGACTTTGGTTTCACCACCTGAGGGCATTAAGCCTATTGGGTGTAAATGGGTTTTTAAGAGAAAGACTGGAGCAGATGGCAAGGTAGAGACCTATAAGGCCCGAATGGTTGCAAAAGGTTTCAAACAAAGACAAGGAATTGACTATGATGAAACCTTCTCACCAGTAGCTATGCTCAAGTCCATTCGAATTTTGCTTGCAATTGCAGCTTATTATGACTACGAGATCTGGCAAATGGACGTGAAAACGGCCTTCCTCAATGGAGAGCTTGAGGAGAATGTATATATGATACAGCCAGAGGGTTTTGTTTCAACGGTTGGAACAAACCAAGTCTGTAAGCTACAAAGATCCATTTATGGATTGAAGTAAGCTTCTCGAAGATGGAACATCCGTTTTGATGAGATAATCAAAAGGTTTGATTTTATCAAAAATGAGGATGAACCATGTGTGTACAAGAAGGTTAGTGGGAGCGCTGTTTCATTCCTTGTATTATATGTTGATGACATATTACTGATAGGGAATGATGTTCCTATGCTACAGTCGATCAAAATTTGGTTATCTAAACACTTCTACATGAAGGACTTGGGTGAGGCATCCTATATTTTGGGGATAAAGATCTATAGAGATAGATATAAAAGGATGCTTGGATTGACCTAATGAAAGTACATTGAATCGATGCTAAAGAGGTTTAGCATGGAAGATTCCAAGAGAGGTCTCATGCCGATGAGCCATGGAATACATCTCTCCAAGAAATAGGCCCCAAAGACACCTGAGGAGAGAAACCGAATGAGTAAGATTCCTTATTCTTCAGCAATAGGATCTATCATGTACGGTATGATATGTACTAGATCAGATGTCGCTCATGCACTTAGTTTAACAAGCAGATATCAGTCGAATCCAGGAGAAGAGCACTGGAAGGCAGTGAAGAACATCCTAAAGTACTTGAGAAGAACTAAGGATGTGTTAGACATTGGGTCTGAATTAAAACTAGAGGGCTATACAGACTCAAGTTTTCAAACGGACCAAGATGACTATAAATCCGTTTCAGGGTATGTGTTTACCTTAAATGGTGGCGCAGTGAGTTGGAAGAGTTCCAAGCAGCAAACAGTTGCTGATTCAGTGACAGAGGCAGAGTACATAGCTGCAAGTGAAGCTGCAAAAGAAGCTGTTTGGATGAAGAAGTTCATAACTGAACTTGGAGTTGTTCCTAGCATTAGAGGAGCCGTACCTTTATTCTGTGACAACACCGGAGCTGTTGCGCAGGCTAAGGAACCCAGGTCTCATCAGAAATCCAAACACGTGTTGCGACGGTTTCATTTGATTAAAGAAATCATTGGAAGAGGAGATGTCACCCTAGAGCGTGTGGACTCTCAAGACAACATTGCAGATCTATTTACTAAAGCTTTAACACAACAACAGTTTGATCGACACTTAGAGAAGATGGGTATTAGATACCATGGCGATTGTCTTTAGTGCAAGTGGGAGATTGATAGTAGTATGCACACAAGAGAATTATATTTGATATGATGTAGCATATACTTTGTAATCTTATTCATTTATTAATAAAAGAATTGATTTTCTTAAAAGGCATTTTATATTATCTACATGGTGCTGTTATATTAAATGTGATAAACCCATAGTTTTGAGCAATGCTTTTAGAATCATGATGGTGATCATGCTAATGAGATTTAAATTCTAGATAGCTCACAAACTAAAATTATTCCTAATTGTTAGATTACTAAATTGGGGATTAGTGAATCCGGATAGATTAGTACATACGTTGCTTGCTCTTAGGAAGAGAATGATTGATCTCATAATCATTTGTGTGGAGACACTAAAGCAAGTATGTAGGTGCTTATTAGAGAATAAGTTCACTGAACGTGACTCGCTAAGGAATACCTAATGGAGTTTTGCTCGCCTGTCAATAGGAATTCCTCTAGTTATAGTAGTATAAGTGATCCTTGGACTTGAGATCATCATAGTATCTTGTGTATGATGAGTTATACTTTGACATGTCCGTTAAGACCTTTGAGGTATATCAAAGGGTATGATTGGGTATAATAAGTTGTACATGGAGATAGGTGAATATTCAACAAAGAATCTACCACGTCTAGTAAAAGATGTGAATGTCCTATGTGATTCGATAAATGACAACTCAGTAGTCCTTGGCCAAGGCAGAATGAAATTAGAAAGGAGTTTCTAATTTGCATTATTTAGAGTTGTGCATTTGGGAATCGAACAGCATATAATTAAACAAAATAAGACTTGACAGTAAATCCATGTCTTATATTTAATTGGGACATTGTATGGTAGAATGATTGAATTGTATGGTAACTATTTACTCAAAGGTTCTTTTGTGATTAATATTGAAATCTATATTATATGGAAAGTCGTTGATTGCTAAGGGGACTTACCCTTATTGTAGAATAAATATTATTTATTTAAATGAATTAAATAGTTTAATTTATTTATTTAAATAAGATTAGAATTGTTCTAATTGATTTATTCACAACCGGTTTAATATGGAGAACCTAAAGGGTCACACCGCAAAAGGAAAATATTTATTTAAGAAGTAAATGGAATAATTGTAATAATAAGTTAAGTGTATTTAATTTAGTCTATGGAGATAGAATAAATTAAATAGCTTAATATTTATTATTTAATATTTTAGAAATATTAAATATAAATTAATAAGAGGAGTCTTATTATTATTATTACTGTTACTATTATTTAATTGCTAATAGGGATTGAGAATTAATTAATAGAACTATTATTTATTTCCTAATAGGGATTGGGAATTAATAAATAGAAGTACTCTCTCACGAATTCCTAATTGGATTAGGAGCATAATTAATTAAAGGAGTTTAATTAGAATATAAACCCTAATCCTAAATAGTTTAGGGAAGGGTTATTCCTACATCTATAAATAAGAAGAGTCTTATCATAGATTAGGGTTACACGCTCTTGCATTAGATTGTGGAGAGTACTTGCAATTTTTATAGAGATAGAAACTAGGGTTTTGCCAAACACCCAACTTCTTGAATACTTGTTCTTCCTTGGTGGATCACCTCTAGAGGCCAATCACTTGGGTGCCTAACGTTGATCAAAGGAAGGAATCACACTGTTGAATTCGAGGAGAACACGAAGGACTAGGAGTTGAACTTGTACCCGAGGAAGCTTTGTTCTACGAGGGTATAATTCTTATTCTCTTTCTCTTTCGTTTATATCGTTACTTGAGCACATTGATCGATCATGGTGATGGTTTGTATAAAAATTTTAAAATCCATTTATCGCAGTTCCGCACTATTTATGTAATTTGATTGCATGTTCGCGCTATATACAAACCTAACAAGATTTTCTAAGATGGCACATTTTATTCCATGTCACAAAACTGATGATGCATCCCATATTGCTGATTTGTTCTTTAGAGAAATTGTACGTTTGCATGGCATGCCTAGAACAATTGTTTCAGATAGAGATTCTAAATTTTTGAGTTATTTTTGGAAGACATTGTGGTGTAAGTTAGGTACTAAACTATTATTTTCAACTACTTGTCATCCACAAACTGACGGTCAAACTGAGATAGTAAATAGAACTTTATCTGCATTGTTAAGAGCTATTATTAAAAAGAAAATTAAAGTTTGGGAAGAGTGTCTATCGCTGCTACACAATTTTCACCATTCGAATCCGTTGACTCCATTGGATTTATTACCATTACCTTTGTCTGAATATACTAACATGGATGGAAAGAAAAAGGCTGAATTTGTTAGGCAGATACATGAGAAGGCGAGACTCAACATTGAAAGGAGGACGGAGCAATATGCGAAACAGGCCAACAAGGGTCGACGTCAAATGATTTTTGAACCAGGAGAGTGGGTGTGGTTACATTTGCGGAAGGAAAGATTCCCAGCTCAAAGACGGTCTAAATTGCTTCCAAGAGGAGATGGTCCATTTTAAGTTCTCGAGCACATCAATGATAATGCCTACAAATTGGATTTTCCTGGTGAGTATAACGTTAGTGCAACCTTCAACGTTACTGATCTTAGTCCGTTTGATATAGGTGACGATTTGAGGACAAATCTTTCTCAAGATGAGAGGTATGATGACGGCATCCTTGGTTCGGGAAGGGATGACAACCATAGAGCGGATCCTATGTGCATGCCGGATGGACCTGTGACAAGAGCTCGGGCTAAACGATTCAAGGAAGGCCTTAATGGATTGATACAAGGCATGTGGAGCGAGGATAAATCAAGTGTAGAGTTCGAGGAGCAGGATTCTAAGGCTTTGCATTTGGTCTTGATGATACAAGCAAACACGTCGGGGTTGGGAATGATGGACACAAGAGAAGTCGAGAATTTCCAAACTGCAGAGGTCTCGCCCCGGCGAGAAAATCAGGGCCAAAATTCTCGCCCCGACGAGAACCTCTCTGTCCATTTTGTCCCCGGCCTAATCTGAAGCCGCCCCGGCTAAGATCTCTCTGTCCATTCTCACCCCGGCGAGAACTTCAGTACAAATCTCTCGCCCCGGCGAGAACAGTCAGTTTTGGTTGGGGCGTTTTTCGAGGCAGACGCGTTTTCGACAATTTAGAACGTGGATTTCTTCCTTAATTTTAGGGATTTCAGTATATTTTCATAATTCTATTGTAATTAGGATATTTTAAGATAGGATTTTAATTCCAAATCAATTATTATTTCCTTTATGGATTCTAGGGTTTCATAGTTAGTATAAATAAGTTTTATGCTTGTAATTCAACAACAATTCAATTATTATTCAGAGATTATCATACATGAGAGTTTTTTTTTTTTTGTTAATCGTGGGTTTCCGGGTCGCAACCCGACAAAATCCCTCGAGCCCGAGCCAGCCTTTGCGTACAGGCTCCGCCTAAGACATGGCGTCACCCTGAAACGTACGACCCGTGGCCGCTAACAATTGTTGCTAGTGGGATTCGATCCCAGGACGTCCGAGTTTACGGTTCGCCCTAGGGCCTCATTTGAACCACTGCGCCAACTGCCGCAGTTTCATACTTGAGAGTTATTCTCTACTTTTGGTTCTTTGAAGAATTTCTAAGCTAATTTCTTAGTTTTTCTTTTGAGATTTATATTTAACTTATCATACAACAAACCATAGTTATGTGTGGCGTTATTCTATTGCATCATACATTCGTACGACTATTATCGTTTGATCTTAAACGAGGGTCTAAGTGTTGTTGGTGTTCCATTCTACGTGAATTCAATTGCTTGATCGAATTATCAAGATTCTCGTCTCAAAATAGACGTTGGGTTAAGGTACGTTTCAGTGTGACGCCATGTCTTAGGCAGAGCCTGTACGCAAAGGCAGGCTCGGGCTCGGGGGATTTAGTCAGGTTGCGACCCGGAAATCCACGATTAACAAAAAAAAAAAACTTGGACTCCAATTCTAATGTCTTGAAACTCGCTCCTTTATCATTCCAAGCTTCTTGAATTAGCCCGTTAGGTCCCTCCTTAAAGCGTTTAGCCCAAGCACTCGTCACAGGTCCAACTAGAACTTGCACCGAATTCGCTCCATAGCTCTCATCCTTGTCCAAGCTAGGCATGTCCTCATCAAGACCCGAGTAGTTATGACATTCAAATATCCAATCCATCTTCTTTTCCCACTCTAGATATGCCTTCGGATCACTCCTTCCTTGGAGAGTTGGAATTTTCATTTTTATACTATCCAAGTTGTTATCCTCTATATCTCGAACTCCTCTATCTCTAGCTCCTCGTTGCCTGCGATGTAAGAAGTCGGACTCTCGATCCTCCTCTTCACTAAATCCTCCGTCATTAAAATTAGTTTCTTCCACCCTAGCTCCTTTTTGCTGGGATACTCCTTTTTGCTGGGATACTCCTTTTTGATGAGTTCCTTGACGGTTTTGAGATGATTCTCCTCGAGTAACGCTTAATTAGTCCAAGCGCTCATGAACCTGTTCCATTGCCATATCCAACCTCCTACCCCATTCCTTATTCATGGCTTCAATCATCAACTTCATATCAGCTGAGAATGAAGGTTCTACAAAAGTTCCCTTTTCCTTTGAGTTAGACATATTTCCTGCAAAACAGAGGTTAGTAGCAAAATATTTTCCTCACCACTCCCTTACGTGTTTCGTTCGATTAATGTTTCACTCGTGTATCACTCAATAGGCTTTTTCCCTTAATTGATCTTACCACTAAAGCCTTTTACCTCTAATTATTCTGTCTAATAGGTTCTTTTTGAATTTACCTAGCAAAATTCTCGGTTTTACTAATCAATTCAAAATAACTTATCATGAACAATACAGTCGGTATGACTAGAAGTAGCAACAATCTCGATTACGGAATTGAAAACGAATTCTACGAACAAATTGAAATAACTGCAATAATAAAATTCTCTATACTCTTTTTTTCACTCACAACTTCAACGAAAACAATAAAGATAGATACTTAGCTAGATAACGCAGCTCTGACACCAAATGATAGACTCCACGGCACGCTTGCGTGAGGTGGTCGTCGTCCGGATCGTTTCTAGTAAGCAACTTTGATGGAACTCTCTCGATATCTTAACCCAACGTCTATTTAGAGACGAGAATCTTGATAAATTCGATCAAGCAATTGAATTCACGTAGGATGGAACACCAACAATACTTAGACCCTCGTTTAAGTTCAAACGATAATCCCCGTATGATTGTATGATGTGATAGAATAACGCCACACACAACTATGGTTTGTTGTATGATAAGTTAGTTTTGAATCTCAAAGAAAAACTAAGAAAACTACTTAGAAATCCTTCAAAGAACCAAAGTAGAGAATAGCTCTCAAGTATGAATAAACTCAGAATATTATAGTTGATCATCCCATTACAATAACCATGTAACCTATTTATACTAGTAGAAATAAACCCTAATTACAAAAGGAATTGAAATACTAGTAAATAACTAATTAGAAAGTAATTTCCATCTAACAAACATCCTAGTCAGCTTAGAATTATGATAGATATGATAAATCCCTAAAAATAAGGAAAGCAATCTGATAAAATCTTCAAAAACGCGTTCCTCGGATTCTGTACCGCGTGACCGGTGCCGGGCGCACCAAGAAAACAAAGGCACTGGCGCGGGGTACGCTAGGTATGCAGTAGCTCAGCTAGGCATGGCACGGGGTGCGCCAGAGGAACAACCAATCTGCAGGTCCAGCGCGGGGCGCGCCTGTCTAGGCCAATTCTGGTGTGGGGTGCGCCGGGTGAACTTCTTGGGCTAACTCTTCCTTCTTAGCTTGGCATAACCACTTGTATCATGTTCAAAAACTTGGACTCCAATTCTAATGTCTTGAAAATCGCTCCTTATCATTCCAAGCTTTTTGAATAAGCCCGTTAGGTCTCTTCTTTAAGCGTTTAGCCCGAGTTCTCATCACAAGTCCAATTGGAACTTGCACCGAATTCGCTCCATAGCTCTCATCCTTGTCCAAGCTAGGAATGTCCTCATCAAGCCCCGAGTAGTTATGACATTCAAATATCCAATCCATCTTCTTTTCCCACTCTAGATATGCCTCCGGATCACTCCTTCCTTAGAAAGTTAGAATTTTCATTTTTATACTATCCAAGTTGTTATCCTCTATATCTCGAACTCCTCTATCTCTAGCTCCTCGTTGCCTGCGATGTAAGAAGTCGGACTCTCGATCCTCCTCTTCACTAAACCCTCCGTCATTGAAATTAGTTTCTTCCACCCTAGCTCCTTTTTGCTGGGATACTCCTTTTTGATGAGTTCCTTGATGGTTTTGAGATGATTCTCCTCGAGTAACACTTAATTAGTCCAAGCGCTCATGTACCTGTTCCATTGCCATATCCAACCTCCTACCCCATTCCTTATTCATGGCTTCAATCATCAACTTCATATCAGCTGACAATGAAGGTTCTACCAAAGTTCCCTTATCCTTTGAGTTAGACATATTTCCTGCAGAAACAGAGGTTAGTAGCAAAATACTTTCCTCACCACTCCCTTACGTGTTTCGCTTGATTATTGTTTCACTCGTGTATCACTCAATATGCTTTTTCCCTCAATTGATCTCACCACTAAGCCTTTTACCTCTAATTATTCTATCTAATAAGTTTTTTTCGAATTTACCTAGCAAAATTCTCGGTTTTACTAATCAATTCAAAATAACTTATCATGAACAATATAGCTGGTATGAATAGAAGTAGCAGCAATCTCGATTACGGAATTGAAAACGAATTCTAAGAACAAATGAACAAAGAGTTCATGCCATAGATGTTATCTCCATTATCCCATGAATTGTCACCACCATATGCTTCATGAATACCCCTGATAGCATTAAAGTCACCAAGGAGACACCAAGAAGAGTTAGATGAACAAAGAGTTAAGTCATGCCGAAGATGCCTTCTATCAATAACAGAGTTCATGTCATAGACAATAGATACAAGGGAAGAAGAGTTGTTATCAAGCATATGCAGTTTAAAATGGATAATCTGGAAAGACCGAAATAAGATATCAACCTTCCATACTCTAGGATCCCAACCCACCCAGATTCTACCATTGTAGTGATGATTATAGTTGAAAACCCATTCCCAATTTTTACAGATAGCTTTTGAGATTCTGGAAGCCTTATGAGCTTTGACTCTAGTTTCAATCAGACCAACAAAAGAAACATGGTTACTAATGAATATTCCTTTGTGCACAATAAAAGGAAAGTTACTTTGTGTCCTATGTCACCACAACAAGTGCATGAGGATCAAATTCACTTGCAAAGAGATGTACTAAAAAAGAGAGCGAAGAAAAGAAAAATTCAGAGGGGAAAAACAAGAGAGAACAAGAAAGAGAGAAAAGAAAAGATGTTGAGAGAAAAACAAATATCTATGCAAAAAGGAGTGATGTGAGGAGAGCTTTGGTTTCCAAAGTGCCGATGATTATACTTCGGTATAAGGAGGCATTTTTAACTACTAACGCTAACGATTCATTTTTGCCTAGTGTTATTTCATCTCTATTGCAGGATTACGCGGACGTATTTCCCAAGGAATTACCACAAGGATTACCACTAATTCGGGGAATTGGACATCAAATTGACTTTGTACCCGGTGCTACCATTCCAAACCATCCAACTTATCGGAGCAATCCCAAGGAGACGAAGGAGTTGCAAAAACAAGTTGGTGAACTAATGGAGAAGGGGTTCGTGAGGGAGAGCATGAGTCTATGTGCGGTTATGGTGATTTTAGTGCCAAAGAATGATGGAAGGTGGCGGATGTGCATCGATTGTCGTGCGGTAAATAATATTACGGTTAAATATCAACATCCCATTCCTCGATTAGATGGCATGTCAGATGAATTACGTGGGTCATGTGTGTTTTCAAAAATTGACTTAAAAAGTGGATATCATCAAATTAGGATGAAAGAAGGTGATGAATGGAAAACTCCTTTTAAAACGAAGTATGGTTTGTATGAGTGGTTATTGTTACCTTTCGGTTTAACTAATGCTCCTAGTACTTTCATGCGTTTAATGAATCATGTTTTGCGATCATTCATTGGGAAACTTATTGTGGTATATTTTTATGATATTCTAATCTATAGCAAAAATATGGGTGAGCATACGTTGCATTTAAAATCTGTTTTAGATGTGCTTAGAGAAGAAAAGTTATTTGCTAACATGGAAAAGTGCACATTTTGTACGTATCGAGTTGTGTTCCTTGGTTTTGTTGTTAGTACGCAGGGAGTACAGGTTGATGAGGAGAAAATACGTGCTATTCGAAAATGGCCGAGTCCTACAAATGTAAGTCAAGTGCGTAGTTTTCATGGGCTAGCAAGTTTTTACTGTCGATTCGTGAGGAACTTCAGCGACATCACAGCACTGATAACGGAAGTGATCAAGAAGAGTGTGGGGTTTAAGTGGGGTGATGAACAAGAAAAGGCATTCCAGCTGATTAAAGACAAATTGACGAATGCACCTTTACTTGTTTTACCTGATTTTACTAAAACTTTTGAAATTGAGTGTGATGCTTTAGGGTTAGGAATTGGAGCTGTGTTGATGCAAGAAAGGAAGCCTGTGGCGTACTTTAGCGAAAAGCTGAACGGGGCAGCCTTGAACTATCCTACTTACGACAAGGAGTTGTACGCTTTGGTTCGAGCATTGGAGACATGACAACATTACCTTTGGCCTAAGGAGTTCGTGATACACACAGATCATAAATCATTGAAGTACTTGAAAGGCCAACACAAATTGAACAAGAGGCATGCGCGATGGATGGAATTTATCGAAACATTTCCATATGTCATTCGATATAAACAAGGTAAAGAGAACGTCGTTGTTGATGCATTGTCTCGAAGGTATGTGTTATTGTCTACTCTTGATACAAAATTGCTTGGATTTGAGAGAATCAAGGAAATATATGTTGATGACCCTGATTTTTGTGAGGAGTACAAATCTTGTGAAAAGAATGTTGTAGGTAAATACTTTAAAATTGATGGATTCTTGTTTCGAGAAAATAGATTGTGTATACCTGCATGTTCTTTACGTGAGTTGTTGGTTAGAGAATCACATGGGGGCGGTTTGATGGGTCACTTCAGTGTTGAAAAGACCTTATATGTTTTAAAAGAACATTTTTATTGGCCTCACATGAAACGAGATGTAGAAATAATTTGTGATAGATGCATTACTTGTCGTCAAGCTAAGTCTTGTGTTCAACCGTATAGATTGTATACACCATTGCCTATATCTAGTGGACCTTGGATTGATTTATCTATGGATTTTGTGTTGGTTTACCTAGATCTAGGCGTGGTCATGATTCTGTATTTGTGGTCGTGGATAGGTTTTTAAAGATGGCGCATTTTATTCCATGTCACAAGACTGATGATGCATCCCATGTTGTTGATTTATTCTTTAAAGAAATTGTGTGTTTGCATGGCATGCCTAAAACGATTGTTTCTGATAGAGATACTAAGTTCTTGAGTTATTTTTGGAAGACATTATGGTGTAAATTGGGTACTAAACTGCTATTTTCAACTACTTGTCACCCACAGACTGATGGCCAAACTGAAGTAGTAAATAGGACTATATCGGCGTTGTTACGTGCTATCATTAAAAAGAATATTAAGCATTGGGAGGAGTCTTTACCACATGTTGAGTTTGCATATAATAGATCTGTTCATTCTGCTACTAAGTTCTCACCTTTTGAGATTGTATATGGTTTTAATCCTTTGACACCGTTGGATTTATCACAATTACCTGTTTCTGAATTTACTAACATGGATCTTAAGCAGATACATGAGAAGGCGAGACTCAACACTGAAAGGAGGACGGAGCAATATGCCAAACAAGCCAACAAGGGTCGAAGTCGAGTTGTCTTTGAAGCAGGAGATTGGGTATGGTTACACATGCGAAAAGAGAGATTCCCGGCTCAAAGACGCTCAAAACTGCTTCCAAGAGGAGAGGCCGTTTCAAGTTCTTGAGCGCATTAACGACAATGCCTACAAACTAGATTTACCTGGTGAGTATAATGTTAATGTCACATTCAATGTTACTGCTCTAAGTCCGTTTGATGTAGGCGACGATTTGAGGTCAAATCCTTCTCAAGAGGAGGGGAATGATGGGGACATCCCTAGCTCGGGAGTGATTGACACCCATACATCAGATTCGGTTCGCTTCTCGGTTGGATCCGTAACAAGAGCTCGGGCTAAACGCTTCAAGGAGGTACTCAATGGGTTGATTCAAATAATTTGGAATGAGGTTGGAATGATGATAGACTCTACGACATGCTTGCATGAGGTGGTCGTCGCCCAGATTGTTTCTAGTAAGCAAATTGATGGACTCTTTCGAAATCTTAACCCAACGTCTAATTTGGAGACGAGAATCTTGATATATTCGATCAAGCAATTGAATTCGCGTAGAATAGAACACCAACAATACTTAGACCCTCGTTTATATGGAAAACGATAATCTCTATATGATTGTATGATGCGATAGAATAACGCCACACACAATTATTATTTTTTTGTTGCTAAATGTGTAAGATATAATAGAAGAGAACAAAAAGTACAATGGCTAAGGGGCATACCCCAGAATATAGCAGATTCATCTAGAGACAAGCCAAAAGATGAATAAACTATAAAAACCACAGACTACATTAGCCAAGTACAATAGTATTGACAAAAGGCAGTAGCTTTAATAAAATGTTTACAATTAGAAAGTCTAGATTTGATAATATTAATGACATCCTTCGCGAGTCTGGCTGGGGGAATAGTGATATTTCTATGTATGCTTGAGTTTCTGGCTTCCCAAACTTTATAGAATTTGGCGGCAATAGATAGACACAAAATGTTTTTTGTGAGTTTCGTACCATTGAAGGAGGTGGCAAATCCAATAATATCATTCCAGTTAGGAGATATACTGTTCCAATTTCCCAAGCTCAAGGTAGCATTTAGAATTGTGCTAGAATAATCACATTGGAAGAATAAGTGTTCAAAGGTTTCCAAGTGTTGGTTACAGAGTGGGCAATGAATTGTGCAACCTGTGTAAAGGCTTGACCTGTCATTTGTTGGTAGTTGCTTCAAGATTCCTAGCCATAGAATGAAAGAGTAGCGGGGAACATGCAGTTTGTTCCATAGAAGGGAATGCCAAGGAACAATTTACCTGCTGGTTCTAGTATCTTCCCAGATCTGGTTTGCCTTAAGCATGTGGATATCACAGGTGCCGCAAAGAATACTATCTTCTATGGACGAAGGAGCTGGGCAGTTTTCAATTTGTCTTTGAAAAAGAATAACGTCATGATGGTTGGATTGTGGAAGACACCATGCAGAATTTTGGAGGATGTGGTTTACTTTAGCATTAACATGAATTCCGGTGTTGTATATCAAGCTAAGAGAGGGGTGCAGAGCATACCCATTAAGCCATGGGTCAAACCATAAGCTCAGATTATCGCACTTTCCAAGTCTATAATGAAGATGAGGGAGAACATGTGTTCTAAGCTTTAGAATCTATTTCCATATCCATGAACAATTATGTGGGATAGGGACTTGCCAAATTGATCGACCTTTAAGAATTGTTGCTTTCACCCAATTTGCCCAGAGGGATGATGAGTGAAACTGGATGATACGGATTAGGTGCAACATAATTAGAGCCTTGTTCCAGTCTATGATACTTTTCACTCCCAAGCCTCCCTCCAAAGTAGAAAGGGAGATGATATCCCAAGCCACTTTACCTCCATATGTTTCAAGAGAGGGGCCCTTCCAAAGGAATCTACTCAAAATTGATTGGATAGACCTGATCACCCCCTTAGGGAGTATAAAGTGGTTACTCCAGTAGGTTTGAATGGCAAAAAGGATGGATTTGATTAATTGGAGTCTACTCGAATAGGCCAGCACTTTTGTTGTCCATGAGGAAGCACGTTGTGTGATTTTGTGGATAAGTGGAACACAGTCATGATAGGACAACTTTGTGGAGATGAGTGGGACACCCAGAAACTTTGTGGGCAGAGTTCCGGGAGAAAAGCCAAGAAGAGATAGAATGGAGAGGGATGAGGAATTATCAGTATTTACAAGATAACACTGGCTTTTGTGGGTATTGGGTATAAGACCAGAAACAAGAGAAAAGGAGCTGATGCACGAATGGACTATTGTGACAGTAGGAAGGCTGGCAATGCAAAAAATGAGGATATCATCTGCGAAGAGAAGGTGTGTTAACTTGCATTCTTTGGTTCTCCAGTGGTACTTGAAATCAGCCTTATTTGCACATTTATTTAGCTTCAAAGACAGCACCTCCATAATCAGAACAAACAAGTACGGCGAGAGGGGGTCACCTTGTCTTAGTCCTTTAGAACTTGCAAAGAACCCAACAAGAGAGCCATTTAGTTTTACTGAGAACATTGCAGTAGTCACACAAGCCTTTTGTTGTATGATAAGTTAAATATGAATCTCAAAAGAAAAACTAAGAAAATAGCTTAGAAATTCTTCAAAGAACCAAAAGTAGAGAATAGCTCTCAATTGTATAAAACTCAGAATATTATTGAATTGTTGTTGAATTACAAGCATAAAACTTATTTATACTAACTATGAAACCCTAGAATCCACAAAGGAAATAATAATTGATTTGGAATCAAAATCCTATATTAAAATATCCTAGTTACAATAAAATTATGAAAATATACTGAAATCCCTAAAATTAAGGAAAGAAAATCTGATAAAAATCATAAAAAACGGGTTTGTCTCGAAAAAACGCACCAACTAAAATCTAACAGTTCTCGCCGGGGCAAGAAAAATGACCTGTAAACCTCGCCGGGGCGAGAATGGTCAGAGAAGTCTTCGTCGGGGTGACATCATTTCAGGTCGGGGCACAAATGGGCAGAGGAGTTCTCGCTGGGGCGAGATTTCTGGGCCTGATTTTCTCTTCTTTTTTTTCTTTTTTTTTTGCTAATTTTAGCAGAAATTGTATCATTCTTCCTTTGACAAGAATGGATCCCAAGACCTCATACACCCAAACCTTATGAGTAGTTATTTTTACCATTGGGCCAAGAGGAGCTTGGTTGGGCCTGATTTTCTCGCTGGGGCGAGAACTCTACAACTTGAGAATTTTCGTCTTCTTTTGTTTCCATCGTTCCCACCCTTGACGTGTTTACTTGTAACATCATGACCAATTGCAACTCCTTAGAATCCCGCTCCTCGAACTCTACACTTGATCTATCCTCGCTCCACATGCCTTGTATTAACCCATTAAGGCCTTCCTTGAATCGTTTAGCCCGAGCTCTTGTCACGGGTCCATCCGGTATGCACCTAGGATTTGCTCTATGGTTGTCATTCGTTCTTGAACCAAGGATGCCCTCATCATACCTCTCCTCTTGAGAAAGATTTGTCCTCAAATCGTCACCTATATCAAACGGACTAAGATCAGTAACATTGAAGGTTGCACTAACGTTATACTCACCAGGAAAATCCAATTTGTAGGCATTATCATTGATGTGCTCGAGAACTTAAAATGGACCATCTCCTATTGGAAGCAATTTAGACCGTCTTTGAGCTGGGAATCTTTCCTTCCGCAAATGTAACCACGCCCATTCTCCTGGTTCAAACATCATTTGACGTCGACCCTTGTTGGCCTGTTTCGCATATTGCTCTGTCCTCCTTTCAATGTTGAGTCTCGCCTTCTCATGTATCTGCCTAACAAATTCAGCCTTTTTCTTTCCATCCATGTTAGTATATTCAGACAAAGGTAATGTTAATAAATCCAATGGAGTTAACGGATTAAAACCATATACAATTTCTGTTAGGTTTGTATATAACGCGAGCATGCAATCGAATTACATAAATAGAGCGGAAGCGCGATAAAACGGATTTTAAAATTTTTATACAAACCATCACCATGATCGATCAATGTGCTCAATTAACGATATAAACGAAAGAGAAAGAGAATAAGAATTATACCCTCGTAGAACAAAGCTTCCTCGGGTACAAGTTCAACTCCTAGTCCTTCGTGTTCTCCTCGAATGCTACGGTGTGATTCCTTCCTTTGATCAACGTTAGCCACCCATTGTTTGGCCTCTAGAAGTTATCCACCAAGGAAGAACAAGTATTCAAGAAGTTGGGTGTTTGGCAAAAACCCTAGTTTCTATCTCTATAGAAATTGCAAGTACTCTCCACAATCTAATGCAAGAGTGTGTAACCCTAATCTATGATAAGACTCCTCTTATTTATAGATGTAAGAATAACCTTCCCTAAACTATTTAGGATCAGGGTTTCAATTATAATTAAACTCCTTTAATTAATTATGCTCCTAATCCAATTAGGAATTTATGGGAGAGTACTTCTATTAATTAATTCCCAATCCCTATTACGAATTAAATAATAGTAATAGCAATAATAATAATAAGACTCCTCTTATTAATTTATATTTAATATTTCCAAAATATTAAATAATAAATATTAAGCTATTTAATTTATTCTATCTCCATAGATTAAATTAAATACACTTAACTTATTATTACAATTATGCCATTTACTTCTAAAATAAATATTTTCCTTTTGCGGTGTGACCCTCTAGGTTCTCCATATTAAACCGGTTGTGAATAAATCAATTAGAACAATTCTAATCTTATTTAAATAAATAAATTAAACTATTTAATTCATTTAAATAAATAATATTTATTCTACAATAAGGGTAAGCCCCCTTAGCGATCAACGACTTTCCAGATAATATAGATTTCAACATTAATCACAAAAGAACCTTTGAGTAAATAGTTACCGTACAATTCAATCCTTCTACCATACAATGTCCCAATTAAATATAAGACATGGATTTACTGTCAAGTCTTATTTTATTTAATTATATGCATTTCGATTCCCAAATGCACAACTCTAAATAATGCAAATTAGAAACTCCTTTCTAATTTCATTCTGCCTTGGCCAAGGACTACTGAGTTGTCATTTATCGAATCACATAGGACATTCACATCTTTTACTAGACGTGGTAGATTCTTTGTTGATCATTCACCTATCTCCATGTACAACTTATTATACCCAATCATACCCTTTGATATACCCCAAAGGTCTTAAGGGACATGTCAAAGTATAGCTCATCATACACAAGTACTATGATGATCTCAAGTCCAAGGATCACTTGTACTACTATCACTAGAGGAATTCCTATTGACAGGCGCGTAAAACTCCATTAGGTATTCCTTAGCGAGCCACGTTCAATGAACTTATTCTCTAATAAGCACCTACATACTTGCTTTAGTGTCTCCACACAAATGATTATGAGATCAATCATCCTCTTCCGAAGAGCAAGCAACGTATGTACTAATCTATCCGGATTCACTAATCCCCAATTTAGTAATCCAACGATTAGGAACAATTTTAGTTTGTGAGCTATCTAGAATTTAGATCTCATTAGCATGATCACCATCATGATTCTAAAAGCATTGCTCAAAACTATGGGTTTATCACATTTAATATAACAGCATCATGTAGATAATATTAAATGCCTTTTAAGAAAATCAATTCTTTTATTAATAAATGAATAAGATTACAAAGTATATGCTACATCATATCAAATATGATTGGCTTGTGTGCATACTAATTTCAATTTCGAATGGTGAAAATTGTGTAGCAGAGTGAACAGATCTATTATAAGTAAACTCAACATGCGGTAGACACTCTTCCCAAACTTTAATGTTCTTTTTAATAATAGCTCTTAACAATGCAGATAAAGTTCTATTTACTACCTCAGTTTGACCGTCAGTTTGTGGATGACAAGTAGTTGAAAATAACAGTTTAGTACCTAACTTACACCACAATGTCTTCCAAAAATAACTCAAAAATTTAGAATCTCTATCTGAAACAATTGTTCTAGGCATGCCATGCAAATGCACAATTTCTCTAAAGAACAAATCAGCAATATGGGATGCATCATCAGTTTTGTGACATGGAATAAAATGTGCCATCTTAGAAAATCTATCCACGACCACAAATATAGAATCATGACCACGCTTAGACCTAGGTAAACCCAAAACAAAATCCATAGACAGATCAATCCAAGGTTCACTTAGGTATAGGTAATGGTGTATAGAACCCATGAGGTTAAACACGAGACTTAGCCTGCTTACAAGTAATGCATTTATCACAAATTCTTCCCACATCTCGTTTCATATGAGGCCAATAAAAATGCTCTTTCAAAACAGATAAAGTCTTTTCAACACCAAAATGACCCATTAGACCTCCCAATGTGACTCTCCAATCAACAACTCACGCAAAGAATATGCAGGTATACATAGCTTATTTTCTCGAAACAGAAAACCATCTACTTTAAAATATTTACCTACAACATTCATTTCACATGATTTAAACTCTTCACAAAATTCAAGGTCATTAACATACAACTCTTTAATTTGTTCAAACCCAAGCAATTTTGTATCAAGAGTAGTCAATAACATGTACCTTCTCGAAAGAGCATCAACAACAACATTCTCCTTACCTTGTTTGTATCGGATGACGTACGAAATTGTCTCAATGAACTCCATCCACCTTGCGTGTCTTTTGTTCAACTTATGTTGTCCCTTCAAGTATTTCAACGATTCATGATCCGTGTGAATCACGAACTCTTTAGGCCAAAGGTAGTGCTGCCACGTCTCCAACGCTCGAACCAATGCATACAACTCCTTGTCATACGTCGGATAGTTCAAAGCGGCTCCACTTAACTTCTCACCGAAGTATGCTACTGGCTTCCCTTCTTGCATCAGCACCGCTCCAATCCCTAAACCTGAAGCATCACACTTAATTTCGAATGTTTTAGTAAAGTTAGGCAAAACAAGCAAAGGAGCGTTAGTCAATTTATCTTTAATCAATTTAAACGCCTTTTCCTGTTCTTCACCCAACTTAAATCCCACACTCTTTTTGATTACTTCCATCAATGGTGCTGTAATGTCGCTGAAGTTCTTCATAAAACGTCGGTAGAAACTTGCCAGTCCATGGAAACTATGAACTTGACTCACATTTGATGGACTCGGCCATTCTCGGATTGCACGTATTTTCTCCTCATCCACTTGAACTCCCTGTGAACTCACAACAAATCCAAGAAAAACAACTTTATCCATACAAAACGTACACTTATCCATGTTAGCAAATAACTTTTCTTTTCTAAGAACATCTAAAACAGATTTCAAATGCAATGCATGCTCTCCCAAGTTTTTGCTATATATCAAGATATCATCAAAATAAACTACCACAAATTTACCAATGAATGGTCGCAAAACATGGTTCATCAATCTCATAAAAGTACTAGGACCATTAGTTAAACCAAAAGGTAACACTAGCCACTCATAAAGACCATATTTTGTTTTGAAAGCAGTCTTCCATTCATCACCCTCTTGCATTCTAATTTGATGATACCCACTTTTTAAATCAATTTTAAAAAATATACATGACCCATGCAATTCATCTAACATATCATCTAAACGTGGAATGGGATGTCGATACTTTACCGTAATATTATTCACCTCTCGACAATCTATGCACATGCGCCATCTCCTATCCTTTTTAGGCACTAAGATCACCGGAACTGTACATGGACTCATGGTCTCTCTTACAAACCCCTTTTCCATAAGTTCGCCCACTTGCTTTTGCAACTCCTTCGTCTCTTCGGGATTGCTCCGATAAGCTGGACGGTTTGGAATGGTTGCACCGGGTACAAAGTCAATTTGATGCTCAATTCCCCGAATAGGTGGTAATCCTTGTGGAAGCTCCTCGGGAAACACATCCTTATAATCCTACAAAAGAGATGAAACAACACTAGGCAAAGAAGAATCATTAGCGTTAGAATTCAAAAGCGACTCCTTATACCGAAGTATAATCATCGGCTGTTTAGCATCTAAAGCTCGCCTCACATCGCTCTTTTTTGCATAGATATTGGTTTTTTGCTCCTCTTCCTTTCTTTTCTCTTTCTTTTTCTCTCTTATTTTTCCCCTCATTATTATTTTTTTCCTCATTAATTTTCCTTTCTTCACTCTCTTTCCTTTTTTCATGATGTCTCTGTAGATGAATTTGATCCTCATGCACCTGTTGTGGTGACATAGGACATAAAGTAAACTTCCTTTTATTGTGAACAAAAGAATACTCATTTGAAAAACCGTCATGCTTCACACATCTATCAAATTGCCAAGGATGACCAAACAATATGTGACCCGCATGCATTGGAACTACGTCACACAAGATTTCATCCACATATTTCCCAATAGTAAACGACACCAAAACCTATTTAGTCACTTTAATCTCATTACTATCATTGAGCCATTGCAATCGATACGGTAGAGGATGTTTGGTTGTGGGAAGCCTCAATTCTCTACCATAGCCTTACTTGCCACATTCGTGTAACTACCCCCATCTATCACGACACAACAAATCTTCCCATTCACAAGGCACCTAGTATGAAATAAATTTTCACGCTGCTCGTTGCTTTCCTTTTTTTGTTAATCGTGGGTGTCCCGGATGAATCCGGACTAATCCCGTCGAACCCGGGTCAGTCTTTTCATACGGGCTTATGCCCGCGTCCCCGTGGCCACAGCGAAGCATTATTAGTGCCCCTCCAAGTGTTGCTAGTAGGAGTCGATCCTGAGTCGTCCGGGTTTACGGTTCGTTCCCAGGGCGGCTTACACCACTGCACCACTTGTTGTGGTTAACTCGCTGCTTTTCTCCTTCACTTTTGCACTAAGCACTCTTCTCGTCACAAAAACTTCCCCAAATATTGACACTTCCCTATCCTCTGCTTCTTCTAGCGGTGGCATAGAGTCACTATCACTATCTTCCCCCTCGGTCTCCACCTCGCTGTTGTCCAGTAACAACATTGTTTTTTGATTCGGACATTGATTCGCAATATGTCCCCTACCTTGACATTTAAAACATTTAATATCTCGATTACGACTAAAAGAAGTAGGGTCAGTTTTACCTTGCACTCCTCTATTAGTCGTTTCCGGTTTTGGCTCAAATTTGGGTTTACTCACGGCTGGCTTCTCCTCTCGCTTGCCAATATTGGGTTTCCATGATGAACTCGGACTTGACATTGATCGTCGGCTACCTCTCCTCTTAAGCTACTTCTGAATCTTGATAGCCATGTATACCATATCCTTCAATACCACATAATGTTGTTGGTAGACTCCACGGCACGCTTGCGTGAGGTGGTCGTCGCCCGGATCGTTTCCAGCAAGTTATAAGGTGGAACTCGTTCGAATCCTTAATCCCTCGCCTGAATATAGACGATAAACCTTGGAATAGTCGATCAAGCAATTTGAATGTATGAAAGATGAAACACTAACAACACTTGGACCCTCGTTTAATTCAAATGATAATCTCCATATGATTGAATGATGCGGTAGATTAACGCCACACACAACTGTGATTTGTTGTATGATAAGTTGATAATTGAATCTTAAGAAAATAATCTAGGAATTCTTAAAGAACCAAAAGATGAGAAGAATCTCATAATAATTTCATTAATCAAAAAGTGTAGTCTCCTATTACATAAGCCATGTATTCTATTTATACTAATAGAATAAAACCCTAAAATCCCATAAGGAATCAACTAACCAATTTGAAAATAGAAATCCTAATTAAACACAATATGGAAATCAAATCACATCTAATAAATATCCTAATTACAATAGAAATCTAAAAGATATGTAAATCTCTAAAATAAAGGAAGAAATCTGTCAAAACCGCGTGCCTCGAAAAATGCGCCAGTGAAATTTGGCTTTTCTCGCCGGGGCGAGAAACTTGTACTAGAAACCTCGCCGGGGCGAGGATTGGCAGAGAAGTCTTGGTCGGGGCGGGGCGAAAATATCCAGAGGAGTTCTCGCCGGGGCGAGAAAAATAAGCCTACGATTCTCGCCGGGGCGAGAACCCTGAATCCCAACTTCTGAGTTTGTTTTTCGTGCAATCCAACCTCGTGTTATCCCATGATATAACATAACCTCTTCAGCTTTCTTGGACATCCATAACGTCGTAAGAACGCTAATCCTTGCATTAATTGACACATATCTTCATTAATGATTAGACGATACCAACGAACATGATGAACACTATTTCGAACGCTTGACTTGCATTGATTTGGTCTTACTACATAGGTTGTATCTAGCAATCCCAAATCACATGAATGATCCTCTCCTCGATGTTCATATGAATTGAGCTCTAATGTAAGCATCCTTGAGTAGATTCTAGCCCAATTAATTTGTTGAACCCTCGAAGCTTGAGTTGAGTTGATGATGCTTAATGCGAGCCTGGTCAGGATTGTATCATTCCCCTCCACTTCAAAAGGATTTGTCCTCAAATCCAGCATCTCCCCTTGAAAAGGATATATCCACAAAACTAATCTTACACCCAAACAAACCAAGTTAGAAGCGTCAAACAAAACATAATCATAATTCTCACCAATCACATGAAATTTATAAATAAAGTATGTAAGAATATGAAAATAATCAATAGAACTTCCAACTCCCTCAAGACTCAAAATAGCAATATCAAGCATCTTCCTCGAGTTAACATGAATCACTATTAAAGATCTCCTTCCAAATGATGATCGAATCGACATATCCCCATGTAAGCTCTTCGAATCATAACCTGGAAATTTAAACTCTTGTTCTCTTTGACTCAAACACTTCGCCAAACTAACATGATATTCTTGCACATGTAAGTCAATTTCTTCCATAACATTAAACACATAATAACAAACTAAATTAGAAACTAAAACAAAAACACAATCAAAGTTTATACCTAAGAAATCAAATGCATATATAGTAAAATAAAAGCAAATAAAACTATGAAAAGTCCTATATCCTTCGGGATCAAATATCAGCATGTAGAACTCTTCATGTAGAATAATCTCCCATCCACGAATTCCCGGATTAAAAACCAGCCTGATGATCTTGACCATTCGTAGATAAACCCCTTGAAAAATTCCCGGATCAAAAGTGAACCTTATGATCTCTATCATTTGTACTAACTTCCATTCCAATGCACCCGGGTCAAATACCAAAATTTGAAATTCAACTCGTTGCATTCGCAAGTGCTCTTGAATTCCTGGATTAAACACAAAACCAAACAAATCAACAAGTACCTTTTGTTTAATCACAAAGAAATCAAATAACTCAAAGTCACATGCAAAGTCTACTAAAATAAAATCCAAATAACTTCCCTTTAGACTTTCCATGTATTGTTCGAACCGATTTGCAAATTGAATTAAACCTTTCTCCTAGATGAGTATGAACCCATCACAAATCTACAAAACAAATTCAACCTTTCCCTTCCCATTGACATTAACCAATGCAAAATCAAATAACGACATTAATGGAATTAAAAGATCAAAACCAACACCACAAGATAAAAACTCACTAGCATACTTATGATACTCACAATCAAACTCAACATATGAACCACAACAAGTGGCGCAGTGGTGCAAACCGCCCTGAGAACGAACCGTAAACCCGGACGACTCAGGATCGACTCCCACTAGCAACACTTGGAGGGGCACTAATAATGCTTCGCTGTGGCCACGGGGACGCGGGTGCAAACCCGTATGAAAAGGCTGACCCGGGTTCGGCGGGATTAGTCTGGATGCGTCCGAGACACCCACGGTTAACAAAAAAAAACAACTCAACATATGCCCAAGAATTTTTCCAAGTGTCAACAAAAGTCGAAGTATCATCAACACAAATATTAGCAAATTTTCCCATGAAAGAATGCAAAATATGATTTAACACGAAAACATTTAATGCATTAGTTAATCCAAATGATTTAACTAAACATGTATGTAAACCATATCTTAACTCAATCCGATGATAATCACTTTTCAAATTAATACCAAATGACAGTAATTCTTTCCCATACAAGACAACATTCTCAAAATCATGCAATGATAATAACTCTAATGGAAAGACATTACCAAACGATAACAAATCATGCAATGAAGATTTCTCTATTGAAGAATCATGATTAATACCATTTTCAATTAACGACACATGATGTAAAGATTGACTAGCATGAAAACCTAAATCAACATATGAATGAAAAACCCTAGAATGAATTTCATCCAAATACAAACGTTAAAAACGAGAATTCCCACAATAATCACTAGAATAAATTCTACGAAGATATGCACTTTGACAATGAGAATTTACCAAATGATAGTAAGAATATTGACAACGAGAATATAACGCATGCTCATAAACTAACTCAACAAATATCAAATACCCTCCATAGTTTATGATAAAGATGATTTTATCCTCAAAATAGCCAAACACAAATTTATCCATGGAAGCATGCAAAATATGTTTTAATAAACTCATGAACATACTAGATGCATTAGTTAATCTAACAGAAATAACTATCCACCTATACAATTCACATGTTAACGAAACTTTTCATTTATCACAATATCTCATGCTAATTTGATTAGGCATAAACATCAGATGGTCATCATCCAATGTAGATAAAACATAAGCACTATGCAATTTATCAAACATATTATCTAAGCAAAGAAAATAATATCGATACTTGTTTACCAATTCAAAATCAACGAACAAGCTCGGCATTCTATCTTCCTTAGGTAATATGATCTCCTGAATAACACATACACTAATGACTTCATCCACGATACCTGCTTTGATAAAGTTGGACTCCATCAACTCTCCAACCCACCTTGGTAACTCTTCCGTCTCCTCGGAAATACTACAAGCTGGCTGATATGGAATGATAGCTCGGGTTATGTCATCAACAACCTGTACAAGAGACAAAACAGAACTAGACAAAGAAGAGTTAATCTTGTTAGTATTTAAAAGCGCCGTCTTGTACGAATGTACAGTCATTGGCTTTTCAAAATACAACTCACTTTCTAACTCACTCTCTTCTCTTTTTTCACTCTTACTCTCCACTGTTTTTTTCTCTCGTTTATTTTCAATCTCTCCATTCTTTTCATTCTTTCGTTTCTTTTTATTCTCTTTTTCACACTCAATCTTTTTTTCAATTTTTTTTTGTCGTTCACTTTCACTGGTATTTTCTTCCTCAAGATCATGGACTTCATCTCGAACATCGGAATCTAACACCTCTCCTTGAACAGCATATTCTTTTCCATCTTCTTCCTCTTGCGGCTGATCTTGCTCTATTTGTGCCTTAAGAGTTACTCGTTGCTGTTTCAAATGATCATCATTTAACTCATTATACGTTCTCATAATGTCCTCAAATGATACCGATTCAATATACACCCTAGGAGTTTCTCTTCGCTGTCTCTACTGCAAATCTTCATTCCTACGAACCTTCTTTTCATTATCACAAGTTGAACGCCTTGAAGGTTGCTCTACATGTTTCGAAGATGCATGTTCATTCCTCCTACTAGGTTGTCCTGGAGCATACAGCTTTCTTGATGAGGACATCCTTAGCTCACAAGCCCTTGACAAAACACAAGTGGATCCATTGCATATGCCACTTGGACCCATTACGAGGACACGAGCTAAACGCTTCAAAGAAGGACTTAACGGGATGATTCATAAATTATGGACCGAGATTGGATCGAGCATAGAGGTTATAGAGACGGGTTACAAGCACACGAAGTTCATAAACATATTGGAAGCAAGCATACCCGAACCAACACAAAATAATCAGCATTTCCGCACTTTTGGACTAGTTTGACATCAGTTCGTATTTTGGCCATAACTTGAGTTTCCAAACTCCAAATGAGGTGATTCAAAATCCTAAATTTGCCTACACTTCTAGGGCTACAACTTTCATGCTTTGCCCAACTCCAAATTTGGTGGTTTTCAAATGCAAAAATAGCTTGCAATGTGCTGATCAGATTAGTTGTCAGATTTGGAGTTTTTAGCACATCACATGGACATGTTTTTGGGGTGATAAACTCTTTGGATGGCTGAAGCATGTGATGTGATTAGTTGTTAGATCTTGACTTATGGTGATGGGTTAGCACACTATGAGTTCCTATAAATACCAAGTGATGTTAGGCTTGTACAACCAACTTCATACCAATTTTCAGTACTATCAATATTATTGTGAGTTTGTTTCTCTACTTGTGGTTCTTTGAGAATTCCTAAGTGTTCCTTAGTTCTTCTTTGAGATTCATAATTGACTTATCATACAACCAATCATAGTTGTGTGTGGCGTCTTCTACCGCATCAATCGTCAATTGTACCGAGGTTACCGCTTCAATATAAGCGAAGGGTCGAGGTGTCGTTGGTGTTCACCCTACGCAGATTTCCTAAGCAAGCAATTGTACCAAGATTACCGTCTATATATAGGCGAGGGGTTAAGGTGTTACAAGCTATCCATCCTATCAACTTGTTGGAAACGATCCGGGCGACGACCACCTCACGCAAGCGTGCCGTGGAGTCTATCATTTTTGTATCAAAGCTAAGTTTCCTATCAAGTCACTTATCTTTACTTTTATTGTTGGATCATAGTCAAAAAAAAAACTGCAAAAAAAAAAAAAAAACTGTAAAAAAAAATATATTGCAGAAAATTATTATTGTTGATTGCTATTATTGGGATTTCATTTGCAAATAATTATATTTGACGATTGTGAAGTCTTGTTGGTATTTCGAGAGTCATACTTTCTATGTTGTATCTTGATAAGTTCTTATTAGATTGTAATTGGAAAATTGAGGTAATATTTGTGTGAATTCAAAAAGAACCTATTAGAGAGAACTACGAGCGGAAAAAGGCAAGAGTAGTGAGATTACTAGAGGGTAAAAGCCATTTGTGTGATACACGAGCGTTTCATATTTGTGTAATACATTGTTTGAGCGAAACACGTAAGGGATTGGTGAGGAACTTGTTTTCTACTAACCTTTGTTTTGCAGAAAATATGTCTAACACAAGAGATAAGGTAATTGAAAATGAACCTTCTACATCAAATTTTGACCCAAAATTCATGATGGAGGCAATGATGAAAGAATTTTCCCAACAGTTAGGAATGGCTATGGGGTAGGTACATGATCGTATCGATCAGTTGAGTGACACTCGAGGGGAACAAACTCAAATCCTTCCGGGTGGGCGTCCGAAAGGAAAAGCTCAACAAAAGGAAGCTAGACTAGAGGAGACAAATTACTATGATGAAAGGTTTAGCGAGGAAGAGGATCGAGAAACTGGCCTTATCCCTAGGAGACATTTTGCAAGGGATAGAGGCGGCCGAAATCGAGAGGACAACAACCTCGATAGCATCAAAATGAAAATTCCCCCATTCCAAGGCAGGAGTGATCCCGAGGCATACCTAGAGTGGGAGAAGAAAATGGAGTGGATATTTGATTGTCACAATTACTCGGATCTCAAGAAAGTTAGAATTGCAGCCACATAATTTTCAGATTATGCAGTTACTTGGTGGGATCAATTGATGACCAGCCGAAGAAGGTGCAGAGAACGTCCAATAGAGAATTGGGCAGAGATGAAAGCGGTAATGAAAAAAAGGTTTGTACCAAGCCACTACTACCGAGATCTATTTCGAAACTTACAAAACTTGAAACAGGGAAGTAAGAGTGTGGATGACTACTTCAAGGAAATGGAGATGTTAATGTCTAGGGCTGAAATCGACGAGGATAATGAGGCCACCATGGCCCGATTTTCAGCAGGGTTAAATTGGGATATTGCAGATTTGGTGGAGCGTCAACACTATGTGGTATTGGAAGATATGGTGCACATGGCTATCAAAATAGAGAAGCAACTTAAGAGGAGAGGTGGCCAGCGAACAAATCCTACCACAGGGTCATCATGGAAATCCAACATTGTGAAACGCGAGGAAAGGCCAACTATTTCCAAACCAAAGCCCGAAATCAAGCAGGGAACGACTACTCAAGGATTGCAAGGTAAAACTAATCAACCTTCTACTAGTCGTAATCGAGATATTGTATGCTTTAAATGTCAAGGCAGGGGACATATTGCAAATTAATGCCCAAATCAAAGAACTATGTTATTGCTTGATAATGGAGAATTGGAAACCGAGGAAGAAGATAGTGACAATGACTCTATGCCACCTTTGGAAGAAGATAGAGAGGTTGCTATGCATGGTGAAGTGTTGGTTACTCGAAGAATGCTTAGTACACAAGTAAAGGAAGAAAGCAATGAACAAAAAGAGAATCTATTTCATACTAGATGCATGGTAAATGGTAAGATTTGTTGTGTTGTAATTGATGGTGGGAGCTGTACAAATGTGGCAAGCATCACTATGGTGGAGAAATTGGGACTTACAACATCCAAACATCCCCAGCCATACCGATTGCAGTGGCTCAATGACAGCGGCGACATCAAAGTAACCAAGCAAGTATCAGTTCCATTTACAATTGGGAAGTATGTCGATGAGATTCTATGTGATGTAGTTCCTATGCAGGCGGGTCACTTGCTACTTGGGAGGCCTTGGCAGTTCGATCGGCGAGTAAAACACGATGGTTTTACTAATGAGTACTCTTTTGTTCACAATCAAAGGAAAGTTACCTTGTGTCCTATGTCACCAAAACAGGTGCATGAGGATCAAATGCATTTACAGAGAGATCATGAAAACAAAAAACCAAAAGAGAGAGAAAAAAAGAAAGGAGAAGAGAGAAAAACAAACATTTTTGCAAAAAGGAGTGATGTAAGGCGAGCTTTGGATTCTAAAAAGCCAATGATTGTACTTCGGTATAAGGAGGCACTTTTAAATACTAACGCTAATAGATCTTCTTTGCCTAGTGTTGTTTCTGCTCTTTTATAGGATTATCAAGATGTATTTCCCGAGGAACTTCCACAGGGATTACCACCCATTCGGGGAATTGAGCATCAAATTGATTTCGTCCCTGGCGCGACCATCCCAAACCGTCCGGCAAACCGAAGCAATCCCGAGGAAACAAATGAATTGCAAAGGCAAGTTGACGAGCTAATGGACAAGGGGTTCGTGAGGGAAAGCATGAGTCCATGTGCGGTTCCAGTTATCTTAGTACCCAAAAAGGATGGGAAGTGGCGTATGTGCATTGATTGTCGAGCGGTAAATAACATCACGGTAAAATATCGACATCCCATTCCGAGGTTAGATGATATGTTAGATGAATTGCATGGATCTTGTGTGTTTTCTAAAATTGATTTGAAGAGTAGTTATCATCAGATTAGAATGCATGAGGGAGATGAATGGAAAACTGCTTTTAAAATAAAATATAGGTTATATGAGTGGTTAGTTTTACCTTTTGGTTTAACTAATGCTCCTAGCACGTTCATGAGATTAATGAACCATGTTTTGCGTCCCTTCATTGGGAAATTTGTAGTTGTCTACTTTGATGATATTTTGATCTACAACAATGATTTAGTTGATCATGCATTGCATATAAAATCTGTCCTAGATGTGCTTTGAAAAGAAAAATTATATGCTAATATGGACAAATGCACATTTTGTACGGATCGAGTTATGTTTCTTGGCTTTGTTGTCAGTGCACAGGGAGTACATGTTGACGATGAGAAGATACGAGCAATCCAAGAATGGCCAACTCCTACGAATGTCAGTCAAGTTCGTAGCTTTCATGGGCTCGCAAGTTTCTATAGGCGGTTTGTAAGAAATTTCAGCAAAGTCACAGCACCATTCATCGAAGTAATCAAAAAGAGTGTAGGATTTAACGGTGATGCACAGGAAAAGGCGTTTCAATTGATTAAAGAAAAATTAACTAACGCTCCTTTACTTGTATTGCCTAATTTCACTAAAACCTTTGAAATTGAATGTGATGCTTCAGGTTTAGGCATTGGAGCTGTGTTGACGCAAGAAGGAAAGCTAGTGGCATATTTCAGTGAAAAATTGAGTGGAGCAGCTTTGAACTATCCTACCTATGACAAGGAGTTATATGCCTTAGTTCGATCATTGGAGACTTGGCAACATTACCTGTAGCCTAAGGAATTTGTGATTCACACGGATCATGAATCATTGAAATATTTGAAAGGCCAACACAAGTTGAACAAGAGACATGCACGATGGATGGAGTTCATCGAGACATTTCCATATGTCATTCGCTATAAACAAGGTAAGGAAAATGTCGTGGCCGATGCTCTTCCGTGAAGGTATGTGTTGTTAAATACTCTTGACACAAAATTACTTAGTTTTGAACAAATCAAAGAATTATATGATAATGACCATGATTTCTGTGAAGAGTTTAAAAATTGTGAAAAGAATGTTGTAGGTAAATACTTCAAGATGGATGGATTCTTGTTTCGTGAGAATCGATTATGTATACCTGCATGTTCTTTGCGTGAGTTATTGGTTTGAGAGTCACATGGAGGTGGTTTGATGGGACATTTTGGGGTTGATAGGACCTTATCTGTGATAAAAGAACATTTCTATTGGCCCCATATGAAACAAGATGTGGAAAGAATTTGTGATAGATGCATTACATGTCGTCAGGCTAAATCTCGTGTTCAACCCCATGGGTTATACACACCATTGCCTATTTCGAGTGAACCTTGGATTGATTTGTCTATGGACTTTGTGTTGGGTTTACCTAGATCTAAGCATGGTCATGATTCTATATTTGTGGTCGTGGATAGATTTTCAAAAATGGCCCATTTTATCCCATGCCACAAAGCTGATGATGCCTCCCATGTTGCTGATTTATTCTTTAGAGACATTGTACGTTTGCATGGCATGCCCCGAACAATTGTTTCGGATAGAGATGCTAAGTTCTTAAGCTATTTTTGGAAAACTTTGTGGTGTAAACTAGGAACTAAACTGCTGTTTTCAACTACTTGTCATCCACAAACTGACGGCCAAACGGAAGTAGTTAATAGAACTTTATCTGCTTTATTGAGGGCTATCATTAAAAAGAATATTAAGCTTTGGGAAGAGTGTCTACCACATGTTGAGTTTGCTTATAATAGGTCTGTTCACTCTGCTACTAAATTCTCACCTTTTGAAATTGTGTATGGTTTTAATCCTTTAACACCCTTGGATTTGTCACCATTACCTGTTTCTGAGTATACTAACATGGATGGCAAAAACAAAGCTGATTTTGTTAAGCAGATACATGAGAAGACAAGACTAAACATTGAGAAGAGGACGGATCAATATGCCAAACAGGCCAACAAGGGTCGGCGTCAAGTAATCTTCGAACCCGGGGATTGGGTATGGCTACACATGCGTAAGGAAATATTTCCTGCTCAAAGGCGTTCGAAATTACTTCCAAGAGGAGATGGACCATTTCAAGTGCTTGAACGCATTAATAACAATGCTTACAAATTGGACTTACCCGGTGAGTATAATGTTAGTGCAACTTTCAATGTTTCTGATCTAAGCCCGTTTGATGTAGGTGAAGATTTGAGGACAAATCCTTTTCAAGAGGAGAGGTATGATGAGGACATCCTTAGCTCACAAGCCCTTGACAAAACACAAGTGGATCCATTGCATATGCCACTTGGACCCATTACGAGGACACGAGCTAAACGCTTCAAAGAAGGACTTAACGGGATGATTCATAAATTATGGACCGAGGTTGGATCGAGCATAGAGGTTATAGAGACGGGTTACAAGCACACGAAGTTCATAAACACATTGGAAGCAAGCATACTCGAACCGACACAAAATAATCAGCATTTCCGCACTTTTGGACTAGTTTGACATCAGTTCGTATTTTGGCCATAACTTGAGTTTCCAAACTCCAAATGAGGTGATTCAAAAGCCTAAATTTTCCTACACTTCTAGGGCTACAACTTTCATGCTTTGCCCAACTCCAAATTTGGTGGTTTTCAAATGCAAAAATAGCTTGCAATGTGCTGATCAGATTAGTTGTCAGATTTGGACTTTTTAGCACATCACATGGACATGTTTTTGGGGTGATAAACTCTTTGGATGGCTGATGCATGTGATGTGATTAGTTGTTAGATCTTGACTTATGGTGATGGGTTAGCACACCATGAGTTCTTATAAATACCAAGTGATGCTAGGCTTGTACAACCAACTTCATACCAATTTTCAGCATTATCAATATTATTGTGAGTTTGTTTCTCTACTTGTGGTTCTTTGAGAATTCCTAAGTGTTCCTTAGTTCTTCTTTGAGATTCATAATTGACTTATCATACAACCAATCATAGTTGTGTGTGGCGTCTTCTACCGCATCAATCGTCGATTGTACCGAGGTTACCGCTTCAATATAAGCGAGGGGTCGAGGTGTCGTTGGTGTTCACCCTACGCAGATTTCCTAAGCAAGCAATTGTACCAAGATTACCGTCTATATATAGGCGAGGGGTTAAGGTGTTACAAGCTATCCATCCTATCAACTTGTTGGAAACGATCCCGGCGACGACCAGCTCACGCAAGCGTGCCGTGGAGTCTATCATTTCTCATCATGGTTTTCAATTCTTCCCACGTCTCGATTGGATGCTCTCCATACCTTTTTCTGCTACGCACAAATTCAGCCCACCATGTAACTGAATAATCAGAAAAATCTTGAACTGCAAGTTTGAACTTCTTGTACTCGGAATAATTATGATCGCCAAACTCTCGTTCCTTCCTTTCCTCCCAACTCAAATAAGCTTCAGGATCGCGCCTTCCTTGAAAAGATCTCTTTTGCCACTCATAATTATTTTCACAATTATATCCATACATGATTGCTGCAAAACAAAGGTTAGTAGATAAAGAAAAAAATTTCCCTCACACACTCCCTTACGTGTTTCGCTCAAACCATATATCCCACAATTATGAAACGCTTGTGTATCACACAATTTAGTCTTTTACCCTCAATTGATCTCACACTCTTGCCTTTTACCGCTCTAATTCCCTCTTATAGGTTCTTTTTGAATTCACCAAATAAATATCTCAGTTTTTCTATCAATTCAACAAGAACTTATCACAAAACAAAATATAGCAAGTGTGACGTACGATAACCACCAAATTTTCACGATCACCAATTTAGATCCTCTTGAGTGAAACCCCAATATCCTCAAAATTCACAAATTCCAACAATAGAATCAAATAATAACTTCTTCAATACGATCCCAATAATCACGAACTTATCAAACCCAGGCAATTGCAACAATAATAATAATTTTTTTTCTTTCTTTTTTTTTACTCTTCAACAAGAAAAAAATAAAGGATAAGTAACCTGCTAGGAACTTAGCTCTGATACCAAATGATAGACTCCACGGCACGCTTGCATGAGGTGGTCGTCGCCCGGATCGTTTCCAGCAAGTTATAAGGTGGAACTCGTCCGAATCTTTAATCCCTCGCCTGAATATAGACGATAAACCTTGGAATAGTCGATCAAGCAATTTGAATGTATGAAAGATGAAACACCAACAACACTTGGACCCGCGTTTAATTCAAACGATAATCTCCGTATGATTGAATGATGCGGTAGAATAACGCCACACACAACTGTGATTTGTTGTATGATAAGTTGATAATTGAATCTTAAAAAAATAATCTAGGAATTCTTAAAGAACCAAAAGATGAGAAGAATCTCACAATAATTTCATTAATCAAAAAGTATAGTCTCCTATTACATAAGCCATGTATTCTATTTATACTAATAGAATAAAACCCTAAAATCCCATAAGGAATCATCTAACCAATTTGAAAATAGAAATCCTAATTAAACACAATATGGAAATCAAATCACATCTAATAAATATCCTAATTACAATAGAAATCTAAAAGATATGTAAATCCCTAAAATAAAGGAAGAAATCTGTCAAAACCGCGTGCCTCGAAAAATGCGCCAATGAAATCTGGCTTTTCTCGCCGGGGCGAGAAACTTGTACTAGAAACCTCGCCGGGGCGAGGATTGGCAGAGGAGTCTTGGCCGGGGCGGCTTCAGTTTGGGCTGGGGCGAAAATATCCAGAGGAGTTCTTGCTGGGGCGAGAAAAATAAGCCTGCGATTCTCGTCGGGGCGAGAACCCTGAATCCCAACTTCTGAGTTTGTTTTCCGTGCAATCCAACCTCGTGTTGTCCCATGATATAACATAACCTCTTCAGCTTTCTTGGACATCCATAACGTCGTAAGAACGCTAATCCTTGCATTAATTGACACATATCTTCATTAATGATTAGACGATACCAACGAACATGATGAACACTATTTCGAACGCTTGACTTGCATTAATTTAGTCTTACTATATAGGTTGTATCTAGTAATCCCAAATCACATGAATGATCCTCTCCTCGATGTTCATATGAATTGAGCTCCAATGTAAGCATCCTTGAGTAGATTCTAGCCCAATTACTTGAATTCGTTTGTTGAACCCTCGAAGCTTGAGTTGAGTCGATGATGCTTAATGCGAGCCTGGTCAGGATTGTATCAGTTATGCTGATTGTTAAAATCATGTTTCGGTCATATGGATTGGTTTTCTTGTGTTGCACCTTGTTTGCTGCACATTGTATTGTACCTTGTTTATTAACGGGGCTGCTGCTTGGGGCCACGATGTGGGGCTGGTTTCTTGTGCAATAGATGGTCTACAATTCGAACGAATCTAGTTTTGGCGCTTTTTAGTGCTACATTGATTTGGAGGAATTTGTGGTCCTTTTTCTATTGTAGCAATTTATCTCTAATTTATTATATTAGTTGTTTTCTTTTTCCTGATCTCGGGTTGTGAGATTATTTATATTAGGTTAGGCATTTGGTTTTCCTAGTTTATCTAGGTGTTTTAGACCTCTCGGGAGAGGTGGTCTATGTTCTGATCTTCATTGTAATATTCTTAGGTTTTGCTTTTTATAAACAAACAAATTTAGCAAAAAAAAATAAGTTAAATATGAATCTCAAAAGAAAAACTAAGAAATTAGCTTAGAAATTCTTCAAAGAACCAAAAGTAGAGAATAGCTCTCAAGTATGAATAAACTCTGAATAATAATTGAATTGTTTTATTATTGATTACATCATCAATGTATCCTATTTATACTAATAGAATAAAACACTAATCCTATAAGGAACAAATAATTTGAATTAGAAAAGAAATCTTAGCTAAGAAACAATATGGAAATCAAATTTTATCTAATAAACATCCTAGTTACAATAGAATAAGAAAAATTCCCCAAAAGATTGCATAAAATCTGATAAAACGCGTCCTCGGAATCCGTGTTGTGTCCCAAGCGCCTAGGCGATTGAATTATGAAGGTCTGGAGCGCCTAGGCGCTCTCCCGCAGAATGCCCAAGAGTTGTCAAGCGCCTAGGCACTTGAAATGTGAAGGAATGGAGCGCCTAGGCGCTCAAGTTTTCTACTGCGACGTCCTTTGGAAAAATGGCCATAACTCTCGCATCCGAACTCCGATTGGGAGGATTCAAGATGTTCCGGAAAGCTAAGAGATAGATCTACAACTTTCATTCTTTATGTTTTGCGAAATTCTATCTGAATCAAGGTCGAAATTCAGCTCGAACTGACTGTTATGTAAATGGTATCTCCAAACTCCTCAATCTCCACTCCAATCATCCTTGAGCCAACTTCCATTATTCCGTACATTGCATGATGCCTTGGCTTGCGTTGATTCGGCCTTACTAAATAGACGGTATCTAGTAATCCCAAATCACATAATTGATCCTCTCCTTGCCGTTCATATGAATTTAGCTCCAATGTATGCATCCCTGAATGGACTTCAACCCAATCACTCGCGACTAACTGATGAAACTCTTGAACTCGAGTTGAATGAATGTTGTTCGATGCGAGCCTGGTCAGGATCTCATCAAGAGGTCTATGTTTTGATCTTCATTGTAATATCCTTAGTTTTTTGCTTTTTTAATATACAAACAAATTTAGCAAAAAAAAAAGAAAAAAGTAGAGAATAGCTCTCAATTGTATAAAACTCAGAAAATTGTTGATTATCAACCGCGGCAGTTGGCGCAGTAGTTCAAATGAGGCCCCGGGGCGAACCGTAAACTCGGACGTCTTGGGATCGAATCCCACTTGCAACAATTGTTAAGCCTAGAAAGGCAACGCGGCCACGGGTCATACATTTCAAGGTGACGCCATGTCTTAGGCGGAGCCTGTATGCAAAGCCTGGCCCGGGGGTGGGGAGACTTAGTCCGACTGCGGTTGGAAAACTCCACATTATCAAAAAACAAATGTTGATCATCCAATTACAATAACCATGTAACCTATTTATACTAGTAGAAATAAACCCTAATTATAAAAGGAATTGAAATAATAGTAAATAACCAATTAGAAAGTAATTTCCATCTAACAAACATCCTAGTCAACTTAGAATTATAAATTATCCTGGGATCGAATCCCACTTGCAACAGTTGTCAAAGACAATAAAAATGCTAATGGGGCCACGAGGACGCGGGGGTAAGCCCGTATGAAAAGCTTGACCCGGGGTGGGGAGATTAGTCCGACTGCGGTTGGAAAACTCCACATTAACTAAAAACAAATTACGAAAGATATGATAAATCCCTAATAATAAGAAAAGAAATATGATAAAATCTTCAAAAATGCGTTCCTCGAATTCCGTGCCGCGTGACTGGCACAGGGCGCGCTTGAAAATGCAAAGGAACGGCGCGGGGCACGCTAGATATGCAGATCTTTACTTGTGCTCGGCGCGGGGCGCGCTGTCTTCTGTAGGACCGGCGTAGGGTGCGCTGGGCTGGAATTTTTGGCTTTCTTAGCTAGTCCCCGATTCTTTGCTTGGAATACACATTTGTAACATATTCACGAGCTTAGACTCCAACTCCAAAGCCTTCATCCTTCCAAGCTTCTTGAATCAATCCGTTAACCCCCTCCTTGAAGCGTTTAGCCCGAGCTCTCGTCACAGGCCCAACCGGAACATGTACCGAATCATCGCCATGGTTATCATTTCTCCTTGTGCTAAGGATGCCCTCATCATACCTCTTCTCTTGAAAAAGATTTGTCCTCAAATCGTCTCCTACATTAAACGGGCTTAAATCAGTAACATTGAATGTTGCACTAACATTATACTCACCCGATAAATCCAGTTTGTATGCATTATCATTAATGCGCTCAATAACTTGAAACGGTCCATCTCCTCGTGGAAGCAATTTTGAACGCCTTTGAGCTGGAAATCTTTCCTTTCGCATATGTAACCACACCCAATCTCCCCGCTCAAAAAGCACTTGACGACGCCTTTTGTTGGCATGCTTGATGTATTGCTCAGTCCTTTTGATAGACTCCACGACACGCTTGCGTGAGGTGGTCATCGCCCAAATCATTTTCTAGCAAAGATTGGATGGTGGATTGCTTGCAATACCTCAACCCCTCACCTATATGAAGACGTTAATCTTGGTACAATTGCTCACGTTTGGAAATTTGCGTTAAATGAATACCAACAACACCTTGACCCCTCGCTTATATGTAAGCGGTAATCTTGGTAAATCGACGCTTGATGTGGTAGATGACGCCACACACAACTATGGAATGTTGTATGATAAGTCAAGTTGAATTCTTAAAGAAAATTAAGGAAATACTTAGGAATCCTTCACAGAATCAATAGTAGAGAATAACTCAAAGAGTTTTGATAAAATCTGAAAATATGAATATTGCTGGCCTCCATTACAATCATAAGACTTATATATAGAGGCTAGGGTGGTGGCTATGAAACCCTAAATCTTAACAAGGAAATAGCAATTAACTTAGAGCTAAATCCCATCTAGGATTAATTTTTTTACAAGGTAACATAAAAATCTGCTGGAAAGTGCTGAATAAAAAGAAAGTGCTGAAACATGAGGGAATCCCATGCCAAAAATGTGATGTAGAAAATTCAGCAAATTGGCTTGGAATTTAGCTCCTAAATTGGCTCATCCATTTGTAACACAATTGGCTTGGAATTTAGCTTCTAAATTGGCTGATGTAGAATATCCAGCAATTGGCTTGGAGTTTAGCTCCTAAATTGGCTCATCCATTTGTAACACAATTGACTTGGAATTTAACCTCTAAATTGGCTGATGCAGAATATCCAGCAATTGGCTTGGAGTTTAGCTCCTAAATTGGCTCATCCATTTGTAGCACATTCACGAACTTGGAATATGTCATAGTCGGTTTTGAAGTCATTTGATGAGGGCATCCTTGGTTCGGAAACGAATGACAACCATAGAGCGGATCCTATGTGCATGCCGGATGGACCCGTGACAAGAGCTCGGGCTAAACGATTCAAGGAAGCCTTAATGGGTTGATATAAGGCATGTGGAGCAAGGATAGATCAAGTGTAGAGTTCGAGGAGTGGGATTCTAAGGAGTTGCAATTGGTCATGATGTTACAAGTAAACACGTCAAGGGTGGGAACGATGGAAACAAAAGAAGAAGAAAATTCTTAAGTTGCAGAGTTCTCGCCCCAGCGAGAAAATCTGGCCCAGAAATCTCGCCCCGGCGAGAACTCCTCTGGCCATTTGCGCCCCGGCCTAAAATGATGTCGCCCCAGCGAAGACCTCTCTGGCCATTCTCACCCCGGCGAGGTTTACAGGTCATTTTTCTCGCCCTGGCGAGAACTGTCAGATTTTAGTTGGTGCGTTTTTTCGAGACAAACGCGTTTTTGAAGATTTTTATCAGATTTTCTTTCCTTAATTTTAGGGATTTCAGTATATTTTCATAATTCTATTGTAACTAGGATATTTTAAGATAGGATTTTGATTCCAAATCAATTATTATTTCCTTTATGGATTCTAGGGTTTTATAGTTAGTATAAATAAGTTTTATGCTTGTAATTCAACAATAATTCAATAATATTCTAAGTTTTATACAATTGAGAGCTATTCTCTACTTTTGGTCCTTTGAAGAATTTCCAAGATATTTTCTTAGATTTTCTTTTGAGATTCATATTTAAATTATCATACAACAAACCATAGTTGTGTGTGGCGTTATTCTATCGCATCATACAATTATACGGAGATTATCGTTTTCCATCTAAACGAGGGTCTAAGTGTTGTTGGTGTTCTATTCTACGCGAATTCAATTGCTTGATCGAATATATCAAGATTCTTGTCTCCAAATTAGACGTTGGGTTAAGATTTCGAAAGAGTCCATCAATTTGCTTACTAGAAACGATCCGGGCGACAACCACCACACGCAAGCGTGCCGTGGAGTCTATCATTTTGTATCAAAGCTGCGTTTTCTAGCTAAGTATTTATCTTTATTGCAGTTATTTCAATTTGTTCGTAGAATTCGTTTTGAATCCAATAATCTAGATTGTTGCTACTTTCATTCATATCGACTATATTGTTCGTGATAAGTTATTTTTGAATTGATTAGTAGAACCGAGAATTTTGCTAGGTAAATTCGAAAAGAACCTATTAGAGAGAATAATTAGAGGTAAAAGGCTTAGTGGTGAGATCAATTGAGGCAAAAAGCCTATTGAGTGATACATGGGTGAAACATTAACCTAGCGAAACACGTAAGGGAGTGGTGAGAAAATTATTTTTTTCTACTGACCTCTGTTTTGCAGGAAATATGTCTAACTCAAAGGATAAGGGAACTTTTGCAGAACTTTCATTGTCAGATGATATGAAGTTGATGATTGAAGCCATGAATAAGGAATGGGGTAGGAGGTTGGATATGGCAATGGAACAGGTACATGAGCGCTTGGACCAATTAAGCGTTACTCGGGGGGAATCATCTCAAAACCGTCAAGGGACTCATCAACAAGGAGTAGTTCAGCAGAAAGGAGCTATGGTGGAAGAAACTACTTTCAATGACGGAGGATCGAGAGTCCGACTTCTTACATCGGAGGCAACGAGGAGCTAGAGATAGAGGAGTTCGGGATAAAGTGGATAACAACTTGGATAATATAAAAATGAAAATTCCAACTTTCCAAGGAAGAAGTGATCCAGAGGTAATATCTAGAGTGGGAAAAAAGATGGATTGGATATTTGAATGTCACAACTACTCGGGGCAAAAGAAAGTAAAACTTGCCGCCACAAAATTCTCAGCTTATGTTGTTACTTGGTGGGATCAGTTGACGATCAGCCGGGGAAGGTGTGGAGAACGTCCAATTGAATCTTGGAAACATATGAAAGCAGTGATGAAAAAGAGGTTCGTTCCATATTACTATCACCGAGAGCTAGTTCGGAGTTTGCAAAGTTTGAAACAAGGTAGTCGGAGCGTCGAGGATTATTACAAAGATATGGAGATGTTGATGGTTAGGGAAAACATAAATGAGGATGGCAAATCAACAACGGCTAGATTTTCGGCGGGACTAAATTGGAAGATTGCAGACTTAGTGGAATGACAACATTATATAGTATTGGAGGATATGGTACACATGGCTATCAAGATTGAGAAACAACTTAAGAGGAGAGGTAGCCATCGTTCGATACCTAATTCGGGATCATCATGGAAGTCTAATGTTGGGAAGCCAGAGGAGAAGCCAGCCGTAAGCAAACCCAAATTTGAGCCAAAACGAAAACGACTAATAGGGGAGTGCAAGGTAAAACTGACCCTACTTCTTTTAGTCGTAATCGAGATATTAAGTGTTTTAAATGTCAAGGTAGGGGACATATTGCAAATCAATGTCCGAATCAAAGAATAATGTTGTTACTTGATAATAGAGAGGTGGAGACCGAGGGGGAAGATAGTGATAGTGACTCTATGCCACCACTAGAAGAAGCAGAGGATAGGGAAGTTGCGGTATTTGGGGAAGTTTTGGTGACTAGAAGAGTACTTAATGCACAAGTGAAGGAAGACAACAACGAACGACGGGAAAATTTATTTCACACTAGGTGCTTGGTGAATAGGAAGATTTGTTGTGTCGTGAATGACGGAGGTAGTTGCACGAATGTGGCAAGCAAGATTATGATGGAGAAATTAGGGCTTTCCACAACCAAACATCCTCAACCATATCGATTGCAGTGGCTCAATGCTAGGAATGAGATTAAAGTGACTAAACAAATAGGTGTTGGTGCCATTTACTATTGGGAAATATGTGGATGAAATTTTGTGCGACGCGGCCCCAATGCAGGCGGGTCACATATTGTTTGGTCGACCGTGGCAATTTGATAGGCGTGTGAAGCATGATGGCTTTACAAATGAATATTCTTTTGTTCACAATAAAAGGAAAGTTACTATGTGTCCTATGTCACCACAACAGGTACATGAGGATCAAATTCATCTGCAGAGAGATCATGAAAAAAGGAAAGAGAGTGAAGAAAAGAAAAATAATGAGGGAAAAATAAGAGAGAAAAAGAAAGAGAGAAGAGAAAAAATGAGGAGCGAAAAACAAATATCTATGCAAAAAAAGCGATGTGAGGTGAGCTTTAGATGCTAAACAGCCGATGATTATACTTCGCTATAAGGAGGCGCTTTTGAATACTAACGCTAACGATTCTTCTTTGCCTAGTGTTGTTTCATCTCTTTTGCAGGATTATAAGGATGTGTTTCCCGAGGAGCTTCCACAGGGATTACCACCAATTCGGGGAATTGAGCATCAAATCGACTTCGTACTCGGTGCAACCATTCCAAACCGTCCAGCTTATCGAAGCAATCCTAAGGAGACGAAGGACTTGCAAAAACAAGTTGGCGAACTTATGGAGTAGGGGTTTGTAAGAAAGAGCATGAGTCCATGTGCAGTTCCAGTGATCTTGGTTCCTAAGAAGGATGGGAAGTGGCACATGTGCATTGATTGTCGAGCAGTAAATAATATTACGGTAAAATATCGACATCCCATCCCACGATTAGATGATATGTTAGATGAGTTGCATGGATCTGTTGTATTTTCCAAAATTGATTTTAAAAAGTGGATATCATCAAATTCATATGCATGAGGGTGATGAATAGAAAACGACTTTCAAAACAAAATATGGGTTGTATGAGTGGTTAGTGTTACCTTTTGGTCTAACTAATGCTCCTAGTACTTTTATGAGATTAATGAACCATGTTTTGCGTCCGTTCATTAGAAAATTTGTTGTTGTGTATTTTGATGATATTTTGATTTATAGCAAAAACTTGGGAGAGCATGCATTGCATTTAAAATCTGTTTTAGATGTACTTCGTAAAGAAAAGTTATTTGCTAACATGGATAAGTGCACGTTTTGTATGGATAGAATTGTTTTTCTTGGATTTGTTGTGAGTTCACAGGGAGTTCAAGTGGATGAGGAGAAAATTCGTGCAATCCGAGATTGGCCAAGTCCATCAAATGTGAGTCAAGTTCGTAGTTTCCATGGACTGGCTAGTTTCTACCGACGGTTCATGAAGAACTTCAGCGGCATCACAACACCATTGACAGAAGTAATCAAAAAGAGCGTGGGTTTAAGTGGGGTGAAGAACAAGAAAAGGCGTTTAAATTGATTAAAGACAAATTGACTAACGCTCCTTTGCTTATTTTACCTAACTTTGCTAAGACTTTTGAGATTGAGTGTGATGCTTCAGATTTAGGGATTGGAGCTGTGTTGATGCAGGAAAGGAAACCAGTGGCGTACTTTAGCGAGAAGTTAAGTGGGGCAGCTCTAAACTATCCTACTTATGACAAAGAGATCTATGCATTGGTTCGTGCATTGGAGACGTGGCAACACTACCTTTGGCCTAAAGAGTTCGTGATTCACACGGATCATGAATCGCTGAAATACTTGAAGGGATAACAAAAGTTGAACAAAAGACACCCAAGGTGGATGGAGTTCATTGAGACATTTTAATGAGGACATGCCTAGCTTAGGCAAGGATGAGAGTTATGGAGTGAATTCGGTGCAAGTTCCAGTTGGACCAGTAACGAGAGCTCGGGCTAAACGCTTCAAAGAGGGGATTAACGGATTGATTCAAGAAGGTTGGAAGGATGAAGATTCCAGGATGAAGGCTTTGGAGTTAGAGTCCAAGATCGTGAACATGTTACAATTGCGTATTCCAAGCCAAGAATTGGGAACTAGTCAAAAGGGCCAAAAATTCCAGCCCGGTGCACCCCGCGCCAGTTTTATGCCTAATCCGGCGCGCCCCGTGCTGGTCATACAGGAGTATAGCGCGCCCCGCGCCATTTGTAGCGCGCCCCGCGTCGAGCCGCTTTAAAGACCTACATACCTAGCGCGCTCCGCGCCATTTGTAGCGTGCCCCGCGCCAGTCACGCGACACGGAATCTGAGGAATGCGTTTTTGAAGATTATATCAGCTTTCTTTCCTTATTTTTAAGGATTTATCATATCTATCATACTTCTAAGTTGACTAGGATGTTTGTTAGATGAAAATTACTTTCTAATTAATTATTTACTAGTATTTCAATTCCTTTTGTAATTAGGGTTTATTTCTACTAGTATAAATAGGTTACATTGTTAATGTAATTGATGATCAACAATAATATACTGAGTTTATTCATACTTGAGAGCTATTCTCTACTTTTGGTTCTTTGAAGGATTTCTAAGTAGTTTTCCTTAGTTTTTCTTTGAGATTCGAAACTAACTTATCATACAACAAACCATAGTTGTGTGTGGCGTTATTCTATCACATCATACAATCGTACGAAGATTATCGTTGTACTTAAACGAGGGTCTAAGTGTTGTTGGTGTTCCATCTTACGTGAATTCAATTGTTTGATCGAATTTATCAAGTTCTCGTCTCCAAATAGACGTTGGGTTAAGATATCGTGAGAGTTTCATCAAAGTTGCTTACTATAAATGATCCGGGCGACGACCACCTCACGCAAGCATGCCGTGGAGTCTATCATTTGGTATCAAAGCTGCGTTTTCTAGCTAAGTATCTATCTTTATTGTATCGTTGGATTTGTGAGTAAAAAAAAAGTATAGAAAATTTTATTTCAGTTATTTCAATTTGTTCGTAGATTTCATCTTCAATTCCGTAATCGAGATTGTTGTTACTTCTATTCGTACCGACTATATTGTTTGTGATAAGTTATTTTGAATTGATTAGTAAAACCGAGGATTTTGCTAGGTAAATTCAAAAAGAACCTATTAGAGAGAATATTTAGAGGTAAAAGGCTTAGTTGTGAGATCATTCGAGGGAAAAAGCCTATTGAGTGACACACGAGCGGAACATTGATCGAGTGAAACACGTAAGGGAGTGGTGAGGAAAATATTTTGCTACTAACCTCTATTTTGCAGGAAAAATGTCTAGTACCAAAGATAAAGGTGTTATAGAAGATCCTCCAACAAAGTTTGATCCAAAATTTGTGATGGAAGCTATGATGAAAGAATTCACTAGAAAGTTGGATATGGCGATGGAGCAAGTGAATGAGCGTTTCGACCAAATGAGTGTGTCCTAAGGACCCCAGTTTCAACATCCTCATGGGGCACGTCAGCACGGAAGAACGCATCAAAGAGAAGCTAGACAAGAGGAAAATTACTATGAAGGGGGATTTAGTGAAGAAGAGGACCGTGAATCTGACTTTATCCATAGGAGGCAAGGAACAAGGGATAGAGGCGGTAGGGATAGAGAAGATGGCAATTTGGATAGCATCAAAATGAAGATTCTAGCTTTCTAATGGAGGAGTGATCCCGAGGCATACCTAGAGTGGGAAAAGAAGATGGAGTGGGTTTTTGAATGTCACAACTATTCAGAACTCAAGAAAGTAAAACTTGCCGCTACGGAGTTTTCGGCTTATGCAGTCACTTGGTGGGATCAAGTGATGATCAGTCGGAGAAGGTGCAAAGAACGACCAATTGAAACTTGGGATGAGATGAAGATGGTTATGAAAAAGAGATTTGTACCAGACTACTATCACCGTGAGTTAGTTCGGAGCCTACAAAGTCTTAAACAAGGTAACCAGAGTGTAGAGGACTATTATAAGGAGATGGAGATGTTGTTAGCTAGGGCAAACATCAATGAAGATAGCGAAGCAACAATGGCCAGATTTTTGGCGGGACTAAATTGGGAGATTTCAGATCTAGTAGAACGACAACATTATGTGGTATTGGAGGATATGGTACACATGACTATCAAGATTCAGAAACAGCTTAAGAGGAGAGGTAGCCAACGGTCAATGTCAAATCCGAGTTCATCATGGAAACCCAATATTGGCAAACGAGAGGAGAAGCCAGCCATGAGTAGACCCAAAGTTGAGCCAAAACCGGAATCGACTAATAGAGGAGTGGAAAGTAAAACTGACCCTATTTCTTTTAGTCATAATCGAGATATTAAATGTTTTAAATGTCAAGGTAGGGGGCATATTGCGAATCAATGTCCGAATCAAAGAACAATGTTGTTACTTGACAACGGCGAGGTGGAGACCGAGGGGGAAGATAGTGATAGTGATTCTATGTCACCACTAGAAGAAGCAGAGGATAGGGAAGTGGCAATATTTGGGGAAATTTGGTGACGAGAAGGGTGCTTAGTGCACAAGTGAAGGAGGAAAGTAGCGAGCTTTAGTCCGAATGCATCCAGGACACCCACGGTTAACAAAAAAAAAACAAAAAGCAGCGAGCAACGTAAAAATTTATTTCATACTAGGTGCCTTGTGAATGGAAAAATTTGTCGTGTCGTGATAAATGGGGGTAGTTGCACGAATGTGGCAAGTAAGGCTATGGTAGAGAAATTAGGGCTTTCCCCAACCAAACATCCTCAACCATATCGATTGCAATGGCTCAATGATAGTAATGAGATTAAAGTGACTAAACAGGTTTTGGTGCCGTTTACTATTGGGAAATATATGGATGAAATCTTGTGTGACGTAGTTCCAATGCAGGCGGGTCACATATTGTTTGGTTGACCTTGGTAATTTGATAGACGTGTGAAGCATGATGGCTTTTCAAATGAGTATTCTTTCGTTCACAATAAAAGGAAGGTTATTTTATGTCCTATATCACCACAACAGGTGCATGAGGATCAACTTCATTTGCAGAAAGATCATGAGAAAAGAAAAGAGAATGAAGAAAGGAAAAATAATGAGGAAAAAAATAAGAGAGAAAAAGAAAGAGAGAAAAGAAAAGATGATGAGCGAAAAACTAATATCTATGCAAAAAAGAGCGACGTGAGGCGAGCTTTAGATGCTAAACAGCCGATAATTATACTTCGGTATAAGGAGGCGCTTTTGAATACTAACGCTAACGATTCTTCTTTGCCTAGTGTTGTTTCATCTCTTTTGCAGGATTATAAGGATGTGTTTCCCGAGGAGCTTCTACATGGATTACCACCAATTCGAGGAATTGAGCATCAGATTGATTTTGTACTCGGCGCTACCATTCCAAACCATCCAGCCTATCGGAGTAATCCCGAGGAAATGAAGGAGTTACAAAGACAAGTTGGCGAACTAATGGAGAAAGGGTTTGTAAGGGAGAGCATGAGTCCTTGTGCAGTTCCAGTGATCTTAGTGCCAAAGAAGGATGGGAAATGGCGGATGTGCATCGATTGTCGAGCGGTAAATAACATTACGATAAAATATCGACATCCCATTCCTCGATTAAATGACATGTTAGATGAATTGCATGGGTCTTGTATATTCTCAAAAATTGATTTAAAAAGTGGTTATCATCAAATTAGAATGCAAGAGAGTGATGAATGGAAGACTGCTTTCAAAACAAAATATGGTCTTTATGAGTGGCTAGTGTTACCTTTTGGTTTAACTAATGCTCCTAGTACTTTCATGAGATTGATGAACCATGTTTTGCGACCATTCGTTGGCAAATTTGTGGTAGTTTATTTTGATGATATCTTGATATATAACAAAAACTTGGGAGAGCATGCATTGCATTTGAAATCTGTTTTAGATGCTCTTAGAAAAGAAAAGTTATTTGCTAACATGGATAAATGCACGTTTTGTATGGATAGAGTTGTTTTTCTTGGATTTGTTGTGAGTTCACAGGGAGTTCAAGTGGATGAGGAGAAAATACGTGCAATCCGAGAATGGCTGAGTCCATCAAATGTGAGTCAAATTCGTAGTTTCCATGGACTGGCAAGTTTCTACCGACGTTTCATGAAAAACTTCAGTGACATCATAGCACCATTAACGGAAGTAATCAAAAAGAGTGTGAGGTTTAAATGGGGTGAAGAACAGGAAAAGGCGTTTAAATTGATTAAAGATAAATTGACTAATGCTCATTTGCTTGTTTTGCCTAACTTTACTAAAACTTTCAAAATTGAGTTTGATGCTTCAGGTTTAGGGATTAGAGCGGTGCTGATGCAAGAATAGAAGCTAGTAGCATACTTCAGTGAGAAGTTGAGTGGAGCCGCTTTGAACTATCCGACGTATGACAAGGAGTTGTATGCATTGGTTCGAGCATTGGAGACGTGGCAGCACTACCTTTGGCCTAAAGAGTTCGTGATTCACACGGATCATGAATCGTTGAAATACTTGAAGGGACAACATAAGTTGAACAAAAGACACGCAAGGTGGATGGAGTTCATTGAGACATTTTCGTACGTCATCCGATACAAACAGGGTAAGGAGAATGTTGTTGCTGATACTCTTTCGAGAAGGTACGTGTTATTGAATACTCTTGATACAAAATTGCTTGGGTTTGAACAAATTAAAGAGTTGTATGTTAATGACCTTGAATTTCGTGAAGAGTTTAAATCATGTGAAAAGAATGTTGTAGGTAAATATTTTAAAGTTGATGGTTTTCTGTTTCGAGAAAATAAGTTATGTATACCTGCATGTTCCTTGCGTGAGTTGTTGATTAGAGAGTCACATGGGGGAGGTCTAATGGGCCATTTTGGTGTTGAAAAGACTTTATCTGTTTTGAAAGAGCATTTTTATTTTTTATTTTTTATTTTGCTATTTGTTGACACACCCCCCCCCACACACACACACCCTCCTTGCTGCCACCAAGGATTGAACCATCGACCTCATGGAACCCATGAGGCAAGTCATACCATTGGGCCAAAGGCCTTTGGTTATTGTCGGGTTTGGCTCTATGGCTGAAAGAGCATTTTTATTGGCCTCATATGAAACGAGATGTGGAAAGAATTTGTGATAAATGCATTATGTGTAAGCAGGCTAAGTCTCGTGCTCAACTTCATGGATTGTATACACCATTGCCTATATCTAGTGAACCTTGGATTGATCTGTCTATGGATTTTGTATTGGGTTTGCCTAGGTCTAAGCGTGGTCATGATTCTATATTTGTGGTCGTGGATAGATTTTCTAAGATGGCACATTTTATTCCATGTCACAAAAATGATGATGCATCCCATATTACCGATTTGTTCTTTAGAGAAATTGTGCGTTTGCACGGCATGCCTAGAACAATTGTTTCAGGTAGAGATTCTAAATTTTTGAGTTATTTTTGGAAGGCATTGTGGTGTAAGTTAGGTACTAAACTGTTATTTTCAACTACTTGTCATCCACAAACTGACGGTCAAACCAAGGTAGTAATATAGGACTTTATCTGCATTGTTAAGAGCTATTATTAAAAAGAACATTAAAGTTTGGGAAGAGTGTCTACCACATGTTGAGTTTGCTTAAAATAGATATGTTCACTCTGCTACACAATTTTCACCATTCGAAATTGTATATGGTTTTAATCCGTTAACTCCATTGGATTTATTACCATTACCTTTGTCTGAGTATACTAACATGGATGGAAAGAAAAAGGCTGAATTTGTTAGGCAGATACATGAGAAGGCGAGACTCAACATTGAAAAGAGGACGGAGCAATATGCGAAATAGGCCAACAAGGGTCGTCGTCAAATGATTTTTGAACCGGGAGAATTGGTGTGGTTACATTTGCGGAAGGAAAGATTCCCAGCTCAAAGACGGTCTAAATTGCTTCCAAGAGGAGATGGTCCATTTAAAGTTCTCGAGCGCATCAATGATAATGCCTACAAATTGGATTTGCCTAGTGAGTATAACGTTAGCGCAACCTTCAACGTTACTGATCTTAGTCCGTTTGATGTAGGTGACGATTTGAGGACAAATCTTTCTCAAGAGGAGAGATAAATGATAGACTCCACGGCACGCTTGCGTGAGGTGGTCGTCGCCCGGATCGTTTCTAGTAAGCAACTTTGAGGGAACTCTCTCGATACCTTAACCCAACGTCTATTTTGAGACGAGAATCTTGATAATTCGATCAAGCAATTGAATTCACGTAGAATGGAACACCAACAACACTCAGACCCTCGTTTAAGATCAAACGATAATCTTCGTACGAATGTTTGATGCGATAGAATAACGCCACACACAACTATGGTTTGTTGTATGATAAGTTAATTATGAATCTCAAAAGAAAAACTAAGAAATTAGCTTAGAAATTCTTTAAAGAACCAAAAGTAGAGAATATCTGTCAATTGTATATAACTCAGAATAATTGTCGATTGTTTTTGAATTACAAGCATAAAACTTATTTATACTAACTATGAAACCCTAGAATCCATAAAGGAAATAATAATTGATTTGGAATCAAAATCCTATCCTAAAATATCCTAATTACAATAGAATTATGAAAATATACTGAAATCCCTAAAATTAAGGAAGAAATCCGCGTTTCAAATTGTCAAAACGCGTCTGCCTCGAAAAATATGCCAACTAAATCTGACAGTTCTCACCGGGGCGAGAGATTTGTACTGAAGTTCTCGCCGGGGCGAGAATGGACAGAGAGAACTTGGCCGGGGCGGCTTCAGATCAAGCTGGGGCAAAGATGGACAGAGAGGTTCTCGTCGGGGCGAGAATTTTAGCCCTGAATTTCTCGCCGAGGCGAGATCTCTGCAGTGTGGAAATTTTCGACTTCTCTTGTCTCCATTGTTCTCAACCCTGGCGTGTTTGCTTGTATTATTAGGACCAAATGCAAAGCCTTAGAATCCTGCTCCTCGAACTCTACACTTGATCTATCCTCGCTCCACATGCCTTGTATCAATCCATTAAGGTCTTCCTTGAATCGTTTAGCCCGAGCTCTTGTCATAGGTCCATCTGGCATGCACATAGGATCCGCTCTATGGTTGTCATCCCTTCCCGAACCAAGGATGCCCTCATTAATGTGGCCAATAAACTGATAACTCTAAAACCTTGGCAGGAAGGGGTTGATTTCCATGCTGAACCTTGCTTAAAAACACCAATCTGGGTTAAATTTAAGAATGTTCCATATTCTTTTTGGACTTCTGAGAGGTCTTTGTCGCATTGCCAGTGGCATTGGCAAACCTTTATTTATGGATAAGCATACTAAAACTTTAGAGCCAATGCCTTTTGCGCGTATTTGTGTGGAGGTTGGGGTGGGCTCTCCGCTGCCTGAATCCATTATGTTGACCATTCTTAGTCTTGATGGGAGCCCTCACTCCTTAGTTGAAGTTATTGTAGAATATCCAAACAAGCCCTTTCTCTGCCAGCATTGCACGACCTTCGGCCATTCTATGCTAAAATGCCCAAAAGCTAACTACCAATGGCGAAAAAAAACCTGTTTGGAGGATCCTCTTCCAGCCATCCCTTCAGTGACTCAATCAGTTCCTGGCCTTGCCACCACCACTGCAACTCCTACACAGACCTTTTCCCCTCCATCAGATTATGCTACTCCTATAGATGATAGTTGGGTCACTGTCTCCAACAAATTATTTCATTCCAGTTTGCCCAGTCCCCAGGATGGGTCCCCAGATTCTCCTCCCTTTTCAGCTACCCTTATTTCTAATTCTTTCCTTCGTCTTGCTATAGATTCTACTGATTCTACTTCTGACTTGGAGGTTTCTACTAGCCTTCTGATTCAGAAGTTAGTTATCATTGATGAAAAAGAGACCAAGGAAATCACAAAAAATGTAACCACCAATAAGGTAATCCCTAACAATAAGAGGGTTGGCCCTTTCAAGGGAAAGATCAAAAATGGTACGAGGGGTGGTAAATCCTCTTCATAATCTTCTTTTGTCTATCTTTATGATTAATTTCTGCTCTTGTAATGTTCGCGGTCTTAATAAAAAGCCAAAGCAGGCTTTTGTTCGCAATCTATTGAATAGTAACCATGTTTCTTTTGTTGGTCTGATCGAGACTAGAGTCAAAGCTCATAAGGCTTCTCGAATCTCTAAAGCTCTTTGTCGAAATTGGGACTGGGAATTCAATTATGATTATCACTACAATGGTAGAATCTGGGTAGGGTGGGATCCTAGAATTTGGAAGGTGGAAATCTTATTTCGGTCCTCCCAGGTTATTCATTATAAACTGCATTTAGTTGATAGCAATTCTTCATTCCTTGTTTCTATTGTTTATGGTATGAACTCGGTCACTGATCGAAGGCCTCTTTGGCATGATCTGCTTCTTTATTCATCTGATTCTGCTTGGTGTATTCTTGGTGACTTTAATTCTATTAGGGGCACTCATGAAGCTGATGGTGGTGACAACTCGTGGGACAATGGCATCTTTGACTTTAATGAATGTCTTGAAACTCTGGGAGTTGATGACATCCGTGTTATTGGTCCTACTTTCACTTGGTGGAATTGTCAGGAGCGTAATCCAATCTATAAAAAGCTGGACAGAGCTATGGGTAACCTTGCCTGGTTCTGCAGCATGATTGAATCCCAAGTTTGCTTTGAACCTAGAGGTTTGTCTGACCATTGCCCCATTATTTTGAAAACTGGCATCCATGTCCAAAGATTTCCAAAACCTTTTCAATTTTTCAACTACATACTTGATTTGGAAGGGTTCAACGCTACTGTCTAGGATGCTTGGAACTCCCCAATCTCTGGAAATCCTATGTTTATTCTTGCTGAGAAGCTGCGGATATTAAAGAAGGCTCTTATATCTCTTAATGCCTCTACTGGGAATCTCATCTCTAATGTCAAAGCTCTTCAAGGTCAGCTCCATTCTATTCAAATCTCCCTCCATTCTCACAATTCATCCTTGAGAAGCCAGGAATCTTCTTGCTGGCTTCCTTATGGAGGGCTTTATCCTTGGAAGAATCTCTACTGCAACAAAAATCCAGGGCTCTTTGGATATCCCAAGCAGACAAAAATACAAAGTATTTTGCTAATGTTATCAAAAGCAGATGGAATCACAACAAAATCATGTCAATCAACAATAACAATGGAGATTTGGTGGAGGACCAGTCTTCTATTCAGCAAGTGGCTGTTGACTATTTCCAGAATCTCCTTGGCTCCTCTTTCAATGATTATCCTGGTCATGAGGATCTAGCCACTTATATCACAAAGCACATCACTCCCTTGCAAGCCTCTGCTATGGAAGCCCCTATTCTTGATGCTGAAATATTTTCTGTGCTCAAATCTATGAAGAAAAATAAGAGTCATGGCCTTGATGGTTTCAATGTTAATTTTTTTTCTTCACTGTTGGGACATTATTGGTGTTGATTTCTCTGCTGCTGTTCACTACTTCTTCAATACATGTCATATGCCCAGCGGAATTAATGCTACAGCTATTGCGCTAATTCCTAAGATGGAAAACCCTTCCTCCATGTCGGACTTCCGACCTATTTCTTGTTGTAACACTCTCTATAAATGCATTTCTAAGCTCCTTGCAAACAGACTAAAGCAGGTTCTGCCCTCTCTTATTGACAGAGCTCAATCTGCCTTCATTTCGGGTAGAAGTATCACTGATAACATTTTACTTGCCCAAGAGCTTTTGCGAAATTATCATCGGAATTCTGGGGCTGCCAGATGTGCCCTTAAGATTGATATTAGGAAGGCTTTTGACACAGTTAGTTGGGAATTTCTTTTCGATTTGCTGGGGCTTCTGAAATTTTCACCCAAATTTATTAATTGGATTCATGCTTGTATTACTATTGCCATGTTCGCTGTAAAAATCAATGGGTCTCTTGCTGGCTATTTTAAGGGTGCTAGGGGACTGAGGCAAAGGGACCCTCTCTCTCCCTACCTGTCCGTGCTCACAATGGAAGTTCTATCCCTAATCCTCCACAAAGCAACTATACACCCTGACTTCAAATTCCATTGGAGAGCCAAGGAGTGCGATCTTACTCACCTGTGCTTTGCGGATGATCTTCTGATTTTTTGCAATGGTAATCTGTCTTCTGTCTCTATTGTCCACTCCTGCATTCAGTCCTTCTCTCTGTTCTCCGGCCTCATCCCTAATGCTCATAAGAGTCAGTGCTTCTTTTCGAACGTTGACGATAATGACCAACAGATAATCATGGACTTACTTGGGTTTCGTGTTGGCACTCTACCAATCCGATTCCTTGGTGTCCCCTTAATATCCTCGAAGCTCTCTCGTAATGATTGCATGCCTCTTATCCAAAAGATTACATCCCGGATATCATCTTGGACTGCAAAATTTCTTTCTTATTCTGGCAGACTGCAGTTGATTAAATTTGTGCTCATTTCTATCCAGTCCTTTTGGTCAGCACACTTCCTCTTGCCAAAATCCGTTCTTAAATCAATCCAGTCTATTCTCACCAGATTTTTATGGAAAGGGGCCTTGAGAAACATGGGGCGAAAGTCTCTTGGAAGATTATTTCTCTGCTTTACAATGAAGGCGGTTTTGGAGTTAAGGACCTCGAGGATTGGAACAAAGCCCTCATTATCCAGTACTTAACTAAGGTTATCCAATACAAACCGTCTTCCCTTTGGGCATCTTGGATCCATGCCACAGTTCTTAAAAATAATAACTTTTGGCATATCAATATTCCTTCTAACTACTCTTGGATTTGGCGCAAGGTTCTTAAATTGCGAACTCTAGCGCAACAATTCCTCTCCTATCGTGTCGGCAGAGGAGACCATTTTAGCCTCTGGTACGATCCTTGGTTGAATGGACAACCTATTTCTCCCAATGCCTACTTGCTGCCTCGAAATTGTATATGGTTTTAATCCGTTAACTCCATTGGATTTATTACCATTACCTTTGTCTGAATATACTAACATGGATGGAAAGAAAAAGGTTGAATTTGTTAGGCAGATACATGAGAAGGCGAGACTCAACATTGAAAGGAGGACGGAGCAATATGCGAAACAGGCCAACAAGGGTCGACGTCAAATGATTTTTGAACCAGGAGAATGGGTGTGGTTACATTTGCGGAAGGAAAGATTCCCAGCTCAGAGACAGTCTAAATTGCTTCCAAGAGGAGATGGTCCATTTCAAGTTCTCAAGCGCATCAATGATAATGCCTACAAATTGGATTTGCCTGGTAAGTATAACGTTAGTGCAACCTTCAACGTTACTGATCTTAGTCCGTTTGATGTAGGTGACGATTTGAGGACAAATCTTTCTCAAGAGGAGAGGTACGATGAGGGCATCCTTGGTTCGGGAAGGGATGAGCGGATCCTATGTGCATGCTGGATGGACCTGTGACAAGAGCTCGGGCTAAACGATTCAAGGAAGGCCTTAATGGATTGATACAAGGCATGTGGAGCGAGGATAGATCAAGTGTACAGTTTGAAGAGCAGGATTCTAAGGCTTTGCATTTGGTTCTGATGATACAAGCAAACACGCCAGGGTTGGGAACAATGGAAATAAGAGAAGTCGAGAATTTCCAAACTGCAGAGTTCTCGCCCCGGCGAGAAAATCAGGGCCAAAATTCTCGCCCCGGCGAGAACCTCTCTGTCCATTCTCGCCCCGGCCTAATCCATTCTCGCCCCGGCCAAGATCTCTTTGTCCATTCTCGCCCCGGCGAGAACTTCAGTATAAATCTCTTCCCCCGGCGAGAATAGTCAGTTTTGGTTGGCGCGTTTTTCGAGGCAGGCGCGTTTTTGACAATTTGGAACGCGGATTTCTTCCTTAATTTTAGGGATTTCAGTATAATTTCATAATTCTATTGTAATTAGGATATTTTAAGATAGAATTTTGATTCCAAATCAATTATTATTTCCTTTATGGATTCTAGGGTTTCATAGTATAAATAAATTTTATGCTTGTAATTCAACAACAATTCAATAATATTCTGAGTTTATTCATTCTTGAGAGCTATTCTCTACTTTTGGTTCTTTGAAAGATTTCTAAATAGTTTTCTTAGTTTTTCTTTTGAGATTCATATTTAACTTATCATAGAACAAACCATAGTTATGTGTGGCGTTATTCTATCACATCATTCAATCTTACGGAGATTATCGTTTTCCATCGAAGCGAGGGTCAAAGTGTTGTTGGTGTTCCATCCTACGTGAATTCAATTGCTTGATCGAATATATCAAGATTATCGTCTTCAAATTAGACGTTGGGTTAAGATTTCGAAAGAGTCCATCAATTTGCTTACTAGAAATGATCCGGGCGACGACCACCTCACGCAAGCGTGCCGTGGAGTCTATCAACAAAGGTAGGAAAATGAAGCGACATTCTTTCCCTTTGTCTCGCCACTACCTTTTATAAAATTTGGGAATCCAGGAACCACAGTATTCATAGAAATACCTTCATTCCGCCTCGTATCATTGCAAATGAGGTTATTAACCTAGTTAAATCTAGACTTTCCTCCACCTCCTCTTTTGCAAAGGCTGCTACGACCTGTCATACCTATTGTAATTGGGTGTAATCTCGAATTTTGATCTGATCTGTCTTGGGTTTAGTTTGGCTATTTGGTGCTTTGCTATTTTGTCTTCCTATGGTCCTGTCCTTCTAGTCCTTTTGGTGTTGCTGTTGTCTAGTGTGGTAGTGCAGGTTGGATGGGCATGGCCAGTTGGTCTTTGGTTGCCTATTCGGTATTTTGTCTTCTGCTTGTGGGCTCGGTTTACTAGTTGTTGTTGGTTCTACTATGCTTGTTATGGCTGAGTTGTGGTGTGATTGTGCTTCCTCTGCGTTGCTTAACTGCCCTTTGCAACTGTTTCTTTATGCATCTTGCTTCCGATCCTCCTGGCTCCTGCTGTTGCATTGATTTGCTGCTACTCCTTCTTGGTTCTGGTGTAGCTATTTTTGTTCTTTATGTTTTGGTTGTGGTGAGCTGCTTTGGTCTAATTTTGCTGGCAGTTGGCTCGGTTTTGCTGATTTGGTCCGGCTATTGCTCTGTTTGCACCGGCTATATTTTATACCGTGTTGTTGCTGTTGCTTTGCTGTGTGGTCTTTCTGGTTTGGCTGTGCCCTGCTTCTTCCCTTGGTTTTGTGGTGACGCAACTCCAGTTCTCCTCGTGTTGGTTCCTTTGATGCTGCAGTTTTGGTTTGGTGCTGCTCTTCTGCCTTTATTGCTTCTTTTTTCTGGGCATCTCCTTCTCCTTCGCTGCATGCTGGGCGGGGGCTGCTATTTTGGTTTTGCTTTTTGGGTTTTGCTGCTTTTTATTGTGATGATTGACCCCATGGTCCTGCTGATCTTCTCCTTCACTGTGGGCCCCTCCTGTTTTGCTTTTTCACTGTAATCCTTTTTGGTTTCCTTTGGTCCTTGTCGTTTGTTTGTTCTTCCTTCCTCGGGTTGTGAGGGTTTTCTTTTTTACTGTAGGTTTTTTTTTGGGGGGTTTGCTTTGTCTTCATAGAGTTTGTCTTATGAGGGCCATGGAATCCGCTTGCTGGGGTATGCCCCTTGAAATTTGTTCATTCTTTTCCTTTAATGCATTTTAAACTTAACAAAAAAAAATCTTAACAATGCAGATAAAGTTCTATTTACGACCTCAGTTTGACCGTCAGTTTGTGGATGACAAGTAGTTAAAAATAACAGTTTAGTACCTAACTTACCCCATAATGTATTTCAGAAATAACTCAAAAATTTAGAATCTCTATCTGAAACAATTATTCTAGGCATGCCATGTAAACGCACAATTTCTTTAAAGAACAAATCAGTAATATGGGATGCATCATCAGTTTTGTGACATGGAATAAAATGTGTCATCTTAGAAAATCTATCCACGACCACAAATATAGAATCATGACCACGCTTAGACCTAGGTAAACCCAATACAAAATCCATAGACAAATCAATCCAAGGTTCACTAGATATAGGCAATGGTGTATACAATCCATGAGGTTGAACACGAGACTTAGCCTGTTTACACGTAATGCATTTATCACAAATTCTTTCCACATCTCGTTTCATATGAGGCCAATAAAAATGCTCTTTTAAAACAGATAAAGTCTTTTCAACACCAAAATAACCCATCAGACCTCCCCCATGTGACTCCCTAATCAACAACTCACGCAAAGAACATGCAGGTATACATAGCTTATTTTCTCGAAACAGAAAACTATTAACTTTAAAGTATTTACCTACAACATTCTTTTCACACGATTTAAACTCCTCACAAAAATCAATGTCACTAACATATAACTCTTTGATCCGTTCAAAACCAAGCAATTTTGTATTAAGAGTATTTAATAACACGTACCTTCTCGAAAGAGCATCAACAACGACATTCTCCTTACCCTGTTTGTATCGGATGACATACGAAAATGTCTCAATGAACTCCATCCACCTTGCGTGTCTTTTGTTCAACTTATGCTGTCCCTTCAAGTATTTCAGCGATTCATGATCCGTGTGAATCACGAACTCTTTAGGCCAAAGGTAGTGTTCCCACGTCTCCAACGCATGAACCAATGCATACATCTCCTTGTCATAAGTAGGATAGTTTAGAGCTGCCCCACTTAACTTCTCGCTAAAGTACGCCACTGGTTTCCATTCCTGCATCAACACAGCTCCAATCCCTAAACCTGAAGCATCACACTCAATCTCAAAAGTCTTAGCAAAGTTAGGTAAAACAAGCAAAGGAGCGTTAGTCAATTTATCTTTAATCAATTTAAACGCCTTTTCCTGTTCTTCACCCCCACTTAAAACCCACACACTTTTTGATTACTTCTGTCAATGGTGCTGTGATGTCGCTGAAGTTCTTCAGAACCGTCGGTAGAAACTAGCCAGTCCATGGAAACTACGAACTTGACTCACATTTGATGGACTCAACCAATCTCGGATTACATGTATTTTCTCCTCATCCACTTGAACTCCGTGTGAACTCACAACAAATCCAAGAAAAATAATTTTATCCGTACAAAACATGCACTTATCCATGTTAGCAAATAACTTTTCTTTAAAAAGTACATCTAAAACAGATTTTAAATGCATGCTCTCCCAAGTTTTTGCTATAAATCTGAATATCTTCAAAATACACAACAACAAATTTTCCAATGAACGGACGCAAAACATGGTTCATTAATCTCATGGAAGTACTAGGAGCATTAGTTAGACCAAAAGGTAACACTAACCACTCATACAACCCATATTTTGTTTTGAAAGCTGTTTTCCATTCATCACCCTCATGCATACGAATTTGATGATATCCACTTTTTAAATCAATTTTGGAAAATACAACAGATCCATGCAACTCATCTAACATATCATCTAATCGTGGGATGGGATGTCGATATTTTACCGTAATATTATTGACTGCTCGATAATCAATGCACATGCACCACTTCCCATCCTTCTTAGGAACCAAGATCACTAGAACTGCACATGGACTCATGCCCTCTCTTACAAACCCCTTCTCCATAAGTTCGCCAACTTGTTTTTGTAACTCCTTCGTCTCCTCGGGATTGCTTCGATAAGCTGGACGGTTTGGAATGGTTGCACCTGGTACGAAGTCGATTTGATGCTCAATTCCCCGAATTGGTGGTAATCCCTATGGAAGCTCCTCGGGAAACACATCCTTATAATCCTACAAAATAGATGAAACAACACTAGGCAAAGAAAAATCGTTAGCGTTAGTATTCAAAAGCACCTCCTTATACCAAAGTATAATCATCGGTTGTTTAACATCTAAAGCTCGCCTCACATCGCTTTTTTTTGCATAGATATTTATTTTTCGCTTCTCATTTTTTCTCTTCCCTCTTTCTTTTTCTCTCTTATTTTTCCCCTCATTATTTTTTTCCTCATTATTTTTTCCCTCATTATTTTTCTTTTCTTCACTCTCTTTCCTTTTTTCATGATCTCTCTACAGATGAATTTGATCCTCATGTACATGTTGTGGTGACATAGGACACAAAGTAACTTTTCTTTTATTATGAACAAAAGAATATTCATTTGTAAAGCCATCATGCTTCACACGCCTATCAAATTGCCACGGTCGACCAAACAATATGTGACTCGTCTGCATTGGGACCACGTCGCACAAAATTTCATCCACATATTTCCCAATAGTAAATGGCACCAACACCTATTTGTTTAGTCACTTTAATCTCATTGCTATCATTGAGCCACTGCAATCGATATGGTTGAGGATGTTTGGTTGTGGAAAGCCCTAATTTCTCCACCATAATCTTGCTTGCCACATTCGTGCAACTACCTCCGTCAATCACGACACAACAAATCTTCCCATTCACCAAGCACCTAGTGTGAAATAAATTTTCAACTACAACAAGTGGCGCAGTGGTGCAAGCCGCCCTGGGAACGAACCGTAAACCCGGACGACTCAGGATCGACTCCCACTAGCAACACTTGGAGGGGCGCGGGTGCAAACCCGTATGAAAAGGTTGACCCGGGTTCGGCGGGATTAGTCCGGATGCGTCCGGGAAACCCACGGTTAACAAAAAAAAAATAATAAATAAATAAATAAATTTTCCCGCTATTCGTTGTTGTCTTACTTCACTTGTGCACTAAGTACTCTTCTAGTCACCAAAACTTCCCCAAATACCGCAACTTCCTTATCCTCTGCTTCTTCTAGCGGTGGCATAGAGTCATTATCACTATCTTCCCCCTCGGTCTCCACCTCTCCATTGTCAAGTAACAACATCGTTCGTTGATTCGGACATTGATTTGCAATATGTCCCCTACCTTGACATTTAAAACACTTAATATCTCGATTACGACTAAAAAAAGTAGGGTCAGTTTTACCTTGCACTCCCTTATTAGTCATTTCCATTTTTGGCTCAAATTTGGGTTTACTTACGGCTGGCTTCTCCTCTCGCTTCCCAACATTAGACTTCCATGATGATCCTGAATTAGGTATCGAACGCTGGCTACCTCTCCTCTTAAGTTGTTTCTCAATCTTGATAGCCATGTGTACCATATCCTCCAATACTATGTAATGTTGTCGTTCCACTAAGTCTGCAATCTCTCAATTTAGTCCCGCCGAAAATCTAGCCATTGTTGATTCGCCATCCTCATTTATGTTTGCCCTAGCCATCAACATCTCCATATCTTTGTAATAATCCTCGACGCTCCGACTACCTTGTTTCAAACTTTGCAAACTCCGAACTAGCTCTCAGTGATAGTAATCTGGAACAAACCTCTTTTTCATCACTGCCTTCATATCTTCCCAAGTTTCAATTGGACGTTCTCCACACCTCCCTGGGCTGATCGTCAACTGATCCCACCAAGTAATAGCATAAGCTGAGAATTCTGTGGCGGCAAGTTTTACTTTCTTTAGCCCCGAGTAGTTGTGACATTCAAATATCCAATCCATCTTTTTTTCCCACTCTAGATATGCCTCTGGATCACTTCTTCCATGGAAAGTTAGAATTTTCATTTTTATACTATCCAAGTTGTTGTCCACTTTATCCCGAACTCCTCTATCTCTAGCTCCTCGTTGCCTCCGATGTAAGAAGTCAGGCTCTCGATCATCCTCTTCACTAAATCCTCCGTCATTGAAAGTAGTTTCTTCCACCCTAGCTCCTTTCTGCTGAACTACTCCTTGTTGATGATTCCATTGACGGTTTTGAGATGATTCCCCCCGAGTAACGCTTAATTGGTCCAAGCGCTCATGTACCTGTTCCATTGCCATATCCAACCTCCTACCCCATTCCTTATTCATGGCTTCAATCATCAACTTCATATTAGCTGACAATGAAGGTTCTGCAAAAGTTCCCTTCTCCTTTGAGTTGGACATATTTCCTGCAAAACAGAGGTTAGTAGAAAAAAATAATTTCCTCACCACTCCCTTACGTGTTTCGCTCGGTTAATGTTTCACTCGTACTCAATAGGCTTTTTCCCTCAATTGATCTCACCACTAAGGCTTTTACCTCTAATTATTCTCTCTAATAGGTTCTTTTCGAATGTACCTAGCAAAATTCTCGGTTCTACTAATCAATTCAAAAATAACTTATCACGAACAATATAGTCGGTATGAATGAAAGTAGCAACAATCTCGATTACTGGATTCAAAACGAATTCTACGAACAAATTGAAATAACTGCAATAATAAAATTTTCTATACTCTTTTTTTTTACTCACAACTTCAACGAAACAATAAAGATAAATATTTAGCTAGAAAACGCAGCTTTGATACCAAATGATAGACTCCACGGCACGCTTGCGTGAGGTGGTCGTCGCCCGGATCGTTTCTAGTAATCAAATTGATGGACTTTTTTGAAATCTTAACCCAACGTCTAATTTGGAGACGAGAATCTTGATATATTTGATCAAGCAATTGAATTCGCGTAGAATAGAACACCAACAACACTTAGACCCTCGTTTAGATGGAAAACGATAATCTCCGTATGATTGTATTGTAGACACCCAAATTTTGCGTTCCTTATACTAACCGTGACAGGAGGGCAAAATCGTCAATTAACCGTGACAGGAGGATAAAATCCGTCAAATGAACCGGCCTGCGAGAGCAAAAGATGAAAAAGTACGAACACTCAACGCCACCGCGACGATTTACAACCGAAACCGACGTGACAACAAGGCTGTCCGATTTGAGCATTCCCGAATTATGTGGCACGTCTTCCAGTAATTCCCGGACTGCAAAATACGAACATGTCGGCGAAAACCGACGTCACGACATGAGAATTGAGGCGTAGCACGAAAGTCGAGAAAGTCAAGCCAGCCAGCCGCGAATTGATCTGCGGCCAATGGGTGCGCCTTTTGAAAATACGGAACTCGAAACACGGAACTCGAAACCAGGCTGAGTGGCTGGTGGGCCAGCCAGCCGCAGATCAATCTGCGGCCAAGCCGCAGATCAATCTGCGGCTGCCCTAGGCCAGCCTATTTCAGCTCAGTTTCTTCATTTCATCCAAGAGGTTAGCAGCAGCGGAAGAAGAGGAAAAACAACAACAGCAACAGCGAATTAGGGAGAGAAAAGAGAGAAAATAGTGAGGAATTATATCTCTTTTGTGAGATTGTATCACATATATTCTCTACTCTAATTAATATACGAGTTTATACGCATCGTGGTGTCATTTGCAAGGTGAAAAAGAATTCTTTTTATAGCAGTTTTGTTATATCATTGTGTTAAATTTTTATCATTTTGGATTATACTAAATGTAGTTTTCTTGTATATTATTGAGAATACATGGATTAGGGATTATTAGTGAGGGTCCCAATGGAACAAAATTCTTCTTAATGACCCGATGATATCCATTTGGTGAATTTTAGCTTGTTAATTTTTGTAATATCCATTTTAGGGGTGTGTAAGAATTGTGTATGTGAGCCTAGGAGCGCGACCCCGTGGTCCAAATCCGATGATGGACAATTTTGGTGTATGTAATAGGATCGATTATCCTTGGTTGTAAACATGTAATCGTCGGGCCTTAAAACGATACCAAGTTGAAAATCGGGTTTAAGGCCCCGTAATAATGAAATATGTGATTGTTGGCGTTCGGGGTAATTTGATGGCTTACATGCCCGCGAATAGCCCCCTACGCGTTTTGATGCTCAATTTAATTTGTAACACCAAACAAAGGATCTTCAAAGCCAAAACAATAAAGATTTTTCTAAAATCAATCAAAGTAGGATATTAGCATCACGAGGCTAAAAATTGGAAATGCTAATGAAAGTCGATTCCTATTCTACGAGAAAGCTAAAGAGAAGTTGTTTTCAAATGCCACAAAAATGGTTTTTATAAAAAAGAAATAAATGTTTTACTAAACCTTGATATATAGGGCGAAAGAGATCCTAGAAATTGCCCATCATTTATAAAAGCAACGTATAAATCTCGATTCCTATTTTGGCTAAGGTTTACTAAATTCATGTTTTGCCAAAACAACATTTAATGAAAAATCTCATAGCTTTGACAATTAAAATCAAAATTTTCTCATAAAGAAATAAAGCTTTCTCGTGTATGCCGAAAAGACATTCCGAAGCGTTCTCAAATTAAAGCACGACTTTCCCTAAAAATCCAAATGATTCTTTCATACAAACTCACCACAACATTCATATAGGCACACACACACACACGCGCACATACACACACACATTCAAGAATTAAAGGATAGGAAAAGCATCAAGATTGCGGTAACCGTGTTTCACGGAAGTCGGGGGGTGCCTAACACCTTCCCCTCGCTTAAACAAGCCCCCGAACTCTATGAATCTCGGTTCGCAGACCAATTAATTTGGAGTCACATATGAGCCAGCGATTTACGAAAACGAAACTCGGATGAGTTGGTACATCCATTTCAAATATACCAACTGACGACTCTGGTTAATTGGCTCATCATAAAAAAACGATCTTTCAAAACCCCGTCGACACTCATGCCAACCTTTTCCAAACATCATCTAATAACAAAGGCTAAAATCGGAAAAGGACAAATATCGCGAAGGAAGGCGAGAAACCGGCGTCGACATGTATGATGCGATAGAATAACGCCAAACACAACTATGGTTTGTTGTATGATAAGTTAAATATGAATCTCAAAAGAAAAACTAAGAAAATAGCTTAGAAATTCTTCAAAGAACCAAAAGTAGGGAATAGTTCTCAATTGTATAAAACTCAGAATATTATTGAATTGTTGTTGAATTACAAGCATAAAACTTATTTATACTAACTATGAAACCCTAGAATTCATAAAGGAAATAATAATTGATTTGGAATCAAAATCCTATCTTAAAATATCCTAGTTACAATAGAATTATGAAAATATACTGAAATCCCTAAAATTAAGGAAAGAAAATCTGATAAAAATCTTCAAAAACGCGTCTGTCTCGAAAAAATGCGCCAACTAAAATCTGACAGTTCTTGTCGGGGCGAGAAAAATGACCTGTAAACCTCGTCGGGGCGAGAATGGCCAGAGAGGTCTTCGCCGGGGCGACATCATTTCAGGCCGGGGCGTAAATGGGCAGAGGAGTTCTCGCCGCGGCAAGATTTCTAGGCCTAATTTTCTCGCTGGGACGAGAACTCTGCAACTTGAGAATTTTCATCTTCTTTTGTTTCCATCGTTCCCACCCTTGTCGTGTTTACTTGTAACATCATGACCAATTACAACTACTTAGAATCCCGCTCCTCGAACTCTACACTTGATCTATCCTCGCTCCACATGTTTTGTATCAACCCATTAAGGCCTTCCTTGAATCGTTTAGCCCGAGCTCTTGTCACGGGTCCATCCGGCATGCGCATAGGATCCGTTCTATGGTTGTTATTCCTTCCCGAACCAAGGATGCCCTCATCACCTGCACTAGGAAGCTTGCATTGAATGGAACACCATCGACACCTTGACCCAATGTCTATAAAGAGACAACTATGAATTGTTGTATGATAAGTCGATAATTGAATCTCAAGAAAACTAAGAAATTAATCTAGGAATTCTCAAAGAACTAAAAGATGAGAAAAATCTCTCAAGAATTTTATTAATCAAAAGTAGTATCCCTATTACATAAGCCATGTATTCTATTTATACTAATACATAGAAACCCTAATTCTATAAGGAAATAAGAATTTGAATGGAAATAGAAATCCTAACTAATAATCAATAAGGAAATCAATCCCTATCTAAGAAATATCCTAGTTACAATAGAAATATGAAAATATACTGAAATCTCTACAATTAAGGAAGAAATTAGCATCCCAAACTGTCAAAACGAGTCTGCCTCGAAAAACGCACCAGCAAAATTTGAGAGTTCTCATCGGCGCGAGAAATTTATACTGGGAATTCTCGCCGGGGCGAAGATGGGTAGAGAAGACTTAGTTGGGGCGACTTCAGCTTTGGCCGGGGCGAAGATATCCAGAGAAGTTCTCGCCGGGGCGAGCTTCCTGGGCATGTTGTTCTCGCCGGGGCGAGAACCCTGCTCCTTAAGAAATTTCGTCTTCTTTTGAATTTGCTTTCCGTGTAATCCAACCTCGTGTTGTCCCATGATATAACATAACCTCTTCAGCTTTCTTGGACATCCATAACGCCGTATGAACGCTAATCCTTCCATTAATTGACACATATCTTCATTAGTGAACCACACCATTTGGCGCAGTGGTGCAAGCCGCCCTGGGAAAGAACCGTAAACCCGGACGACTCAGGATCGACTCCCACTAGCAACATTTGGAAGGCACTAAAAATGCTCTAATGTGGCCACGGTACCCCCGGCGCAAGTCGGGTAGCAAACCGCTCTGGTATCAGGCTGGGAAGATTAGTCGACCCGCTGGTCAGAAACTCCACATTAACAAAAAAAAAACATATCTTCATTAGTGATTAGACGATACAAATGAACATAACGAACACGACTTCGAATGCATGACTTGCATTAATTTGGTCTTACTATATATATCGTATCTAGCAATCCCAAATCACATGAATGACCCTCTCCTTGATGTTCATATTAATTGAGCTCCAATGTAAGCATCCTTGAGTAGATTCTAGCCCAATTACTTGAATTTGTTTGTTGAACCCACGAAGCTTGAGTTGAGGGGGGTGCCTAACACCTTCCCCTCGCTTAAACAAGCCCCCGAACTCTATGAATCTCGGTTCGCAGACCAATTAATTTGGAGTCACATATGAGCCAGCGATTTACGAAAACGAAACTCGGATGAGTTGGTACATCCATTTCAAATATACCAACTGGCGACTCTGGTTAATTGGCTCATCATAAAAAAACGATCTTTCAAAACCCCGTCGACACTCATGCCAACCTTTTCCAAACATCATCTAATAACAAAGGCTAAAATTGGAAAAGGACAAATATCGCGAAGGAAGGCGAGAAACCGGCGTCGACAGCTGGCGACTCTGCTGGGGATACATTAGAGGGCTTAAGCCGCGTACATGTCTTGATGCTATCCTATCCTTTAAAATTCATGAATATGTGTGTGCATGCGATATTTTGATCTTTCGTACGTTTTGTTGTGTGAATGTGTGTTTTGTCCAATAAGTGAATATTTGAATGGAATTACTCTACTTTTAAGTAATCATTTGCATACGGTGAGGACGATGAATGTGAATGTATGTTGAGAGAGTACCTCCTCCTGAGGCGAACCTGTCGGTTGCTTATTACTGGACTCGAAGGGGCTGCTCCCCGGAGATGGCTCAGGAAACGCACCACCCAAATTCGCTTCAATCGAAAGGACTTAGACGAGTAGATTGCGAAGATTTGGGGACCTTCATGCCGAAAAGCCCGTGAGAGATACCCTAGGATAGGTCAGCCTCAGATTAACCCAACGCAGGAAAAGTCTCTTCATGCCTTTTTTTCGTTCACGCATATAAATGTCATGATCCCATTCATATATGTTTCCCTTTCTGTCAAAAGAAATCACTAACCTCTATGTTTTGCAGGGAACAGCTGGGGAAAGTATAATAAAGTCAGGTTTAGCATTTGTTATTGCATTAAAGGACTACTAACATGCTGTTTTGCAGAAAAAGATTAAAAAACCCAAAACCCAAAAGTTACAGCTTTAGCATGCATCCATATCCTTTCATTGCCCAGCATCTAAACTTCGAACCGTTGTTTCTGTAGGATTGCTCCTCAAACCAGTTCGTAGTCTAAAAGGGCCCAAAACTCTACATCTGAAATGGCTGAGCTCCCACCTACTAATCCTGGCTCCGTATCTAGGGAGGAATTTGATGATTTCAAGAAGTAGATGTTAGAAATGGCCATAATGCTGAGGGAACAATTGATACCTCGACAGGACCCACCTAAAGAGGATCCACCCCAACCTAAGGGCGAGCCAGTCGTCCCAAAGGCCATTCCCGTACTTAACAAGACAGTGATTAATATCCCGGAGGAGGGAGATACTAATGACCTGTGGAAGAAATGAAACAAATGGAGGAAACTATCCAATCTATGAAGGGCATAGGGTCCCTAGGCAGGGTGAACTACTCAGATCTTTGTGTCTTCCCCGGAACCAGATATCCAGAAAAATTTAAAATCCCCGAATTTGAGAAATACAATGGGAAGGGGGATCCTTATACACATCTGAAGATATACATCGGGGAGCTTGGATCTTATGCCGAAGACGAAGGTCTAAGAATGCAATTATTCCAAAGGAGCCTGACGGGGGAGGCAAGAATCTGGTATGCCCGCCTTGACAATACTCAAATCCACAACTGGGAGGAATTGGCCCATACTTTCTTAACACAATACAGCTTCCAAGCACAGATGGCCCCTGACAGGTATCAAATGACAAAGGTCAAGAAACAACCGAAAGAATCTTTCAGGGACTATGCACAACGGTGGAGGGGTATGGCTGCACAGGTGAATCCCCCCATGAGTGAGTCGGAGATGGTGATGACCTTCGTAGACATTCAAGAGGCTCCTTATTATGAGCGGGTTATATCAGGGATTGGAAGGCCCTTTGCCGAGATGATTAAACACGGAGAAATGGTGGATATGGGGTTGAAATCTGGCAAAATCCGGGATCTCACTGCTTTGGAGACAGCTGCGGAGCAAATCCGGAGTGGAAACTATGGCAGTGCTTCCCAGAGAGCCCAAAAAAAGAAGGAGGAGGATGTTTCCCTCATTCTGCAGGGCTCATATAGGAAGGTGGATAATAGCCCTCTAGTGCGACCACAGAAAATTGCACCACCCCGACAGCCTAATTTCAATGATCGAAGGTCGGACGAACGAAGAAGATTTGAGGCCTCAAGAGATCGGGTATTCACCCCGCTCGGGGATCCTCTTGAGCAGGTTTTGGCGGTATTGATAGCCCATAAGAAAATAGTCGATTTGGCACCCCCAAGTAACCCGAATGGAAGAAGGTTTGACCCAAGCAAGCGATGCGCATACCACTCAGGTTCCCCTGGGCATGATACGCAGAAATGTTGGACGCTGAAGCATAAAATTCAGGACTTGATTGATAGTGGGGAAATCGTGGTGGAACAGCCAAAGTCACCAAATGTTAAATCCTCTACCTAAGCATGATGGAGAGGGGGGTAAATCCAGAAGCATGGCAGTGAATCCCGACCAGTAGAAGATCAATGGGTTTTAAAATTCTGAGTTTTATTTCAAATCCCTGCACGCTCTTGTCATTTTGTCATGTTATCCAAAAAGAAAATCATGTGCTGAAATGTTTTATATATATGACAAGCATTTTTTGTTTTATGGCAGTACCCCGAATTGAGGCATTCTAGCCTGACAGGCAATAGGCCAAATTTGAAGGAGGATCACAATTTTGGTATAAAGCTAGATTTCGATCTGATGGGGATCGAGCAGGACGAGACAGATATCGACAATACGCCTGGCGAGATCAAAGGATGGGTCGAAGGTAAACCCAAACCCAGCTTAGACCAAACCTTCGCCATCAAACATCAGAACCCCTAACGATCACAAGGAACCCGGAGTAGGGGCATTTTCGACCACCAAAAAAAAAAAATATATATATATATATATATAAAGCCTCAAAAAATCAAAATTCCCCCAAACCTTTCAACAGGTCAAAGGACCGGATCTTTTGTCAGCCCAGCGAGATACCGATGCAACCAGTACGAGGGAGATCACAGGAAAAGCAACTTAACACTAGGGCATTTGTCAACTACCCAGGAAATGGTGACATGCAAATTGGCACCTATGCAACAATCCCATCAACATGCACCATCATCATCAGATGCTACCTCATGTCAATATTCAACGATACGATCATCTGGCATTTGTTAAGCATGGTTTTCCCGGGATACGGTGACCCGCGTGAAAGGGGATTTTATTTGGCTTGATAGGAATCGGATTATTTCTGACAAGCAACCGTGGAGCACGATCGTGAGTATGATTAGACGAAAAAGGCTATTCAACCTTTTGATCGGGTACAAAGCCTTAATTCAAAGCAACATTTGCGACAGAATCGACCTCATGTGACAGCCTTCACTTTGCATTTGCACAAACTTTCAGTTGTGGGGTATAAAGCTATGGCGATGTTGATGGCAATTAACACGTAGTCAGACAGTCAATAATTATCAATATCAAGAAGTCAGACGATAAATGATTATCAAGCTAATGTCTCGAATCGTGGCCTAGGTTATTCGAGTAATTAAGCCCGAGGGGTGTCTCTACACCTGGTGCCCTAAAGCCATCTGGTTTGGGAGTCGCTGGCCCAACACTCGTTACATGGGTAACTCAGAGCCTAAGAAAACGAGCATTACAGTAGAGGAGGCCCGAGCAGATTCGAATCGTGGCATGGGCTACTCGAGTAATTAAGCCTAAGGGGTGTCTCTGCATCTGGTGCCCTAAAGCCGTCTGGTTTGGGAGTCACTGGCCTAACACTCGCTACATGGGTAACTCAAGCCTAAGAAAACGAATCTTGCGCAAGGTCAAGCAAAGAATGAATGGGGCAGACCACCAGCTTGTCTCGAACCGTGGCCTTTGTTACTCGAGTAAATAAATCCGAAGGGGTGTCTGCACACCTAATGCCCCAAAATCGTCTGGTTCGGGAGTCATTGTTCCAAAACTCGTTAAATGGGTAACTTTGAATAGCCTAAGAAAACGAGACAAGTGAAGTGGGCTAATAAAAAGAAAAGATAATACGAAAAAAAACTCTCGGCCTTAAACAAGAAGTCATAGAAGAGAAACCCCTACTGAGTGCTGCCTCGCACAGTGCATTTGTCATATGACGTCAATCCTGCTAAGAACGTTGTCGAGAATGAAGACAGAATGCCTTTGACGAGGGAAGGTAGTTCTTTTGAATTCGACCTTACTCACATACAATGACCATGAACGCTTGAAGGTGTTCTTACGATTTCATAACTCGTCAAATAGAAAATCATCAACTCACGAGGGATATGAAAAAAAAAAAAAAAAAAAACCTTCCAATCTAGTACATTCACGGTTCACCACTTGCTAGATTATGCGATCAAAAGATATTCAATTTCATGTGCTTTAACTGCATTTTTGTCGAGATTATAATATCTTTGTGTTGAACTAACACTAGCGGCCCGAGCCTTCAAGTTTTGGCGTTTGTTAGTCATCTGATATGCAGGATCTTGCAGAGTTGTGGATAACTCAGCACGGTCAACATCGTGAGTTTTCGATAGAAATTCTTGGTAACAACACGCGCCAAGGCTGGGGCAGTTAAGAATCGTGAAATGGAAGGAAGCTGAGGCTGCACAGAACTCTTCGGCATTGGGCCTCTCCCCAATCCTGACAATCACTGCCTCGACATCTAATTGATCCACGCGCATAAGCATATACAAGGATGATATAATGCGGGACAACAGCATATCGGCCAGCAGAAATGATCAAAAGGCTAAGGAGCCCAACATAGCTGTCGATCATCACAGAGAGCGAAACAGACTGCCTCAACTCGATGAAATGAAGACGACCAAGAACAGGCAGAGTACCAAACCAATGTTGAAGTCTAGAAACTACACGTCACGACGAGGCGTGATCCAATCAAATGTTGGCAAACAATGACGACGATCGAATCGTATCATTTGACTGAACAGGGGTTATTTCTACCTAAACATATGTGTGCGCATACATCTGTCCATAACATATCTGCCAGATCATGCATAACATCTTTTGCATGCATACATGTACGATCAAAATAAAAATCTTCAGGGGAAAGTACAAGCACGGCACTTTCAACCTCACAAATGATCAGACCGTGATGGCTTTTGCGGCATGGTACATGGATGATGTTGGTGGGAGATCCAGGACATGAAGCCGATCGCACATCCCATTTGCAAAAAAAAAAAATAAAAAAATCACTCAAATCCAATCAGTGACCCCTGGGAAGGGCTGGTATCCAACCAATCAAGGACCCCTAGGAAGGGCTGGTATCCAAACAAGAAGTGAACCTGGGAAGGCATCCAAGCAAACCACAACAAGGTGGTGAGCAAACCTGGGAAGGCATCCAAGCAAACCACAACAAGGTGGTGAGCAAACCTGGGAAGGCATCCAAGCAAACCACAACAAGGTGGTGAGCAAACCTGGGAAGGGTTGAGATCCAAACAACTAACACCTTGGGAAGGGCTGATATCCAAACGACTAACACCTTGGGAAGGGCTGATATCCAAACACTAACACCCTGGGAAGGGATGATATCCAAACAACTAACACCCTGGGAAGGGCTGAGATCCAAACAACTAACACCTTGGGAAGGGCTGATATCCAAACAATTAACACCCTGGGAAGGGCTGAGATCCAAACACTAACACCTTGGGAAGGGCTGATATCCAAACGACTAACACCTTGGGAAGGGCTGATATCCAAACACTAACACCCTGGGAAGGGCTGAGATCCAAACAACTAACACCTTGGGAAGGGCTGATATCCAAACAATTAACACCATAGGAAGGGCTCAGATCCAAACACTAACACCTTGGGAAGGGCTGATATCCAAATGACTAACACCTTGGGAAGGGCTGATATCCAAACACTAAACACCTTGGGAAAGGCTGATATCCAAACAACTAACACCCTGGGAAGGGCTGAGATCCAAATAACTAACACCTTGGGAAGGGCTGATATCCAAACAACTAACACCCTGGGAAGGGCTGAGATCCAAACACTAACACCCTAGGAAGGGCTGAGATCCAAACAACGAATCCCTGGGAAGGGCTGGTATCCAAAAAATCAACGAATCCTTGGGAAGGGCTGGTATCCAAAAAATCAACAATCCCTGGGAAGGGCTGGTATCCAAACAATCAACGAATCCCTGGGAAGGGCTGGTATCCAAAAAATCAACAATCCCTGGGAAGGGCTGGTATCCAAAAAATCAACAATCCCTGGGAAGGGCTGGTATCCAAAAAAATCAACGATCCCTGGGAAGGGCTGGTATCCAAAAAATCAACGAATCCCTGGGAAGGGCTGGTATCCAAAAAATCAACAATCCCTGGGAAGGGCTGGTATCCAAAAAATCAACAATCCCTGGGAAGGGCTGGTATCCAAAAAAATTCAACGAACCCCTAGGAAGGGCTGGTATCCAAACAATCAACGAATCCCTGGGAAGGGCTGGTATCCAAAAAATCAACAATCCCTGGGAAGGGCTGGTATCCAAAAAATCTACGACCCCTAGGAAGGGCTGGTATCCAAAAAATCAACGAACCCCTGGGAAGGGCTGGTATCCAAAAAATCAACGACCCTTGGGAAGGGCTGGTATCCAAACAATCAACGAATCCTTGGGAAGGGCTGGTATCCAAAAAATCAACGACCCTTGGGAAGGGCTGGTATCCAAACAATCAACGACCCTGGGAAGGGCTGGTATCCAAAAAAAATCAACGACCCCTGAGAAGGGCTGGTATCCAAAAAATCAACGAACCCTGGGAAGGGCTGAGATCCAAACAATCGACGACCCTTGGAAAGGGCTGAGATCCAAACAATCAACGATCCCTAGGAAGGGCTGAGATCCAAGCAAACCACGACAGATGATGATATCTGTAGAACAGTATCAAAGGACTGTACAAGAGTCATTTTTCATCAATTTACATATTAAATGTTGTGTCACATGCATGAATACATGATAATTTTTGTACGTGATCCATCGTGCAGGTTAGGTGTCAAGGTCCTAGCCTATCAGAGTCAAAAGCGATGGCTGTCGAGAACGATGTACGAGGACAATCGACCGGAGATGAGATCCGGCGATTACGAGACGATCGACCGGCGACGATACCCGGCGATCACGAGATGGGTGACCGGCGACGAAACCCGGCCCCGACGAGACAATCGACCGACGATGATACCCGGCGATTACGAGATGGGTGACCGGCGACGATACCCGGCCCCGACGAGACAACCAACCGGCGACGATACCCGGGGGTTACAAGATGGGTGACCGGCGACGATACCCGGCCCCGACGAGACGATCGACCGGCGACGATACCCGGCGATCATCAGATGGGTGACCGACAATGAAACCCGGCCCCGACGAGACAATCGACCGGCGACGATACCCGATGATTACGAGATGGGTGACCGGCGACGAAACTCGGTCCCGACAAGACGATCGACCGGCGACGATAACCGGCGATCACGAGATGGGTAACCGGTGACGAAACCCGACCCCGACGAGGCGATCATCCGCATTAACACCTTTTTGCGAATATCTTAAATGTCTTACATCTTACATTGCATCATAAGTTATATGTGTTGCATCGTGTATGTATTGTCATTCTTGTGCACTGTCATTCCTGCATCGGGTGTCTATTCTTTATCCTGTTCATTTCATTCAACATTGCATAAACATGATAAAGAGGGGCAGCTGTAGACACCCAAATTTTGCGTTCCTTATACTAACCATGACAGGAGGGCAAAATCGTCAATTAATCGTGACAGGAGGACAAAATCCGTCAAATGAACCAGCCTGCGAGAGCAAAAGATGAACAAGTACGAACACTCGACGCCACCGCGACGATTTACAACCGAAACCGACGTGACAACAAGGCTGTCCGATTTGAGCATTCCCGAATGATGTGGCACGTCTTCCAGTAATTCCCGGACTGCAAAATATGAACATGTCGGCGAAAACCGACGTCACGACACGAGAATTGAGGCGTAGCACGAAAGTCGAGAAAGTCAAGCCAGCCAGCCGCGGATTGATCTGCGGCCAATGGGTGTGCCTTTTGAAAACGCGGAACTCGAAACCAGGCTGAGTGGCTGGTGGGCCAGCCAGCCGCAGATCAATCTGCGGCTGCCCTAGGCCAGCCTATTTCAGCTCAGTTTCTTCATTTCATCCAAGAGGTTGGCAGCAGCGGAAGAAGAGGGAAAAATAGCAACAGCAGCAACGAATTAGGGAGAGAAAAGAGAGAAAATAGTGAGGAATTATATCTCTTTTGTGAGATTGTATCACATATATTCTCTACTCTAATTAATATACGAGTTTATACGCATCGTGGTGTCATTTGCAAGGTGAAAAAGAATTCTTTTTATAGCAGTTTTGTTATATTATTGTGTTAAATTTTTATCATTTTGGATTATACTAAATGTAGTTTTCTTGTATATTATTGAAAATACATGGATTAGGGATTATTAGTGAGGGTCCCAATGGAACAAAATTCTTCCTAATGACCCGATGATATCCATTTGGTGAATTTTAGCTTGTTAATTTTTGTAATATCCATTTTAGGGGTGTGTAAGAATTGTGTATGTGAGCCTAGGAGCGTGACCCCGTGGTCCAAATCCGATGATGGACAATTTTGGTGTATGTAATAGGATCGATTATCCTTGGTTATAAACATGTAATCGTCGGGCCTTAAAACGATACCAAGTTGAAAATCGGGTTTAAGGCCCCGTAATAGTGAAATATGTGATTGTTGGCGTTCGGGGTATTTTGATGGCTTACATGCCCGCGAATAGCCCCCTACGCGTTTTGATGCTCAATTTAATTTGTAACACCAAACAAAGGATCTTCAAAGCCAAAACAATAAAGATTTTTCTAAAATCAATCAAAGTAGGATATTAGCATCACGAGGCTAAAAATTGGAAATGCTAATGAAAGTCGATTCCTATTCTACGAGAAAGCTAAAGAGAAGTTGTTTTCAAATGCCACAAAAATGGTTTTTATAAAAAAGAAATAAATGTTTTACTAAACCTTGATATATAGGGCGAAAGAGATCCTAGAAATTGCCCATCATTTATAAAAGCAACGTATAAATCTCGATTCCTATTTTGGCTAAGGTTTACTAAATTCATGTTTTGCCAAAACAACACTTAATGATAAATCTCATAGCTTTGACAATTAAAATCAAAATTTTCTCATAAAGAAATAAAGCTTTCTCGTGTATGCCGAAAAGACATTCCGAAGCGTTCTCAAATTAAAGCACGACTTTCCCTAAAAATCCAAATGATTCTTTCATACAAACTCACCACAACATTCATATAGGCACACACACACACACACGCACATACACACACACATTCAAGAATTAAAGGATAGGAAAAGCATCAAGATTGCGGTAACCGTGTTTCACGGAAGTCGGGGGGTGCCTAACACCTTCCCCTCGCTTAAACAAGCCCCCGAACTCTATGAATCTCGGTTCGCAGACCAATTAATTTGGAGTCACATATGAGCCAGCGATTTACGAAAACAAAACTCGGATGAGTTGGTACATCCATTTCAAATATACCAACTGGCGACTCTGGTTAATTGGCTCATCATAAAAAAACGATCTTTCAAAACCCCGTCGACACTCATGCCGACCTTTTCCAAACATCATCTAATAACAAAGGCTAAAATCGGAAAAGGACAAATATCGCGAAGGAAGGCGAGAAACCGGCGTCGACATGTATGATGCGATAGAATAACGCCAAACACAACTATGGTTTGTTGTATGATAAGTTAAATATGAATCTCAAAAGAAAAACTAAGAAAATAGCTTAGAAATTCTTCAAAGAACCAAAAGTAGGGAATAGTTCTCAATTGTATAAAACTCAGAATATTATTGAATTGTTGTTGAATTACAAGCATAAAACTTATTTATACTAACTATGAAACCCTAGAATTCATAAAGGAAATAATAATTGATTTGGAATCAAAATCCTATCTTAAAATATCCTAGTTACAATAGAATTATGAAAATATACTGAAATCCCTAAAATTAAGGAAAGAAAATCTGATAAAAATCTTCAAAAACGCGTCTGTCTCGAAAAAATGCGCCAACTAAAATCTGACAGTTCTTGTCGGGGCGAGAAAAATGACCTGTAAACCTCGTCGGGGCGAGAATGGCCAGAGAGGTCTTCGCCAGGGCGACATCATTTCAGGCCGGGGCGTAAATGGGCAGAGGAGTTCTCGCCGCGGCAAGATTTCTAGGCCTAATTTTCTCGCTGGGACGAGAACTCTGCAACTTGAGAATTTTCGTCTTCTTTTGTTTCCATCGTTCCCACCCTTGTCGTGTTTACTTGTAACATCATGACCAATTACAACTACTTAGAATCCCGCTCCTCGAACTCTACACTTGATCTATCCTCGCTCCACATGCCTTGTATCAACCCATTAAGGCCTTCCTTGAATCGTTTAGCCCGAGCTCTTGTCACGGGTCCATCCGGCATGCACATAGGATCCGTTCTATGGTTGTTATTCCTTCCCGAACCAAGGATGCCCTCATCACCTGCACTAGGAAGCTTGCATTGAATGGAACACCATCGACACCTTGACCCAATGTCTATAAAGAGACAACTATGAATTGTTGTATGATAAGTCGATAATTGAATCTCAAGAAAACTAAGAAATTAATCTAGGAATTCTCAAAGACCCTAAAAGATGAGAAAAATCTCTCAAGAATTTTATTAATCAAAAGTAGTATCCCTATTACATAAGCCATGTATTCTATTTATACTAATACATAGAAACCCTAATTCTATAAGGAAATAAGAATTTGAATGGAAATAGAAATCTTAACTAATAATCAATAAGGAAATCAATCCCTATCTAAGAAATATCCTAGTTACAATAGAAATATGAAAATATACTGAAATCTCTATAATTAAGGAAGAAATTAGCATCCCAAACTGTCAAAACGAGTTTGCCTCGAAAAATGCACCAGCAAAATTTGAGAGTTCTCATCGGTGCGAGAAATTTATACTGGGAATTCTCGCCGGGGCGAAGATGGGTAGAGAAGACTTAGTTGGGGCGACTTCAGCTTTGGCCGGGGCGAAGATATCCAGAGAAGTTCTCGCCGGGGCGAGCTTCCTGGGCATGTTGTTCTCGCCGGGGCGAGAACCCTGCTCCTTAAGAAATTTCGTCTTCTTTTGAATTTGCTTTCCGTGTAATCTAACCTCGTGTTGTCCCATGATATAACATAACCTCTTCAGCTTTCTTGGACATCCATAACGCCGTATGAACGCTAATCCTTCCATTAATTGACACATATCTTCATTAGTGAACCACACCATTTGGCGCAGTGGTGCAAGCCGCCCTGGGAAAGAACCGTAAACCCGGACGACTCAGGATCGACTCCCACTAGCAACATTTGGAAGGCACTAAAAATGCTCTAATGTGGCCACGGTACCCCCGGCGCAAGTCGGGTAGCAAACCGCTCTGGTATCAGGCTGGGAAGATTAGTCGACCCGCTGGTCGGAAACTCCACATTAACAAAAAAAACATATCTTCATTAGTGATTAGACGATACAAATGAACATAACGAACACGACTTCGAATGCATGACTTGCATTAATTTGGTCTTACTATATATATCGTATCTAGCAATCCCAAATCACATGAATGACCCTCTCCTTGATGTTCATATTAATTGAGCTCCAATGTAAGCATCCTTGAGTAGATTCTAGCCCAATTACTTGAATTTGTTTGTTGAACCCACGAAGCTTGAGTTGAGTCGATGACGCTTGATGCGAGCCTAGTCAGGATCTCATCATTTTGGAAGACATTGTGGTGTAAGTTAGGAACTAAATTGTTGTTTTCTACTACTTGTCATCCACAAACTGACGGACAAACTGAGGTTGTTAATAGAACTTTATCTGCATTGTTGAGGGCTATCATTAAAAAGAACATTAAATTTTGGGAAGAATGTTTACCGCATGTTGAGTTTGCATATAATAGATCTGTTCATTTTGCTACTTACTTTAGTCCATTTGAAATTGTATATGGGTTTAATCCTTTAACTCCTTTGGATTTATCCCCATTACCTGCTTCTGAATTTACTAACATGGATGGAAAGAAAAAGGCTAACTTTGTTAAGCAGATATATGAGAAAGTGAGGCTCAACATTGAGAAAAGGTGATAGGGACATCCCTAGCTCGGGAGTGATTGACACCCATACATCAGATTCGGTTCGCTTCCCGGTTGGACTCGTAACAAGAGCTCGGGCTTAACGCTTCAAGGAGGGACTCAATGGGTTGATTCAAATAATTTGGAACGAGGTTGGAATGACTTCAAAACTGAGTATGACAAATTCCAAGTTCGTGAATGTGTTACAAATGGATGAGCCAATTTAGGAGCTAAACTCCAAGCCAATTGCTGGATATTCTGCATCAGCCAATTTAGAAGCTAAATTCCAAGCCAATTGTGTTACAAATGGATGAGCCAATTTAGGAGCTAAACTCCAAGCGAATTGCTGGATATTCTGCATCAGCCAATTTAGAAGCTAAATTCCAAGCCAATTGTGTTACAAATGGATGAGCCAATTTAGGAGCTAAATTCCAAGCCAATTTGTTGAATATTCTGCATCACATTTTTGGCATGGGATTCCCACAGGTTTCAGCACTTTCTTTTTATTCAGCACTTTCCAGCAGATTTTATGTTACCTTGTAATAAAATTAATCCTAGATGGGATTTAACTCTAAGTTAATTGCTATTTCCTTGTTTAGGGTTTCATAGCCACCACCCTAGCCTCTATATATAAGTCTTATGATACAAGCCTCCTTGGGAAAGAATCGTAAACCCAGACGACTCAGGATCGACTCCTACTAGCAACATTTGGAAGGCACTAAAAATACTCTACTATGGCCACGGTACCCCCGGCGCAAGTCGGGTAGCAAACCGCTCTGGTATCGGGCTGGGGAGATTAGTCGACCCACGGGTCGGAAACTCCACATTAACAAAAAAAAATCGTTCCTAATCGTTGGATTACTAAAAAGGGGATTAGTGAATCCGGATAGATTAGTACATACGTTACTTGCTCTTAGGAAGAGGATGATTGATCTCATAATCATTTGTGTGGAGACACTAAAGCAAGCATGTAGGTGCTTGTTGGAGAATAAGTACACTGAACGTGGCTCGCTAAGGAATATCTAATGGAGTTTTACTCGTCTGTCAATAGGAATTCCTCTAGTGATAGTAGTACAAGTAATCCTTGGACTTGAGATCATCATAATATCTTGTGTATGATGAGTTGTACTTTGACATGTTCCTTAAGACATTTAGTGTAACGAATGCAATTTTTGTGATTGAATAAAAATATTTATTGAATTATATAAATATTTTTATTAATTTATTGAGCTAAATAAATAATTTATTAAGTTTTGTGGAATGGGTATATGTTAAGTTTAATAATGTTAAATGTTATTTGAGTGTGATTTGTTATGTTTATTCTAATTTAATTTAATAATTAAATTAAATTAATTAAATTAGATGATGAAAAGGTTTATTCGAATAAATGATTTATTTGAATAATATAATTTATTTGGTGTTATTGTTATTGGTTAAATAAATTTATTATTTAAGTTAGTAAGGTTTAATTGAATTTATTTAATAATAAGTTGAAATTAAATTAGAAGTGTGACATTTAAAACTATATGTTATAATGATTTATTAAAATAAATGAGAAGTGTTTTAATTTAGTTTTTCCAAACAAGGCCTTATGACCATTGGTTGGAAATAATGGATTATTCTATTTTAATTTAACCAAACAAGCCTTAGAGGCTTTTGAATTGTGTAACTGATGATTTAATTGGTAAATATACGTTCCATCAGTTTTTATTTTGCTTGTCAGTAGATTAAAAGAAAAGAAAATACAGAGTTTAAAAAAAAAAAGAAAGAAGAAAGAGCAGAGTTCTATCAAGTGAGAATAGAGAGAAATTGTGAGTTGGAGAGTTTGTGGATAGAGAAGAGTTTGTGATTGATGAGAATTCTAAATTCTTAAAGCAATAGAAGGTATAATTCTTTTCCTCTTTGTTTTACTTTACTGTATATGGTTTCTAGTTTTCTGTATGTGGACTTAATTGCTCAAAAGATGAAATATTTGATATAATTGTTAGAAAGCATGTGTTAGATGATTATAAGTTAAATTAAAGGTGTTAATTTATGAATGTATGTTTAGAATTGAGTTTTGGTTTTCACAGAGTTTATTTCATGAATTGTATATATGTATGAAAATTGATGCTTAAATTAGTTATTAATTGATTAATTGATAATTGTTTATGATTATATGATGAAAAACAAGAATAATGCAAGAAGAATGGTGTTAATTGGTTGAAAAATGAATTTACAAAGCTTAATTTCATGAAAATGTCCAAAACTTGAATAAATTGTTTAACAGTGAAATTCTTGGGTTTAAATTGGTTGTTTATGTGTTAGAATGATTAAAATGTTTAGAAAACATGTTGGGTAAATGTTTTGTATCATATATGATGTCTGGATATATTTAATTTATCTATTGGATGGTAGAATTCGGAAAATTTGGCCAAATTTGGCCTAAGTTTTCACTGGTTCGCGAGCTGGGGAAGACGACTGCCGAGTCTCTCGCCCCGGCGAGAAAAATGTAAAGGAATCTTCCCCCCGGCGAAGTCTCGCCCCGGCGAGATTTTTGTTCAGTAAATTCCCGCCCCGGCGAGGAACAGTAACTGAAATATTTTTATTTTTATTTTATTATGATGTCGTGTACATGATTAAAGCTTAGATTAAAGTATTTAATGATAAATAAGATACTATAATGAGTGGTAAGCAAAATGAGTATCAAATGACATTTGATATATTAAGTGATATTGGATAAGAATAAATCCTAAAGTCTGTATATTGTTCTGTAGCTAATTACTGTTACTATTTTATAATCAAAATGTATAGGGTGATTAAGGAACGTGCATTGTTTAAATTTGTAATCTACGCTTGAAGCAAGTTTTCCTCCCTTAAACTTGAAAATTATTTATAGCAAGTTATTCTTTCCTTTTAACTTATTAATTTATTCAATGCAAGTTTATTTATATTGAGCAAGCTTATGACCTTAGCTTATTGATATTCAAGCAAGGTTACTATCATGTTACGTACTTAAGCTTTATTCCAATCATTGTTTGTTATTCAAATTTCGAGTATAGTTTCTATTGAACAAACTCTATTGATGAACTAGACTAGCAAACCCTTATTGATTCAGCTAGTCCTTAGTTGATGAGCGATTTCAAAGACTTAGAATATTTTCTATACTTGTTCCAAGCCAAGTTCCTTTTGGTACAGATTTAGACGATAAACTGAGATGAACAACCCTAATATAGGGGATTACTTACGGGACAGCGTTAAAATGTTTGTGCACAATACATTGTACAAAGGGCTGATCCCCTTGAGTACGAGATGAAGGTCCATAGTCTATATGACTGTTAAAGGTTACAGTAGAAATACTTGTTAACCTAGGACATAGTTCGAGGTCTTGTGACCCTCAGATATAATTTCTAAATCTTGAAATCTATTTTTCCTTGAATCGAGCATTCTAACGAGCTTTCAGACGTTGATTCCTTATTGATTGAATTCAGAAAACTATTAATCCTCAGATGAAATTCATTTCATTTAAATATTATTGTTATCGTACTTATGAGCAATTGTTTGCTCACTCTTGCACTAATCATTGCAGCTAAGCCAGAAAAGCAGGACGAGCCGTCCACGAGTAAAGGAAAGGGCAAATTGCAGAAGTAGCTTAAGACTTGTTGTCTATTTGATGTTTTATGTAACAAGACTTATTTAAATTATGTTCTATTCCGCATTGATGTATTAAGGTTAAGATAACCTGGGATTTGATTGTTTAACAGTTTGGTGATGTAACCCATTTTGGGAAGATGTTTACTTAAGTTTATTTAATTGTTCTTAATTATGGGTAGTTAGATGTGAATGTTTGAGATAGTGAACACCAAATCAGTGGAAATTAAGTATCCAGATTTGGGGGTATCATAGGTTGGTATCAGAGCTGATAGGTTATGAACCTTTAGGTGGGGAAACCTTAGGGTAGTAGCCTTTTAGAAGATAGAGAATATAGTGGTGATAAACTCTTATCGAGTTTTAAGGAATGGATTACGGAAATTCATAAAAGATAATAAAATGATTATGTGCTATGTGCTTACTTGATAACAAACTTATGTGCTCGCGAGTATTATCGATTAGTAATTAAAATTTAAAATTTTGTTGTCAGGATGACTGATAGAGGAGAGCCCAGCCAGGCTAGGGAGGAGGAGCCCCGAGATATTCACATAGTTCATGAGCAGTTAGTGCAGAGGGAGCCATCCCCATTAGTCACAGTTGAAAGTCCCGAGTATGAGCCTGAGACTAATCCGGAGGAGGATCCGGAGGAGGTTGAGGAGGAGGAGGAGGACCCTGAGGAGATATCACTAACCTCCTTAGGTGTTCAGATGTATGAGCAGGTGTATGATCGCAACATTGAGTTGCAAGATAGAGTGGAGGAGTTAGAGAGGCAGCTGGCCGAGCGACAGACTGTCTTGGAGCAGAAGAATAGTGAGATAGAGGAGCTAGATATACGTCTTGGAGACGTGGAGTGGAAGCTGGTTCATGTAGAGAGTGAAAAGGAGGAGTTAGAAGAACAGGTTGCGGAACGTCAAGCCACTTTAGAGCAGAAGGATGATGAGATCCAAGACCTTTCATCACGTCTTGCAGAGGCTGCGCAGAGGCTAGCACAGTCTGAGTATCGACGAGGACAGTTGATAGCCAGGAATGAAATTGTACGAGATGAGTTGAAAAAGGAGTCAACTAAGCGGGCGAGAGCTGAAACTGCTTGGTTGAGGGAGGCTAACCGCGCAGATAGTGTTGAATGTGAGGTGCGGTCAAAGAAGGCCAAGATTGACGAGATGGAATATATTTTTCACACCACAATGGATAGAGCTCAGGATCGAGTTCATCGTCATCCAGATGTAATGGGTCGAAGGATGGTGACTCGTATTATGGAGCAGGAACGCCAGGAAGCTGTGCGCCGAGGAATGTCATCGTAGATAATGATTAGATATGCTAGTATGAAAATTATGAAGTTAATAAGTTGTAAATCCCAGTTTTATATAATGGGATAGAATAATGATGTAATCCTGGAACTTTATGATGTCAGGATAGATGATGTAAATAACTATGATGTTATTTTTATTATGTTTTGAGCAGTAAATGAATAAAATGCGAAAATTTATCAGATGTGCTAAGTGTTAAGTGTTGTTATAAATGTTTAAGTTAAGACTTAAATGTTTAAGTAATTGAATAATAATCTAAAAGCGCGAATTCTTAACAATAAGATGCCGCCAAGAAGACAAACCCGTCAACAAACTCCTGAGGGATCCACTAATAACGAAGAAGTCAACGCTAATCCAATGCAGTAGCTGGTAAACCTGTTAGCGGGAGCATTTGCGAATCAACCCTAAGCCCAGGCCACAACTTTTAAAGATTTTAAGGTTGTTGGACCCCCAGAATTTCAAGGGTCTATGAATCCGATCGAGGCACAAACCTGGGTCATGGAGATGGAGAAGGTGTTTGATGTCGCTAGGGTCAATGAGGACCAAAAGACGGCATTTACAACCTTTATGCTGAAATCAGAAGCTAGTTACTGTGGCTAGCAAATAAGACTCGAGGTGGCCAAGGGATTATTCCGTGGGAGCGATTTAAGGAAATATTTTTTGAGACCTATTTCCCAATAAGTGCTCAGAATCAGATGGAGGTGCAGTTTCTAGAGCTGAAGCAAGGTACCATGACGGTACCCGAGTATGCAGCAAAATTCAATGAGCTGGCGAGGTTTACGCCATATCAGGTCAACACGGATGAGCGAAAGGCTAGAAGATTTGAGCAGGGATTGAAGCCCTGGTTATATAGTCGAGTTTCGTTGTTTCAACTGAACTCATTTGCGGCGGTGTTAGAAAAGGCAATTATCGCTGAAGGAGGCAGTGATGCTCTGTCCAAGTACAATCAGGAGCAGAAGAAAAAGAAGAATGAGAATGAAAACAAAGCAAGTGGTAGCCATGGGGGCAGTAATCAGAAAAGAAAGTGGAGTGATAGTAACTCTGCGGGAAGTCAGCAGGGTAATCAGAAGAAGAAGATAAAGGTGTGTAACAACTGCGGACAGGAGGGTCATATCGCACCAAGTTGTCCTAATCCGAAGAAGGGAGCATGTTTCATTTGCGGGTCAAAGGATCCCTTTGCCCTAGACTGCCCTAAGAAAGCAACTACAATAGGTGGAGCTAATGCAGGTAAGGGGAACAACAATGGTGGTAATCTGACTATCACCGGACCGGCGCAGCCCAATCGACCTACCGCTTGAACATTCAACATGACGGTGCAGGATGTTGTGCAGTCAAAGGATGTAGTGTCAGGTATCATTCCAGTCAATAATGTTAATGCTTATGTATTGTTTTACTCGGGTGCTACTTGCTCATTTATATCCGATGATTTTGCTATGAAATTAGAGTTACCTCAGGAAGAATTAGATTATCTCACGAATATAGAAATTGCAAATAGGGAGGTGATTCCTATTAGGTTTGTCCACAAAAACTGCTAGATAGATATTAAAGGTCCTGTGATGACAGTAAACTTAATCCCAATTCGTCTTGGGGAGTTTGACTTCATTCTGGGAATGGATTGGTTGTTCAACCATGGGGCAGTTATTGATTGTCAAAAGAAGTGTGTATACCTTATGACTCCGTCGAAGGTAGTATTTTATGACAGCAAGTCGCCTAGACAAACGAGTTGTCTGACGATGATGCAGGCCAAAAAGATGTTGAGACAAGGATGTGTAGGATATCTAGCCTACATAGTTGATACCCGAAAGGTGGGTGCAAAACTGGAGGAGATACTAGTAGTTAGGGATTTTGCGGACGTGTTTCCTGATGATTTGCCAGGATTACCGCCAGATAGGGAAATCGAGTTTGTGATTGATTTAGCATCGGGAACGGCCCCTATATCGAAAGCCCCGTATCGAATGGCTCGAGTAGAATTAAAGGAGTTGATGGTGCAGCTACAAGAGCTGCTAGATAAGAAGTATATTCAACCGAGCGTTTCACCATGGGGAGCGCCGGTATTATTTGTTAAGAAGAAGGATGGATCAATACGTCTTTGCATTGATTATAGAGAGTTGAACAAGGTCACGATCAAAAACAAGTACCCGTTGCCAAGGATTGATGACCTGTTTGATCAGCTGAGGGGAGCAAGGTACTTTTCAAAGATAGACCTGCGAAGTGGATACCATCAATTGAAGGTGAGAAAAGAGGACATACCAAAGACGGCGTTTCGAACCAGATATGGTCACTATGAGTTTTTGGTTATGTCATTTGGTTTAACGAATGCGCCTGTAGCATTCATGGACTTAATGAATAGGGTGTTCAAACCATTTCTGGATAAATTTGTGGTGGTATTTATAGACGACATTCTGGTCTACTCCAAAACTCAGGAAGAACACGTAGATCACTTGAGGGTGACATTGGAGGCGTTAAGGGAAGAGAAATTATATGCAAAATTTTTGAAGTGCGAATTTTAGTTGGAGCGTGTTCAATTCCTTGGGCATGTTATCGATAAAGACGGGATTTCAGTGGATCCAGCGAAAGTGGAAGCTGTGATGAACTGGGATCAGCCGAAGACACCGTCAGAAGTGAGGAGTTTCCTAGGTTTGGCAGGATACTACAGATGTTTTATTCAAGATTTCTCCAGGATCGCCACTCCGTTAACGAATTTAACAAGAAAATCCGTGAAGTTTGTTTGGACGGAGAAGTGCGAAGAGAGTTTCCAAGAACTAAAGAAGAGACTAAGTTTGGCGCCTGTATTGTCTTTGCCAGATGATACAGGAAATTTTGTAGTGTATAGCGACGCATTGCATAAAGGACTTGGTTGTGTGTTGATGCAGAATGGTAAGGTTATTGCATATGCATCGCGCCAACTAAAAGACTATGAAAAAGGGTATCTGACCCGTGATTTGGAGTTAGCAGCTGTGGTGTTTGCTCTGAAAATCTGGAGGCACTATCTCTATGGGGAGAAGTGTGAAATATATAGACCATAAAAGTCTGAAGTATATTTTTACACAGAAGGATTTGAATATGCGGCAGAGGAGATGGATAGAATTGATCAAAGACTATGACTGTGAAATTCTATACCATCTAGGGAAGGCTAATGTGGTTGCTGACGCTTTGAGTAGAAAGGGTCGGGAGAAACTACTTTTGTTAACTGATCAGAAGAAGCTCGTAGCGGAAATGGTGAAATTGGAGCTAGAGGTGAAGTGTTTGCCGCCTAATGAAAAATTATTCCAGATGGAAACCCAATCAACTTTGGTAGAAAAGGTGAAGGAAGCGCAACTTCACGATGAGGAATGTGATAAAATACGGCAAAGAGTGCTTAAGGGAGCAGAGCTTAAATACAAAATCGACACCGAAGGAATGCTGAGATTTGAGGGCAGAATCTGGGTTCCGTCAGTGCCAGAGATCAGAGAAGAGATTTTAAACGAAGCTCATAGTTCAAGATTTTCGATTCACCCGGGTAGCACAAAAATGTACCAGGATCTTTGACAACATTTTTGGTGGCCAAACATGAAAAGAGAGCTTGCTGAGTGTGTTGCGAAGTGTCTCACTTGTCAGAGAGTTAAAGCAGAGCATCAACGACCAAGTGGTTTGCTACAGCCCTTGGAGATACCAGAATGGAGGTGGGAGCATATCACAATGGATTTTGTGGTAGGGCTTCCAACTATTCAGAAGGGATATGACGCAATATGGGTCATAGTTGACAGATTGACGAAATCAGCACATTTCTTGCCTATCAAAATCAGATTCACTTTGGATCAGCTAGCAAAATTATACGTCAAGGAGATTATCTCAAGGCACGGTGTTCCAGTGTCAATAGTGTCAGACAGAGATCCACGTTTCACCTCAAAATTTTGGAGGAGTCTGCAAGCTTGTTTGGGAACGCAGTTGAGAATGAGTACAGCCTACCATCCTCAAACCGATGGCCAGAGCGAAAGAACAATTCAAACGTTGGAGGATATGCTTCGAGCGTGCGTCATGGATTTTAAAGGCAACTGGGATGATCATTTACCTCTGGTCGAGTTTGCCTATAACAATAATCATCACGCTAGTATCGGCATGCCACCTTATGAAGCATTGTACGAAAGAAAATGCAGAACTCCGTTATGTTGGGATGAAGTTGGTGAACGACGACTATTGGGACCCGAGCTGGTACAACAAACTGCTGAAATTGTCAAGGTGATAAGTGCCAGACTGATAGCCGCTCAAGACAGATAGAAGAAGTATGCTGATCAACACTGACAAAATCACGAATTTGTAGTCGGCAGTTTTGTGTTTCTCAAAATATCTCCCTGGAAGGGGAAAATCAGATTTGGTAAAAAGGGTAAGCTGAGTCCGCGATTTATTGGACCGTTTGAGGTGCTGAAAAGGGTGGGTGAGGTAGCTTATGAGGTAGCTTTACCTCCTAAGTTAAACCACATTCACAATGTCTTCCATATATCAGTGCTACGACAGTATAAGCCCGATTATAAACATGTAATAGAACATGAACCGATACAATTTGAACAAGATTTATCCTATGAAGAGGTTCCTGTACAGATAATAGACAGGAAAGAACAAGTACTTAGAAATAAAGTGATACCTTCTGTTAAGGTAATCTGGAGGAACCACAGTGCTGAGGAAGCTACGTGGGAACTCGAGGAGAAAATGATGCAGAATTATCCTCAATTATTTGTTTAGTTTTTGTATCACGATTCTGGGGACAGAATCTTTGTAAGGAGGGGAGAATGTAATGGACGAATTAATTGCGTTGTGATTCTGGGGACAGAATCCTTTTAAGGAGGGAAAGATGTAAGGAATGCAATTTTTGTGATTGAATAAAAATATTTATTGAATTATATAAATATTTTTATTAATTTATTGAGATAAATAAATAATTTATTAAGTTTTGTGGAATGGGTATATGTTAAGTTTAATAATGTTAAATGTTATTTGAGTATGATTTGTTATGTTTATTCTAATTTAATTTAATAATTAAATTAGATTAATTAAATTAGATGATGAAAAGGTTTATTTGAATAAATGATTTATTTGAATAATATAATTTATTTGGTGTTATTGTTATTGGTTAAATAAATTTATTATTTAAGTTAGTAAGGTTTAATTGAATTTATTTAATAATAAGTTGAATTAAATTAAAAGTGTGACATTTAAAACTATATGTTATAATGATTTATTAAAATAAATGAGAAGTGTTTTAATTTAGTTTTTCCAAACAAGGCCTTATGACCTTTGGTTGGAAATAATGAATTATTCTATTTTAATTTAACCAAACAAGCCTTAGAGGCTTTTGAATTGTGTAACTGATGATTTAATTGGTAAATATACGTTCCATCAGTTTTTATTTTGCTTGTCAGTTGATTAAAAGAAAAGAAAATACAGAGTTTAAAAAAAAGAGAAGAAAGAAGAAAGAGCAGAGTTCTATCAAGTGAGAATAGAGAGAAATTGTGAGTTGGAGAGTTTGTGGATAGAGAAGAGTTTGTGATTGAAGAGAATTCTAAATTCTTAAAGCAATAGAAGGTATAATTCTTTTCCTCTTTGTTTTACTTTACTGTATATGGTTTCTAGTTTTTTGTATGTGGACTCAATTGCTCAAAAGATGAAATATTTGATATAATTGTTAGAAAGCATGTGTTAGATGATTATATGATGATTATAAGTTAAATTAAAGGTGTTAATTTATGAATGTATGTTTAGAATTGAGTTTTGGTTTTCACAGAGTTTATTTCATGAATTGTATATATGTATGAAAATTGATGCTTAAATTAGTTATTAATTGGTTAATTGATAATTGTTTATGATTATATGATGAAAAACAAGAATAATGCAAGAAGAATGGTGTTAATTGGTTGAAAAATGAATTTACAGAGCTTAATTTCATGAAAATGGCCAAAACTTGAATAAATTGTTTAACAGTGAAATTCTTGGGTTTAAATTGGTTGTTTATGTGTTAGAATGATTAAAATGTTTAGAAAACATGTTGGGTAAATGTTTTGTATCATATATGATGTCTGGGTATATTTAATTTATGTATTGGATGGTAGAATTCGGAAAATTTGGCCAAATTTGGCCTAAGTTTTCACTGGTTCGCGAGCTGGGGAAGACAACTGCCGAGTCTCTCGCCCCGGCGAGAAAAATGTAAAGGAATCTTCGCCCCGGCGAGATTTTTGTTCAGTAACTGAAATATTTTTATTTTTATTTTATTATGATGTCGTGTACATGATTAAAGCTTAGATTAAAGTATTTAATGATAAATAAGATACTATAATGAGTGGTAAGCAAAATGAGTATCAAATGACATTTGATATATTAAGTGATATAGGATAAGAATAAATCCCAAAGTGTGTATATTGTTCTGTAGCTAATTACTGTTACTATTTTATAATCAAAATGTATAGGGTGATTAAGGAACGTGCATTGTTTAAATTTGTAATCTACGCTTGAGGCAAGTTTTCCTCCCTTAAACTTGAAAATTATTTATAGCAAGTTATTCTTTCCTTTTAACTTGTTAATTTATTCAATGCAAGTTTATTTATATTGAGCAAGCTTATGACCTTAGCTTATTGATATTCAAGCAAGGTTACTATCATGTGTCGACGCCGGGTTTCACTTCGTGTGTCTTTTTTTGGTCTTTTCCAATTTTAGCCTCTTGATTAATTGATTTTTTGGAAAAGGTCGGCATTAATGTCGACAGGGTTTTGGAAGATTGTTTTTTATGATGAGCCAATTAACCAGAGTCGCCAGTTGGTATATTTGAAATGGATGTACCAACTTATCCGAATTTTCGTTTTTTTATAAATCGCCGGCTCATATGTGACTCCGAATTAATTGGTCTGCGAATCGAGATTCATAGAGTTCGGGGGCTTGCTTAAGTGAGGGGAAGGTGTTAGGCACCCCTCGACTTCCGTGAAACACGGTTACCGCAATCTTGATGCTGTCCTATCCTTTGATTCATGAAATATGTATACGTGCGAGTGTGTGTGTGTGTGTGTGTACCTATATGAATGTTGGGGTGAGTTTGTATGAGAGAATCATTTGGATTTTTTGGGAAAGTCGTGCTTTAATTTGGGAACGCTTCGGAATGTCTTTTCGGCATACACGAGAAAGCTTTATGAAAAATGTTTGATTTTAATTGTCAAAACTAGGAGATTTTCATTAGGTGACGTTTTGGCAAAAATAGGAGTTTATTAAGCCTTAGCAAAAATAGGAATCGAGATTTATACGTTGCTTTCATAAATGATGGGCAATTTCTAGGATCTCTTTCGCCCTATACATCAAGGTTTAATAAAACATTTAATTTCTTTTATAAAACCCATTTTTGTGACATTTGAAAATAACTTCTTTTTAGCTTTCTCGTAGAATAGGAATCAACTTTCGTTAGCATCCCCAATTTTTAGCCTTGTGATGCTAATATCCTACTTTGATTGATTTTAGAAAAATCTTTATCGTTAAATCTTTTGGAGTCATTTTGGTGTCAAGAAATATAATCAAGCATAAACACGCGTTGGGGCTATCCACGGGCATGTAAGCCATCAAAATATCTCCAAAACGCCAACAATCACATATTCCACTAATACGGGGCCTTAAACCCGATTCTCGCCTTAGCGTCGTTTTAAGGCCCAACGGTTACATATTACAAAAACGAGCACTTTGAATCTATTACATACATCAAAACGTCCATTATCGGATTTGAACCACGGGGTCGCGTTCCTAGGCTCACACGAGATTATGACATGCCCACAAAATGAATACTACATAATTAACCAACCCGGATTTATCTAATACACCATGATATCCGAAAATGACAATCTAAATAAATTACATCCAATGAACCACCATAAACAAGCTAGAAATTTCATCAATTGGATATCCTCGGGTTATTAGGAAGAATTTTGTTCCGATGGAACCCTCACCAATAATCCCTAATCCATGATTATTCAACAAGGTACATGAAAGTCACATCTAATTTACTCAATCAATATGACATGAATTGCTAGAACAAATAGAAATTTTCACCTTGCAATTGATCTCAAATGGATGTGAACTTGTGTATTGAATAGGATAAGGAGTGTATTTGATATAACAAAAATCAAAAGAATTAAATCCTCTCTTTTTTTCCTCTCCTTTCTCCCTATTTTGTTGCAAAATTGGCTCTTTATCCTCTCTATTTCCGTGCTTGTACTGCTGCTGAAATCCCTTCTTCTTCCCAATTCTTTCCAATTTGCTGAACTCCCTTCTTCTTCCCAAACTTTCAACTTTGCTGAACTCCCTGTATGCTGCACGAAACTGGGCTGAAATAGGCTGGCTGGCCGCCTGCCTTCCACTCACCCCGATTTTGAGTTCCGTGTTTCGAGTTCCGTGTTTTCAAAAGGCGCACTATTTGGCCGCAGAACAATCCGCGGCTGGACGGTTTGACTTTCTCGTTTTCCGTGCCACGCCTCGATTTTTATGCCGTAACGTCGGTTTTCACTGACAGGCTCGTATTCGTCAGTCCGGAAATTTCCAGGAGACGTGCCACGTCACTCGGGGATGTCTGTTTCGGATGGCCTTATTGTCACGTCAGCTTTGGTCGCCAAACATTGCGGTGGTGTCCGGCGCTCGCACTTGTGCCCATTCCTTCGCTCCCGCAAGCCGGTTCAATTGACGATTTTGCCCTCCTGTCATGGTTAGTACAGGGAACGCAAAATTTGGGTGTCTACAGCTGCCCCTCTTTATCATGTTCATGCAATGTTTAATGAAATGAACAGGATAAAGAATAGACACTCGATGCATGAATGATAATGCACAAGGATGATAATGGATACGTGATGCAACACATATGATTTATGATGCAACGCAAGATGCCATTGATGCAAAACATTCAGAAAAGGGTGTCGAGGCTGATGATCGTCTCGTCGGGGCCGGGTATCGTCACCGGTCACCCATCTCGTAACCCCCGGTTATCGTCGCCGGTTGGTTATCTTGTCGGAGCCGGTTTTCGTCGCCGGACATCCATCTCGTAATCGCCGGTTATCGTCACCGGTCGATTGTCTCGTCGGGGCCGGGTATCGTCGCCGGTCACCCATCTCGTAACCCCCGGTTATCATCGCCGGTTGGTTATCTTGTCGGAGCCGGTTTTCGACGCCGGACATCCATCTCGTAATCGCTGGTTATCGTCGCCGGTCGATTGTCTCGTCGGGACCGGGTATCATCGCCGGTCACCCATCTCGTAACCCCCGGTTATCATCGCCGGTTGGTTATCTTGTCGGAGCCGGTTTTCGTCGCCGGACATCCATCTCGTAATCGCCGGTTATCGTCGCCGGTCGATTGTCTCGTCGGGGCCGGGTATCGTCGCCGGTCACCCATCTCGTAACCCCCGGTTATCATCGCCGGTTGGTTATCTTGTCGGAGCCGGTTTTCGTCGCCGGACATCCATCTCGTAATCGCTGGTTATCGTCACCGGTCGATTGTCTCGTCGGGACCGGGTATCGTCGCCGGTCACCCATCTCGTAACACCCGGTTATCGTCGCCGGTTGGTTATCTTGTCGGAGCCGGTTTTCGTCGCCGGACATCCATCTCGTAATCGCCGGTTATCGTCGCCGGTCGATTGTCTCGTCGGGGCCGGGTATCGTCGCCGGTCACCCATCTCGTAACCCCCAGTTATCGTCGCCGGTTGGTTATCTTGTCGGAGCCGGTTTTCGTCGCCGGACATCTATCTCGTAATCGCCGGTTATCGTCGCCGGTCGATTGTCTCGTCGCCGGTCACCCATCTCGTAACCCCCGGTTATCATCGCCGGTTGGTTATCTTGTCGGAGCCAGTTTTCGACGCCGGACATCCATCTCGTAATCGCTGGTTATCGTCGCCGGTCGATTGTCTCGTCGGGACCGGGTATCGTCGCCGGTCACCCATCTCGTAACCCCCGGTTATCGTCGCCGGTTGGTTATCTTGTCGGAGCCGATTTTCGTCGCCGGACATCCATCTCGTAATCGCCGATTATCGTCGCCGGTCGATTGTCTCGTCGGGGCCGGGTATCGTCGCCGGTCACCCATCTCATAACCCCCGGTTATCATCGCCGGTTGGTTATCTTGTCGGAGCCGGTTTTCGTCGCCGGACATCCAGCTCGTAATCGCTGGTTATTGTCGCCGGTCGATTGTCTCGTCGGGACCGGGTATCGTCGCCGGTCACCCATCTCGTAACCCCCGATTATCGTCGCCGGTTGGTTATCTTGTCGGAGCCGATTTTCGTCGCCGGACATCCATCTCGTAATCGCCGGTTATCGTCGCCGGTCTATTGTCTCGTCGGGGCCGGGTATCGTCGCCGGTCACCCATCTCGTAACCCCCAGTTATCGTCGCCGGTTGGTTATCTTGTCGGAGCCGGTTTTCGTCGCCGGACATCCATCTCGTAATCGCCGGTTATCGTCGCCGGTCGATTGTCTCGTCGGGGCCGGGTATCGTCGCCGGTCACCCATCTCGTAACCCCCTGTTATCGTCGCCGGTTGGTTATCTTGTCAGAGCCAGTTGTCGTCACCGGACATCCATCTCGTAAGCGCCGGTTATCGTCGCCGGTCGATTGTCTCATCGGGGCGGGGTATCGTCGCCGGTCACCCATCTCGTAACCCCCGGTTATCGTCGCCGGTTGGTTATCTTGTCGGAGCCGGTTTTCGTCGTCGAACATCCATCTCGTAATCGCCGGTTATCGTCGCCGGTCGATTGTCTCGTCGGGGCCGGGTATCGTCGCCGGTCACCCATCTCGTAACCCCCGGTTATCGTCGCCGGTTGGTTATCTTGTCGGAGCCGGTTTTCGTCGCCGGACATCTATCTCGTAATCGCCGGCTATCGTCGCCGGTCGATTGTCTCGTCGGGGCCGGGTATCGTCGCCGGTCACCCATCTCGTAACTCCCGGTTATCGTCGCCGGTTGGTTATGTTGTCGGAACCGGTTTTCGTCGCCGGACATCCATCTCGTAATCGCCGGTTATCGTCGCCGGTCGATTGTTTCGTCGGGGCCGGGTATCGTCGCCGGTCACCCATCTCGTAATTAATTTTCACTAGACACATCAAACGGCTGCAAGGGAACCAAGGGGACCCACCAGGGCCAGCCGCAGATGGATCTGCGGCCAGCCGCAGATGGATCTGCGGCCAGCCGCAGATTGATCTGCGGCCAAGATCGGGTTCTTAAACGGCTCGCCACTTCCAGATCTGTCACTTTCAACTTCGTACCCCACATAGATTCCTGCGATTTTGCTTGTTTGCAAGGACCTTTTGTCGAGTTTCCCAACTTTTCTGCAAAAACCGCTCCGGTAGGATCGTTCTACGCGCTACAGGTAACACTTTGACCGTTCACTTTTCAATTTCGTCAATATTTTGCTATACATTTGGCTATTTACATGTTAGAGATAGAAATGTATGCTTTACAATGCTATGCTATGTATGATCATATATACATGCTATGTATCAACTGTGTGAACCCTATTTTATGCTCATGATGCGGTCCCACATACTGTTATTTCTTTTCTGAAAGAAAATCATGCGTTATGGTACTTTACATGCTGTAATTACACGTATGAATGCAATTTTGACCTGTTGTGGCTTGGATTAATAGAAAATATGTTTGGCTTATGCCTGGGATGTCCATTTTACAAATGGAACTCTGCCGATTTTTTTTTTTTTTTTTTGGATGCTCATACCATAAACATGCATCATGTCACATTAATTATATGATGAGGTTAGGAATTTAGAATATTCGTGACATAATTCGAAAGGGAACTTACCTTCCTCTTTGCCTGTTCTGTTCCAGCTATGGATCCCGATGCTCCTAGTAGCTCTTCTGCATCACGGACCTCGGGTGTTCGCCGTAGTAGGGCTGCACCTGCCCCTGTTCCTCCTCGGACTCGTCAGGCTCGCCGCTTGGCGGAGGCTGTCATCCGTCCCGATCATCCGGACGTTGAGGAGGCGGTCCCTCCGGAGGTCGCGGCAGAGGGGCCATCCTCCAGCACACCAGCTCCATCTACTCATCAAGCTTCTTCTGGCGCCCCTGTGCAGATACCCGATCTTTTGGGTCGGGATCTCAGTCGTCACCCCTCAGCATCTCTCGTGGCTAACGAGGTATATTCAGTTCTATTCTGATTTTATTCTCAATTTCTCAATTCTCCTTTTATCCGGACTGACCCATTGGTGATTGCCCCAGGTACCCGAGTTTACTCAGCCGAGGGGCAACTGGTTCAACATCTACTCCCTTTACACGGCTTTGCACAGCGACTACCGGGCGGTGGTGGATTCTTGGGGCTTCCGTCACTTTTTCACTATCATCCCCAGTCAGTGCCCCTGGGGTTATATGCGGGCTTTGTCCGAGAGATGGTTTCACCAGACCCAGTCCCTTCACCTTCTGGACTGTGAAGTTGTGTTGACCCCCTGGGACTGGAGGTATATTACGGGCATAGAGTTTACCGGGTCCCGCGTTCCTCTAGATCTCGACATCACTCCTGCGGAGGTCCGGGCTTTATTGGGCTTCGCTGCTGAGGACCGGGTCTTTAAGGCCCGTAGTATTCGATCTGGTGCCTTGGTTGTTGACGCTGTCGGGGGTCTCTACGCGCTGCCCATTCCAGCGGATCAGGGTATTCGGGACATTCTGCTCCGACGCCTGTTCCTGACCATCATGAGGGGTTGTTTCCTAGGGAACAACTCCTCCACCATTCATTTCAGCGTCGTAGGAGCCGTCAAAGACGTGGACCGCATTAGTGACTATGATTGGGGGTCATTCACCTTCGCTTATTTCCTCCACGGTATGCGTCTACGCTCGGAGGGCCAGACAGATGCTTGGCTGGGGTTCTATCATTTTCTGCTGGTGAGACTTCTCTTTCCCTCTTCTTATTGGACCTTCCTTCATTTATTTCCCTTTTCTGCATTTATGGGTTACTCATATTTTTCACTGTTTCTGTTCGCAGTTCTGGGCCTACGAGCGTCTCCCATGTCTGAGGCCTGTCACCACTCTTGGCTTGGACACCTATCCCCGGGGTCGGCGATGGCATCATAGCACCCTGGAGGAGGTCCCGGTATCTGGCAGCTTTGCACACTGCCGCATCCAGCTGGAGCTGATCATGGCTGCAGGGGTCGTCTGGAGGCCTTATCTTTCTGAGCATCTGGATGTGGGGTTTATAGATGGGCATCCTACCGGCCCGGAGTTTGCACTTTCCACCCGTCGCCTCACTTTGCAGAGTGTTGGAGGATGGGTGATGTACCTGGGGGAGCGCGCCTTCAGATGCGTTACTGGAGATCGCCGAGCAGATCGCCACCCTGGCCCGTCAGGTAGACCAGCTATCTCTATATCTTCGGGTGCTGGGCCGGACTCCAGAGGATGCTTATGCCTACGATCCTGACGGTGCGGGTTATGATGCGGGCCCGAGCTCATCTGATGCCACAGCGCAGCCGTACATCCCCGATATGAACTTCGGGCCTTCGACCTCGGCGACTCCGGGGGATCAGTTCGAGGATCCCGCTTTCATAGATGAGATTGATTTTATCTAGATCAGGATAGGATAGGGATTTTGTACCTGCACCTGTTTGGATTTATTTTTCATTTTATGCACTATGTATTGAACTCATTTATTTATTGATGCACAGCTTTTTTTCTTTTATTTCTATGAAATTCATTTGTCTTATTATTATTGGTATGATGTATGCCTTTTATTTATGGATAGAAAATGACCCATGTACAGTCTTTTTGATACTATTTTTCCACAGATGTCGTCCTCAGATGCCGTGGTACGTTTGGATTTCATTCCTTCCACAGGGTTGGTTGGCAGTCTCCTCCGCTGGTTGGACAGTTTATTGCCGGCCGACAGGGTCATCGCAGATGGTCTTTTGGGCCATTCTTGGTCCTTATTAACCTTTCAGGTGCCAGTGGGCTTTATGGATGGTATTCTGAGCTATTGGGCGCCTGCCCGTCAGGTGTTCAGGTTAGGGACGGTAGAGCTGACCCCCACTCTCGAGGAGTATGCTCGTTTCACCGGCTTGCCTTTGGATAGACCTTGTGCCAGGGTTACAGTTGGTTCCATGCGCCGTAAATTCTTGACTTTCACCGGTTTGCGGAGGGCTGTCTTGTTACCGGTGATCACATCCGACCATATGGTTCCCCTTCAGTTCTTGATTGACCGATTTGGCTCACCTGACAGTTTTTGTCTTTTCCTCGGTGATTTTTCCGTGTCCGAGGAGCGCTGGGATGCCTTGAGAGTGGACGTTCTGATGGCCTGTGTCGTCTCAGTTTTGTACTTGCCCGCAGGACCTGATCAGTTGGACATGCGGGTTGTAGCGGCCGTTCGAGCTCTTCAGGAGGATCACACCATTCTTCCCATGATATTGGCGGATACCTACATGTCAGCCTCATATTGCCAATCCTTCCGCGGCCGAGTATTCAAAGGGAGCTCGACTTTGTTGTACGTGTGGTTCATGAGTCATCTTAGTCCCATCGGCCACTTCCGTCGCCAAGGGTTTTGCTTTATCCACGACATAACCACGCAGTTTTCGTTTCGCCCCGTGAGCTGTACTGATGTGGCCTCCTGAACATCATTTTTGTCGGTCATTGAGGATCCCTTTCATCTATTGGTCTATTCGGGTTATTGCTCCTTTATGAGCTTCTTGACTCATGTGCCTGACCTGGACTTCATTCCCATTGCTGGCTTGAGGGGCGTGACCACTTATCATCCCTTGGCTGTTACAGGGCAGTTTGATCAGACACAGGATTTTCACCCTTTCACGGGAGTAGCCGCCTACCGATTCCTTATATCATCCCAGACAGAGAGGGAACTATTGCGGGTATACGACCTTTGGTCTCGCAGGATCTCCGCCGAATATAGTGAGAGCCGTCACATCCAGACATTTGCTTACGTGCAGTGGCTGCGCGGAGACTCGGCTCCGGCTGGTTTGAGTCAGACTGGGGGCTTTGATGACTCTGGAGTGATTCTCCCAGATGATACCACAGACCACCTGTAATATTCCGAACCCTAATAAGATTTATAAATATAAACTATGTGTTTAATAAATGAAATTTCATGATATGACTTTGTATTATATGGTTATGTATATTATTAAACAATTGGGTCAAATAAAAATTTTTCGCCAAGCAGCTGTGTCGTGCTTAATCGGACAAAATGATTTGTCGTGCTTCCGGCGAATCCACCGAGAAGCGTTTCGGCAAATTATTTTTGTAAGCTGCTGTGTCGTGCTTGGAATTGACGAAGTGCTTTGTCGTGCTTCGACATTAATATAATATTATATTAACTGATAAAATTCTAAAATAAGTTAAATAAGGTTTAAAATGTTAAACTGAAATAGAAACCCTAATTTGAAAACCCTAATTGATAATAATTATCCAATTGAAACCCTAATTATTGTACAATAATCTTAATTGATATAATTAAGATCTAAGTAATGAATCATAATATTAGTTATGAATTATTAAACTTATATTGAAACCCTAAACGAAAGATTAAAACCCTAATTATAGGATTGAAAACCCTAAACCCTAATTCGGAACCCTAAAACCCTAATTTGGTTCAATAACCCTAATTTATGAAATGTAAAACCTTAATTATGATATATAACATTAATTAAGGTATTACTAAACTTAAAGTAACATCCTAATCATGATTAACAAAAATCTAGATTTAATTAGTAAGTAAATAAGTGAAAAATAAATTCCTAGCCAATAAAAATTAAGCTAGGAGTGTGCAAGCTTGTGCTTGACACACTCCAGCACAAGCATGATAAGCTAGGATCAGATTTGAGCAGCACAAGTTAAGGAGTTAGATATTTGTGGAGGCAAGAATGTGAGAAATGACCTAAAAACCCTAAATTGGAAGTTGCTATAAATAGAACATCAAGCTGGTCATTTAACCTACGAATTTACAAACCCTAAACACCTATAGTACCAGCCATAACAAGCCTCTGCAATCACAAGATCAGTAGCCAAGATCAGAAATCAAATTTTAAAGAAAAAGGTGCACAAAACCCTAATTTATGTTTGATCTTCAAACCTGCAAAATTTTTGTGTTTTAGATGTTTAGGAATACTTGTTAATATGTTATTTAGTGATCTGGGCGGTCAAAACATGTTTACATAACATCTAGATATGAAAATCAAGCCAAAAACTCAAACTGTTCTTGGCAGTCAAGAACAGTCTGACAAGCTACTTTGTCAGGCGGTTTGATCGGCTTAATTTATGTGTTAGATCTGTATTAATGTTTGTATGTGTAGCCTGATATGAGGTCTATAATATCCAACTTGAATTGTAGTAAAAGAATGTCTAGAAATGAAGTTATGATCGGTCAAAAGTCCTTTGACCGTTCGGATTGGCAGATTTCTGGGCAACCCAGAAATCTTTGAAGAACTCTGACAAGGTTTGTCAGAAGTTCATGCTGCCCAGATTTGGCCGAAACGTGATATTTTGGGTAATTTCTTTGCTTAGACTTGTTGTATGCTACATAGATAACAACCTCATAACATTAAAACACATGAACAATAATTAATCTAGCCAGAAATCGTGGTCAAAGTACCTTGACCGAACCTGACTCATGAATTTCTGGGTTACCCAGAAATTCTCAGGAACAGTTGGTCCCTGCTAGTTTGACCAAATTTAAATGGCATCAAATGATGTTGTTTGATCTCAAACAACACATGTCGTTACTCTCTACCATATAAACTGTAACTAGCAACAAGAATCAAACACAAACCTTTAAGCATCAAGGAGAAATTTGAGATCAAAGTAGGCTGACCAGCGTTGACCAGGTGTTCTTCATGAAGAACACCTTTAGCGACGAAATGCATGTGAAAACCCAGAAACTAAGAAAAATAAGCAGACCGTCGCTAAAGCCCTTTAGCGACGGATTTTTAATAAAAATAAAATAAAAATTAATTAAATAAATTATAAAATATTAAATAAATATTAAATAAATATTAATAATTAATAAATAAATCCGAAAATTCATTTTTAAATTATAAAAATTTATTTTTAATATTTTTCTATATTCTGAAATATTATTTAATTTAATTAAATAATAATTAATAATTATGATAAATCATTTAATAATTGTTTTAATTATTTAAAAATGGTATTAAATTATTAAATAATTATATTAATTATTTAAAAATGATATTAAGGTAAATAAAATTATTATATATAATAAGTAAATAAAATATTAAATATTTAAATATTATTAATGATAAATAAATCATTTAAATAATATATTAAGTATTTAAAAATTATTTTAAATGATAATTAAATCATTTAAATATCAAATTAAGTTTTGAAAATTATTATAAGTAATAATTAAATTATTATAATGATAAAATAAATTCTAAGAATATTATTAATGATAAAATAAATCATTTAAATAATATTCTATCTTTCTAAAAATATTATAAATGATAAATAAATCATTTAAATAATATTTTAAATATCTAAAAATATTCTAAATGATAAATAAATCATTTAAATAACATATTAAATGTTTTAAAATTATTCTAAATGATAATTAAATCATTTAAAAATATTCCTAAGCTTGTAAAAATTATTTAAAAATAATACCAAGCTTCTAAAAATGTTAGAAATAATAATTAAATTATTTAGACTAATAATTCGACTTCCAAATGAAGTTTTATCGAACAATCTATGTGTTTAGCCATTAAGGATGCGACCGAGATACCGAATCAACGTCGAACCTTAATGAAACTTGTGTAGATTAACGTGATACATGTTTATATACGTGCTAACGCTTATTATTGGTATACGTAGACTACGTGCGTTGACCGATTGTACTAAAATTATAGTGAGCTACGCTAAGGCAAGTGTCCTAACCTTTCTCAATTTATATTAAGCAAGTATTATACATCTTGCTATCAATTATTGTGAAGTTATTGCTTCTTGTTCAGCATAACTTAAGAAATGAATTATTATTCATATATTGCTTGTTCGAGCTTAAATTGTTGTGTCAAGCCAAATTGTTTGGTAAGACATCTGATACTGAGAAATGGAACACCTTGATGTAAGGTGAACCCAAAATTTTCCCTTAAAATAAGGTGACGAAATTCCCTTAATATAAGGTGACGAACAGTTGATAATATATCAACATAAATTGGTAGGATGATATGCATACTCCTAGGATATTGGTGAGGCTGATCACCTACCAGATATCCAAAACTCAAATGGTTCTAAGTCATTAAAGACTGATAGAACTAAATGAAATATATGGTTCATGTACAGAACCCTCAGTATACATCATTGACATCTTTCAAATCAAACACATGGTGTTTACATATTCAAATGAACTTGCTGAGCATTTGTAGCTCATTCTTGCGCATATCTTCTTTTGCAGCTTTAAATGATATCCCTGGCACGTCTGGGACCGAAAAAGGGAAAAGCCATGATTATTAAATTTTATTTCTGTTGTTGAATATTGTAAGCCTTTTTACAGACTTGTTGTTGTAATAACTTAGTATAACGAATGATGTAACCGAACCAAATGATATGTAATATATTATGATCCTTTATGTTATCGAATGCGTTATACTCTGATCTTTAAATTCTTTAGAATAGTTGTACTAAGTTAAATACAATGTCTATACGAACTATACATCTGAATGAGGGTATTTAAATGATGTTGAGAGTCCTATAAGCTCTAGGATTACACATAATGAGCGCCGGTAAGGTGCCATCTTTACCGGAATGCGCCCCTCAGTTCTATGGATAATCTTATCATTAATACTGTGAATGTCAGATAGATAGGGAATATTGATATGAAAGAGATATCCACAAGATATGAATCTGTACATCCAAGTGAGGGTATCCAAACACGGATAACGTTCTGACGAGAATTATTATCTGTTATGGGATACTGTGAACCTTGGATAGATAGAAGTCATATTTTATTGAATATTTATAGTTGTATAGTTCCACGTGAGCACCAGATCTGCTACAGGGGAGTGTAGAGATTTGGGGGTGTCACACCACCCCATCTCAGTTGATTCTGCCCCGAGTCGGGTTACTGAGGATACCCGACTCCGCCTGGCCCTGATTACTGCTGAGGCCGAGAGGGATGTTGCTCTTGTCGAGAGAGATGATGCCATTCGGGCTAGAGACGCTGCCATTGCTGACAGAGAGACCATTGTATTTCAGACCAGGGCAGTTGTAGATGCTCATTTTGGGACTGTCAGCCGAGCCACTGCTTTACTGGATCGTATTGATATGATGGGGCAGCAGATTGCAGGAGATGTTGATGCTTCAGATCTATCCACCACCTTGTCTATCCTGCTTCAGCTAGTTTCAGATTTGTAGATTATTTTATTTCCTGCATAGACTATGTTAGTTTCATCGGTTATCGAAAGGGAAATCTTGTAATAAAATGACTTATATATATAGACATGCATTTAAATTTAGTCATTTTCCCTTTTGTCGTATCATTGCTTTTCATTGGATCCTCATTTTATCCAGTTGACCACGATTTTGACATTTCGCCTTCTTTCGTTTCTCAAGTCTTGATGGAGATTTGACAGATATTGCCGCACGCCTTTTGATTTCATCGGATTGAATCTCAGATTTTGGATAACTGTTTGGTTGGATCAGGGTTATGTCCTTTGGGATGAAGCTGGTTAGGCAGCTGGTTTCGGGAAGGTTTTGAGGGTGTAGGAAGGTTTTATCTGGTTATCGAAAATTGGTTTTGGTTAGGGAAAGGATCTTTTTTTTTTTAAGGGATCGGACCGCGCCATGATGGCTGCCTACGTACCCCCACAAGTTGGGAGATCAGGTCCTACGTAGTTCGCTCTCAAAGGAAAAAGGAAACTGGTGATTCAAGCGTAGAACCGCTTCACCGAGTCAGAATTGAGGGGTTGTGGAAATACCTCACCATCCATTTCTTGTAATATGAGGGCACCTCCGGATAACAATTTCTTAATCACAAACGGCCCTTCCCAGTTCGGGGCGAACTTCCCCTTGGCTTCGTCTTGACAAGGCATGACTCTTTTCAGCACCAAATCATTTTCTTTGAACTTCCGAGGTCTTATCCTTTTGTCATATGATCGAGAGATCCTTTGTTGATATAACTGACCGTGCCAAACAGCAGCCACCCTTCTTTCATCAATTAGGGCCAATTGGTCGTATCGACTTTGCATCCAATCCTCCTCGCTTATCTGAGCATCGATCACTATTCTGAGGGACGCCATTTCAACCTCAACTGGCAGAACGGCCTCCATTCCATACACCAAAGCGTAAGGGGTTGCCCCTGTAGAAGTACGCGTTGATGTTCGGTATGCCAGCAGGGTGAGGGGTAACAAATCCGGCCATCCCCGATGGTTAGCAGACATCTTCGCCATGATCTTCTTGATGTTTTTATTTGCAGCCTCCACTGCCCCATTCATCTTAGGACGGTAAATGACGGAATTGAGGTGCTTGATCTTAAACTGGTCACACAGTCCCTTCATGAGGGCGTTGTTTAAATTCTTGGCATTGTCGGAGACCAAAACCTCAGGTTGCCCGTATCGACAAATGACATTATTCCTGATGAAACCGACGATGACCTCCTGAGTTACCTTGGGGAAAGAAGCTGCCTCTACCCATTTGGTGAAATAATCGATCATGACGAAAATGAATCGGTGCCCGTTACTTGCTTTGGGCTCTATTGGTCCGATTACATCCATTCCCCACATTAAAAATGGCCATGGGGAGGTCATACAGTGCAGTTCGTTGGGAGGCGTATGGATCACATTACCGTGCGCCTGACATTGGTAACATCGTTTGACATGATCATCGTAATCGGCTTTCAGCGTTGACCAATAATGCCCTGTTCTCAAGATCTTTTTGGCCAGCATCGGTCCACTCATGTGTAGCCCACACACTCCACCATGTATTTCATCCATAATCCTTTGGGCCTGCGTTTCATCTACGCACCGCAACAGTCCCAACCCAACATCCCTTTTGTAGAGTGAATCCCCACTTAGGTAAAATTTCATCGCCATCTTTTGAATTCTCATCCTCTCAGTTCGACTCGCCTGGTCGGGAAGGGATTTATCTCTCAGATATTCCCTTATGTCGTGATACCAGGGCTGCCTCATCAACACCACCTCGTCTGATAATACTGCCACATGTTCCTCATATGCCGAGGTATTCTGTACGGCTATCTCAATATGTGGACTGTCCCTGTTCTTGATTACGTGGATTAAGGAAGCCAGAGTTGCCAATGCATCGGCAAAGTCATTCCGTCCCCGGGGAATATGGCGGAAAGCGATATCTTCGAACTCTTGCATCAGCTGGGTAACACAACGATGGTATGGAAGTAACCGAAGCTCTTTAGTGTTGTACACCCCGATTGCCTGTCTGACTACCAATTCTGAATCTCCGAACACCGCTAGTCTCTTCACTCCCATGTCGCGGGCCAAGCGGAGTCCCAAGATACATCCCTCGTATTCAGCGGTGTTGTTCGAATTGCTGAAATGCAGTTTAGTGGCCACAGGGTATTGTTCTCCGGTGATAGAGACCAGGACCGCTCCGGCTCCTGCCCCTTCGACATTCATGGAACCATCAAAATACAGCTTCCAGAACTGCCCCTCGTCATCACATTTTGATTGTGACACCCAAAATATATCTTCGCCCGGCAGAGGGGTTTCTAACGGCTCCATCCCTCCTGACGGGGTTTCTGCCAATTGATCTGCAATTCCCTGTCCTTTCATGGCCTTCTGAGTCATGTACACCATGTCGAACTGTTGTAAGATTAACTGCCATCTTGACAACCGACAATTCAGCATGGGCCTTTCAAAAATATATTTCAGGGGATCCATTCTTGATATCAGGTACGTCGTATGCCCACGAAGGTAGTGCTGTAATCTCCCGGCAGCCCAGGCTAGAGCACAACAGGTCTTCTCGATGGGAGTATAATTTTGTTCACATTGGCTAAATCTTTTGCTGAGGTAATAGATGGCCTGCTCTTTACCTGCCTTGTTTTTCTGTCCCAGCATACATCCCATCGCGATGGCATTAACCGATATATACATAAACAGAGGGATCCTATCCTTCGGGGGTACCAGCACTGGTGCCTCTGTCAGCTGCTTTTTAATGGTCTGAAAAGCCTTCTGACATTGCTCATTCCATTCTTGGGAAGCCCCCTTTCTTAACAGTTTGAAAATGGGCTCATATGTAGTCGTCAAGTGGGATATAAAACGGCTGATGAAGTTTATCCTCCCGAGGAATCCTCTTATCTCCTTCTCTGTGCGAGGCGCCGGTATATCCACAATGGCCTTGATCTTTGCTGGATCCAACTCAATGCCCCGATCACTAACCAGGAATCCCAAGAGCTTACCCGACTGCACTCCGAAAGCACACTTGGCTGGATTGAGTTTCAAATTATATTTTCTGAGCCGATCGAATAGCTTTTTGAGATGGGTTATATGATCAGGTTCTACCTTCGATTTCACAATAATGTCATCCACGTAGACCTCTATCTCCTTGTGCATCATATCGTGGAATAGGGCCATCATGGCTCTCTGATAAGTAGCCCCCGCGTTTGTGAGGCCAAAAGCCAATCGTCTATAGCAGAAAGTGCCTCAAGGGGTGATGAATGCGGTCTTTTCCCGATCTTCTTCCGCCACCATTATCTGATGATATCCCGCGAAGCAATCCACAAAAGAATACATTTCGTACTGGGCTGTGTTATCCACCAGGATGTGTATGAAAGGCACCGGGAAGTTATCTTTGAGACTGGCCTTATTTAGATCTCTGTAGTCTACACATACCCTCACCTTTCCTCCAGGCTTAGCCAGTGGGACTACATTGGATAGCCATTCCGGGTAAGTGGACACCATAATGATTCCTGCCCTGAACTGCTTGATGATCTCTTCCTTTACTTTTAAGCTCCACTCTGGTTTCAATTTTCTTAATTTTTGCTTGACAGTCCTGAAACCCTCCTTGATGGGTAATCGGTGTACCACCATGTCGATGGACAATCCGATCATATCCTCATGAGACCAGGCAAAGACATCCTCATATTGTTTTAGCAACTCCGTCATTTCGGCTTTTTGGCTGGGGGTAAGGTCCGTCCCTATCTTGAGTTCTTTTGGCTTGTCAGGGGTTCCAATATCAATGGTGACGGTTTGGTCCAAGTTGGGTTTGGGTTTATCCTCGACCCATCCTTTGATCTCGTCAGGCGCGTCGTCGTAATCTGTCTCGTCTTGTTCAATGCTCATTAAATCGAAATTCAGCTCAATGTCAAAATCATAATCATCATTCAAATTTGAAAGACCGTTTGTTAGGCAAGGATTACTCAAATTGGTACACCTGACATGAAACAAAATACTTGTCATATATAAATCATTTTCCACGACGATCTCATTTTCAAATAACACAAAGAAACGACATAATTATGCAAAAATAAAACAACAACAAAAATAAACTTCTTCATTCCCCCGTCCTCTGGGGTCTACCACCCTAACGTCGGGTTTTACCCTTGTTTGGATATTACTGGTTTCATGGTCCAGTTGTCGACGGTCAGGTCAGATGAAATGCGCTGGATAAAAGGGGGCTTCACATCGGACACTTCCCCGATGATTACGGATACGTCGCCTGAGTCCTCCTTCCTATTATCTCCAGGAATAATCAGCCCTGCCCAATCGATGCTAGGCACAACTTGTTGGGCTCCCGGTGGTGTGATAATATTCGTCCCCTCCCTACTGCCTGTTGATTGTCCGGGGATATAGCATTTCGTTTCAAACTCTTTTGCGACCTCTTGCAGGAAAATCTCCCTCCTGGCCGATTCATCATTTGCGGAGGTCAATTCTTCATCCCCAGACTCAATTGCGGGCTTGTTGATCCCTTGCTCACTGTTAACCTCGGTCACCAGATTGCCAGCCAGCCGAACCGGAGCCGCACCCTGACGGTGTCTTCGTGCTACGCCTTCACGATACCCCAATCCCGCTTTGCCTATCTGTTGTGGTAGTTGGATGGGCTCGGTGATTCCTTGACTGCTCCTTCCTAACCCCTGTCCAGGATGGAAGTTCATTTTTATCATTTCCTTTGCCACGAAGGTAAGCTCTGGAGAGACCCTAGGTTTCACAGCTGGAGCTCCCAGGCATCTATAGTGGGGAGTGCTAATCTCCAGTGCTTGAAAGCTGGCAGGTGCCGCCGACTCATCCACATTGATCACTGGTAGGCGACTCCTGGGAGGAGAAGGGTCATCACATTCGGCCGAGATTGTTACCAGATTCCCATCGATGATTAGCTTGATTTGTTGGTGGAGCGTGGAAGGAACTGCCCCGGCCATGTGTATCCATGGCCTCCCCAATAACATGTTATAACTGGCTGCAATATCTAGGACCTGGAAAGATATATCAAAAGTACAGGGTCCTATCTCCACCGGCAACTCGATTTCTCCCATTGTATCCCTCCGGGAACCATCGAAAGCTCGTACCACCACATGACTGGCTCGTAGGCGCTTGGGATTGATGTTCATCTTCTGTAAGGTACTGAGGGGACAGATATTCAATGCCGATCCTCCATCAATCAGCACCCCATTCATGATATAACCCGAGGAGATTACCGCAATATGTAGCGGTTTTCGGTGCCCCCTTCCCTCTTTGGGGATGTCTTCATCTGCAAAAGATATTACATCGTTCTCCAATAGGTGGCCCACCAGCTGGCCGAAACCTTCCTCACTAATTTCCTTGGGCACGTATGCTTCCTCCAGAACCTTCGTTAGGGATTTGCAATGCTCATTGGATGACAACACCAAGTCCATGACTGATGTTAGGGTTGACTCCTCATTTAAAATCTGGATTCCCCTTGTTTCCGGGTGATCCATCCTTTTCAAGAATTCTATGGCCCTTTCCTCGGAAATCTCTTCATTTTTTCTCTTTTGGCTATCCAGGACTCGCCTGGGAAGATATAAGGGGTTCCCCTTTGTCGTCACAGAAGCACAACTGGCCGCTTCCTCTGGCATTCCCCCATAATTCCAGGGTACAATCTTTAGACTATTGATAGGGATTTGCGGCCTTGCCGCAAGGATGATGGGCCTCGGAGCCATCAACTTGACAGGTCCCTCTGTGCTATTCGTACTTACCCCTATCAACCTGATGGGCGTTCCCCGTGCACTCCCATGATCATGTATCACGTTGATCATTTCCTCAATTTTCTGCACATAGTTCAACCTTGGCGGCCCCCCAGCTTCACTCGCCTCCGTCGCATTGACTCCCCCTCCATCATGTCTTGGCAGGGGATTTGCCTTAACATTCGGGGAGTCTGGCTGTTCCACTACAATTTCCCCACTGTCAATCAGGTTTTGGATTCGATGCTTCAACGTCCAACAGTCTTGTGTATCATGGCCAGGGGAACTGGAGTGGTATGCACATCGCTTGCTCGGGTCAAACCTTCTACCCTTTGGATCACTCGGGGGTGCCAAACCAACTATCTTCTTTTGGGCTACTAATACTGCTAATACCCGTTCAAGCGGCTCCCCGAGCGGGGTGAATACTCGATTTTGCGAGGCCTCATATCTTCTTCGCCCCTCTGCCCTTTGATCTGTGAAGTTTGGCTGTCGGGATGGCCCTACCCTTTGCACCTGTACCGGAAGAAGGCTTTCTGTTTTTCTGGATGACCCCTGTAGGATGAGGGAGACATCCTCTTCCTTCTTCTTTTGGACCCTCCGGGAAGTGCTGCCATAGTTTCCATTCTGTATTTGCTCGGCAGCAGTTTCTAAAGCAGTAAAATCCCGGATTTTACCCGATTTCAATCCCATATCTACCATCTCTCCATGTTTAATCATTTCAGCAAAGGGTCTTCCAATCCCCGAAATGACTCGTTCATAATACGGTGCCTCCTGAATGTCTACAAAAGTCATCACCATCTTCGATTCGCTCATCGGGGGGTTCACCTGTGCGACCATGCCCCTCCATCGTTGCGCATATTCCCTGAAGGATTCCCTAGGTTGCTTCTTAACCTTTGTCATTTGATACCTGTCAGGGGCCATCTGGGCCTGAAAACTGTATTGGGTTAAGAAGGTATGGGCCAATTCCTCCCAGTTGTGGATTCGGGCGTTGTCAAGGCGGGCATACCAAATTCTTGCCTCCCCCGTTAAGCTTTTCTGGAACAGCTGCATTCTCAACCCTTCGTCCTAGGCATAAGACCCGAGTTCTCCAATGTATATTTTCAAGTGTGTGTAGGGGTCCCCCTTCCCATTGTATTTTTCAAACTCGGGGATTTTAAATTTCTCCGGGTACCTGGCTCCGGGGAAGACACATAAATCTGAATAGTTAACCCTGCCCAGGGACCCTATGCCCTTCATAGATTCGATGGTTTCCTCCATTTGTCTCATTTTCTTCCGCAGGTCATCTGTATCTCCCTCTTCCGGGATAGTAATCACTGTTTTGTTTGGTACGGGAATGGCCTTTGGGACGACTGGCTCGCCCTTAAGTTGAGGTGGATCCTCCTTAGGTGGTTCCTGTCTGGGCATCAACTGCTCCCTTAGCATTATGGCCATTTCTAACATCTGCTTCTTGAAATCATCAAATTCCTCCCTAGATATGGAACCAGGATTGGTAGGTGGAATATCAGCCATTTCAGATATAGAGTTTTGGGCCCTTTTAGACTGCGAACGGGTTTGAGGAGCAATCCTACAGAAATCAGGGTTCGAAGTTTAGTCCTGGGGAATAAAAAAATGTGGATGCATGCTAAAGCTGTAACTTTTGTGTTTTGGGGTTTTTTAATCTTTCCCTGTAAAACAGAAAGTTAGTAGTCCTCTAATGCAATGACAAATGCTAAACATGGCTTTATATGCTCCTCAGTCGTTCCCTGCAAAAGATAGAAGTTAGTAATTTCTTCTTGACGAACAGGGAGGCATATATGAATGAGATCATGACATTTACGCGTGCAATGTAAAAAGGCATGAAGAAACTTTTCCTGCGTAGGGTTAATCTGAGGCTGATCTATCCTAGGGTTACTCTCACAGGCTTTTCGGCATGAAGGTCCCCAAATCTTCGCAATCTACTCGTCTGAGCCCTTTCGATTGGAGCGGATTTGGGTGGTGCGTTTCCTGAGCCATCTCCGGGGAGCAGCCCCTTCGAGTCCAGTAATAAGCAACCGACAGGTTCGCCTCAGGAGGAGGTACTCTCTCAACATACATTCACATTCATCGTCCTCACCGTATGCAAATGATTACTTAAAAGTAAAGCAATCCCATTCAAATATTCACTTATTGGACAAAACGCACATTCACACAACAAAACGTACAAAAGATCACAATATCGCACACACACACATATTCATGATTTTTAAAGGATAAGGTAGCATCAAGATTTGAAAGCGGCTTAAGCCCTCTAATGATCCCCAGCAGAGTCGCCAGCTGTCGACGTCGGGTTTCACTTCGTGTGTCTTTTTTTGGTCTTTTCCAATTTTAGCCTCTTGATTAAATGATTTTTTGGAAAAGGTCGGCATTAATGTCGACGGGGTTTTGGAAGATTGTTTTTTATGATGAGCCAATTAACCAGAGTCGCCAGTTGGTATATTTGAAATGGATGTACCAACTCATCCGAATTTTCCTTTTTTTATAAATCGTCGGCTCATATGTGACTCCGAATTAATTGGTCTGCGAATCGAGATTCATAGAGTTCGGGGGCTTGCTTAAGTGAGGGGAAGGTGTTAGGCACCCCTCGACTTCCGTGAAACACGGTTACCGCAATCTTGATGTTGTCCTATCCTTTGATTCATGAAATATGTATACGTGCGAGTGTGTGTGTGTGTGTGTACCTATATGAATGTTGGGGTGAGTTTGTATGAGAGAATCATTTGGATTTTTTAGGAAAGTCGTGGTTTAATTTGGGAACGCTTCGGAATGTCTTTTCGGCATACACGAGAAAGCTTTATGAAAAAGGTTTGATTTTAATTGTCAAAACTAGGAGATTTTCATTAGGTGACGTTTTGGCAAAAATAGGAGTTTATTAAGCCTTAGCAAAAATAGGAATCGAGATTTATACGTTGCTTTCATAAATGATGGGCAATTTCTAGGATCTCTTTCAGCCTATACATCAAGGTTTAATAAAACATTTAATTTCTTTTATAAAACCCATTTTTGTGACATTTGAAAATAACTTCTTTTTAGCTTTCTCGTAGAATAGGAATCAACTTTCGTTAGCATCCCCAATTTTTAGCCTTGTGATGCTAATATCCTACTTTGATTGATTTTAGAAAAATCTTTATCGTTAAATCTTTTGGAGTCATTTTGGTGTCACGAAATATAATCAAGCATAAACACGCGTTGGGGCTATCCACGGGCATGTAAGCCATCAAAATATCCCCAAAACGCCAACAATCACATATTCCACTAATACGGGGCCTCAAACCCGATTCTCGCCTTAACGTCGTTTTAAGGCCCAACGGTTACATATTACAAAAACGAGCACCTTGAATCTATTACATACATCAAAACGTCCATTATCGGATTTGAACCACGGGGTCGCGTTCCTAGGCTCACACGAGATTATGACATGCCCACAAAATGAATACTACATAATTAACCAACCCGGATTTATCTAATAAACCATGATATCCGAAAATGACAATCTAAATAAATTACATCCAATGAACCACCATAAACAAGCTAGAAATTTCATCAATTGGATATCCTCGGGTTATTAGGAAGAATTTTGTTCCGATGGAACCCTCACCAATAATCCATAATCCATGATTATTCAACAAGATACATGAAAGTCACATCTAATTTACTCAATCAATATGACATGAATTGCTAGAACAAATAGAAATTTTCACCTTGCAATTGATCTCAAATGGATGTGAACTTGTGTATTGAATAGGATAAAGAGTGTATTTGATACAACAAAAATCAAAAGAATTAAATCCTCTCTTTTTTTTCTCTCCTTTCTCCCTATTTCGTTGCAAAATTGGCTCTTTATCCTCTCTATTTCCGTGCTTGTACTGCTGCTGAAATCCCTTCTTCTTCCCAATTCTTTCCAATTTGCTGAACTCCCTTCTTCTTCCCAAACTTTCAACTTTGCTGAACTCCCTGTATGCTGCACGAAACTGGGCTGAAATAGGCTGGCCAAAGCCAGCCGCAGATTGATCTGCGGCTGGCCGCAAATCAATCTGCGGCTGGCTGGCCGCCTGCCTTCCACTCACCCCGATTTTGAGTTCCGTGTTTCGAGTTCCGTGTTTTCAAAAGGCGCACTATTTGGCCGCAGATCAATCCGCGGCTGGACGGTTTGACTTTCTCATTTTCCGTGCCACGCCTCGATTTTCGTGCCGTAACGTCAGTTTTTGCTGACAGGCTCGTATTCGGCAGTCCGGGAATTTCCGGGAGACGTGCCACCTCACTCGGGGATGTTTGTTTCGGATGGCCTTATTATCACGTCAGCTTTGGTCGCCAAACATTGCGGTGGTGTCGGGCGCTCGCACTTGTGCCTATTCCTTCGCTCCCGCAAGCCGGTTCAATTGACGATTTTGCCCTCCTGTCATGGTTAGCTTAATATTTATTATTTAATATTTTGGAAATATTAAATATAAATTAATAAGAGGAGTCTTATTATTATTATTATTACTACTATTACTATTATTTAATTCCTAATAGGGATTTGAAATTAATTAATAGAAGTACTCTCACATGAATTCCTAATTGGATTAGGAGCATAATTGATAGACTCCACGGCACGCTTGCGTGAGGTGGTCGTCGCCCGGATCGTTTCCAACAAGGTATGAAGGTGTACGCTCACAACACCTTAACCCTTCGCCTATATTGAGACGAGAACCTTGGTATAATTACTCTGTACTAGAAAGCTTGCGTTGAATGGACACCAACGACACCTAAACCCCGTGCTTATAAGAAGCAGGAACCTCGGTATAATCGATGATTGATGGTTCGGTAGAATGACACCACAAACAACTATAATCTGTTGAATGATAAGTCGATAATTGAATCTCAAGAAAACTAAGAAAATAATCTAGGAATTCTTAAAGAACCAAAAGATGAGAAGAATCTCACAATAATTTCATTAATCAAAAAGTGTAGTCCCCTATTACATAAGCCATGTATTCTATTTATACTAATAAAATAAAACCCTAAAATCCCATAAGGAATCAACTAACCAATTTGAAAATAGAAATCCTAATTAAACACAATATGAAAATCAAATCACATCTAATAAATATCCTAATTACAATAGAAATCTAAAAGATATATAAATCCCTAAAATAAAGGAAGAAATCTGCCAAAAACCGCGTGCCTCGAAAGACGTGTCAGGCAAATTTGCCTGTTCTCGCCGGGGAGAGAAAATTTGAACTAGAATCCTCGCCGGGGCGAGAATGGCCAGAGAAGGTCTTCGCCGGAGCGGCATCATTTCAGGCCGGGGCGAAAATCGACAGAGGAGTTCTCGCCGGGGCGAGCTTTCTGGGTATGAAATTCTCGCCGGGGTGAGAACCTTGCTGCTCAAGAATTTCGTCTTCTTTTGAATTTGCTTTCCGTGCAATCCAATCTCGTAACGCCTCGGGATGTCTTGTGATATAACATAACCCTTGAACTTGCTTATACATCCACGATGTCATATCTTCATTATTGATTAGGCGATACAAACGATCATGACGAACACTATCTCGAACGCTTGACTTGCATTGATTTGGTCTTACTACATAGATCGTATCTAGCATTCCCAAATCACATGAATGACTCTCTCCTCGATGTTCATATGAACTGAGCTCCAATGTAAGCATCCTTGAGTAGATTCTAGCCCAATTACTTGAATTCGTTTGTTGAACCCTCGAAGCTTGAGCAAAGCCGATGATGCTTGATGCGAGCCTGGTCAGGATCTCATCATTCCCCTCCTCTTGAAAAGGATTTGTCCTCAAATCTTACATCCCCTCCTCTTGAAAAGGATTTACCCAAAAATCTGATCCTAGATAAAAACAAATTAAGTTAGTAGCATCAAACAAATCATAATCCCAAAACTCACCTTGCAAACGAAATATATAAGCAATATCAACAATGCAAGTAAAGTAATGAAAATAATCATCAAAACTCCAACTCCTGCAAAGAACATAGCAACATCTGGCAACTCCGACGTATCGACATAAACAACTTGTAAACATCTCTTTCCAAGCAGTGATTGAATTAGCATAACACCCTGCAAGCTCCTCGTAACACAACTTGGAAACTCAAACTTTCGAACTCCTTTACGCACGATCTTGTCCACATTAATACGATGCTCTCCCACACATATTCCAGATACTTCCAAAGTATTAACTACACCAAAACAAACTAAATAAGCAACTAAAACTAACACGCATCAAAAGTTCTACCTAAGAAATCAAATGCATATATAGTAAAATAAAAGCAAATAAAACTATGAAAAATCCTATATCATCCTGGATCAAATATCAGCACGTAGAACTCTTCATGTAGCATAATCTTCCATCCACGAATTCCCGGATCAAAAACCAGCCTGATGATCTTGACCATTCGTAGATAAACCCCTTGACAAATTCCCGGATCAAAAGTGAACCATATGATCTCGATCATTTGTACTAACTTCCATTCCAATGCACCCGGGTCAAATACCAAAATTTGAAATTCAACTCGTTGCATTCGCAAGTGCTCTTGAATTCCTGGGTTAAACACAAAACCAAACAAATCATCAAGTACCTTTTGTTTAATCACCAAGAAATCAAATAATTCAAATCCACATGCAAAGTCTATTAAAACAAAATCCAAATAACTTCCCTTTAGACTTTCCATGTATTGTTCGAACTGATTTACAAATCGGATTAAACCTTTCTCCTCGATGAGTATTAACCCATCACAAATCTGCAAAACAAATTCAACCTTTCCCTTCCCATTGACATTAACCAATGCAAAATCAAATAACGACATCAGTGGAATTGAAAGATCAAAACCAACACCACAAGATGAAAACTCACTTGCATAATTGTATTCGCACTCAAACCCAACACATGCTAAAGAATTTTTCCAAGTGTTGACAAAACTCGGAATATCATCAAAACAAATTTTATCAATTTTTCCCATGAATGAATGCAAAACATGATTCAATATGAAAACATTTAATGCATTAGTTAATCCAATCGATTTAACTAAACATGTATGCAAACCATATCTCACCCCAATTTGATGATAAACACTTTTCAATTCAATACCCAATGATAGTAATTCTTTCCCATTCAAGACAACATTCTCAAAATCATGCAATGATAACAACTCTAATGGAAAGACATTACCATATGAAAATAAATCATGCAATGAAAATTTCTCTACTGAATAACCATGATCACTACCATTATCAATTAATGACATGCCATGTAAAGATTGATTAACTTCAAAACCTAATTCAACATGTGAATAAAAAACCCTAGAATGAGTTTCATGCAAGTACATATGTTGAAAACGAGAATACCCACAATAATCACTAGAATAAATTCTACGAAGATATGCACTTTGACAATGAGAATTTACCAAATGATAGTAAGAATATTGACAACGAGAATATAACGCATGCTCATAAACTAACTCGACAAATATCAAATATCCTCCATAGTTTATGATAAAGACGATTTTACCATCAAAATAGTCAAACACAAATTTATCCATGGAAGCATGCAAAACATGTTTTAAATAACTCATGAAAATACTAGATGCATGATGAGTAGGTTTTAACCTACGAGTTTGATACGTCTTTGGCTTAATTCTTTACAGTCTTTAAGTGTTTTTAGTATCTTTTTATTTGTTTTTGTATTGCTTTTGTAGGTCGAGGCTGGCTGCAGGTTAGAAGAAGAAAACAATAGCTGGGTGCAGGGCAACCTCGCCGGGGCGAGAATCCATGGTCTATTTTTCTCTCCGGGGCGAGACCTCGCCGAGGCGAGGACTTTTGTGAAGAACTTCACGCCGGGGCGAGAATGCGGCTGATGGAAATTAAAAGGCTTGTCAGCAATCAGTTATTTTGGAAAGGTTGAGGCTAACAAGGAATCTATCTACCACTCTGATGAGGAGACTAGAGGAGGCTTATGAGGATATAAATAAGAGATAACACATTGATAAAGAGAACACAGAGATTGAGTTTTCAGAGCTGAGCAAAGAGATTGAAGATCAAGTCAAGCATCGTGAGGAATTCAGATTTGAGGACTAGAGATTACATTGAGTTTTCTTTTAATCCTTTATCCCTGATTTGTAATTAATTATGATGACTTATTTTGGAATTTTAGCTTTTATTGTTACTATGAACTAAAGCTTTAATTAAGGCTACAATTGAACCAGTTATATTTATGAATTAACTATCTATTTGATTTCAGTTATTCAATCAATTTAAGTTGTCTCTCTTATTCTATGCTTATTGATTAATTGTTTGGCCGACAATTAGCGGAATATTCTAGGTGAATTCGGGAGATGCAATCTACGGTTAGAACTGGATGAGATAGCATGTATTCTTAATTATTTGCATGTGTTGAATAATTAGGATTGTGAAGTGAATAGGGATATCTCTTTGCTGCATGTAACAATTGGAAATTGAAGCTTAATGAATTTAATCCTTTGCTTTTGCAGAGGAATATCGCAGAGTTAATTGGATTAGATAGATTTATTTGATCACTTGGAAAAGGGCTTATAAATACAATTGAATTTCTGTTAACTACTCCATTGAAGTGAATAATTGGAATGCGTAGATAGATTGGTTTATGATATAAACTAGGGATATTGTAGTCTTAATCTTTTTAAATCTGAATTTCAACCTTTGTGATTATTGTCAGTATTAGTGTTAATTTAATTAGTTTCAATCAATATTCAAATTGCGATTGTTTAATAGAATAGCCATAATCTAAATTGACAGTTGGAGATTTAAACATAGTAATTCCTGTGGGTTCGACACTCTATCTTATCACTTTATTACTTGTTGATCGTGTATACTTGCACGTAATTGTTGATTGTGAAATCGGGCAACAAGTTTTTAGCGCTGTTGCCGGGGACTATTTGTGTTTATAATTTTCAATATCAGTTTAATTAAGTTAGTTCTAATTAAGCAAACTTATTTTTCTTTTGTTTCTTGTTTCAGGTGTTTTTTGATTCGTTTATACAAACGCGATCAAAACAACCGGAACTCGTGCAGTGTGAGGATCATTTTGAGAACAAGCTACGTCAGTTGAGAAAATTTTGTCGGGAGACAATTGAGAAAGAGAAAATAGCTAACGAAGAACAGAAATCATTGAGGGAATATGTTATGCCTAAGATAGACGAGATCAAATCAAGCATCACGAGACCAGCTATTACCGCTAATTCCTTTGAGATCAAGCCGGGAATAATTCATATGATTCAGAATGCGGTACAGTTTGGGCGATTAGCTAACGATGATCCGAATGAACACTTGGTTAGCTTTCTAGAGATTTGTGATACATTCAAATATCCCAATGTGACAGATGATGCAGTGAGATTGCGTCTGTTTCCGTTCACACTAAGAAATAAAGCAAAGCGTTGGTTGCATTCACTTCCGCCAGGGTCCATCATAACTTGGGATTGTCGACGCCGGGAGGAATCGCTTACGCGGGGGTTGTAACCCTTTCCAATTTTTAGCCTTTTTGTTAGATGCCTTTTTGGAAAAGGTCGGCATTAATGTCGACGGGGTTTTTAAAGATTGTTTTTATGATGAGCCAATTTAACCAGAGTCGCCAGTTGGTATATTTGAAATGGATGTACCAACTCATCCGAGTTTTCATTTTTATAAATCGCTGGCTCATATGTGACTCCGAATTAATTGGTCTGCGAATCGAGATTCATAGAGTTCGGGGGCTTGCTTAAGTGAGGGGAAGGTGTTAGGCACCCCTCGACTTCCGTGAAGCACGGTTACCGCAATCTTGATGCTTTCCTATCCTTTAATTCATGAAATGTGTGTGTGCGTGTATGTGTGTGTGTGCCTATGTAAATGTTGTGGTGAGCTTGCATAAAAGAATCATTTGGATTATTAGGGAAAATTGTGTTCTAATTTGAGCATGTCTTAGAACGTCCATCGGCTTAAACGAGAAAGCTTTTATGAGAAAAGGATTGATTTTAATTAGCAAAAACTATGAGATTTTCATTAAGCGTCGTTTTGGCAAAACAAGAGTTTTAAACCTTCGTAAAAATAGGAATCGAAATCTATACATTGCTTTCATAAAATGATGGGCAACTTCTAGGATATCTTTCACCCTACGCACCAAGATTTAATAAAACGTTATTTTATTTTTATAAAACCATTTTTGTGACATTTGAAAACGACTTTCTTTAGCCTTCTCGTTTAATAGAAATCGACATTCATTAACACCTCCAAATTTTTAGCTACGTGATGCTAACCTCCTAGTTTGCTTGATTTTAAGAAAAAAAACCTTCATCGTTTAATCTTTGAAATCATTTTTCGTGTCACAAAATCCAATCAAGCATAAACACGCGTCGGGGCTATTCATGGGCATGTAAGCCATCAAAATAACCCCAAACGCCCACAATCACAAGTTTCACTATTTCGGGGCCTTAAACACGATTATCGCCTTGGCGTCGTTTTAAGGCCCGACGATTACATATTTACAATAACGGATACATCCACCCGATTACATACATTCAAAAATGTCCATCATCGGATTTGGACCCACGGGGTGGTCGCATTCCTAGGCTCACATCCGAACTTATTGCACAACCGCCAAATGGATATAACGAAAATAAACAACAACGGGATGCCTAACACTCTAGGATATCTTACAATGACGATCGAAATACACTATGAATGATACCATACCATAATAGCTAAGATTTGCACCAAACGGATATCATCGGGCTATTAGGGGGAATTTCATTCCGATGAGACCCTCACTAATAGTCCCTAACCCATGGCTTCACAATAACATATGAGAAAAAAACTACATTCAAGGTAATTCGGATGACCAAAAGATTAACAACATGGTATAACAAAATGCTAAGAACAAATGGTTTTTTCACCTTGCAATTAATCCCCACAATATGTATGAATTTGTGTATTGAGTAGAGTAGAAAATATGAGATATAATCTCACAAAATTGGTACAATTCCTCACTCTTTTCACTCTTTTCTCTCCTAATTATTGCTGTTTTCTTGCTGTTTTTTCTTCTTCTCCCGAACTGCTGCTGCTGCTGAATCCTCTCTTTTTTTCTTCCTGTATGCGAACTGGCCTAATATAGCACTGCCAAGGGCAGCCGCAGATCTATCTGCGGCTGGCCGCAGATATATCTGCGGCTGGCCCTTGGTTCTCCCCCCAGCCGCGCTCGAGTCCCGTGCGCTTCGAGTCCCGTGCTGCCTCGAGTTCCGTCCTTGGCCGCGAATTGATCTGCGGCTAAACTGTGCTGATTTTCTCGTTTTCCGTGCCTCATCTCGATTTTCGTGTCGTTACCGTTGTTTCCCGCTGACGGGTTTGCGCTCGGCAGTCCGGAAACCGTCGGGAAACGTGCCACGTCATCCGGGGTAAGCACAGTGATCAGTAACTGACTCTCGACATTCGCTTGTTGTCGTGTCGGCTTCAATATCATCCCGTCGTGGTGGTTTTGAGGGTTCGTCTTTATGTCCACCCTTTATTCTCGTGTGCCGGGTCAATTGACGATTTTGCCCTCCTGTCAGGGTTAGTATAGGAAATGCAAAAATCGGGTGTCTACAGCTGCCCCTCTTTATCATGTTTATGAAATGATAAATGAAATGAACAGGATAAAGAATAGACACTCGATGCATGAATGACAGTGCACAAGAATGACAATACATACGTGATTTGCTTGGATCTCAGCCCTTCCCAGGGTTGTTGTTGGTTTGGATCTTAGCCCTTCCCAGGGTTGTGGTTTGTTTGGATCTTAGCCCTTCCCAGGGTGTTAGTTTGGATCTCAGCCCTTCCCAGGGTGTTAGTTTTGGTTGGATGCCTTCCCAGGTTTGCTCACCACTCTGTCGCGGTTTGCTTGGATCTCAGCCCTTCCCAGGGTTTGTTGTTTTTTGTTTTTTTTCTTTTGTGGATATCAGCCCTTCCCAGGGTTGCTCACCATCTTGTTGTGGTTCGCGTGGATCTCAGCCCTTCCCAGGGTTTGCTCACCACTCTGTCGCGGTTTGCTTGGATGCCTTCCCAGGTTTGCTCACCACTCTGTCGCGGTTTGCTTGGATCTCAGCCCTTCCCAGGGTTTGTTGTTTTTTTGTCTTTTTTTTTCTTCTTGTGGATATCAGCCCTTCCCAGGGTTGCTCACCATCTTGTTGTGGTTCGCGTGGATCTCAGCCCTTCCCAGGGTTTGCTTACCACTCTGTCGCGGTTTGCTTGGATGCCTTCCCAGGTTTGCTCACCACTCTGTCGCGGTTTGCTTGGATCTCAGCCCTTCCCAGGGTTTGTTGTTTTTTGTCTTTTTTTTCTTTTTGTGGATATCAGCCCTTCCCAGGGTTGCTCACCATCTTGTTGTGGTTCGCGTGGATCTCAGCCCTTCCCAGGGTTTGCTCACCACTCTGTCGCGGTTTGCTTGGATGCCTTCCCAGGTTTGCTCACCACTCTGTCGCGGTTTGCTTGGATCTCAGCCCTTCCCAGGGTTTGTTGTTTTTTGTCTTTTTTTCTTCTTGTGGATATCAGCCCTTCCCAGGGTTGCTCACCATCTTGTTGTGGTTCGCGTGGATCTCAGCCCTTCCCAGGGTTTGCTTACCACTCTGTCGCGGTTTGCTTGGATGCCTTCCCAGGTTTGCTCACCACTCTGTCGCGGTTTGCTTGGATCTCAGCCCTTCCCAGGGTTTGTTGTTTTTTGTCTTTTTTTCTTTTTGTGGATATCAGCCCTTCCCAGGGTTGCTCACCATCTTGTTGTGGTTCGCGTGGATCTCAGCCCTTCCCAGGGTTTGCTTACCACTCTGTCGCGGTTTGCTTGGATGCCTTCCCAGGTTTGCTCACCACTCTGTCGCGGTTTGCTTGGATCTCAGCCCTTCCCAGGGTTTGTTGTTTTTTGTCTTTTTTTCTTTTTGTGGATATCAGCCCTTCCCAGGGTTGCTCACCATCTTGTTGTGGTTTGCTTGGATCTCAGCCCTTCCCAGGGTTTGCTCACCACTCTGTCGCGGTTTGCTTGGATGCCTTCCCAGGTTCGCTCACCACTCTGTCGCGGTTTGCTTGGATCTCAGCCCTTCCCAGGGTTTGTTTTTTTTTTTCTTATTTTTTTTTTTTTTTTTTTTTTTTTTTTTTTTCTTTTTGTGGATATCAGCCCTTCCCAGGGTTGCTCACCATCTTGTTGTGGTTCGCGTGGATCTCAGCCCTTCCCAGGGTTTGCTCACCACTCTGTCGCGGTTTGCTTTGGATGCCTTCCCAGGTTTCAGTCGGGTCTTGCCTTGATTCGTCGTGTTCGACGTTCGACTTATTCAGAATTTGTATTTTATTTTCACATAACGAGTCATGTATGATGCATGCTTTTCATTCATGGATAGAGAATGACCCCTGTACAGTCTTTTTGATACTATTTTCCACAGCTGTCGTCGCCAGATGCCGTGATATGCTTGGATGTCGATCCTCCCACAGGATTGGTCGGTGGCTTCTCCGCTGATTGGACGGTTTGTCGCCGGTGACAGAGATATGGCAGATGATCTTCCGGAACGTTCCTGATCCTTATTATTCTTTCCGGTGTTGGCGGGCTTTGCGGAGGGCATTCTGAGCCATTAGGTCCCTGTCCGTCCCGGTGTTCACGCATCTCGATTACTACCGAGGCTGAGAGGTATGCTGCTCTTGTTGAGAGAGATGCTGCTATTCTGGCCAGGGATGTTGTTCATACTGATAGAGACGCCATTGTATTACAGACTAAGGCAATTATAGATGCTCACTCTGAGACCGTTAGCCGAGCCATTGCTTATTGGATCGCGTCGACATGATGGGGCAACAGATTGCAGGGAATGCCGATGCCTCAGATCTATCCACCACTTAATCCATCCTGCTTTGATTAGTTTCAGATTGGTAGATCATTTTATTTCCTGCATAGACTGTGTCAGTTTCATCGGTTATCAAAAAGAGAAACCTTGTAACAAAATGACCTATTTATATAGACAAGTATTTAGATTTAGTCGTTTTCCCCTTTTGTCGTATCGTTGCCTTTCATTGGACCCTCATTTTATCCAGCTAACCATGATTTTGATATTTCGCCTTCTTTCTCTTCTCAAGTCTTGATGGGGACTTGTCAGATATTGCCGCATATCCTGTCGATTTCATCGGCTAAGTCTTAGATTCGGGCTAACTGCTTGGTTGGGTTAGGGTTAGGTTATTTGAGATGAAACTGATCAGGTGGCTGGTTTCGGGAGAGTTTCGAGGGTGTAGGAAGGTTTTCTGGCTGTTGGGAATCGGTTTTAATAGAAGAAAGGGTTATTTGTAAGGAATGGGACCGTGCCATGATGGCTGCCTACGTACCCCCACAAGTCGGGAGATCAGGTCCTACGTAGTTCGTTCCTTCAAAGAACGAGGAGAAAAATGATGAGGGATATAATTTTTTTTTTTTTTTTTTTTTTTTTTTTTTTTTTTTTTATGCATAGAACCGCTTCACCGAGTCGGAATTGAGGGGTTGTGGAAACACCTCCCCATCCATTTCTTACAGTATGAGGGCTCCTCCGGACAGCACTTTCTTAATCACAAAAGGCCCCTCCCAGTTCGGGGCAAACTTCCCTTTGGCTTCGTCTTGACAAGGCATTACTCTCTTTAACACTAGGTCATTTTCTTTGAATTTTCGAAGTCTTATCTTCTTGTCATATGATCGAGAGATCCTTTGCTGATATAACTGACCGTGCAACACAGCGGCCACCCTCCTTTCATCAATTAGGGCCAATTGGTCGTACCGACTTTGCATCCAATCCTCCTCGTTTATCTGAGCATCAATCAAGATTCTGAGGGACGCCATCTCAACCTCAACTGGCAGAACTGCCTCCATTCCGTATACCAGAGCGTACGGGGTTGCCCCTGTAGAAGTACGTACCGACGTTCTGTACGCCAGCAAGGTGAGAGGTAGCAGATCCGGCCATCCCCGATGATTAGCGGACATTTTCGCCATGATCTTCTTGATATTCTTATTTGCAGCCTCCACTGCCCCATTCATCTTAGGACGGTAAATGACAGAATTGAGGTGCTTGATCTTAAACTGGTCGCATAATCCCTTCATGAGGGCATTGTTCAAATTCTTGGCATTGTCGGAGACTAAAACCTCAGGTTGCCCGTATCGGCAAATGACATTATTCCTGATGAAACCGACGATGATCTCCTGAGTTACTTTGGGGAAGGAAGCTGCTTCTACCCATTTAGTGAAGTAATCGATCATGACGAAGATGAATCGGTGGCCGTTGCTTGCTTTGGGCTCTATTGGCCCGATCACATCCATACCCCACATTGAGAATGGCCAAGGGGAGGTCATACAGTGCAGTTCATTGGGGGGCGCATGGATAACATTACCGTGCGCCTGGCATTAGTAACACCGTTTGACGTGATCATCACAGTCGGCTTTCAGCGTCAACCAGTAATGCCCCGTTCTCAAAATCTTCTTGGCCAGCATCGGCCCACTCATGTGTGGCCCACACACCCCACCATGTATTTCGTCCATAATCTTTTGGGCCTGTGTTTCATTTACACATCGTAGCAATCCCAAATTGGCATCCCTCTTGTACAGTGAATCTCCGCTCAGATAAAATTTCATTGCCATCTTTTGAATTCTCAACCTCTTCCGCTCGGCTGGCTTGATCGGGAATGGATCTATCCCTCAGATATTCCCTTATGTCGTGATACCAAGGCTGCTTTGGGAGAAACCCCTCGTTCCGATAGTAGTACCGGCCACATGCTCCTCGTATGCCGGGGCGTTCTGCACTGCTATCTCAATCTGTGGAACGTCCCTGCTCTTGATTGTGTGGATTAGGGAAGCTAAAGTCGCCAATGCATCGGCGAAATCATTTCGTCCCCGGGGGATATGTCGGAAAGCGATATCTTCGAACTCTTGCATCAGTTGGATAACACAACGGTGGTATGGAAGCAACCGGAGCTCTTTAGTGTTGTTACATCCCGATCGCTTGTCTGATTACCAGCTCCGAATCCCGAACACTGCTAACCTTTTCACCCCCATATCGCGAGCCAAACGGAGATGTCCCAATATACATCCCTCATACTCAGCTGTGTTGTTTGAGTTACTGAACTGCAATTTAGTGGCTACGGGGTATTGCTCTCCTGTGATAGAGACCAGGACTGCTCCGGCTCCTGCCCCATTCGCATTCATAGCACCATCAAAATACAATTTTCCAGAACTGCCCCTCGTCATCTCCTCTCGCGTGCAAGATCCAGAATACATCTTCGCCCGGCAGAGGAGTGTCTAAAGGCTCCATTCCCCCTGATGGCGCCTCTGCCAATTGATCTGCAATTCCCTGCCCCTTCATGGCTTTCTGAGTTACGTATACAATGTCGAACTGCTGCAAGATTAACTGCCATCTTGAAAGTCGACAGTTCAGCATGGGCCTTTCAAAGATATATTTCAGGGGATCCATCCTTGATATCAGGTACGTGGTGTGCCCATGGAGATAATGCTGTAATCTCATTGCAGCCCAAGCCAAAGCACAACAGGTCCTTTCGATAGGGGTGTAATTCTGTTCACATCGGCTAAATCTCTTGCTGAGGTAGTAAATGGCCTGCTCTTTGCCTGATTCATTCTTCTGCCCCAGCATACAGCCCATCGCAATGTCATTGACTGATATATACATGAATAGAGGGATCTCATCCTTCGGGGGGGTAGGTGGTACTAGCACGGGTGCTTCCGTCAGCTGCTTCTTAATGATCTGAAAGGCTTCCTGGCATTGCTCATTCCATTCTTGGGAGACATCTTTTCTTAACAGCTTGAAAATTGGCTCGCACGTGGTTGTCAAATGGGATATGAAGCGGCTGATGAAATTTATTCTTCCCAGAAATCCTCTTATTTCCTTTTCAGTGCGGGGTGCCGGCATATCCACAATGGCCTTAATCTTGGCCGGATCCAACTCGATGCCACGATCACTAACCAGGAATCCCAAGAGTTTGCCCGATTGCACTCCGAAAGCACACTTTGCCGGATTGAGCCTTAAATTGTATTTTCTGAGCCGGTCAAATAGCTTTTGGAGATGGGTCACATGATCAGATTCTATCTTTGACTTCACGATAATGTCATCCACGTATACCTCTATCTCCTTGTGCATCATATCGTGGAATAGGGCCATCATAGCTCTTTGATAAGTAGCCCCTGCATTTGTGAGACCGAAAGCCAACCGTCTATAGCAGAAAGTGCCCCAAGGGGTGATGAAGGCTGTTTTCTCCCGGTCCTCCTCTGCCACCATTATCTGATGATACCCCGCAAAGCAATCAACGAAAGAGTACATCTCGTATTGGGCTGTGTTATCCACCAATATGTGTATAAAAGGTACTGGGAAATTATCCTTGAGACTGGCCTTGTTCAGATCTCTATAGTCAACACATACCCTCACCTTTCCTCCAGGCTTAGCCACTGGGACCACATTGGACAAACCATTCTGGGTAGGTGGACACCATGATGATTCCAGCCCTGAACTGTTTGATGATCTCCTCCTTTACCTTCAAGCTCCACTCCGGTTTTAGCTTTCTTAGTTTTTGCTTGACGGGCTTGAAACCCTCCTTGATGGGCAGCTGGTGTACCACAATGTCGGTGGATAATCCGATCATGTCCTCATGAGACCAGGCGAACACATCCTCATACTGGCGTAGCAATTTGGTCATTTCTACTTTCTGGTTAGGGGTCAGGTCTGTCCCGATTTTGAGCTCTTTGGGTTGGTCAGGGGTTCCGATATTTATGGTGACGGTTTTGTCTAAGTTGGGTTTGGGTTTATCCTCGACCCAACCTTTGGATCTCGTCAGGCGCGTCATCGTAATCTGTCTCGTCCTGCTCAATACCCATTAAATCGAAATCCAGCTCGATATCAAAATCATAGTCATCATTCAAATTTGAGGGATCGCTTGTTAAGCAAGGAATACTCAAATTGGTACACCTGACATTGAAACAAAATACTGTCATATATATAATTCATCTTTCCACAATGGTCGCTCTTAAAATAACATGGACAAACTAACATAGTTATGCAAAATATAAAATAAAGAACCAAAACTGGTAGACATTCATCCCCCACTCTCCGGGGTCTACCACCCCGACACCATGTTTTACCCTTGTCTGGATATTATTGGCTCCACCGTCCAGTTATCGGTGGTCAGATCGGTTGGGATGCGACATATGACAGGACGGCTGTGTTCCAGGGACTTCCTTGACGACTACCACCACATCGTATCCGTCCTCCCTCACAGCCTTATTAGGGATAACTAACCCTGCCCAATCGATGACAGGCACACTCTGTAGGGCTCCCGACGTTGTGGCCGTATCCTTCCCACTCCAATGTTTATTGATGGTCCAGAGATATAGCATTTGGTTTCGAACTGCTGCATGACCTCCCGCAGGAAACTCTTCCTTTTGACTGACTCATCATCCGCAGGAGTTAATTCTTTACCTTCTAATTCGGGACACGGGCTTGTCTGTCCCTTGTTCATTGTGGACCTTCGGCATTAGGATTCCGGTCGATCGAAATGGGGATTTCCCTTTGAGAGTGGTTCCGCTCTATGCCTCCATGATATCCCAACCCTGCCCTGCCTGTCTGGTTTGGGCAGTTGAATAGGCGTGGAAATTCCTTGGTTGTCTTTTCCCAAACCCTGCCCAGGTTGAAACTTCATCTTCATCATTTCTCTAGCAACGAAGGCGAGCTCAGGGGAGGCTTTCGATTTTATGGCTGGAGCTCCCAGACCTCTAGAGTGGGGAGAGCGGATTTCCAGTGCTTGAAAAACTGGCAGGCGCCGCGGATTCGTACACAATGATAACTGTCAGACCCCTCTTGGAGGGAAAAGGGTCATTACGCTCTGCGTAGATTGTTACCAGATTCCCGCTGACGATGAACTTGATTTGTTGGTGTAGTGTAGAGGGAACTGCCCGGCCATATGTATCCATGGTCTTCCCAACAACATGTTATAACTGGCCGAGATATCCAATACCTGAAAGGAAATGTCGAAAGTACACGGCCCTATCTCCACGGGCAACTCTATTTCTCCCAATGTATCCTTCCGGGATCCATCGAAGGCTCGCACCACCACGTGACTGGCCCGCAAGCGCTTGAGATTAATGTTCATTTTTCTCAGTGTACTGAGGGGACAAATATTCAGTGCTGATCCCCCATCAATCAGCACCCCATTCATGACATACCCTGATGAGATCACTGCGATGTGCAGCGGTCTCCGATGCCCCCTTCCCTCTTTCGGGATATCATCATCTGTGAATGATAGCACATTGTTCTCTAGCAGATGGTCCACTAGGCCGGCCGAAACTTTCTTGGCTAATTGTCTTGGGAATGTGAGCCTCCCCAGGATTTTGGCCAAGATTCTGCAGTGGTCGCTGGACGATAACACCAAATCCATGATCGACGTTAGAGTCGATTCCTCGCTCACCGTCCCGATCCCCTTACTTCCGGGATGGTCCATCTTTTCCAAGAACTCCACGGCTTTTTCCTCGGATATCCTCTCGTTCTCTTTTCTCTTACTCTTGAGGACTCTTCCTGGAAGGTACAAGGGATTCCCCTTTGATGTTACGGAAGCACAACTGGCCGCCTCCTCTAATACACCCCCGTAGTTCCACGGTATGTTTTTAGATTGCAAATAGGGATCTGTGGTCTTGCTGCGATGATGAGAGGTCTTGGAGCCGTTAACTTGATAGGCCCCCCTGTGATACTCCGGCTTGCACCCGTCAACCTAACCGGTGCCCCTTGCATATTCTCCTGAGTACCCGTCATGCCAACCATCTCATCAATCCTTGTCATATAATTTCGCCTTGGCGGTCCTTCGGTTTCGATGGCTTCTACCATATTGACCCCTCCCCCATCATGCTTCGGTAGGGGATTGATTTTAACATTTGGCGGCTCGGGCTGCTCCACCACGATTTCCCCGCTATCAATCAGGTTTTGAATTATGTGTTTCAGCGTCCAACATTCCTGAGTGTCATGACCCGGGGAACCCGAATGATATGCACACTTTTTACTGGGGTCAAATTTTCTTCCCTTCGGGTCACATGGAGGTGCCAAATCGACAATCTTCCTCTGTGATATCAATATTGCCAAAATCTGCTCAAGAGGATCCCCAAGCGGGGTGAATACCCGCCTCTGTGTGGTCTCAACCTCCTTCGTCCGTCTTTTCTGGGATTATCAAAATTGGGTTGCCGGGGCGGCCCGAATCTCTGTATTTGTACAGGAGGGCTATTCTCCACTTTCCTGGATGATCCCTGCAGCACGAGAGAGACATCTTCCTCTTTTCGCTTTTGGGGCCTGCGGGAAGTACTGCCATAATTCCCACTTTGGATTTGTTCCGCAGCCGTTTCAAGAGCTGTGAAGTCCCGGATTTTACCCGATTTCAACCCCATGTCCACCATTTCTCCGTGTTTTATCATCTCGGCGAAAGGTCTTCCAACCCCTGATATGACCCGCTCATAATAAGGTGCTTCTTGTATATCCACAAAGGTCATCACCATCTCTGACTCACTCATTGGAGGATTCACTTGTGCGGCCATACCCCTCCATCGTTGGGCATAGTCCCTGAAGGTTTCCCTTGGTTGCTTCTTGATTTTTGTCATTTGATATCTATCCGGGGCCATCTGTGCCTGAAAGCTATATTGTGTCAGAAAGGTATGGGCCAGCTCCTCCCAATTATGAATCCGGGCATTATCGAGACGGGCATACCAGATCCTCGCCTCCCCTGTCAAGCTTTTCTGGAATAATTGCATCCTTAATCCTTCGTCTTCTGCATAGGACCCCAGTTCTCCAATATATATTTTCAGGTGAGTGTAAGGATCCCCTTTCCCATTGTATTTCTCGAATTCGGGGATCTTAAATTTCTCTGGATATCTGGTTCCGGGGAAGACACACAAATCTGCATAATTAACCCTACCCAAGGAGCCTATGCCTTTTAGAGATTGGATGGTCTCCTCCATCTGCTTCATTTTTCTGCGAAGGTCATCAGTATCTCCCTCCTCTGGAATCGTGATTACTGTTTTGTTGAGGGCAGGATAGGAATGACCTTTGGGAGGACCGGCTCGTCCTTAAGCTGATGCTGGTTATTTTTAAATAGGATTGCATCATCTTTAGGAGGATTCTGGTCACCCCCTGGCGGTGGGGTGGTACATTATGCGGTCCCTGGTTTGACGGATCCTGTCTGATTAACAACTGCTCTTTTAGCATTGTGGCCATTTCCATCATCTGCTTCCTAAAGTCATCAAACTCTTCCCGAGATACAGAACTATGATTGGGGAGATCAGCCATTTTAGAGGTAGAGACTTGGGCCTTTTTAGACTGCAAACGCGTTTGAGGAGCAATCCTACAGGGGAAAACGGTTTAAAGTTTAGTCTAGGGAAATGAGAGATGTGGATGCATGCTCAAACTGTTACTTTTGTGTTTTTAGGGTCTTTTAATCTTTCCCTGCAAAACCAAATGTTAGCAGTCTTTTATTGCAATAATCAATGCTAGACGCGAATTTAGGAAGTTTTCCCAGCTGTTCCCTGCAAACATAGAGGTCAGTACCTTCTTTTAGCAACAGGGGATGTAAATGATATTGCATTGGATCATGACATTTAATACGCGTAAACGTAAAAGGGGCATGAAGAGACTTTTCCTGCGTTGGGTTAATCTGAGGCTGACCTATCCTAGGGTTACTCTCACGGGCTTTTCGGCATGAAGGTTCCCAAATCTTCGCAATCTACTCGTTTGAGCCCTTTCGATTGGAGTGGATTTGAGTGGTGCGTTTCCTGAGCCATCTCCGGGGAGCAGCCCCTTCGAGTCCAGTAATAAGCAACCGACAGGTTCGCCTCAGGAGGAGGTACTCTCTCAACATACATTCACATTCATCGTCCTCACCGCATGCAAATGATTACTTTGAAGTAAAGAGAAACCCATTCAAACATTCATTCATTGGACAACAACACACATTTGCACAACAATAAAAGACGTCAAAATGTCATACGCACATACACAATTATAAATTTTAAAGGATAGGATAGCATCAAGATTCGAATGCGGCTTAAGCCCTCTAATCTACCCAGCAGAGTCGCCAGCTGTCGACGCCGGGAGGAATCGCTTACGCGGGGGTTGTAACCCTTTCCAATTTTTAGCCTTTTTGTTAGATGCCTTTTTGGAAAAGGTCGGCATTAATGTCGACGGGGTTTTTTAAAGATTGTTTTTATGATGAGCCAATTTAACCAGAGTCGCCAGTTGGTATATTTGAAATGGATGTACCAACTCATCCGAGTTTTCATTTTTATAAATCGCTGGCTCATATGTGACTCCGAATTAATTGGTCTGCGAATCGAGATTCATAGAGTTCGGGGGCTTGCTTAAGTGAGGGGAAGGTGTTAGGCACCCTCGACTTCCGTGAAGCACGGTTACCGCAATCTTGTTGCTTTCCTATCCTTTAATTCATGAAATATGTGTGTGCGTGTATGTGTGTGTGTGCCTATGTACATGTTGTGGTGAGCTTGCATAAAAGAATCATTTGGATTATTAGGGAAAATTGTGGTTCTAATTTGAGCATGTCTTAGAACGTCCATCGGCTTAAACGAGAAAGCTTTTATGAGAAAAGGATTGATTTTAATTAGCAAAAACTATGAGATTTTCATTAATCGTCGTTTTGGCAAAAAAATATTTTAAAACATTCGTAAAAATAGGAATCGAAATCTATACATTGCTTTCATAAAATGATGGGCAACTTCTAGGATATCTTTCACCCTACGCACCAAGATTTAATAAAACGTTATTTTATTTTTATAAAACCATTTTTGTGACATTTGAAAACGACTTTCTTTAGCCTTCTCGTTTAATAGAAATCGACATTCATTAACACCTCCAAATTTTTAGCTACGTGATGCTAACCTCCTAGTTTGCTTGATTTTAAGAAAAAAAAACCTTCATCGTTTAATCTTTGAAATCATTTTCTCGTGTCACAAAATCCAATCAAGCATAAACACGCGTCGGGGCTATTCATGGGCATGTAAGCCATCAAAATAACCCCAAACGCCCACAATCACAAGTTTCACTATTTCGGGGGCCTTAAACACGATTATCGCCTTGGCGTCGTTTTAAGGCCCGACGATTACATATTTACAATAACGGATACATCCACCCGATTACATACATTCAAAAATGTCCATCATCGGATTTGGACCACGGGGTCGCATTCCTAGGCTCACATCCGAACTTATTGCACAACCGCCAAATGGATATAACGAAAATAAACAACAACGGGATGCCTAACACTCTAGGATATCTTACAATGACGATCGAAATACACTATGAATGATACCATACCATAATAGCTAAGATTTGCACCAAACGGATATCATCGGGCTATTAGGGGGAATTTCATTCCGATGAGACCCTCACTAATAGTCCCTAACCCATGGCTTCACAATAACATATGAGAAAAAACTACATTCAAGGTAATTCGGATGACCAAAAGATTAACAACATGGTATAACAAAATGCTAAGAACAAATGGTTTTTTTCACCTTGCAATTAATCCCCACAATATGTATGAATTTGTGTATTGAGTAGAGTAGAAAATATGAGATATAATCTCACAAAATTGGTACAATTCCTCACTCTTTTCACTCTTTTCTCTCCTAATTATTGCTGTTTTCTTGCTGTTTTTTCTTCTTCTCCCGAACTGCTGCTGCTGCTGAATCCTCTCTTTTTTTCTTCCTGTATGCGAACTGGCCTAATATAGCACTGCCAAGGGCAGCCGCAGATCTATCTGCGGCTGGCCGCAGATATATCTGCGGCTGGCCCTTGGTTCTCCCCCCAGCCGCGCTCGAGTCCCGTGCGCTTCGAGTCCCGTGCTGCCTCGAGTTCCGTCCTTGGCCGCGAATTGATCTGCGGCTAACTGTGCTGATTTTCTCGTTTTCCGTGCCTCATCTCGATTTTCGTGTCGTACCGTTGTTTCCCGCTGACGGGTTTGCGCTCGGTAGTGACCGGAAACCGTCGGGGGAAACGTGCCACGTCATCCGGGTAAGCACAGTGATCAGTAACTGACTCTCGACATTCGCTTGTTGTCGTGTCGGCTTCAATATCATCCCGTCGTGGTGGTTTTGAGGGTTCGTCTTTATGTCCACCCTTTATTCTCGTGTGCCGGGTCAATTGACGATTTTGCCCTCCTGTCAGGGTTAGTATAGGAAATGCAAAAATCGGGTGTCTACAGGGATGATCTAGCTCAGAAATTCCTAGCGAAATTCCTTCCACCAGCTAAGTCGGCTAAGTTGAGAAACGAGATTTCTACATTTGGGCAACAACATGGAGAGTCACTATACGAGGCTTGGGAAAGCTTCAAGGAGTTATTGAGAAGATGTCCACATCATGGGCTACCTAAGTGGCTACAAGTTCAGACATTCTACAATGGGTTGAACAGTGACACTCGAACAAGCATTGATGCAGCTGCGGGAGGAGCACTTATGGATAAAAGTTTGAGGAAGCTTTCACTTTGTTAGAGACTATGGCTGCAAATAACTATCAATGGCCGACTTCCAGAATGAATCAACAAAAGGTAGCTAGAGTATTGGAAGTATCGGTCACGGCACTAACAGCTCAGATGGCAGCCATGTCAAAGAAGATTGAAGCTTTGACAGAATCGAAAGTCCAGCAAGTAGCCTATGTGTGTGAGCTATGTGCAGGTGCACATCCGACGGAGTATTGTGCCATTAATCCGGAATCGGTACAATTCTTTGGGAGCTATAACAGACCGCAACAGCCATATCAGAATGCTTATAATCCGGGGTGGAAGAATCATCCAAATTTCTCTTGGAGCAATAACACTCAGACTCAAAATCCAGCTCCAAGACCACAGAATCCCCCAGGTTTTCAGAACCAAGCTCCACAACATGCAACAAGAAAACCGAGTTTAGAAGAATCGTTGGCAAGATTCATCACAGCGTCTGAGAAAAGAATGAATGATCAAGATAAGCTGTTAACTCAGGTAGATTTGAATGTGAAAAGCCAGGCAGTGTTAATTAGGAACTTGGAAAATCAGCTGGGATAGTTGGCTCACATCTTGAACAATCGACCACAACGAGCACTTCCAAGCGATATAGAGGTTAACCCAAGGACGGGATGGAAAAGAACATTGCAAGGCTGTCACCTTAAGGAGTGGAAAAGAGCTTCCTGATACGGTTAAAGGAAATTCTAAACTAGAAATAGTTGTGGAGAATGAAGATGAGGTAACCCTGGCAAAAAGTAAGGCGAACGAACCAAAAAAGGTGAAGGATACAGGTTTGGAGGCAAAGTCAAAAGAACTCAAGCCAGATAGTGTAGTGCCTCCCGTACTATTCCCTCAAAGATTGCAGAAAGCTAAGTTAGATAAGCAATTTTCCAGATTCTTAGATGTTTTCAAGAAACTGCACATTAACATACCATTTACAGAAGCCCTGGAACAGATGCCCAATTACGCAAAATTCATGAAGGAGGTTTTGTCAAAGAAGAGAAAATTGGGTGAATTCGAGACTGTGGCATTAACCGAGGAATGCAGTGCAATTTTGCAAAACAAATTGCCACCCAAACTAAAGGATCCAGGAAGCTTCAATATTCCATGTGTAATTGGTAACCAGTTCTCTGGAAGGGCATTGTGTGACTTAGGAGCTAGCATCAATTTAATGCCGTTATCAGTTTACACTCAGCTTAGGCTAAAGGCACCAAAACCGACAAACATCAGCTTACAGTTGGCAGACAAGTCAGTGACATATCCGAAAGGTATTGTGGAAGATATTTTAGTTAAGGTTGATAAATTCATCTTCCTGGCTGACTTCATCATTTTGGATTACGAAGAGGATAAAGAAATCCCCATCATATTAGGTCGTCCATTCTTAGCAACAGGGAGAACGTTGATAGATGTACAAAAAGGTGAATTGATAATGAGAGTTCAAGATCAGGAAGTCACCTTCAACGTGTTTAAATCAATGAAATTCCCTAAGGAAGGCGAGGAATGCTTACGGATAGACCTGCTAGACGAAATCGTGAATGAACGAACCAATGCAAGTCATTGTGAAGATCCATTAGAAGCTGCCCTGATTGGGGATAGACACTTTTGATGATTTTGATGAGTGGGATTATGTCAAGGTTTTAGACGCGTTACCTATTTCTTGAAAATTCATCAGGCAATTTGATACACTTGACCGGCCAAAAGAAGGAGAAAAGAGGTCCAAACCATCAGTGGAAGAACCACCTATGCTTGAACTCAAACCCCTTCCATCTCACTTAAGGTATGCTTACTTGGGAGACTCTGACACGCTACCGGTAATAGTTTCTGCTCATTTGAATGAATCTCAAAAAGAAAAACTGTTAAGGGTTTTGCGTGTGTATAAAACAGCAATTGGGTGGACAATAGCAGACATCAAGGGAATCAGTCCGTCGTTTTGCATGCATAAAATTCTGCTTGAAAAAGGAGCAAAACCGGTTATTGAGCAACAAAGAAGATTGAATCCGATCATGAAGGACGTAGTGAAGAAGGAAATCATCAAGTGGTTAGATGTCGGTATTATCTATCCGATTTGAGACAGTTCTTGGTTAAGTCCGGTACAGTGTGTGCCTAAAAAGGGGGGAATGACAGTGGTTGAGAACGAAAATAATGAACTCATTGCTACAAGAACAGTTACAGGTTGGCGAGTGTGTATGGATTACCGTAAGTTGAACAAAGCGACGCGCAAGGATCACTTTCCACTGCCATTTATTGATCAGATGCTAGATAGGTTGTTCAGTCATCAGTTCTACTGCCATCTTGACGGATACTGATGAGATCCTGACCAGGCTCGCATCAAGCAATCAAGAGTCAACTCATGTTCTGGTTGTAGAACAAATGATCGTGAGTGATTGGGCTAAAAACTACTCCAGAATACTTAATTTGAGGCTCAATTCAAGTGAATCGCGAGTAGAGGATAAATTCTATGATGTGGGATTACTAGACACAATATATTTAGTGAGACCAAATCAACGCAAGCCGATTCATCATGCATTGCGCGGAATGAAAGAAAGAGATTCAAGCTTCGTGGCAAAGTATTCATCATTGGATATGATTCTAAGTTCATTCATTATGTTCATCCAAAGATTCAAGTTCAATGCAGGGAACGAAAGAGGAGCAAAGAATCACGTTCGGGACGTAAAAGGGCAAAATGGTCAAATCTGCCAGAGCAGCGCGCCCCGCGCCGGTTTTGTACTAGCAACAGCGTGCCCCGCTCCAAGGAGGTTTGAGGGTTTTACAGGTGTAACGCGCCCCGCGCCGCGGTCAAGCCAATTTCAGCGCGCCCCGCGCCAGAGCGTCAGAAAGTTCAGCGCGTTTTTCGAGGCAACGTATTTTTTCAGATTTTTCAAGATTTCTTTCCATATTTTTAGAGATTTTTCATATCTTTTAGATTTCTAATGTAATTAGGATATTTATTAGATATGATTTGATTTCTATATTAATTAGTTAGGTAGAATTTCATTTCCAATTGGATTTCTATTCCTTTTAGGATTTAGGGTTTCTTTAGAGTTTATTTTATTAGTATAAATAGAATACATGGGTTGTGTAATTTGAGATCAGATTTATTCAATACAATTATTTATGAGGTTTCTCATCTTTTGGTTCTTTAAGAATTCCCAGATTAATTTTTTAGTTTTCTTGAGATTCAATTATCGACTTATCATACAACAAATCACAGTTATGTGTGGCGTTATTCTACTACATTATTCAATCATACAGAGATTATCGTTTGAATTAAACGAGGGTCAAAGTGTTGTTGGTGTTTCATCCTTCATACATTTAAATTGATTAATCGACTATTCCAAGGTTTATCGTCTATATTCAGGCGAGGGATTAAGGATTCGAACGAGTTCCACCTTTATAACTTGCTGGAAACGATCCGGGTGACGACCACCTCACGCAAGTGTGCCGTGGAGTCTATCATTTGGTATCAAAGCTACGTTTTCTAGCTAGTTGTTTATTTTTAATTTTCTGTTTAGTATATTCAAAAAAAAAAATCATGAAGAAAAAAAAAAGTATAGAAGATTTTTCAGATTCTATTTTATTATGCTAACCAAACTTGTAGCACTACATTCATTCACCAAACAATATCCAAATCCATCATCATCGATTCCAAAGCGAATCTACAATTGTCAATTCAGGACCGTATAAGGAGTTCACCTGTGACACATCAAGGTTCACGATTGTGGTATTCCGATAGTCATACCTTCTATATTTATTCTTGATAAGTTGTTTTTGAATTGAATAGTTAAACTGTGAATTTATTTGGTAAATTCAAAAAGAACCTATTAGAGGGAATTTGAGTGGTAAAAGGCAAGAGTGTGAGATCAATTGAGGGTAAAAGCCTATTGAGCGATACATGAGCGATTTTTATAATTGTGTGATACATTGTTTGAGCGAAACACATAAGGGCGGAGGAAGTTCAAACTGGCGATTCAAGATTTTTTTGATCATGCGGCTACATGGTGGGATCAATTTGCGATTAGCAGGAGAAGATGTGGAGAGCATCCGATCGAGACATGGGAAGAATTAAAAATTATCATGAGGAAGCGGTTTGTTCCAAGACAACTTAATCGGAGTAATGAATATGCAACTTAAGATATGACGATCAACCTTCAAGGCGTTCAAATTGGGATGATGAAAGGAAGGATCATAGGCATGGAGATTCGCATCGGAGACAACTACAAGAAACTCCTAAAGTGTATAGGGAATCGGTATCAATTGAGGGCATCATGAGAACATATAATGAGATAAGGGTCGATCATTTGAACCGACATCAAAACATCTCTAAGGCACAAAAGGAGCAAAATCAGCCTAGGGAGGTGGACGATGGAGTAGAATATGCAATCCAAGGAGAATTATTAGGTTCTAGTGTGCAAGATGAAGTTCATGAAGATTTAGTGATTGTACGAAAAGATTGTGGGCAAAAGCAAGAAAGTGAACGACAAAAAGAAATTAAAAAAGAAATTGAAAAAAAGATTGAGTGTGAACAAGAATAGAGTGAAATAAAGAATGAAAAGAAACGAGAGAATGAAAAGAATGAGAGTGAAAATAAACAAGAGAAAGAAACAGTGGAGAGTAAGAGTGAAAAAAGAGAGGAGAGTGAGTTGGAAAGTGAGTTGTATTTTGAAAAGCCAATGACTGTACATTCATACAAGACGGCGCTTTTGAATACTAACCGGATTAACTCTTCTTTGTCTAGTTCTGTTTTGTCTCTTGTACAGGTGATTGAGGATATACCCTGAGCTATCATTCCATATCAGCCAGCTTATAGTATTCCTGAGGATACGATGGAGTTACCAAGGCGGGTTGGGGAGTTAATGGAGTCTAACTTCATCAAAGCGAGTATCGTGGATGAAGTCATTAGTGCATATGCTATTCAGAAGATCATAGTACCTATGGAAGATAGAATGCCGAGCTTGTTCGTTGATTTTGAGTTGGTAAACAAGTTTCGTTATTATTTTCTTTGCTTAGATAATATGTGTGATAAATTCCATAGTACTTATGTTTTGTCTACATTGGGTGATGACCATGTGATGATATTGCCTAGTCAATTTAGCATGAGAGAGTGTGATAAATGGGAAATTGTTTTAACATGTGGATTGTATAGGTGGATAGTTATCTCTATTAGATTAACTAATGCATCTAGTATTTTCATGAGTTATTTAAAACATGTTTTGCATGCTTCCATGGAAAAATTTGTGTTTGGCTATTTTGAGGGTAAAATCGTCTTTATCATAAACTGTGGAGGGTATTTGATATTTGTCGAGTTAGTTTATGAGCATGCGTTATATTCTCGTTGTCAATATTCCTACTATCATTTGGTAAATTCTCATTGTCAAAGTGCATATCTTCGTAGAATTTATTCTAGTGATTATTGTGGGTATTTTCGTTTTCAACATTTGTACTTGCATGAAACTCATTTTAGGGTTTTTCATTCACATGTTGAATTAGGATTTGATGTTAGTCAATCTATACATGACATGTCGTTAATTGATAATGGTAGTGATCATGATTCTTCAGTAGAGAAATCTTCATTGCATGATTTGCTATCATTTGGTAATGTCTTTCCATTAGAGTTGTTATCATTGCATCATTTTGAGAATGTTGTTTTGAATGGGAAAGAATTACTGTCATTTGGTATTAAATTGGAAAGTGATTATCATCGGATTGGATTAAGATATGGTTTACATACATGTTTAGTTAAATCGTTGGGATTAACTAATGCATTAAAAGTTTTTATGTTAAATCATGTGTTACATTCTTTCATAGGAAAATTTGCTAATATCTGTGTTGATGATACTTCGACTTTTGTTAACACTTGGGGAAATTCTTTAGCACTAAGTTTAAATGTGATCATCGTATATATTCTAATGAATTTTTATCTTGTGTTGTTGGTTTTGATCTTTCAATTCCATTGATGTCGTTATTTGATTTTTCATTGGTTAATGTCAATGGGAAGGGAAAGGTTGAATTTGTTTTGCAGATTTATGATTGGTTCATACTCATCGAGGAGAAAGGTTTAATTCGATTTGCAAATGAGTTCGAACAATGCATGGAAAGTCTAAAGGGAAGTTATTTGGATTTTATTCTAGTAGACTTTGCATGTGATTTTGAGTTACTTGATTTCTTTGTGATTAAACAAAAGGAACTTGTTGATTTGTTTGGTTTTGTGTTTAATCCAGGAATTCAAGAGCGCTTGCTAATGCAATGTGTCGAGTTTCAAATTTTTGTTTTTGACCCGGGTGCATTGGAATGGAAGTTAGTACAAATCATCGAGATCATAAGGTTCACTTTTGATCTGGGAATTTGTCATTGGGTTTATCTACAAATGGGCAAGATCATCAGACTGGGTTTTGATCCGGGAATTCGTGGATGGGAGATTATGCATCTTGGAGAGTTCTACATAATGATATTTGATCCAGGAGGATATAGGACTTTTCGTAGTTTTATTTGCATTTATTTTGTTTATGCATTTGATTTCTTGGATAAATATTTTGATTGCGTTCTAGCTTTAGTTGTTTATTTACTTTGTTTTGGTGTAGTTAATACTTTGGCAGTATCTGGAATATGTGTGGGAGAGCATCGTATTGATGTGGACAAGATCGTGCGTAAATGAGTTCGAAAGTTTGAGTTTCCAAGTTGTGTTACGAGGAGCTTGCAGGGTGTTATGTCGATTTGATCACTGCTTGGAAAGAGATGTTTACAAGATGTTCATGTCATTTCGAGAGAGTTGCCAAATGTTGTTGTGTTCTTTGCAGGAGTTGGAGTTTTTGATGATTATCGTCATATTCTTACTTGCATTGTTGATATTGTGTATATATTTCATATGCTAGGTAAGGCTTGTGCTTGCGAATTGTTTGATGCTACTAACTTAATCTATTTTTATGTAGGATCTGAATTATGGGCAAATCCTTTTCAAGAGGAGGGGATGTCAGATTTGATGACAAATCCTTTTCAAGAGGAGGGGAATGATGAGATCCTGACCAGGCTCGCATCAAGCAATCAAGAGTCAACTCATGTTCCGGTAGTAGAACAAATGATCGTGAGTGATTGGGCTAAAAACCACTCCAGAATACTTAATTTGAGGCTCAATTCAAGTGAATCGCGAGTAGAGGATAAATTCTATGATTTGGGATTACTAGACACAATATATTTAGTGAGACCAAATCAACGCAAGCCAATTCATCATGCATTGCGCGGAATGAAAGAAAGAGATTCAAGCGTCGTGGTAAAGTATTCATCATTGGATATGATTCTAAGTTCATTCATTATGTTCATCCAAAGATTCAAGTTCAATGTAGGGAACGAAAGAGGAGCAAAGAATCACGTTCGGGACGTAAAAGGGCAAAATGGTCAAATCTGCCAGAGCAGCGCCCCCTGCGCCGGTCTTGTACTAGCAACAGTGCGCCCCGCTCCAAGGAGGTTTGAGGGTTCTGCAGGTGTAGCGCACCCCGCGCCGCGGCCAGGCCAATTTCAGCATGCCCCGTGCCAGGGCGTCAAAACGTTCAACGCGTTTTTCGAGGCAACACATTTTTTTCAAATTTTTCAAGATTTCTTTCCATATTTTTAGAGATTTTTCATATCTTTTAGATTTCTAATGTAATTAGGATATTTATTAAATATGATTTGATTTCCATATTAATTAGTTAGGTAGAATTTGATTTCCAATTGAATTTCTATTCCTTTTAGGATTTAGGGTTTGTTTAGAGTTTATTCTATTAGTATAAATAGAATACATGGGTTGTGTAATTTGAGATCAGATTTATTCAATACAATTATTTGTGAGGTTTCTCATCTTTTGGTTTTTTAAGAATTCCTAGATTAATTTCTTAGTTTTCTTGAGATTCAATTATCGACTTATCATACAACAAATCACAGTTGTGTGTGGCGTTATTCTACTGCATTATTCAATCATACGGAGATTATCGTTTGAATTAAACGAGGGTCAAAGTGTTGTTGGTGTTTCATCCTTCATACATTCAAATTGCTTGATCGACTATTCCAAGGTTTATCGTCTATATACAGGCGAGGGATTAAGGATTCGAACGAGTTCCACCTTTATAACTTGCTAGAAACGATTCGGGCGACGACCACCTCACACAAGCGTGCCGTGGAGTCTATCAGATACTCAGGATATAACCAGATAGTAATAGCTCTGGAGGACCAAGAGAAAACGACTTTTACATGCCCTTATGGGACGTTTGCATTTCGGAGAATGTCTTTCGGGTTATGTAATGCACCGGCTACATTTCAGCAATGCATGATGGCTATCTTCTCGGATATGGTTGAGCAGAATTTGGAGGTATTCATGGATGATATGATGCAGCATATACTTTGTAATCTTATTCAATTATTAAAGGCATTTTACTTTATCAACATAGTGCTGTTATATTAAATGTGATAAACCCATAGTTTTGAGCAATGCTTTTAGAATCATGATGGTGATCATGCTAATGAGATCTAAATTCAAGATAGCTCACAAACTAAAATCGTTCCTAATCGTTGGATTACTAAAAAGGGGATTAGTGAATCCGGATAGATTAGTACATACGTTGCTTGCTCTTATGAAGAGGATGATTGATCTCATAATCATTTGTGTGGAGACACTAAAGCAAGTATGTAGGTGCTTATTAGAGAATAAGTTCACTGAACGTGGCTCGCTAAGGAATACCTAATGGAGTTTTACTCGCCCGTCAATAGGAATTCCTCTAGTGATAGTAGTACAAGTGATCCTTGGACTTGAGATCATCATAGTATCTTGTGTATGATGAGTTATACTTTGACATGTCACTTAAGACCCTGAGGGTATATTAAAGGGTATGATTGGGTATAATAAGTTATACATGGAGATAGGTGAATGATCAACAAAGAATCTACCACTTCTAGTAAAAGGAGAGAATGTCCTATGTGATTCGATAAATGACGACTCAGAAGTCTTTGGCCAAAGCAGAATGAAATTAGAAAGGAGTTTCTAATTTGCATTAATTAGAGTTGTGCATTTCAGAATCGAAATACATATAATTAAATAAAATAAGACTTGACAGTAATTCCATGTCTTATATTTAATTGGGACATTGTATGGTAGAAGGATTGAATTGTACGGTAACTATTCACTGAAAGGTTCTTTTGTGATTAATGTTGAAATCTATATTATCTGGAAAGTCGTTGATCGCTAAGGGGGCTTACCCTTATTGTAGAATAAATATTATTTATTTAAATGAATTAAATAGTTTAATTTATTTATTTAAATAAAATTAGAATTGTTCTAATTGATTTATTCACAACCGGTTTAATATGGAGAACCTAAAGGGTCACACCGCAAAAGGAAAATATTTATTTAAGAAGTAAATGGCATAATCGTAATAATAAGTTAAGTGTATTTAATTTAATCTATGGAGATAGAATAAATTAAATAGCTTAATATTTATTATTTAATATTTTGGAAATATTAAATATAAATTAATAAGAGGAGTCTTATTATTATTATTACTATTACTATTATTTAATTCCTAATAGGGATTGGGAATTAATTAATAGAAGTACTCTCTCATGAATTCCTAATTGGATTAGGAGTTCAATTAATTAAAGGAGTTTAATTAAAATAAAAACCCTAATCTTAAATAGTTTAGGAGGGTTCCCTATATTTATAAATAAGAGGAGTCTTATTATGATTTGGGGTTAGACAATTTACACACTCTTGCATAAGAATTGTAGAGAGTACTTACAATTTCTATAGAGATAGAAACTAGGGTTTTGCCAACACCCATCTTCTTGAACAAGTATTATTCCTTGGTGGATCACCTCTAGAGGCCAAACACTTGGGTGGCTAACGTTGATCAAAGGAAGGAATTTAATCGGTGGAATTCAAGGAGAACGCGAAGCAATTGGAGGTGAACTTGTACCTGAGGAAGCTAGAATTCTACAAGGGTATAATTCTTATTCTCCATCTCTTTCGTTTAATTAATAATTGTGCATAAAGAAAGATCATGGTGATGGTTTGTATAAAATTTTAAAATCTGATTTTATCGCGCTTCCGCACTATTTATGTAATTTGATTGCATATTCGCGCTATGTACAAACCTAACAACGACCACCTCACGCAAGCGTGCCGTGGAGTCTATCAGATACTCAGGATATAACCAGATAGTAATAGCTCTGGAGGACCAAGAGAAAATGACTTTTACATGCCCTTATGGGACGTTTGCATTTCGGAGAATGTCTTTCGGGTTATGTAATGCACCGGCTACATTTCAGCAATGCATGATGGCTATCTTCTCGGATATGGTTGAGCAGAATTTGGAGGTATTCATGGATGATTTTTCTGTATTCGGTGATAGTTTTGATTTGTGTCTTAGCAATCTCATTTTAGTGTTGAAGCGCTGTGTGGAGACAAATCTGGTGCTTAACTGGGAAAAATGCCACTTTATGGTGCAAGAAGGGATTATTCTGGGGCACAAAGTGTCCGAAGCAGGCTTAGAGGTGGATAGAGCAAAGATCGAAATCATTGAAAAGCTACCTCCACCGACATCTGTAAGAGGCATTAGAAGTTTTCTCAGACATACAGGATTCTACCGTCGATTCATCAAGGACTTCTCAAAAATTTCAAAACCATTGTGTTCACTCCTTGAGAAAGATGTTCCCTTCAAGATGGATCAATCTTGTATCGAAGCCTTTGAAGTGCTGAAAAAGAAGTTAGTCACAGCCCCGATCATAGTTGCTCCCGATTGGACTTTACCTTTTGAGTTAATGTGTGACACAAGTGATTATGCAGTGGGAGCTGTGTTGGGTCAGCGTAGGGATAAGATTTTTCACACCATTTATTACTCAAGTAAGACACTCACTGATACACAATTGAATTACACCACTACAGAAAAAGAGTTACTTGCAGTAGTATTTGGCTTTGATAAATTTTGAGCATATCTGATTGGAACCAAGGTGATAGTCTACACTGATCATTCAGCCATCAAATACTTGATTGCAAAGAAGGATGCCAAACCAAGGTTGATTCGATGGGTCCTCCTGTTGCAAGAATTTGACTTAGAAATTTGAGATAGGAAAGGTACGGAGAATCAGGTGGCTGATCATCTTTCGAGGTTAGAGGATGCCGACATTCATAAAAAAGATGATGTGGTAATTAATGAGTTGTTTCCGGATGAGCAGCTATTTCGTATCAACACTAAAGTCCCTTGGTATGCTGATTACATGAACTACCTAGTCAGTAATGTACTTCCGCAAGATCCTTCCTTGTTCATCTTTTTTAAATACGCAACATTAAATAAAGTGACTTTTGGTTCTTTTAGAGTCTTCAAATTTTTTTTCTTTCTGCACGAAAATTGTAGCACTAAAAAAGATGCATGAAATAGGCTCAAGAATCACTCGATTCGGAGTTGATATGACTGAATTATAAATTTTCAAAATTAGGGCTGAAAATAATGACAAAATCAAGATAGGTTGCGGTGTTTAGCAATTTAAGGCATGAAAATGATGTCAAATAACTTATATTCCTCTTCATAATTGTAGAGGACGAAAAATTGAAGAAACAAGCTTTAGATTCACTCAATTCCGATATCAGATAAATTAATTATAATTTTTCTAGGGGACTGTAGTGCACATAAGAATTCTACTCTGTAATTTAACTAATCAAGTTAGAATATGATTAGGGTTTCACCTCTACTCTTTAAATATAAAAAGAAAACAATACAGGAGTTATCAAAACACCAATGGACTCCTTAATTTTAATAAACTTAATTATTTAATTATCTACTAAAAAAATTAGCTTTTCAAACGAAATAAAAAAATAGTAACTTACCTTTTTCAATTTAATTACGCTTTTAAAAAATAAAATAAAATAAATATTTAATTATATAAACAAAATCCGGGTTATGACAGTAAGAGTGGTTAGCTCCTTCACATGGCCACCCATAGCCTTATAGCCGGATCCTTGACCCTATTTTTTCATTTTTTTTTTCATTTTTTCTAGATATTTACTTTTAAATCTTTTTAGAAGCTTTGGCATTTTGACCAAGTATGCTTACTATATATATATAGAAATGATCTATAACACGTATTTGCTACGGATCTTTATAGGGCATACACCATCTATACCATTGAAAACAAGAAGGAACGGGCAGGATTAGAAACTGAAAATCAATATCCGCTACTATTAGTAGCGAACGGTTAAAAAAACACCTACCATCCACTACTAATAATAGCAGACACTAATCAAAACTAGGGTTAAAGGTTTATTAACTAGGTTTTAGGGTTTATTAACCCGAGTTAAGGATTTATAAACTAGGATTTAGAGTTTATTAACTATCCTTGCCCAAGCTAGGCATGTCCTCATCATTCCTCTCCTCTTGAAAAGGATTTGTCCTCAAATCATCACCTACATCAAACGGACTTAGATCAGAAAGGTTAAATGTGGCACTAACGACATACTCACCAGGCAAATCCAATTTGTAGGCATTGTCATTGATGCGTTCAAGCACTTGAAATGGACCATCCCTTCTTAGAAGCAATTTCGATCGTCTTTGAGCCGGAAACCTTTCCTTCCTCATATGAAGACAAACCCACTCTCCTGGTTCAAAGATCACTTGACGTCGGCCCTTGTTAGCTTGTTTAATATATTGCTCCGTCCTCCTCTCAATGTTAAGCCTTGCCTTTTCATGTATCTGCTTAACAAATTTAGCCTTTTTCTTTCCATCCATGTTTAGTCAATTCAGAAATAAGTAATGGCAATAAATCCAACGGTGTCAAAGGATTAAAACCATAAACAATTTCAAATGGTGAAAATTGTGTAGCAGAATGAACAGACCGATTATATGCAAACTCAACATGTGGTAAACATTCCTCCCAATGTTTAATATTCTTCTTAATGATTGCCCTTAACAATGCAGATAAAGTTTTATTAACTACTTCTGTTTAACCATCAGTTTGTGGGTGATAAGTAGTGGAAAATAACAATTTAGTACCTAACTTACACCACAATGTCTTCCAAAAATAGCTCAAAAATTTAGAATCTCTATCTGAAATAATTGTTCTAGGCATGCCATGCAACCGAACAATTTCTCTAAAGAACAAATCAGCAATATGGGATGCATCATCAGTTTTGTGACATGGAATAAAATGTGCCATTTTAGAAAATCTATCCACGACCACAAATATAGAATCATGACCACACTTAGACCTAGGTAAACCCAACACAAAATCCATAGATATATCAACCTAAGGTTCATTAGGTATAGGCAATGGCATATACAATCCATGAGGTTGAACACGAGACTTAGACTGTTTACATGTAATGCATTTATCACAAATTCTTTCTACATCTCGTTTCATATGAGGCCAATAAAAATATTCTTTCAAAATAGATAAAGTCTTTTCAACATCGAAATGACCCATTAAACCTCCCCCATGTGATTCTCTAACCAACAACTCACGCAAAGAACATGCAGGTATACATAGCTTATTTTCTCGAAATAGAAAACCATCAACTTTAAAGTATTTACCTACAACATTCTTTTCACATAATTTAGACTCTTCGCAAAAATCAAGGTCCATACAACTCTTTAATTCGTTCAAACCCAAGCAATTTTGTATCAAGAGTATTTAATAACACGTACCTCCTCGAAAGAGCATCAGCAACAACATTCTCATTACCTTGCTTGTAACGGATGACATACGGAAATGTCTCAATGAACTCCATCCACCTTGCGTGTCTTTTGTTCAGCTTATGCTGTCCCTTCAAGTACTTCAAAGATTCATGATCAGTGTGAATCACGAACTCTTTAGGCCAAAGGTAGTGTTGCCACGTCTCCAACGCTCGAACCAATGCATACAACTCCTTATCATATGTTAGATAGTTCAAAGATGCTCCACTCAATTTCTCACTGAAGTATGCTACTGGTTTTCCTTCTTGCATCAGCACCGCTCCAATTCCTACGCCTGAAGCATCACACTCAATCTCAAAAGTTTTAGCAAAGTTAGGCAGAACAAGCAAAGACACATTAGTCAATTTATCCTTAATTAAATTAAATGCCTTTTCCTGTTCATCACCCCACTTAAATCCTACACTTTTCTTGATCACTTCGGTCAATGGTGCTGTGATGTCGCTAAAGTTCCGCACAAAGCGTCGGTAGAAACTCGCGAGTCCATGAAAACTACGAACTTGACTCACATTTGTCGGACTCGGCCACTCACGGATTGCACGTATCTTTTCATCATCAACCTGTATTCCCTGTGAACTAACAACGAAGCCAAGAAACACAACTCTATCCGTACAAAACGTGCACTTTTCCATGTTAGCAAACAACTTCTCTTTTCTAAGAACATCTAAAACAGATTTCAAATGCAATGCATGTTCTCCCAAGTTTTTGCTATATATCAAAATATCATCAAAATAAACTACCACAAATTTTCCAATGAACGGACGCAAAACATGGTTCATTAATCTCATGAAAGTACTAGGTGCATTAGTTAAACCAAAAGGTAACACTAACCACTCATATAAACCATATTTTGTTTTGAAAGCAGTTTTCCATTCATCACCCTCTTGCATTCTAATTTGATGATACCCACTTTTCAAATCAATTTTAGAAAATATACATGCACCATTCAATTCATCTAACATATCATCTAATCGTGGAATGGGATGTCGATATTTTACCGTAATATTATTCACCGCTCGACAATCTATGCACATGCGCCATCTCCCATCCTTTTTAGGCACTAAGATCACCGGAACTGCACATAGACTCATGCTCTCTCTTACGAACCCCTTCTCCATAAGTTCGCCAACTTGCTTTTGCAACTCCTTCGTTTCCTCGAGATTGCTCCGATAAGCTGGACGGTTTGGAATGGTTGCACCGGGTACGAAGTCAATTTGATGCTCAATTCCCCGAATAGGTGGTAATCCTTATAATCCTGCAAAAGAGATGAAACAACACTAGGCAAAGAAGAATCGTTAGCGTTTGATAGACTCCACGGCACGCTTGCGTGAGGTGGTCGTCGCCCGGATCGTTTGCAGCAAGTTATGAAGGTGGAACGCTCACAACACCTTAACCCTTCGCCTATATTGAGACGAGAACCTTGGTATAATTGCTTTGCGCTAGGAAACTTGCGTTGAATGGACACCAACGACACCTAAACCCCGTGCTTATAAGAAGTACGAACCTCGGTACAATTGACAATTGATGGTTCGGTAGAATGACGCCACTAACAACTATGATATGTTGAATGATAAGTCGATAATTGAATCTCAAGAAAACTAAGAAAATAATCTAGGAGTTCTTAAAGAACCAAAAGATGAGAATAATCTCACAATAATTTCATTAATCAAAAAGTGTGTGTCTCTTTTACATCAGACATGTATTCTATTTATATTAATAGAATAAAACCTTAAAAAAACCCTAAATCCTAAAAGGAATAGAAATCCAATTGGAAATCAAATTCTACCTAACTAATTAATATGGAAATCAAATCATATCTAATAAATATCCTAATTATATTAGAAATCTAAAAGATATGTAAATCCCTAAAATAAAAGAAGAAATTTGCCAAAAACCGTGTGCCTCAAAAAACGTGTCAGGCAAATCTGGCTGTTCTCGCCGGGGCGAGAAACTTGTACTAGAAATTCTCGCCGAGGCGAGAATGGCCAGAGAGGTCTTCGCCGGGGCGGCTTCAGTTTGGGCTGGGGCGAACATGGATAGAGGAGTTCTCGCCGGGGCGAGAAAAATAAGCCTGCGATTCTCGCCGGGGCGAGAACCCTGAATCCCAACTTCTGAGTTTGTCTTTCCGTGCAATCCAACCTCGTGTTGTCCCATGATATAACATATCCTCTTCAGTTTTCTTGGACATCCATAACGTCGTAAGAACGTTAATCCTTGCATTAATTGACACATATCCTCATTAATGATTAGATGAGACCAACGAACATGATGAACACTATTTCGAACGCTTGACTTGCATTGATTTGGTCTCACTACATAGATCGTATCTAGCGATCCCAAATCACATGAATGACCCTCTCCTCGATGTTCATATGAATTGAGCTCCAATGTAAGCATCCTTGAGTAGATTCTAGCCCAATTACTTGAATTCGTTTGTTGAACCCTCGAAGCTTGAGTTGAGTCGATGACGCTTAATGCGAGCCTGGTCAGGATTGTATCATTCCCCTCCTCTTCAAAAGGATTTGTCCTCAAATCTAACATCTCCCCTTGAAAAGGATATATCCACAAAACTGATCCTACACCCAAACAAACCAAGTTAGAAGCGTCAAACAAAACATAATCATAATTCTCACCAATCACATGAAATATATAAATAAAGTATGTAAGAATATGAAAATAATCAATAGAACTTCCAACTCCCTCAAGACTCAAAATAGCAATATCAAGCATCTTCCTCGAGTTAACATGAATCACTATTGAAGATCTCCTTCCAAATGATGATCGAATCGACATATCCCCATGTAAGCTCTTCGAATCATAACCTGGAAACTTAAACTCTTGTTCTCTTTGACTCAAACACTTCGCCAAAGTAACATGATACTCTTGCACATGTAAGCCAATTTCTTCCATAACACTAAACACATAATAACAAACTAAATTAGAAACTAAAACAAAAACACAATCAAAGTTTTTACCTAACGACATAAACATAGAAACAATAAATAAATGCAACTAAAATTATGAAAAGCTCTATCTCCTCTTGGATCAAATATCAGTATGTAGAACCCTTCACACTTCATTAACTTCCATCCACGAATTCCCGGATCAAAACCCAACGTGATGATCTCGTACATTCGCAAATACTCCCAATGACGAATTCCCGGATCAAAAGTAAACCTTATGATCTCGACCATTTGTACTAACTTCCATTCCAATGCACCCGGGTCAAATACCAAAATTTGAAATTCAACTAGTTGCATTCGCAAGTGCTCTTGAATTCCTGGATTAAACACAAAACCAAACAAATCAACAAGTTCCTTTTGTTTAATCACAAAGAAATCAAATAACTCAAAATCACATGCAAAGTCTACTAAAACAAAATCCAAAACACTTCCCTTTAGACTTTCCACGCATTGTTCCATTTGATGTGCACATTGATCCATATTATCCCCCTTGATGAGTACGAACCTATCTTGATCCTGCACAACAAAACTAACCTTTCCCTTCCCATTGACATTAACCAATGTAACATCAAATAACGACATCAATGGAATTGAAAGATCAAAACCAACACCACAAGATAAAAACTCACTAGCATACTTATGATACTCACAATCAAACTCAACATATGCCAAAGAATTTTTCCAAGTGTCAACAAAAGTCGAAGTATCATCAACACAGATATTAGCAAGTTTTCCCATAAAAGAATGCAAAATATGATTTAACATGAAAACATTTAATGCATTAGCTAATCCCAATGATTTAACTAAATATGTATGTAAACCATATCTCAATCCAATCTGATGATAATCACTTTTCAATTCAATACCAAATGATAGTAATTCTTTCCCATTCAAGACAACATTCTCAAAATCATGCAATGATGACAACTTTAATGGAAAGACATTACCAAATGATAACAAATCATGCAATGAAAATTTTTCTGCTGAATAATCATGATCACTACCATTATCAATTAACGACATGCCATATAAAGATTGATCAAAATCTAATTCAACATGTGAATGAAAACCCTAGAATGAGTTTAATGCAAGTACAAATATTGAAAACGAGAATACCTACAATAATCACTAGAATAAATTCTACAAAGATATGCACTTTGACAATCAGAATTTATCAAATGATAGTAAGAATATTGACAACGAGAATATAACACATGTTCATAAACTAACTCGATAAATATCAAATATCCTCCATAGTTTATGATAAAGACGATTCTACCATCAAAATAGCTAACAACAAATTTATCCATGGAAGCATGCAAAACATGTTTTAAATAACTCATGAAAATACTAGATGCATTAGTTAATCTAACAGAGACAACTATCCACCTATACAATCCACATATTAACACAACTTTCCAATCAACATATTCTCTCATGCTAAATTGACTAGGCAATATCATCACATGATCATCAACACATGTAGATAAAACATAAGTACTACGCAATTTATCACACATATTATCTAAGCAAAGAAAATAATATCGATACTTGTTTACCAATTCAAAATCAACGAACAAGCTCGTCATTCTATCTTCCTTAGGTACTATGATCTCCTGAATAACACAGGCACTAATGACTTCATCCACGATACCCGCTTTGATGAAGTTGGACTCCATCAATTCTCCAACCCGCCTTGGTAACTCCGTCGTCTCCTCGGGAATACTACAAGCTGGCTGATATGGAATTATAGCTCAGGGTATATCCTCAATCACTTGTACAAGAGAAACAACAGAACTAGACAAAAAAGAGTTAATTTTGTTAGTATTCAAAAGCGCCGTCTTGTACGAATGTACAGTCATTGGTTTTTCAAAATACAACTCACTTTCTAACTCACTCTCCTCTCTTTTTTCACTCTTACTCTCCACTGTTTCTTTCTCTCGTTTATTTTCACTCTCTTTCTTTTTATTCTCTCGTTTCTTTTCATTCTCTTTTTCACACTTTTCTTTTTCACACTCAATCTTTTTTTCAATTTCTTTTTGTCGTTCAAATTTACATGTATTTTCTAAAGATATTACATCATTATGGACTTCTTCTTGAGCGCTGGAATCTAATAACTCTCCTTGGACTGCATATTCTTTGTCTTCTTCTTCCTTCCTTGGCTGCCCTTGATTAACATATGCTTGAAGAAGATCTTGGAACTGCGAATCACACTCCTTCATCATCTTACGAAATGGTTCCATAATGTCCTCTTTTAGCTCCTCTTTAGAAATTACCTTTTTCCTATACACCTTAGGAGTTTCCTGTGGCTTCCTCCAATGCGACTCCTTATGTCGACGAACCTCCCAATCGTCATCCCATGTTGAATGCCTTGAATGATGATCCACATATCGTGAAGATGCATATTCCTCCCTCCTACTAGGCTGTATTGGAACAAACCGCTTCCTCATAACGGTTTTCAATTCTTCCCACGTCTCGATCGAACGCTCTCCATACCTTTTTCTGCTACGCACAAATTCAGCCCACCATGTAGCTGCATAATCAAAAAAATCTTGAACTGCAAGTTTAAACTTCTTGTACTCGGAATAATTATGATAGCCAAACTCTCGTTCCTTCCTTTCCTCCCAACTCAAATAAGCTTCAGGATCGCGCCTTCCTTGAAAAGATCTTTTTTGCCACTCATAATTATTTTTACAATTATATCCATACATGATTGCTGCAAAACAAAGGTTAGTAGATAAAGAAAAATTTTCCTCACACACTCCCTTACGTGTTTCGCTCAAACAATATATCCCACAATTATGAAACGCTCGTGTATCTCACAATTTAGGCTTTTACCCTCACATTCTTGCCTTTTACCGCTCTAATTCCCTCTTATAGGTTCTTTTTGAATTCACCAAATAAATATCTCAGTTTTTCTATCAATCCAACAAGAACTTATCACAAAACAAAATATAACAAGTGTGAAGTACGATAACCCACCAAATTTCCACGATCACCAATTAAGATCCTCTTGAGTGAAACCCTAATGTCTTCAAATTTCACAAATTCCAATAATAGAACCAAATGATAGATTCTTCAATATAATCCCAATATTCACGAAACTTATGAAACCCAAGCAATTGCAACAATAATAATTTTTCCCAACATTTTTTTTTAACTCACGAATTTTTTTTTTCAATATATAATCAACACGAAAAATAAGAATAAGTAACCTGCTAGGAACTTAGCTCTAATACCAAATGATAGACTCCACGGCACACTTGCGTGAGGTGGTCGTCGCCCGGATCGTTTCCAGCAAGTTATGAAGGTGGAACGCTCACAACACCTTAACCCTTCGCCTATATTGAGACGAGAACCTTGGTATAATTGCTTTGCGCTAGGAAACTTGCGTTGAATGGACACCAACGACAACTAAACCCCGTGCTTATAAGAAGCAGGAACCTCGGTACAATCGACGATTGATGGTTCGGTAGAATGATGCCACAAACAACTATGATATGTTGAATGATAAGTCGATAATTGAATCTCAAGAAAACTAAGAAAATAATCTAGGAATTCTTAAAGAACCAAAAGATGAGAAGAATCTCATAATAATTTCATTAATCAAAAAGTGTGTGTCTCTTTTATATCAGACATGTATTCTATTTATACTAATAGAATAAAACCTTAAAAAAAACCCTAAATCCTAAAAGGAATAGAAATCCAATTGGAAATCAAAATCTACCTAACTAATTAATATGGAAATCAAATCATATCTAATAAATATCCTAATTATATTAGAAATCTAAAAGATATGTAAATCCCTAAAATAAAAGAAGAAATCTACCAAAAATTGCGTGCCTCGAAAAATGTGTCAGGCAAATCTGGCTGGTCTCGCCGGGGCGAGAATCTTGTACTAGAAATTCTCGCCGAGGCGAGAATGGCCAGAGAGGTCTTCGCCGGGGCGGCTTCAGTTTGGGCCGGGGCGAACATGGATAGAGGAGTTCTCGCCGGGGCGAGAAAAATAAGCCTGCGATTCTCGCCGGGGCGAGAACCCTGAATCCCAACTTCTGAGTTTGTCTTTCCGTGCAATCCAACCTCGTGTTGTCCCATGATATAACATAACCTTTTCAGTTTTCTTGGACATCCATAACGTCGTAAGAACGTTAATCCTTGCATTAATTGACACATATCCTCATTAATGATTAGACGATACCAACGAACATGATGAACACTATTTCGAACGCTTGACTTGCATTGATTTGGTCTCACTACATAGATCGTATCTAGCGATCCCAAATCACATGAATGACTCTCTCCTCGATGTTCATATGAATTGAGCTCCAATGTAAGCATCCTTGAGTAGATTCTAACCCAATTACTTGAATTCGTTTGTTGAACCCTCGAAGCTTGAGTTGAGTCGATGACGCTTAATGCGAGCCTGGTCAGGATTGTATCAGTGTTAGTACTCAAAAGCGCCTTCTTATACCGAAGTATAATCATCGGCTGTTTAGCCTCTAAAGCTCGCCTCACATCACTCTTTTTTGCATATATATTTGTTTTTCGCTCCTCATCTTTTCTTTTCTCTCTTTCTTTTTCTCTCTTATTTTTTCCCTCATTATTTTTTTCCTTATTATTTTTCTTTTCTTCACTCTCTTTTCTTTTTTCATGATCTCTCTGCAGATGAAGTTGATCCTCATGCACATGTTGTGGTGACATAGGACATAAAGTAACCCTCTTTTTATTGTGAACAAAAGAATATTCATTTGTAAAGCCATCATGCTTTCACACGCCTGTCAAATTGCCACGGTCGACCAAACAATATGTGACCCCTACATTGGAACCACATCGCACAAAATTTCATCCACATACTTCCCAATAGTAAATGGCACCAAGACCTGTTTAGTCAGTTTAATCTCATTACTATCATTAAGCCATTGCAATCGATAAGGTTGAGGATGTTTGGTTGTGGAAAGCCCCAATTTCTCTACCATAACCTTACTTGCCACTTTCGTGCAACTACCCCCATCTATCATGACACAGCAAATTTTCCCATTCACCAAGCACCTAGTGTGAAACAAATTTTCCCGCTGTTCGGTGCTTTCTTCCTTCACTTGTGTACTAAGTACTCTTCTAGTCACCAAAACTTCTCCAAATACCGCAACTTCCCTATCTTCTGCTTCCTCTAGCGGTGGCATAGAGTCACTATCACTATCTTCCCCCTCGGTCTCCACATCTCCATTGTCAAGTAACAACATCGTTCTTTGATTAGGACATTGATTTGCAATATGTCCCCTACCTTGACATTTAAAACATTTAATATCTCGATTACGATTAAAAGAAGTAGGCTCAGTTTTACCTTGTACTCCTCTATTAGTCATTTTCGGTTTTGGCTCAAATTTGGGTTTACTCACGGTTGGTTTCTCCTCTCGCTTGCCAATATTGGGTTTCCATAATGAACTCGAATTTGACATTGATCGTTGGCTACCTCTCCTTTTAAGCTGTTTCTCAATCTTGATAGCCATGTGTACCATATCCTCCAATAAAACATAATGTTGTCATTCTACTAGATCTGAAATCTCCCAATTTAGTCCCGCCGAAAATCTGGCCATTGTTGCTTCGCTATCCTCATTGATGTTTGCCCTAGCTAACAACATCTCCATCTCCTTGTAATAGTCCTCTACACTCCGGCTACCTTGTTTCAGACTTTGTAGGCTCCGAACTAACTCACGGTGATAGTAGTCTGGTACAAATCTCTTTTTCATAATCGTCTTCATCTCATCCCAAGTTTCAATTGGCCGTTCTCCGCACCTTCTCCGGCTGATCATCAGCTGATCCCACCAAGTAACTGCATAAGCTGAAAACTCCGTAGCGGCAAGTTTGACTTTCTTGAGTTCTGAATATTTGTGACATTCAAAAACCCACTCCATCTTCTTTTCCCACTCTAGGTATGCTTCAAGATCACTCCTCCCTTGGAAAGCTAAAATTTTCATTTTAATACTATCCAAGTTGTTATCTTCTTTATCTCGAACTCCTCTATCTCTAGCTCCTCGTTGCCTCCGATGTAAGAAGTCGGACTCTCGAGATTCCTCTTCACTAAATCCTCCTTCATTGAAATTAGTTTCTTCCACCCTAGCTCCTTTTTGCCGGGATACTCCTTTTTGATGAGTTCCTTGACGGTTTTGAGATGATTCTCCTCGAGTAACGCTTAATTGGTCCAAGCGCTCATGCACCTGTTCCATTGACATATCCAACCTCCTACCCCATTCCTTGTTCATGGCTTCAATCATCAACTTCATATCAGCTGACAATGAAGGTTCTACAAAAGTTCCCTTATCCTTTGAGTTAGACATAATTCCTGCAAAACAGAGGTTAGTAGCAAAATATTGTCCTTACCACTCCCTTACGTGTTTCGCTCGATTAATGTTTCACTCGTGTATCACTCAACAGGCTTTTTCCCTCAATTGATCTCACCACTAAGCCTTTTACCTCTAATTATTCTCTCTAATAGGTTCTTTTCGAATTTACCTAGCAAAATCCTCGGTTTTACTAATCAATTCAAAATAACTTATCACAAACAACTTTAGTAGGTATGAATATAAGTACCAACAATCTCGATTACGGAATTGAAGATGAAACCTACGAACAAATTGAAATAACTGAAATAAAATTTTCTATACTTTTTTTTTACTCACAAATCCAACGATACAATAAAGATAGATACTTAGCTAGAAAATGCGGCTCTAATACCAAATGATAGACTACACGGCATGCTTGCGTGAGGTGGTCGTCCCCCGGATCGTTTCTAGTAAGCAACTTTGATGAAACTCTCACGATATCTTAACCCAACGTCTATTTGGAGACGAGAATCTTGATAAATTCGATCAAGCAATTGAATTCACGTAAGATGGAACACCAACAACACTTAGACCCTCGTTTAAGTACAACGATAATCTTCGTACGATTGTATGATGTGATAGAATATTGCCACACACAACTATGGTTTGTTGTATGATAAGTTAGTTTCGAATCTCAAAGAAAAACTAAGGAAAACTACTTAGAAATCCTTCAAAGAATCAAAAGTAGAGAATAGCTCTTAAGTATGAATAAACTCAGTATATTATTGTTGATCATCAATTACATTAACCATGTAACCTATTTATACTAGTAGAAATAAACCCTAATTACAAAAGGAATTGAAATACTAGTAAATAATTAATTAGAAAGTATTTTTCATCTAACAAACATCCTAGTAAACTTAGAAGTATGATAGATATGATAAATTCCTAAAAATAAGGAAAAAAACTGATAAAATCTTCAAAAACGCGTTCCTCGGATTCCGTACCGCGTGACTGGCGCGGGGCGCGCTACAAATGGCGCGGGGCATGCTACAAACGGCGCGGGGCACGCTAGGTATGCAGGTTTTCAAAGCATCTCGGTGCGGGGCGCGCTATACTCCTGTATGACTAGTGCGGGGCGCGCCGGATTAGGAATAAAACTGGCGCGCGGCGCGGGGCGCGCCGGGCTGGAATTTTTGGCCCTTTTGACTAGTTCCTAATTCTTGGCTTGGAATACACAATTGTAACATGTTCACGATCTTGGACTCTAACTCCAAAGCCTTCATCCTGGAATCTTCATCCTTCCAAGCTTCTTGAATCAATCCGTTAATGCCCTCCTTGAAGCGTTTAGTCCGAGCTCTCGTCACTGGTCCAACTGGAACTTGCACCGAATTCACTCCATAACTCTCATCCTTGCCCAAGCTAGGCATGTCCTCATCAGAGGAGGAAGAAGTATACGGATGAGAGGAGAAGGAGCAAGGGAATAAGAACATTTTGGTTTAAGCAATTCTTGCATTTGGGAGAGGGAAAGTGGGGAAGAACAATTGGTAAGAAGGAGAGGGGGATTACCCGTACATGGGAGAAGCCAATTCCAGCCTCCCATGTATAGGGAGCTGATCAACCAAGCATGCTCAGCTTATTCCTTCTTCCCTTACCCAAGGAGCTCAGCCATTGCTTCTATAAATACTCCTCCTTTGTCATTCATCCATTCTTTTGTTCAGTGTTGCTAAGATAGAGCTGAAAATTGTGAGAGTTGTGAGTATTGAGTGTACGGGTGATTTGAGGAAGAAGAAAAAGTGTGGTAGCAGCTGAGTATCAATCCCTTTTTCATCCTAGAAGGAGCTTCAAGAGGTTAGTGTTATGGAGCCTAGCTCATTTCCATTGTTGTTTCAATTTTCAGTTTGTTATTGATTGTTTTGTGGAGGTATATGTTGCTGAAATTGTTTAGTTAGTTCATGATTATATATGAATGTTGTTAACTCTTTAAAAGCCTTATTAATAATCAATGAAAGTGGAACAATGATTGATAATCAAAGCCTATACATAAGGAGCACGAATGGACTGTTGGACATATATGGACTGATTTGGACAATTCTTATAGTTTGATGAAAATTTAGTTTATGGTTGGTTGTATGCTTATTTGTGTATGCCCATAATGTGTTATGAAGTTGTGGGTAATGATTTCATTTGGAAATCTGGACTAGAACATAATTAAACTCTACTCCAATATGAGTTTGTAAGCCATGCCCACCAACCATTTGATTTAATGTCTAAAAGAATGATTTCTCTAAGGATCCAAAGAACTAGTGTTGATCAATTGTTGAAATGATGTTATAATGCATGGTTGAGTAATAGAAACATGTTTTTAAGTCATGTGTACTGGTTGTATAAGGGTTATGAAGCAAAGAGAGAGAAATCAAATTTTTGTTGTTAAGTTTCTGCAGAAGCAGGAACCTTAAACTCCCTGTATCCGGAGTGGCGCGGCCGCGCCACTCCCAAGCTTAAAACCAGCGCGACCGCGCTGGTCTGCAGAAGTAAAATGCTTTGCTGCTTTGTATTGTTGATTTGATGCATGTTTATATAGACCTAGCATGTTATAAATACCCCAAAGCATATATATGACATGTTAGTATAATGTTAGAATGACCCCAAGCATCTAGAGGTTGGTTAGAGTAGGAAATAAACCAGAAAATAGCTACAGGAGGAGTAGTGCGGCCGCGCTACTCCCAGGCCAAATAGCAGCGCGGCCGCGCCGTGCTGCAGAGTTGTCAAGTTATTTCTTTTTGTGAACTGAAGCTTGAGGCATGTGTATGTGGACCTCTTAAGTAGTAATACATGAAGCATGTTATTAATTGGATAACCAAGCATGAAATAACTAAGTCACGTGAGATTTGCTTAATGAAATGAATATCTTAGTTGCATTTTTCATTTGGCTTTCAGGGGGCGCTACGCCCTACTCCCCCGCCAGCTCATCGGCGAGCTAGGCAACCTCTCGCTCACCGGGGAGCGAGACCCCCATTTGGGTAGTCATAGTGGCAATTAATGTTCGTAATGCTTATAATGTGTTGATTAATGTAAGCCTATGTTTGGTGTTTATTGTGAGACTAATTAGTATGTGAATATGTGTGTAAATGTGTAGGACATATTTGAATGACGATTAACGTCAAATAGTAGCAGCGCGTAAGGCAAGTTTTTCCTAACGCTTGTCTAACCTTTGTGTTGGGCAAGTTCTTTAACTCCATTCATTTACTATATTGAATGCAAGTTTCTTATCTTATACAAAAGACGTATATTGTGCAGATTTTCTAATTCTTGTTTAAGTTGATATTCCACAAATATTCTACATTTTCCTAAATTACACCAATGTGGTGTATTGAGCAAGTTTTCTAATCCTTGTCCAGTCCTCGTTCTAGGCGAGCTTATCAACTTCATTCGATTATATTCTTACGAAGGCTATTTAATGTTCAAAGTTCATATTTACGTAATACATGTATTATTGTGTGAATTCCATACTTATGCGAATCTTTCATATTTGCACAAGCGTTCAAGATGTGTTATTGACATAAACTGTTAAAGCTTTTAAGTTCACATTATGCATGAACTGTTTACGAAGTGTGTCAATGCCATTGATTCGGCTAGAATAATGTCCATGATTTAGAAAGCTTTCCAAATCAATTGTTTTGGTGCGGACTCCTTGCAGAGATGAACAACCCTCATAGTAGGGAAAAATATATTTTTAGTCGGGGAACCGACACGCGCGTAAGTAGAATGTTTGAGGCTTATGCATAACGCCGGGTATTTTAGGCTGATCACCTATTGTACCTGTATTTTGTTGTTTTGGAGTTAATAGTGTAATACTGTTAATTCTAATGAAAGGTAAGTGCCATGGTGGCCATTCAATGATTCCTGCAATTGAAACAATTTGAAATCCTTGAATTCGTTTGATATTTATCCAGTCCATAGTGACTCATCAGTAATAACAGAGATTTGTATTAAAACTTGAGAAATCTTACGTTTGAGCATGCATTATCATTGTTGTTATACTTGCTGGGCAAATTTGTTGCTCACCCTTGCTTTCCTTAAAATATTTCAGTGGCTACCCTTAGAGGCGAGTTCTCGGGAAAGGATAAAGGCAAAGGCAAAGCTACGGATTAGCTTTGTCCTACTATGTTATGATTTATGTTGTGTATTAAGACTCGTTTAGAGATTATGTATTAAGTTATGTCATGTATTCAGACTTATATATTAGTCATTGTGTAATATGTTATGTCAGGTATTTGTATTGGTATCGAGACTTGGGACGAGAGTATTTATGTTATATCAATGTAAATATTTCTATTATTCTGCAATTAGTTGTTAATAGTATGTGTATCAGTTGCATAGTGATGCACCAGATTCGAGGTTAAGGTAACCCGGATTTGGGGGCGTCACAATAATTGTCATGCAAAATACGACAACACACAAACTGTGACTTTCAATACAAATACAACTTAAGTTCTCAATACACTTATTGCCACACTAATAATAATGTATTGAAATATTTCTACTGTCTCGGACCATCACTCCATTCCCCAGTTAGTCCCCGCTACACTTTCATTTCCTGAGGAGAACAATGGAACAAAAAAGAAAAGGGTGAACACAAATAGCCCAGTAAGAAATATCATGACTAAGATAATGAAGAATAAAATTATCTTTAGCTTTCAACAGAAATAAATCAGAGATTTAAAGATATTTTAATTGTTCAATAACAACAACTGCAGCGGAACGAACAATCCATTAGAAGAGTCAAGTAGATTATAATATCTACCATCTTCTATAAGTTAAAGGTTCACCACCAATATTTTATCCCTGTAACACCAATCAACAGTTCCTGTTTATGAACATCCAAATCAACAGTTTATATTCAACAGTCTCTCTTTGCACTACGTGCCAAAGATATTTATTTGTAACACCACCTGTCATGATCATGCCAAACGTCGGTTCATCTTTGTACTACGGGCCAAAGAGAACTTTCACCATCCGCCTTTGTTTGTAACACCAAAAGTTAAGATTATACCAATACATAGTTTGGTTATAATCATGCCACGCCAGTTAATCTTTGCACTACGACCCAAAGAGAACTATCGTCATAATTTAAGTATGAAGATGATGACAATGATATAAACTAAATACAGTGAGATCAAGAATAAGAATAAATATTACAGATTTGTAATTTAATTTATCCAGCATCGAAGATTGTCCGTATTGCCAACACGATGACCAAATTGTGGAGTCAAATTCAAGAATGATATTCAAGAATAAAATAAAGTTCACGATTCAAGTATAACGTATAAAACTAAATAGAAAGATTCAGGTGAAAAGATATTAGCTGAATCACAAACTATTAAGGATATTCTACTAATTTTAGGGATTTTCACCATTTAAGAATAAGGTTTTGGAAACAAACAAAAATTTCTTATCATAAATGGAGAAATATGAAAGAAAACGATATCCCTTGAAGAGTACAAAAGAAATGATATTTTATACGAGTATGAAAGAATATACGAAACTGCAATTGGATTTTCACCCGTCATGCGATAATCCGCGTAGACAGATCATTTCTACAAAAGATTAATAAGTAATGAAATTTTCTTAAGATAACCCTTCCTATTTATAGGAAAATCAAGATGAGAGCATTTTGGTCTTTTTCCTAACTTTTCTTGGTTTATTACACTTATACCCTTGACATATTCTTTTAATATAGTTTATACCTTAGTATATTCTTAGAATATGCTTTCTAAGGGTTTTTAACCCTAAGGTAAAATAAAAACTGAATTAACTATTTACTGACAGTAAGTCACTATTGAATGACATGTGGGTCCCACGAAAAAAACAAAATATGAAGAAATTATTTCAAGGAAAATAAATTGTGGGTGCCACCGATCAAATAGTTGTGGGTCCTACGGAATAAAGTGTGGGTCCTACAGAAATATAAGTTAACTTACAACAAACGCTTCACGTATATTTAGTCAACACTATTTTAGACTTTGAACAATTATTCACCATTAATATTATAAACTTATAATATTGACAACCAGATCATTCCCAGGAAAAAGGGGGTCTTTCGTATAAACGGCGCACAATTAAATAAACTTTTTCCTTGACAGAATTTCTAAACATTGTCAATAATGCTAAAATATCATATCAAATAATATGAGTTACAGTGTCGTGACAAATAATAAAAAGTACTATGCAGATGCTACTGTAACAATTATTGAATCAAAATACTGTGCAATTGCTACTTTATCAATTATTGAATCAATAATATAAAATATTGTGCAACACCGTGTGCTACTGTGGAATAACGCATTTTACTATTCTTTTTATTATCGGGTATTTCAATAGTTGCAGGTGATAATACGGTTGACAAAATACTGTCGTTTTCCGTATCCGACAATTAGTCGTTGTGGGGTCCATCAATATTTTGTTATTTCGGCGCTGTCGTACGTTACCGAATATAATATTTCCCCAACAGAAAGAATATTCTCCGACAAAAGGAATATTTCCCGACATACTGTTTATCAGACAATTTGCATATAACACCCTTAACTATCATTTATAACAATTAAGCACTTCACTATTTAGAAAAATAATCATAAAGAAAATAATAAACTTTTATTTCATAAAGTCGGGGTCTTACACTCGTACTCTTTTTTAGGCTTCTTTAAAATCTTCCCGTTGGAGAGTTGGCGTTGTGCATTTAATGCTCCGCTCTTAGATGTTCTCTGATGTTGACTTTTAGGGTGAAGTATATCAGCTTGCTTTCGGCTCTGACTGGTCACATCAGATTACAACTTCACCTACCACTTGTGAGTGGTGTCACATCTTTAAACTAGCGGTTAGATACAATACAATATGATCTTCTTTTTGAATTAAGAGTGATTGTTGAACATCTTGGGATCTTCACTTTGCAAGGCTCCTCATTGTCAGTCTTAAGACAGTCCTGACAAGCGCTACGAGTTTGGCTGATTGTAGAGTTTGAACTTGATCTACTCGACGATCTGTACTATATGTTTGCTTGCTCTACTAGTAAAGAGGCACTTTATGATGTGCTCTCTACGATCTACTCTACGAATGGCTCTTTACGATGAGCACTCTACGATCCTTGAGCAGACTCTGCGATCTTTCTCTACTATACGATCTTAGAGCGGACTCTACGATCTTTACTTTACTTTACGATCCTTAAGAGGGAGCTCTACGATCTTCTACAAACTCTGCGATCTTGACATAACTTTGCGAACTTCTGGCAGACTCTGCGATCTAACACTTGATGCTTTACGATAGCATAGCTAACTCTGCTATCTTTAATAAACTCTACGAAATGACAGAGTAGCTTTATGATCGTTTAACATTACTATATGTTCGCTTTGATCCAATCATCTATACATCAATTCAGCTCATAAGATCAACCTAACAAGTTTGATCTTTCTATTTTTATTTTTATTTTTATTTTGATAATATGGAGTTTTCCAACCGCAGTCGGACTAATCTCCCCACCCCGAGTCAGGCTTTTCATATGGGCTTTCACCCGCTTCCCCGTGGTCATGTTACCACCCCGAGGCCTCATTTAAACTACTGCGACAACTGTCGCGGTTATTTGATCTTTATATTCTAAGTCCTTGTACAACATAGTCATATTAAGGACTTTACAAAAACTACTAAACAATTATACATTATCAATATCACATCATCAAATTAAACATGCAGTTTCTAACAATCTCCCCTATTTGATGATGACAAAACCAGTACTTTCAGAGCATTAATTAATTTTATGATGTAAAGTACTTTAAAAATAAATATGTCTTAATATATAGTTTGAACAAAAGGAATGCACGATGAATGAAATTTATCGAGACGTTTCCATATGTCATTCTTTTGTTTTTTTGATAATGTGGAGTTTCCCAACCGCAGTCGGACTAAGTCTTCCCACCCTGGGTTAGGCTTTGCATACAGGCTCCACCTAAGACATGGCGTCACCCTGAAACGTACGACCCGTGGCCGCATGACCTTTGCAGGTTTAACAATTATTGCAAGTGGGATTCGATCTCAAGACGTCCGAGTTTTCGGTTCGCCCCGGGGCCTCATTTGAACCACTGCGCCAACTGCCGTGGTTTTTCATATGTCATTCAATACAAGTAAGGTAAAGAAAATGTAGTTGCAGATGTTTTATCTCGTAAGTTGATGAGATCCTGACCAAGCTCGCCTCAAGCGTCAACGACTCGACTCAAGTTCCAAGGGTTCAACAGATGAACTTGAATGAGTGGGCTGAATTCCACTCACGGATGCTTAAATTGGAGCTCAAGTCAAGTCAAGGGGACCGTGTTCATTTGTGTGGCCGCTTCATCAACAAAGTTATGTTCCAGTTCATGATGAGACTATAAGCTTATGCGCGACAATATGAACATCCGAGCATGGAAAGGAGTTTACGAGATAACGCGCGACAACACGAGTTTGGATTGCACGGAACGAAAGAAGAAGATTCAAGTTTATTACATTCATTACTGGATATGTTCCTAAGTTCATTGATTGGTGTTATTCAAAGGTTCAAGTTCTGTAGAGGAGATGAAAGAAGAGCAAGGAATCACATTCAGGGCTTGAAGGCGTCGAATGAACAAGGAACAAAGTTGGTATGTTCATAGCCAGACCAGCGTGGCCGCGCTTAGAAAAGGCCTACAAGTGGCGCTGTCGTGCCTGCATGTAGAACAACTTCTGGAGGACCAGCGCTGCCGCGCCCAATTACAGTTCAAAAGCAGCGCGACCGCGCCCAATTACAGTTTAAAAGCAGCGCGGTCGCGCCCAATAGCAGAAACAAAAATCTTTCTCTGGACTACCAGCGCTGCCACGCTCCAATCCAAGCTAAACACGACGCGGCCGCGCCGTGCACGGAAATCGAGAGCGTCTTTTTATGCATTTTCAGCATATTACTTCAATATATTTAGGGATTTTTGATATCTTTTAGATTTCTATTGTAATTAAGATATTTGTTAGATAGATTTGCTTCCTAATTACTTGTTAACTAGTATTTCTATTCCTTTTAGGATTTAAGGTTTCTTTAATGTTTATTCTATTAGTATAAATAGAATACATAGCTGATGTAATAGTAGTACACTTCAGATTATTAATTAACTTTTGTGAGATTATTCTTCTTTTGGTTCTTTGAGAACTTCCAAATTATTCATGGGTTGTCTATGAATGTTCAATTGACTTATCATACAACAATACATAGTTGTGTGTGACATCTTCTACCGCATCAATCGTCGATTGTACCGAGGTTCCTGCTTTATATAAGTACGGGGTTTAGGTGTCGTTGGTATTCCATTCAACGCATCTTCATTGCTTGATCAATTGTACCAAGGTTCTTGTCTCTTTATAGGCGTTGGGTTACAGTGTCGAGAGAGTTCCACCGTATAACTTGCTGGAAACGATCCGGGCGACGACCACCTCACGCAAGCGTGCCGTGGAGTCTATCATTTAGTATCAGAGCTAAGTTACTAGCGAGTTACTTATCCTTTATTTTTTTTGTTGATTAGCAAAAAAAAGAGTATAAAAAATCAGTTATTTCGATTGATTTCTATTATTGGGGAAAATTATTAATTGTTGCGAATTGCTTAGTTATCCGTAAGTTTCGAGATTGTTGAGAATTCATTCAAAAAGGGTATAATTGGCGATCGTGAATTCTTGTTGATTATCATAGTCATTTCTTGATAAGTTATTTTTGAATTGAATAGTAAACTGTGACATTTGTTTGGTGAATTCAAAAAGAACCTATAAGAGGGAATATTGAGAGGTAAAAGGCAAGAGTGGTGAGCTTAATAGAGGGTAAAAGCCGATAGAGTAAAACACGAGCGATTTTATAATTGTGTAATACATTGTTTGAGTGAAACACGTAAGGGAGTGCGTGAGGAAATTTTTTATCTACTAACCTTTGTTTTGCAGCAAATATGTATGGTTATAATTGTGAAAGTACTTATGGGTCTCGAAGAAATTCTTTCCAAGGGAGAAGTGATCCAGATGCGTATTTGAGATGGGAGGAAAAGATGGAGCGAGAGGTTGACTATCATGGCTATTCCGAGCGGAGGAAGTTCAAACTTGCGGTTCAAGAGTTTTTCGATCATGCAATTACTTAGTGGGTTCAGTTTGTGTGTAGTAGGAGAAGATGTAAAGAGCATTCGATTGAGACATGAGAAGAGTTAAAAATCGTGATGAGAAAGCGGTTTGTTCCAGTACAACTTTATAGGAGGAATGAGTATGCATCTCCAAGGCTTGTAGAACAACCTTCAAGGCGATCAACTTGAGATGATGAAAAGAGGGTTCAAAGGCATGAGGAGTCGCATTGGAGAAAGCCACGAGAAACTCCTAAGGTGTATAGGGAACAATTATTTTCTAAGGAGGCAAGGGAGAACATCATGGATTCATTTCGTAAGGGGATGGAGGATTGTTAGATGCAACTACAAAACATCTCTAAGGCACAAAAGGGGCAAGTTCATCCGAGGGAGGTGGAAGATAAAAAAAAATATGCAGTCCAAGGAGAATTGTTAGGTTCTAGTGTGCAAGATGAAGTCCATGAAGAATCAATGTTTGTACAAAAAGAAAGTGAACGACAAAAAGAAATTGATCAAAAGATTGAGAGTGAAAAAGAAAAGTTTGAAAAGAGTGAGGTGATAGACTCCACGGCACGCTTGCGTGAGGTGGTCATCGCCCGGATCGTTTTTAGTAAGCAAGTTGATGGACTCTTTCGAAATCTTAACCCAACGTCTAATTTTGAAGACGAGAATCTTGATATATTCGATCAAGCAATTGAATTCGCGTAGGATGGAACACCAACAACACTTAGACCCTCGTTTAGACGGAAAACGATAATCTCTGTATGATTGTATAATGCGATAGAATAACGCCACACACAACTATGGTTTGTTGTATAATAAGTTAAATATGAATCTCAAAAGAAAAACTAATAAAAACTACTTAGAAATCCTTCAAAGAACCAAAAGTAGAGAATAACTCTCAAGTATGAATAAACTCAGAATAATTGTAATGTGTTCTTGAATTACAAGCATAAAACTTATTTATACTAACTATGAAACTCTAGAATCCAAAAAGGAAATAACAATTGACTTGGAATCAAAATCCTATCTTAAAATATCCTAATTACAATAGAATTATGAAAATATACTGAAATCCCTAAAATTAAGGAAGAAATCCGCGTTCTAAATTGTCAAAAACGCGCCTGCCTCGAAAAATGCGCCAACCAAAACGGGCTATGAGCGAGAGATTTGTACTGAAGTTCTCGCCGGGGCGAGAATGGCCAAAGAGATCTTGGCCGAGGCGAGAAAAGATTAGGCTGGGGCGAGAATGGACAGAGAGGTTCTCGCTGGGGCGAGAACTTTGGCTTTGATTTTCTCGCCGGGGCGAGAACTCTGCAACTTGGAAATTTTTGTCTTCTCTCGTTTCCATCGTTCCCAACGTTGGCGTGTTTGCTTGTATCATCATGACCAAATGCAAAGCCTTAGAATCCTGCTCCTCGAACTCTACACTTGATCTATCCTCGCTCCACATGCCTTGTATCAATCCATTAAGGCCTTCATTGAATCGTTTAGCCCGAGCTCTTGTCACAGGCCTATCCGGCATGCACATAGGATCCGCTCTATGATTATCATTTGTTCCCGAACCAAGGATGCCCTCATCATACCTCTCCTCTTGAGAAAGATTTGTCCTCAAATCGTCACCTACATCAAACGGACTAAGATCAGTAACGTTGAAAGTTACACTAACGTTATACTCACCAGGCAAATCTAATTTGTAGGCACTATCATTGATGCGCTCGAGAACTTGAAATGGACCATCTCCTCTTGGAAGCAATTTAGACCGTCTTTGAGCTGGGAATCTTTCCTTTCACAAATGTAACCACACCCATTCTCCCGGTTCAAAAATCATTTGACGTCGACCCTTGTTGGCCTGTTTCGCATACTGCTCCGTCTTCCTTTCAATGTTGAGTCTCGCCTTCTCATGTATCTGCCTAACAAATTCAGCCTTTTTCTTTCCATCCATGTTAGTATATTCAGACAAAGGTAATGGTAATAAATCCAATGGAGTTAACGGATTAAAACCATATACAATTTCGAATGGTGAAAATTGTGTAGCAAAGTGAACAGATCTATTATAAGCAAACTCAACATGCGGTAGACACTCTTCCCAAACTTTAATGTTCTTTTTGATAAGAGCCTCTAACAATGCAGATAAAGTTCTATTAACTACTTCTGTTTGACCATCAGTTTGTGGGTGACAAGTAGTGGAAAATAACAATTTAGTACCTAACTTACACCACAATGTCTTCCAAAAATAACTCAAAAATTTAGAATCTCTATCTGAAACAATTGTTCTAGGCATGCCATGCAAACGTACAATTTCTCTAAAGAACAAATTAGCAATATGGGATGCATCATCAGTTTTGTGACATGGAATAAAATGTGCCATTTTAGAAAATCTATCCACGACCACAAATATAGAATCATGACCACGCTTAGACCTAGGTAAACCCAACACAAAATCCATAGATATATCAACCTAAGGTTCATTAGGTATAGGCAATAGCATATACAATCCATGAGGTTGAACACGAGACTTAGACTGTTTACATGTAATGCATTTATCACAAATTCTTTCTACATCTTGTTTCATATGAGGCCAATAAAAATGCTCTTTTAAAACAGATAAAGTCTTTTCAACACCAAAATGACCCATCAGACCTCCCCCATGTGACTCTCTAACCAACAACTCACGCAAAGAACATGCAGGTATACATAGCTTATTTTCTCGAAACAGAAAACCATCAACTTTAAAGTATTTACCTACATCATTCTTTTCACATGATTTAAACTCTTCACAAAATTCAAGGTCATTAGCATACAACTCTTTAATTCGTTCAAACCCAAGTAATTTTGTATCAAGAGTATTCAATAACACGTACCTTCTCGAAAGAGCGTCAGCAACAACATTCTCCTTACCCTGTTTGTATTGGATGACGTACGAAAATGTCTCAATAAACTTCATCCACCTTGCGTGTCTTTTGTTCAACTTATGCTATGCCTTCAAGTACTTCAACGATTCATGATCCGTGTGAATCACGAACTCTTTAGGCCAAAGGTAGTGCTGCCACGTTTCTAACGCTCGAACCAATGCATACAACTCCTTGTCATACGTCGGATAGTTCAAAGCGGGTCCACTCAATTTCTCACTAAAGTATGCTACTGGTTTCCCTTCCTGCATCAACACAGCTCCAATCCCTAAACCTGAAGCATCACACTCAATTTCGAAAGTTTTAGTATAGTTAGGCAAAACAAGCAAAGGCGCATTAGTCAATTTATCCTTAATTAAATTAAATGCTTTTTCCTGTTCATCACCCCACTTAAATCCTACAGTTTTCTTGATCACTTCAGTCAATGGTGCTGTGATGTCGCTAAAGTTCCGCACAAAGCGTCGGTAGAAACTCGCGAGTCCATGAAAACTACGAACTTGACTCACATTTGTCGGACTCGGCCACTCACGGATTGCACGTATCTTCTCATCATCAACCTGTATTCCCTGTGAACTGACAACAAAGCCAAGAAACACAACTCTATCCGTACAAAACGTGCACTTTTCCATTTTAGCAAACAACTTCTCTTTTCTAAGAACATCTAAAACAGACTTTAAATGCAATGCATGTTCTCCCAAGTTTTTGCTATATATCAAGATATCATCAAAATAAACTACCACAAATTTGCCAATGAATGGTCGCAAAACATGGTTCACAATCTCATGAAAGTACTAGGAGCATTAGTTAAACCAAAAGGTAACACTAGCCACTCATAAAGACCATATTTTGTTTTGAAAGCAGTCTTCTATTCATCACCCTTTTGCATTCTAATTTGATGATAACCACTTTTTAAATCAATTTTTGAAAATATACAAGACCCATGCAATTCATCTAACATGTCATCTAATCGAGGAATGGGATGTCGATATTTTACCGTAATGTTATTACCGCTCGACAATCGATACACATCCGCCATTTCCCATCCTTCTTTGGCACTAAGATCACTGGAACTGCACAAGGACTCATGCTCTCCCTCACGAACCCTTTCTCCATTAGTTCGCCAACTTGTCTTTGTAACTCCTTTGTTTTCTCGGGATTACTCCGATAGGTTGGACAGTTTGGTAGCGCTGGGTACGCAGTCAATTTGATGCTCAATTCCCCGAATAGGTGGTAATCTATGCGGAAGCTCCTCGGGAAACACATCCTTATAATCCTGCAAAAGAGATGAAACAACACTAGGCAAAGAAGAATCGTTAGCGTTAGTATTCAAAAGCGCCTCCTTATACCGAAGTATAATCATCGGCTGTTTAGCATCTAAAGCTCGCCTCACGTCGCTCTTTTTTGCATAGATATTGGTTTTTCGCTCATCATCTTTTCTTTTTTCTCTCTTTCTTTTTCTCTCTTATTTTCCCTCTCATTATTTTTTCCCTCATTATTTTTCTTTTCTTCACTCTCTTTCTTTTCTCATGATCTTTCTGCAAATGAAGTTGATCCTCATGCACCTGTTGTGGTGACATAGGACATAAAGTAACCTTCCTTTTATTGTGAATAAAAGATACTCATTTGAAAACCCGTCATGCTTCACACGTCTATCAAATTGCCAAGGTCGACCAAACAATATGTGACCCGCCTGTATTGGAACTACGTCACATAAGATTTCATCCACATATTTCCCAATAGTAAACGGCACCAAAACCTGTTTAGTCACTTTAATCTCATTACTATCATTGAGCCATTGCAATCGATACGGTTGAGGATGTTTGGTTATGGAAAGCCCCAATTTCTCTACCATAGCCTTACTTGCCACATTCGTGCAACTACCCCCATCTATCACGACACAACAAATTTTCTCATTCACAAGGCACCTAGTATGAAATAAATTTTCACGCTGCTCGCTGCTTTCCCCCTTCACTTGTGCACTAAGCACCCTTCTCGTCACCAAAACTTCCCCAATTATTGCCACTTCCCTATCCTCTGCTTCTTCTAGTGGTGGCATAGAATCAGTATCGCTATCTTCCCCTTCGGTCTCCACCTCGCCGTTGTCAAGTAACAACATTGTTCTTTGATTCGGACATTGATTCGCAATATGTCCCCTACCTTGACATTTAAAACATTTAATATCTCGATTACGACTAAAAGTAGTAGGGTCAGTTTTACCTTGCACTCCCTTATTAATCGTCTCCGTTTTTGGCTCATACTTGGATTTGCTTACGGCTGGCCTCTCCTCTCGCTTCCCAACATTAGACTTCCATGATGATCCTGAATTAGGTATCGAACGTTGGCTACCTCTCCTCTTAAGCTGTTTCTCAATCTTGATAGCCATGTGAACCATATCCTCCAATACCAAATAATGTTGTCGTTCCACTAAGTCTGCAATCTCCCAATTTAATCCCGCTGAAAACCTGGCCATTGTTGATTCACCATCCTCATTGATGTTTGCCCTAGCCATCAACATATCCATTTCTTTGTGATAATCTTCTACGCTCCTACTACCTTGCTTCAAGCTTTGCAAACTCCTAACTATCTCTCGGTGATAGTAATCTGGAACGAATCTCTTTTTCATCACTGCCTTCATATCTTTCCAAGTTTCAATTGGACGCTCTCCACACCTCCTTCAGTTGATCGTCAACTGATCCCAACAAGTAACAGCATAAGCTGAGAATTCTGCGGCGACGAGTTTTACTTTCTTTATTCCTGAATAGTTATGACCTTTAAATATCCAATCCATCTTCTTTTCCCACTCTAGATAGGCCTCCGGATCACTTCTTCCTTGGAAAGTCGGAATTTTCATTTTGATGCTATCCAAATTGCCATCTTCTCTATCCCTACCGCCTCTATCCCTTGCTCCTCGCCTCCTATGGATAAAATTAGATTCACGGTCCTCTTCTTCACTAAATCCCCCTTCATCGTAATTTTCCTCTTGTCTAGCTTCTCTTTGATGCGTTCTTCCGTGCTGACGTGCCCCATGAGAATGTTGAAACTATGGTCCTTGGGATGCACTCATTTGGTCGAAACGCTCATTCACTTGCTCCATCGCCATATCCAACTTTCTAGTGAATTCTTTCATCATAGCTTCCATCACAAATTTTGGAACTTTGCTGGAGGATCTTCCATAACACCTTTATCTTTGGTACTAGACATTTTTCCTGCAAAATAGAGGTTAATAGCAAAATATTTTCCTCACCACTCTCTTACGTGTTTCACTCGATCAATGTTCCGCTCGTGTGTCACTCAATAGGCTTTTTCCCTCGAATGATCTCACAACTAAGCCTTTTACCTCTAAATATTCTCTCTAATAGGTTCTTTTCGAATTTACCTAGCAAAATCCTCGGTTTTACTAATCAATTCAAAATAACTTATCACAAATAATATAGTCGGTATGAATAGAAGTAGCAACAATTTCGATTACGGAATTGAAAACGAATTCTACGAACAAATTGAAATAACTTTTTGGTTCGGCTGACTTGGGGGTTTCATACCATTCCGCTTATGAACTTGCCGGAATCTGGGTTCATTTCTCCCGCTCCTTGATCGGCCCACCCATCTTCCTGTCCTTGTGGGTTAGGTTATTTGGATCTGGTCAGGCACCTTCGCTGGGATGGGACTCTGTTTTGGCAGTTGTGTTGTGGTTATGGGCAGGTGAATGGTTGTTCTTTCCAGATTCTGGGTTTGGTTGTGCTCGGCGGTCTGAACTGTTTTCCACATCAGGGTCTCTTAAATTCAGATCTTCATGTCGGTATCTGGGTTTGGTCTGATTCTGGTGGTCTTTACATGGATGGGGCTTATTTATCCATGTGGTTCCTAATCTGGACTTTGTGTTTATTGTTTTCTTTATAATGTTCAAATAATGGGTGTTCTGAGATTTCCCACATTCTTTTTATCAGTCTCTGTTGGTACTGTTTTGGGAGGTTATTTCTGATTTCTTCATTCTAAGCTAGGTTTTCTTACCGGTTTGGCTTGGATTTGATCGTGTTTGCTGGGTTGGACTCCCCTTTGGATTTGCCAGGTTTTGGGAGTCTTCGCCAGAGATTGGCCGGACGTTATGGTGTCTGGCCGGTGGGATTTGCTGATGGGTGACTAGTCTGCTGATGGGTGACTGCTCATGGGGCCCACTTCCCCAGACTCTATGCAGTCACGTGGACTGGTGCATTGTTGGCAGATTTGAAATTTGAATTGGAGTCATCGATTATGGACTGTTGTCTAATTTTGATCACCTTTTCAATGTTTGGGTGGGAGTGACCAGATTGTGGGCTGGATTGCCTCCGCTGTTGGGCTTCATATTATTTATCCGGATGGCTTGTTGCCTCGTGTTGTTTAGTGGCTTATCCGGAAGGCTGATATTGTAACTAACTATCTCTTTAGATAATTTAGTTGTTCTCTTTTGCCTAGCCTCGGGCTGTGAAGAATTATGTAACTTGGTTTAGGTAATTGGTTTCCTAGGCTTTTCTAGGTGTTTTAGTCCTCTCGGGAGAAGAGGACTATGATGCGATCTTCATTGTAATATCTTTAGATTTTTTTGCAATTAAATACACAAACAAATTTAGCAAAAAAAAATTGAAATAACTGAACTAATAAAATTTTCTATACTTTTTTTTACTCACAACTTCAACGAAACAATAAAGATAGATACTTAGCTAGAAAACGCAGCTCTGATACCAAATGATAGACTCTACGGCACGCTTGCGTGAGGTGGTCGTCGGCCGGATCGTTTCTAGTAAGCAAGTTGATGGACTCTTTCGAAATCTTAACCCAACGTCTAATTTTGAAGACGAGAATCTTAATATATTCGATCAAGCAATTGAATTTGCGTAGGATGGAACACCAACAACACTTAGACCCTCGTTTAGATGGGAACCGATAATCTCTGTATGATTGTATGATGCGATAGAATAACGCCACACAACTATGGTTTGTTGTATGATAAGTTAAATATGAATCTCAACATTTGGGGACACTTAAAAATGTTCTGTGGCCACGGTCCCCCTTAAGCGCAAGCTGGGAAGCAAAAAAGCACTGGCACCGGGCTGGGGAGATTAGTCGGGTTGCGACCCGGAAACTCCACATCATCAAAAAAAAAAAACCTAAGAAAAACTACTTAGAAATCCTTCAAAGAACCAAAAGTAGAGAATAACTCTCAAGTATGAATAAACTCAGAATAATTGTAATGTGTTCTTGAATTACAAGCATAAAACTTATTTATACTAACTATGAAACCCTAGAATCCAAAAAGGAAATAACAATTGACTTGGAATCAAAATCCTATCTTAAAATATCCTAATTACAATAGAATTATGAAAATATACTGAAATCCCTAAAATTAAGGAAGAAATTCGCGTTCTAAATTGTCAAAAACGCGTCTGCCTCAAAAAACGCGCCAACCAAAACTGACTATTCTCGCCGGGGCGAGAGATTTGTACTGAAGTTCTCGTCGGGGCGAGAATGGCCAGAGAGATCTTGGCCTGGGCGAGAAAAGATTAGGCTGGGGCGAGAATGGACATAGAGGTTCTCGCCGGGGCGAGAACTTTGGCTTTGATTTTCTCGCCGGGGCGAGAACTCTGCAACTTAGAAATTTTTGTCTTCTCTCGTTTCCATCGTTCCCAACGTTGGCGTGTTTGCTTGTATCATCATGACCAAATGCAAAGCCTTAGAATCCTGCTCCTCGAACTCTACACTTGATCTATCCTCGCTCCACATGATTTGTATCAATCCATTAAGGCCTTTCTTGAATCGTTTAGCCCGAGCTCTTATCACAGGCCCATCCGGCATGCATATAGGATCCGCTCTATGATTATCATTCGTTCCCGAACTAAGGATGCCCTCATCATGAGGTTGAAAACAAAAGAGAGATTGAGAAAAATGAGAATGAAAAGAATAGAGAGATTGAAAAGAATTAGAGATAACTTTGAAAGGTGAAGTAGGCTTTGAGAGGGTTCCAAGTAGGGAAAGTTAGAGTGAGAAGGTCCTCCTTCTCTCTAGAATTTCTCCCCCTCCTTCATCTTTTCCTCATATTCCCCTCTCATCTGACCTCTTCCCGCTCCTTGATCGGCCCACCCATTTTTTCTGGCCATCATATACTTGATTTCTACTTGAGTCCCTCCGACATGCTCAATTATGACTTAACCCAAACACAAATTTCTTACTATTTCTTTGGCACAGTTTGGTGGCTACATAGCAGATTTTCACTCATTTCATGTTAGTAGGGGAGTATTATGGGTTAGGTTAATTAGATCTGGTCTGGTGCTTTCTGATTTGGCTGATGTTTGTGGGTTCTATGTTGGAGTTGACTTTGGTTTAAATTGAAGCTCTGCTTTAATGGCTCTAACCAAACCCCACCTCTTTCCCCACCGCTTCTTTCACTCTCCCGACTAATCTCCTTTCTTGCACCCATCTCACCTCTTCCCTCTTGCGTCCCACCCCTTCCTTTCTTGGTTTGGATCTGATCTGGATGGGAGTTTTGGTTGATCTGGGATTCGCAGTGAAGGTTTGGCCGGAGGTTTTTGTTAGTCTGTGGTGGTTCTGGTGGTGCTGAGCCTTCTCCATCTTCGTCGTTTGGCTTCGATTGCAGTAGATGGCTTGTTTCTTATCGGATCTGATTTCTGGGTCTGGACTAAGATTTATTTTCCATTTCAGTTGTTTGGGCTTGTTGTTTGTTATGCTGTTCGACTGATTTGGGTTGTCCATCTTTCCATTGTTTCTCTATCTGTCCGTCTTAGGGCTTCTTTGAGGATTTTTGGGATTGTGGTTGTCTGTTCCATTAATTGATCTTCTTTTTGTTAATTGTTCATCTTTTAAGGTCAATTTCTGGTGGTTTTGATTGTGCTTGGCTTAAATTCTGGCAATTCGCTGGAATTTATGGTTTCTTATTGACTGGTGTTGTGTTGGTGGCTTGGAATCTGGATTATGTGGGTCTATTGTTCATCTATTTCATAAAATCAGATTTTTGTTTGGCAGTACCGTGCTCCTCTGTTGGGTTGCTTGGTTTCTGAAGTTTAGCTTGCAATCTATTTATTGTGCCTTTTATTTCATTTAAATGATAGAATATGTTGCTTGATTTCCTGGTTCTGGACTTTTGGTCGGAAGCTATGGTGATTTTCACCGGAGATGTTTAGTTGGCCATTTTCGGCTCTTGGCCGGACTGCCGTTTTGATTTCCGGTGAGATTCTTGGGCATCTCGATTTGGAGGACTGGTGTGGCTGGCCTCGGGGATGATGTCTGTCTCTGCTTTGACCGACAACTAGGCCCCACTCCATTTCAAAATTTGAATTTCACATTGGAGGTTGTAATTTTCACTTAGCATATTACATTTGCTCACGTGGACTCGTGGGCTAGATCTTTCATCAGCCATTCCGTGTCTGGTTGACGGTTCGACTCAGTTGCTTTCAAGTTGGGCTGGTTTTCAATTTCCGGATGGGTCTCTTATGGCATGTTTGGTTGTATCTTAAATCCTAGCCTCGAAATGTTATGTTTTTTATTTTAGGTTAGGATTTTGTTTACTAGATTATGCTAGGGGCTTTTAGTATTACGGGAGTAGGGACTAATGTTTTGATCTTCAATGTATTATCTGTAATTTTTGCAAATTAATATACAAACCAAATTTAGCAAAAAAAAAGAATGAGAGAGAAAACAAACGAGCAAAAGAAATAGTTGAGAGAAAAATAGAAAAATAAGTGACTATAAACCAGCGGCAGTTGGCGCAGTGGTTTAAGCTTAGTCCTGGGATGAACCGTAAACCCGGACATCCTGGGTTCGAGTTCTACCTGCAACAATTGTTAAAGCCTGCAAAGGTGACGCTGGCCACGGTCCCCTTAAGCGCAAGCTGGGAAGCAAAAAAGCACTGGCACCGGGCTGGGGAGATTAGTCGGGTTGCGACCCGGAAACTCCACATCAGCAAAAAAAAAGAAAAAAAAAGTGACTATGAAAAAGAGAGTGAAAGCAAAAGAGAGTTGTATTTTGAAAAGCCAATGACTATATATTCGTACAAGACATCACTTTTAAATATTGACCGGATTAACTCTGTTTTGTTTGGTTATGTTGTTTCTCTTGTACAAGTGAGTGAATGCATACCAGTGCTATTGTTGGGCTAAATCCGTAATGGATAAAATACGTGCAAGCATACATAGTCCACAAGTAATATAATGATAAGAGAATGTCGATCCTACGAGGATATGTTACTAATTGCTAACAAGTACCAATTTTATATCTTTTTAATCTTATTTAAACAAAATGATTTATGTTTTGTAGACAGAGTAACAAGTGAAATAATGAAATACGATAATACATAAGATAAACAAGCCTAAGATTATAATTTCTCCCAACAATTCATTTAACTTTCTTAAAACTCTCTCTTTAATCAATTAATCATTAGTATTGTCAACTAAGAATTATAAAACTATTAATAACAATCTTACAAAGGTATTAAAATCACACAATGAGGTATATAGAGTTATTTCTATTTTATACACAAAGAAGTTTATTCAATTACAAGATCAAATTACAAGATGAATGTCACTGTGACGCCCCCAAATTCTCTACACCCCCTGTAGCAGATTTGGTGCTCACGTGATACTATTTAACTATAAATATTCAATAAAATATGACTCCTATCTATCCAAGGTTCACAGTATCCCATAACAGATAATAGTTCTCGTCAGAACGTTATCCATGTTTGGATACCCTCACTTGGATGTATAGATTCATATCTTGTGGATATCTCTTTCATATCAATAGTTCCTATCTATCTGACATTCACAGTATCAATGATAAGATTGTCCCTAGAACTGAGGGGCGCATTCCGGTAAAGATGGCACCTTACCAGCGCTCATTAGTGTAACCCCAGAGCTTATAGAACTCTCAATATCATTCAAATACCCTCATTCAGATGTATAGTTTGTATAGATACTGTATTTCCATAGTACAATTATGCTAAAGAAAGTAAAGATCAGAGTATAACGCATTCGGTGAAATAAAGGATCATAATATCATACATATCATTTGGTTTGGTTACATCATTCTCGATACTAAGTTATTACAACAAAAGTCATTAAAAGACTTAGAGTATTCAAAACAGTAATGAAACTATTTAACAGGTCCTTTCCCTTTATCGACCCCAGATGTGCCGGGATTACCATTTACAACTGCAAAAGAAGATATGCGCAAGAATGAGCTACAAATGCTCAGCAAGTTCATTTGAAAATGTAAACACAGTGTGTTTGATTTGAAAGATGTCAGGTGATATATAATTGATACTGAGGGTTCTGTACCGGAACCATATATTTCAATTTGTTCTGTCAGTCTTTAATGACTTAGAACCTCGTTGAGTTCGGATATCTGGTAGGTGATCAGCCTCACCAATATCCTAGGAGTATGCATATCATCCTACCACATTTTTGGTCAATTTAAGTTAATTGCCAATATTGGTCAATTCATTGAATTGCCAATTTAAACCTTATCTGAAGGTTTGTCGGACCACCTTCCATCCACGGTGTCCCTATTACTCAGTATAGATGTCGTACCAAAACAATTTGGTTTGACACAACAAATTTAAGCTCAAACAATCAAAAATGATTTCATTTCTTAAGTTATGCTGAACAAGTAGCAATAACTTCATAATAATTGATAGCAAGACATAAATGAATTGCTTAATATAAATTGAGAAAAAGTTAGGACACTTGCCTTAGCGTAGCTCACTATAATTTAGTACAATCGGTCAACGCACGTAGTCTACGTATACCAATAATAAGCGTTAGCACGTATATAAACATGTATCACGTTAATATAGACAAGTTTCATTAAGGTTCGACGTTAATTCGGTATCTCGGTCGCATCCTTAATGGCTAAACACATAAATTGTTCGATAAAACTTCATTTGGAAGTCTAATTATTAGCTTAGATAATGTAATTATCATTTATAATATTTTTAGAACCTTAATATTATTTTTAAATAATTTTTATAAGTTAATATAATATTATATTAACTCCGAAGCATGACAAAGCACTTCGTCATTTCTAAGCACGACACAGCAACTTACAAAAATAATTTGCCGAGACGCTTCTCGGTGAATTCGCCGGAAGCACGACAAATCATTTTGTCCGATTAAGCACGACACAGCTACTTGGCGAAAAAATTTTATTTGACCTAATTGTTTAATAAAATACACAACCACATAATACAAAGTCAGATAATGAAAAATCATTTATTAAACACATAATTTACACATACAAATCTTATTAGGGTTCGGAATATTACAGTCACAATAAATCTTGCTCATTATTCTTCAAAAGAAAGACTTCCACAATTGGTGTCATGAAGATGAATTCTTAACAAGGTTGCATATGGCATCGAGATATATATTTCTAATCTGATGCAAGAAGTTTATATAATCTTAAAAGCCATGAACAAGATATATGCCACGAAATATTAAATTAAATTTCAATAATCAATATTTCAATCTTGCTATGTGTGAATAGAAAGAACAAACAAGCATATGATATCATATTTTTAGGTTATCAATATAATCCATTCGAAAATGTCATATAAATTACCACATTAATCATTGGCCTAACAATTAATAAATGAAGAACAAAATATGATATCCAATACACAAGATGACTAAATTAGTTCGGAGAGAGAGATAATCAAATTAAACTAGATGTTGGGTTGCATTGCAATCTTAGATGGAAAATTAGTTCATAATGAAGCAAAAGAATAACATTGGAATAATAATAAACATCTTGATTATACAAGAATTAAAGAGTAGAGTTTAAAAAATAGAATCTGTTTTGATTTTCACTTCTTTACTCTGCCTTTGAGACTTGCATACAATGTGATTCCTCTTGCTCCTTCAATGAACTCGGATCTAACTTTGTTGGGTTGATAATAGTAAGGTTGGTTGCCTAAACTTCTATCAACCACTCTAGGGATATGGGAAGAGAGATATGATGATCTAACTCTTGGTGATTGGAATGATGTATCAAGTGTGAATTGGTGAATTGGTGAGTGAATTCCCCTTGGAATTTATAGGCACTCAAGTATACAATATGGTCAACGTCCAACACCCAATCTTGAACTTGTGCATCAACCATCCAAGCATTTAGTAGCCCAAAAATGTGCCCAAGAGCCAAAGTCAAGATCTAACACCCAAATTTGACCAGTAGCTTGTGAGCTATTTTTGCATCTGATAAAGACTAAATTTGGACTCGGGCAAAGAATGAAAGGTGTAGTAGCCCTTCTAATGAATTTAGGCTTTTGAATCACCTTATTTGGAGTCCGGAAGCCCAAGATATGACCCAAACAAGCAGACTGGTCCGAACAGGAATCCAATTCATTCGGGGTTCGGATCAGCACTCTTGACACACACTTTGGAGGCCTAAATGAACTCGGATTTTTTCTCACCATACCAATCTAGAAAGCTTGAGAAGTCCTCTACAAACTTCAAGAAGACCACTTTCCCATTCTAAAACTCTAACATTATTCAAAACACCAATGAAGCTTCGGAGGTCAAGTCGCCAAAAAGCTGAAAATTGTGAAATACTCCAATTTGACCAAAAATGCATCCATATAGCTAACATGCAACCAAAAAGCTTCCAACTTTATTTCCTATATAAAAACATAAAAACACATAAAAAGAAATAGAAAATACTCGAAAACTCACAAATCATTAAGTCAAAAGTACTCAATTTATAGGTATAAAACCCACTCATCAACTATCATTTCATACCCGTCAGCTTATGGTGTTCTTGAGGAGACGAAGGAGTCACCGAGGCAGGTTGGAGAGTTGATAGAGAGAGGTATCATGGATGAAGACATGAGTTCATATGCCGTTGATGAAATCATAGTACCTAAGGAGGAAAGAACGTTGAGCATGTTTGTCGATTTTAAGTTGGTAAACAAGTATCGTTGTTATTTTCTTTGCTTAGATAATATGCTTGATAGATTGCATAGTTCTTATGATTTATATAAATTTGTTGATGACCATGTGATGACAATGCCTAATCAAAGTAGCACGAGCGAATGTGGTGAAGGGAGAGTTGTGTTAACATGTGGCTTATATACGTGGATAGTTATTTCGGTTCGGTTAACTACTGCATCTAGTGTTTTCATGAGTTTGTTAAAACATGTTTTGCATGCTTCCATTGATAGATGTGTTGTTAGCTATTTTGATGGTAGAATCGTCTTTATCATAAACTATGTGGGATATTTGATATTTGTTGAGTTAGTTTATGATCATGATATTTATTCTCGTTCTCAATGTTTTTACGTGCATGAAATTCATTCTTGGTTTTCATATCCATATGTTGAGTTGAGTTTTCATGCTAGTCAATCTTTACATAATTTGTCGATAATTAACAGTGGTAGTAATCATGTCTTTCCATTAGAGCAATCTTCATTACATGACTTGGTATCATTTGAAATTGATTTGAGTAGTGTTTATCATCAAATTGGAGTGGGATATAGTTTACAAGCATGTTTAATTAAATCATCCGAATTAGCTAGTGCAGTAAATGTTTTCAAATTAAATCATATTTTGCATTCTTTCATGAGGAAATTAGTTATTATCTATTTTGATGATATTCTATGACACGAGTATGAGGGGGTCAGAATTTTTCGTCAATCTATTGACTCGAGCGTCAAGGGTTTAAGAAATGATCTTAATAAATTGGGCTTAAATTTATTCAAGAATGTTCGAAATGGAGCTCAATTCAAGCGGACCACGAGGAAATGATCATTCATTTCAAACCAAGTCAAACCGTTAAATCCGTGTTCATTTGTGTCATCTAATCCACGACAAAGCCGCATTTCATTTTATAAAGGGATGGATTCAAGGAACACATCAATGCGTTCGTTTGGGGATTTGATTTTAAGCTTAACTATTTGGTCCATACAAAGGTTTATGTTTGGTGGCAGAAGCAAGAAAGGAGTAAAAAATTAAATTTGGGAATTAAAGGCTCAAATCAGCAAAGTCGAGTGGACAGAACCTTCCGAGCCGCGACGCTCCTTTCTAAGGGTCGCGGCGCTCTAGCGCGTTTTTGGCAAATTTTTGTACGCGAAAAATGCACGACATTTTAGGGATTTTATTGGTTTTTTTCCAATTCTAATGTATTTAGGATACTTATTAGTTAGAGATTTGATTCCATATTGGTTTCTTATTTCCTTATGAGTTTAGGGTTTCTTTTGTTTAGTATAAATAAGAGATTAGCTGATGTAATTAAAATACGATTCAATAATAATCAGATTACTAATAAAGTTGTGAGTTTATTCTCCTTTTGGTTCTTTGAGAACTCTCGAATTATTCATAGTTTGTCTATGAATGTTCACTTGACTTATCATACAATAATTCATAGTTGTATGTGGCGTCTTCTACCGCATCAATCGTCGATTGTACCAAGATTACCGTTTACATATAAGCGATGGGTCAAGGTGTAGTTGGTGTCCATTCAACGCAAGCTTCCTAGCGCAGAGCAATTGTACCAAGATTATCGTCTACATATAGGCGAGGGGTTGAGGTGTTGTGAGCGTTCCACCTTATATAACTTGCTGTAAACAATCCGGGCGACGACCATTTCATGCAAACGTGCCGTGGAGTCTATTATTCTATCTTTTTTATCTACACTTGGGGAAATTCATTAGCATATGTTAATTTTGATTGTGTTCATCGTAATTGTGCAATTGAATTTTTGTCTTGTGGTGTTGGATATGACCGTTTTTTTTTGCTAAATTTGTTTGTGTATTAGAAACCCAAAAATACAATGGCAAAGGGGCATACCCCAGAGAAAGAAAGTCAACATGAGACAGGCCCCATGAGGAACATATAAAGAAAACTATTCAACAAAGGAAATAGAATCAAAGCATAAAGCAACCAAATACAACCAATTACAACCAATTATGATACGTATGACATTTATGAACAACATGTTGAAATTTCGAAGAACTTGAGAGCCTTGCTTTAATCAAGCTGATGATTTCCTTAGACAAAACCTGAGGAGGCAACATTGACCCGTTATGAAGCATAGAGTTCGGAGAACCCCAAATTTTATACAAGGAGGTGGCGAGAATGAGTCTCAAAATATCAGAATGCATTTTCCTCCCTTGGAACTGTTGAATAAAATCAATCAGATTATCCCAGTCAGTTGGAATATTTGACCAGTTTCCAACCGCCATGACATTAGAGATCACACCACTAGAGTAAGGATAGTTAAAAAAGAGGTGGTTAAAAGTTTCATTGGCAGAATTACACAAGAGACACCTCATTAAAGAATAGCTAGAGTAAGACATGAAAGCATCATTAGTAGGGAATCTTTTGTAAAAAGCAAGCCAGCGAAAGAAAGAGTATCGCGGAACATAATGCTTGTGCCATAAGATATTTGCCTAAGAGACAACACTGCCACGGTGACAGATGGAATCCCACATTTTGTTAGCCTTTAGGAGCCGGATATCAACAGAATCCCAAGTGATAGAGTCATCAGTTGTAGTGGGAGATGGAGCAGAAGTGAAAAGACTACGAAAGTGAACAACATCGTGATGGTTACTTTGGGGCAACATCCAATTTGAATGGGATATAAAGCTAGATAGAAGAGCAGTTATTGGGATCCCCGAGTTAGACAGCAGGTAAGAATTGGGAGATAGAGGCCGACCATTTAACCAAGGATCAAACCAGAGGCTAAAATGGTTCCCTCTTCCTACTCGATAGGACAGAAATTGTTGCGCTAGAGTTCACAATTTAAGAACCTTGCACCAAATCCAAGAACAGTCAGAAGGAATATCGATATGCCAAAAGTTATTATTTTTGAGAACTGTGGCCTAGATCCAAGAAGCCCAAAGGGAAGACGGTTTGTATTGGATAACCTTAGTAAGGTGCTGGATAATGAGGGCTTTGTTCCAATCCTCGAGGTCCTTAACTCCAAGACCACCTTCATTTAAAGGCAAAGAAATAACCTTCCAAGAGACTTTTGCCCCATGTTTCTCAAGGGAAGGCCCTTTCCATAGAAATCTGGTGAGAGTAGACTGGATAGATTTAAGAACGGATTTGGGCAATAGGAAGTGTGATAACCAAAAAGACTGGATATAAATGAGCACAGATTTAATCAGCTGCAATCTGCCTGAATAAGTAAGAAATTTTGCAGTCCAAGATGAAATCCGGGAAGTAATCTTTTGGATAAGAGGCATACAATCATTACGGGAGAGCTTCGAGGATATTAAGGGGACACCAAGGAATCGGATTGGTAAAGTGCCAACACGAAACCCAAGTAAGTCCATGATTATCTGTTGATCATTATTGTCAACGTTCGAAAAAAAGCACTGGCTCTTATGAGCATTAGGGATGAGCCTGGAGAACAGAGAGAAGGACTAAATGCAGGAGTGGACAATAGAGACAGAAGACAGATTACCATTGCAAAAAATCAGAAGATCATCCGCAAAGCACAGATGAGTAAGGTCGCACTCCTTGGCTCTCCAATGGAATTTGAAATCTGAGTACATAGTTTCTTTGTGGAGGATTAAGGATAAGACTTCCATTGTGAGCACGAACAGGTAGGGAGAGAGAGGGTCCCCTTGCCTTAGACCCCTAGCACCTTTAAAATAGCCAGCAAGAGACCCATTGATTTTTACAGAGAACATGGCAGAAGTTATACAAGCATGGATCCAATTAATAAATTTGGATGGGAATTTAAGAAGCCCCAGCAAGTCGAACAGAAAGTCCCAACTAACCGTGTCAAAAGCCTTCCTGATATCAATTTTAAGAGCACATCTGGCAGCCCCAGAATTCCGATGATAATTTCGCAAAAGCTCTTGGGCAAGTAATATGTTATTAGTGATACTTCTACCCGAAATGAAGGCAGATTGGGCTCTGACAATAAGAGAGGGGAGAACCTTCTTTAGTCTGTTTGCAAGAAGCTTAGAAATGCATTTATAGATAGTGTTGCAACAGGAAATGGGTCGAAAGTCCGACATAGAGGAAGGGTTTTCCGTCTTAGGGATAAGAGCAATGGCAGTGGCATCGATCCCACTTGGGAGATGACATGTATCAAAGAAGTAGTGAACAACAGCAGAGAAATCGTCACCAATAATATCGCAGCAATGAAGAAAAAAAATTAACATTGAATCCATCCGGACCAGGACTCTTGTTCTTCTTCATAGATTTGAGCACATCATAGATTTCAGTATCAAGAACAGGGCCTTCCATAACAGAGGCTTGCAATGGATTGATATGCTTTGTTATATAGGAGGCAAGATCGTCCTTACCAGGATAACCAAAGGCAGAAGAGCCTAGGAGATCCTAGAAATAATCCACAGCCACTTGCTGGATAGAAGACTGGTCCTCCACTAAATCACCATGACTCTTGCTAAATTTGTTGTTGTATATGAAAAACAATAAATATAATGGCGAAGGGGCATACCCCAGGCGAAGAGGTCATCATGAGACAAGCCCTATGATGAACAACAAAGAGAACTATTCAACAAAGGAAATAAAATCAAGCCGCTCTGAGAACGAACCATAAACCCGGACGACTCAGGATCGACTCCCACTAGAAATACTTGGAGGGGCACTAATAATGCTCCACTGTGGCTACGGGGACGCGGGCGCAAGCCCGTACGAAAACGCTGACCCGGGTTCGGCGGGATTAGTCCGAATGCGTCCGGGAAACTCACGGTTAACAAAAAAAAATCAAAGTAGAAAAGCAACCAATTACAACCAAATATGGTATGTAAGAAATTTGATAATAGTAGGATAACCCTAACCAACTAGTTAAAATCATCATTGTAATACCCCTGTTCCACATCGAAAGATAAGGGAAGAGTTTGTTTGTATATAAGTAATTGAGTTACTATCAATAGTACGTTCAAGTCATGACCTTTTGGGTGAGCCTATGGTGGGCTAAGATGACCCAAGAAGATACTATTGGGCCAGTAATTTAAGACTTTGTTTGGATGGATTTGATTCGATTCGGACTTGGGATTTGACCCAAGATTTATTCCGGACTCGGGATTTGACCCGGGTTGTTACATATGGTATCAGAGCTGACTCTCGAAAGCTCGGGTCGGGTCATCCGATCGGGTTGCCGGAGGTGGGGACACGAAGGCTGGTGGTATTATCCCACAATGGCTAGAGAAGCAATGATCTGTGGACCGTGTGTGTGATCGGTTCTGACGGGGACGTCAGAAATTTAAGTGGGGGAGATTGTAACACCCCCTGTCCCACATCGAAAGATAAGGGAAAAGTTTGTCTGTATATAAGGAATTAAGTTACTATCAATAGTACCTTCAAGTCATGACCTTTTGGGTGAGCCTGTGGTGGGCTAAGATAACCCAAGAAGATACTATTGGGCCAGTAATTTAAGGCCTTGTTTGGATGGATTTGATTCGATTTGGACTTGGGATTTGACCCAAGATTTGTTCCGGACTCGGGATTTGACCTAGGTTGTTACATATGGTATCAGAGACGACACTCGAAAGCTCGGGTCGGCTCATCCGATCGAGTTGCCGGAGGTGGGGACACGAAGCCAGCCGGTATTATCCCACAATGGCTAGAGAGGCAAAGATCTGTGGACCGTGTCTGTGATCGGTTCTGACGGGGACGTCAGAAATTTAAGTAGGGGAGATTGTAACACCCCTGTTCCACATCCAAAGATAAGGGAAAAGTTTGTCTGTATATAAGTAATTGAGTTACTATCAATAGTACCTTCAAGTCATGACCTTTTGTGTGAGCCTGTGGTGGGCTAAGATGACCCAAGAAGATACTATTAGGCCAGTAATTTAAGGCTTTGTTTGGATAGATTTGATTCGATTCGAACTTGGGATTTGACCCAAGATTTATTCCGGACTCAGGATTTGACCCGGGTTGTTACTGGCCCAATAGTATCTTCTTGGGTCATCTTAGCAATCTGCAGAGGTCTCGCCCCGGCGAGAAAATCAGGACCAAAATTCTCGCCCCAGCGAGAACCTCTCTGTCCATCTTCGCCCCAGCCTGATCTAAAGCTGCCCCGGCCAAGATCTCTCTATCTATTCTCACCCCAGCGAGAACTTCAGTACAAATCTCTCGCCCCGGCGAGAACAACCAGTTTTAGTTGGCGCATTTTTCGAGGCAGACGCGTTTTTGACATTCTGGAATGCGGATTTCTTCCTTAATTTTAGGGATTTCAATATATTTTCATAATTCTATTGTAATTAGGATATTTTAAGATAGGATTTTGATGCCAAATCAATTATTATTTCCTTTATGGATTCTAGGGTTTCATAGTTAGTATAAATAAGTTTTATGCTTGTAATTTAACAACAATTCAATAATATTCTGAGTTTATTCATACTTGAGAGCTATTCTCTACTTTTGGTTTTTTGAAGGATTTCTAAGTAGTTTTCTTAGTTTTTCTTTTGAGATTCATATTTAACTTATCATACAACAAACCATAGTTGTGGGTGGCGTTATTCTATCGCATCATACAATATTACGGAGATTATCGTTTCCCATCTAAACGAGGGTCTAAGTGTTGTTGGTGTTCCATCCTACGCGAATTCAATTGTTTGATCGAATATATCAAGATTCTCGTCTCCAGAATAGACGTTGGGTTAAGATATCGTGAGAGTTCCATCAATTTGCTTACTAGAAACGATCCGGGCGATGACTACCTCACGCAAGCGTGCCGTAGAGTCTATCATTTGGTATCAAAGCCACGTTCTCTAGCTAAGTATCTATCTTTATTGTCTCGTTGAATTTGTGAGTAAAAAAAAGAGTATAGAAAATTTTATTATTTCAGTTATTTTAATTTGTTCGTAGAATTCGTTATCAATTCCGTAATCGAGATTGTTGCTTCTTCTATTCATACCGACTATATTGTTCGTGATAAGTTATTTTGAATTGATTAGTAGAACCGAGATTTTTTGCTAGGTAAATTCAAAAAGAACCTATTAGAGAGAATAATTAGAGGTAAAAGGCTTAGTGGTGAGATCAATTGAGGGAAAAAGCCTATTGAGTGATACACGAGTGAAACATTAATCGAGCGAAACACGTAAGGGAGTGGTGAGGAAAATATTTTGCTACTAACCTCTGTTTAGTAGGAAATATGTCTAACTCAAAGGATAAGGGAACTTTTGTAGAACCTTCATTGTCAGCCGATATGAAGTTGATGATTGAGGCCATGAATAAGGAATGGGGTAGGAGGTTGGATATGGCAATGGAACAAGTGCATGAGCACTTGGACCAGTTAAGCGTTACTCGGGGAGAATCTTCTCAAAACCGCCAGGGAACTCAACAAAAAGGGGTAGCTCAGCAAAGAGGAGCTAGGGTGGAAGAAACTGATTTCAATGATGTAGGATTTAGTGCAGAGGATGATCGAGAGTCCGACTTCTTACATCGGAGACAACGAGGAGCTAGGGATAGAGGGGGTCGAGATAGAGAGGACAACAACTTGGATAGTATAAAAATGAAAATTCCGACTTTCCAAGGAAGAAGTGATCCGGAGGCCTATCTAGAGTGGGAAAAGAAGATGGATTGGATATTTGAATATCATAACTACTCGGGGCTAAAGAAAGTGAAACTCGCCGCCACAGAATTCTCAGCTTATGCTGTTACTTAGTGGGATCAGTTGATGATCAGTCGGAGGAGATGTGGGGAACGTCCAATTGAAACTTGGGAAGATATGAAGACCGTGATGAAAAAGAGGTTCGTTCCAGATTACTATCACTGAGAGCTAGTTCGGAGTTTGCAAAGCTTGAAGCAAGGTAGTAGGAGCGTAGAAGATTATTACAAAGAAATGGAGATGTTGATGGCTAGGGCCAACATCAATGAGGATGGCGAATCAACAATGGCCAGGTTTTCGGCGGGATTAAATTGGGAGATTACAGACTTAGTGGAACGACAACATTACTTGGTATTGGAGGATATGGTTCACATGACTATCTTTTTTTTTTTTTGATAATGTGGAGTTTCCGGGTCGCAACCCGACTAATCTCCCCAACCCGGACCTAGGCGGTCTGCTTCCCAGCTTGCACTTAAGGGGGGCCCGTGGCCACAGAACATTTTTAAGTGTCCCCAAATATTGCTAGTGGGAGTCGATCCTAAGTCGTCCAGGCTTATGGTTTGTTCCCAGGACGGCTTGCACCACTGCGCCACTTGTTGTGGTTGTTCACATAACTATCAAGATTGAGAAACAACTTAAGAGGAGAGGTAGCCAACGTTCGATACCTAATTCAGGATCATCATGGAAGTCTAATGTTAGGAAGCGATAGGAGAAGCCAGCCGTAAGCAAATCTAAGTTTGAGCCAAAAACGGAGACGATTAATAAGGGAGTGCAAGGTAAAACTGACCCTTCTTCTTTTAGTCGTAATCGAGATATTAAATGTTTTAAATGTCAAGGTATGGGACATATTGCGAATCAATGTCCGAATCAAAGGACAATGTTATTGCTTGACAACGGCGAGGTGGAGACCGAGGGGGAAGATAGTGATAGTGATTCTATGCTACCGCTAGAGGAAGTAGAAGATAGGGAAGTGGCAATATTTGGGGAAGTTTTGGTGACGAGAAGGGTGCTTAGTGCATAAGTGAAGGAGGAAAGCAGCGAGCAGCGTGAAAATTTATTTCATACTAGGTGCCTTGTGAATGGAAAAATTTATTGTGTCGTGATAGATGGGTGTAGTTGCACGAATGTGGCAAGTAAGGCTATGGTAGAGAAATTGGGTCTTTCCACAACCAAACATCCTCAACCTTATCGATTGTAATGGCTAAATGATAGTAATGAGATTAAAGTGACTAAACAGGTTTTGGTGCCGTTTACTATTGGGAAATATGTGGATGAAATCTTGTGTGACGTAGTTCCAATGCAAGCGGGTCACATATTATTTGGTCGTCCTTAGCAATTTGATAGACGTGTGAAGCATGATGGCTGATACAATCCTGACCAAGCTCACATCGAACAACATTCACTCAACTCGAGTTCAAGAGGTTCATCAGTTAGTCGCGAGTAATTGGATTAAAATCCATTCAAGGATGCTTACATTGGAGCTAAATTCATATGAATAGCGATGAGAGGATCAATCATGTGATTTGGGATTACTAGATACCATCTATTTAGTAAGGCCGAATCAACTCAAGCCAAGGCATCATGCAATGTACGAAATAATGGAAGTTGGTTCAAGGATGATTGGAATGGAGATTGAGGAGTTTGGAGATGTCATTTACATAGCAGTCACTTCGGGTCCAATTTCGGTCTTTCTCCAGCCCGTATCTCTGAGCACTCAAAGAATGAAAGTTGTAGATCTCGTCGAGATCTTCGATTTGATAGGGGGCAGGTTCTGTAACTCTTTCTGAATCAAAAGTTATGGCCGTTTTTCCAAAGGACGTCACAGCAGAACATTTGAGCGCGGCCGGCGCTGAAAATTTCTAGTTTGAGCGCCGCCGGCGCTTGAGCCTCTGTTGTTGAGCGCGGACAGCACTGAATTTGCATGTGTTGAGCGCCGCTGGCGCTAAAGCATGGCACAGATTCTGAGGACGCGTTTTTGAGGCATTATTGACCAGATTTTGAAGATTTTTGAAGATTTTATTAGATTTTTTTAGAGTTCTATTATAATTAGGATGTTTCTTAGTTAGATTTTACTTCCTAATTGGTTGATAATTAGTATTTCTTATTCCTTATGGAATTAGGGTTTATTGTTATTAGTATAAATAGAATACTTGGGTTATGTAATGAGGATAATAAGATTACTTTTGATTAATGAAATTATTGTGAGATTCTTCTCATCTTTTGGTTCTTTAAGAATTCCTAGATTATTTTCTTAGTTTTTTTGAGATTCAATTATCAACTTATCATACAACAAATCACAATTATGTGTGGCGTTATTCTACCGCATCATTCAATCATACGGAGATTATCGTTTGAATTAAACGAGGGTCAAAGTGTTGTTGGTGTTTCATCCTTCATACATTCAAATTGCTTGATCGACTATTCCAAGGTTTATCGTCTATATTCAGGCGAAGGATTAAGGATTCGAACGAGTTCCACCTTTATAACTTGCTGGAAATGATCTGGGCGACGACCACCTCACGCAAGCATGCCGTGGAGTCTATCATTTGGTATCAGAGCTAAGTTCCTAGCAGGTTACTTATCCTTTATTTTTTCTTGTTGAAGAGTAAAAAAAAATGGTACAAAAAAAAGGAAAAAACAAATTATTATTATTGTTGCAATTGCCTGGGTTTCATAAGTTCGTGATTATTGGGATCGTATTGAAGAAGTTTTTATTTGATTCTATTGTTGGAATTTGTGAATTTTGAGGATATTAGGGTTTCACTCAAGAGGATCTTAATTGGTGATCGTGAAAATTTGGTGGTTATCGTACGTCACACTTGCTATATTTTGTTTGTGATAAGTTCTTGTTGAATTGATAGAAAAGCTGAGATATTTATTTGGTGAATTCAAAAAAACCTATAAGAGGGAATTAGAGCGTAAAAGGCAAGGGTGTGAGATCAATTGAGGGTAAAAGCCTAATTGTGTGATACACGAGTGTTTTCATATTTGTGTGATACATTGTTTGAGCGAAACACGTATGGGAGTGTGTGAGGAAATTTTTTTTATCTACTAACCTTTGTTTTGCAGCAAATATGTATGGTTATAATTATGAAAGTGCTTATGGGTCTCGAAGGAATACTTTCCAAGGCAGGAATGATCCAGATGCTTATTTGAGATGGGACGAAAAGATGGAGCGAGAGTTTGACTATCATGGCTATTCCGAGCGGAGGAAGTTCAAACTTACAGTTCAAGATTTTTCTGATCATGCAGCTACATGGTGGGATCAATTTGCGATTAGCAGGAGAAGATGTGGAGAGCATCCGATCGAGACATGGGAAGAATTAAGAATTATCATGAGAAAGCGGTTTATCCCAAGACATCTTAATCGGAGGAATAAATATGCAACTCCAAGATATGTCGATCAACCTTCAAGGCATTCAAATTGGGATAATGAAAAGAAGGTTCGTAGACATGAAGATTTGGAGTGGAGACAGTGAAGAGAAACTCCTAAAGCGTATAAGGAATCGGTATCAATTGAGGACATCATGAGAACATACAATGAGATAAGGGACGATCACTTAAAGCGGCATCAAAACATCTCTAAGGCACAAAAGGAGCAAAATCAGCCGAGGGAGGTGGACGATGGAGTAGAATATGCAATCCAAGGAGAATTGTTAGGTTCTAGTGTATATGATGAAGTCCATGAAGATTTAATGATTGTACAAAAAGATTGTGGGCAAAAGCAAGAAAGTGAACGACAAAAAGAAATTGAAAAAGAAATTGAAAAAAAGATTGAGTGTGAAAAAGAAAAGTGTGAAAAATAAAATGAAAAGAAACGAGAGAATAAAAAGAATGAGAGTGAAAATAAAAGAGAGAAAGAAACAGTGGAGAGTAAGAGTGAAAATATAGAGGAGAGTGAGTTAGAAAGTGAGTTGTATTTTGAAAAGCCAATGACTGTACATTCGTACAAGACGACGCTTTTAAATACTAACAAGAGTAACTCTTCTTTGTCTAGTTCTGTTTTATCTCTTGTATAGGTTGTTGATGACATACCCCGAGCTATCATTCCGTATCAGCCAGCTTGTAGTATTCTCGAGGAGACGACAGAGTTACTCACTCTAGGTCGTAGAGTCTCTAAACTCTACGACTGACAAACCAGGTCAGCCATACTGTTTCAAATTGTAAAGTTACTACGATTGACATCCTGATCGTTGAGTACATTGACTCTACGATCATAACCTACAAAACACTACTCCCACACCTCATATCTCACTGACAAATACCAAGCCAAAGGAGTACAGTGATGACATTCTCTCCAAAGCGGTCTTTCCTCAGATAAGCGCCTCAGAGACAAACAAGCCCTAAGCTTCAGACTTAGAGGCTTGCCCTTTCTGAGCTTCCTTAACCCTAAAAAAGGACTGAATGTAATGCATCACTAAAATCTCTCTAGAGCTTAAGATATTGAAGATTTGATCTTGGAATTCTCTAGAAGAGAAAAAAGCTAGTATTAAAAGGAAGTGTTCATCAAACACTCAATCCAACTCACCTACTGGTGCAGATACAAATCATGAAGACCATTATCACACAGGTCAAGAGAGCAAAGTTTCTTCTGAGCATCTAATATGCGTATTCAAGGAGGAAGCCACTTTAAGATTAATTTGGAACCCTCCCATCACTGACTGCATTCGCTGAGATAAGCACAAATCAGTATTTGAGCAGTAAGAGTTGTGACCAGAGTTTGCTTTCGAGTGAGAAGTCAGGCCACCAAGCCACTTTGCGAATGGGCAAAAGTCAATGGTCAAAAACAAAGACCACGTTCTCTGGCCAAGATAACTGATGTGCAACGTTTGTGGAAGTTACAATAGTTGTGTCCATGATCAGCAAATGGGTTTCCTACACGTGTCCTTAACAAAAGGAGGGAACTGATAACAGGTCAAATTCAAATACTGGCGGTTGCTCTTTCCTATCAGTTAATCCTTCCTCTCAAAAAAATTGCGTTGATTACTCAAAACCCTAACATCGTCAAATCATCGGCAAACCCAAATAATCAACTTCCAGAAACTCCAAAATCCCCATCACTTCAAATCTCCATCTATAGTCAAGCATCCTTCACTTATCAAACCCTCGTTATGGAAAATTGTCAAGTCATATCAGGTATCCAACTTGGTTTCGATAAGTTTGGAGAATCAGATGAAAAGTTCAAAGAAATCCTTAAGCTTGTAAGGCAAGCAGGATTCTCAGAATGCTTTGGAGCAAACACCAAAATCTTCCCTGATTTGGTTAAAGAGTTCTATCAGAATGCAGTAATTGATAATGATGTTCTGACTACAAAAGTTCGGGGAGTAAAACTGAAGATGGATGCTGCAGAAATCAATCAATGTTTGGGATTCACCAACCAATATCTATCATCCCTAGAAGGAATCAATTTTGATGAAGGTAAAAGATTGATGGGATATGTAAAGAATCTCCATCTCAAAGGAATGAAGAAAAAGGAATTCCCAGTGGAATTTGAGTTCTTGGCAGAGGTTGCAGGAAAATGTATCTTATGCAAAGATACCGCTCATGACACTGTAAGTGATCTTCAATTAAAAATTATGACTGCCATTGTCATGAAGAAAAAGATAAACTTTGGAGTTATGCTGTCTGATTGGATAGCCAAGGATGTCAGGAAAATGAGGGCCTCAGATAAACCTAACTTAAAGGTTTACTATAGAAGATTCTTAAGCATCATATTGAAGAAAAGGCTGAAAAACAAGATTGGGGACGAGGGAGAAACCCTAAATGTTCACAAGATCATGTCGCCCAAATTGTTTGACAACTGGAAGAAGAACCCCATGGAGAATAAGAGATTGAGAATATCTGGTAGTAGCAGCAAGGGCACTTCAAAGACAGACAAAGGGAAAAGGACAACAAGTCCATGAAAGAATGAATCATCACAGTCGGAAGAATCTTTATCCCCTGTGTCCATTCCTTCTAAATCACTCACGAAGAAGTTGAAAATTGAGGCAGCCCCATTGAAGAGTCTCTCTAACTCTGAAGATGAATCTGAAGAGGAGAAAGAAACATATAAGGCACCTATTATCAAGCCTTCAGCAAAAAGAAGGCAGAGTGCGCGACTCAGACAAATGATGGAATTTTCAGGTGGAAAAAGAAGAGAAAATGTTCCACCAAAGACAATTGATCTTGGTGATGATGAAGAAGAAACTGCAAAAATCAGTGGATCAGAAAGAAAGAATGAAGCTATGACCACTGAAGAGAATTCAGAAGATGATGTCGATAAAGAACAGACAGAAGAAATGGCTTATGAGCAGGGTGAAGAAGCAAGCTCAAAGGGAAAGAGTACCGGAGAAACTGACATTGGAAAAGGAAAGGAAGCAATGGATTATGATGAAGTACAACAGGATTCTGATTCTGAGAATAATGAATCAGAAAGCAACTTTAGTCCAACATCCACAAGAATTAGAAGAAGGATAGTGCTGGAGGCCTGTGACAAACCAGGAGTTGTGTTGCCAATAAGATGGATAGAGCATGGCAATACACAAATGAAAGTGGTATCAATGACCATAGAGGATCTACTTAACAATTTTCAAGATATTGAACTAGATCGAACCACAGTTCTATATGATTCTGACAGTGAACAACTAACATGGTTCTACCCATGGATGCCCTGCTTAAAGGCCATTTCATTTGGAGATAGAAGCTTCATCAGCTGGCGTTACTCACAATTTTCAACTCTGAAAATGATCTCTCAGAACTTCCCAAGAGTTAAATTCTTTCCAAAAATGCTGATCAAGAATTCCCAACACTTCAAAGTCTACCGGCATGCTGGAAGCATATACATTCCATACCATAAATTGGAGAACCTTAGTAAAGAGGAAACAAAAGCCAAGACCATAGAGTCTGTAATACTCTGAACCCTAATAAGATTTGTATATGTAAATTATGTGTTTATTAAATGAAATTTCATGTTCCAACTTCAAATTGTCAAAGAAAGAGGTGATTAGGAGTCATATTACTTCGTTCTAGTTTGATTAGCATCTAAAGGAGCAATCTCATCACTATCGCGTTCAAAACGATGTGTACATCTCACACAAGTCTCGATTTGGGGAAGCCTTCTTATTGTTTCATTAGTACCTTTAAATTGTCAAAGAAAGAGGTGATTAGTGTAACGAATGCGATTTTTGTGATTAAATAAAAATATTTATTGAGTTATATAAATATTTTTGTTAATTTATTTATTGAGTAAAATAAATAATTTATAAAGTTATGGTGAAAGAATTTATGTTAAATGTTTTTTTTAAATGTGATTGGATGTGATTATTCTAATTTATAATTAAATTAGATGATTAAATGATTTATTTGAATAAAGGATTTATTTGAGTAAGATAATTTATTTGGTGTTATTGTTAGTGGTTAAATAGAATTATTAATTAATTAGTAAGGTTTAATTGAATTTATTTAATAATAAGTTTAATTAAATTAGAAGTGTGACATTTAAAACTATATGTTATAATGATTTATTAAAATAAATGAGAAAGTGTTTAATTCAGTTTTACCAAACAAGGCCCTATGACCTTTGTTTGGAAATAATGAGTTATTTTAATTTTGTTTTACCAAATAAGGCCTTAAGACCTTTAGTTAGAATAATAGATTATTTTAATTAATATTTGCCAAACAAGCCTTATGGCTTTTTGAATTTTGTAACTGATGAGTTAATAAGGAATACGTTATTATTTTTTAAGTTATCAGTTTTTATTTGTTTGTTAAAGCTTTATCAGTTAAAAAAAAGAAGAACAGAGTATTGAGAGAGATGGAATTGAGAGCTCTGTGAATTAGAAAAGAGAGAGCAGAGCTTTGAGAGTTGAGGGAAAAGAGAGAAGTTGAGGAGAAGAACTTGGAGATTGGAGAGGAGAATTCCAAAACCAAAGGAGTATTAACCAAGTTTTCTTTAGTAATAGAAGGTATAATTTTTCACTGTATTTTAGTTCTCTGTATAAAATCTATTGGTTTAAAATATGAATTTCTTGGTAGTAAATATGTTTTAGATGATTATATGATGATTATAAGTTAAATTGAAGGTGTTAATTTATGAATGTATGTTTAGAATTGAGTTTTGGTTTTCATAGAGTTTTATTTCATGTATGGTATATATATATATATATATATATATATATATATATATATATATATAAAATTGATGTTTAATTTGGTTATTAATTGGTTAATTGATAATTGTTTATGATTATATGATGAAAATCAAGAATAATGCAAGAAAAATGGTTTTAATTGGTTAAAAAATGAATTTACAGAGCTTAATTTCATGTAAATGGCCAAAACTTGAATAAATTATTTAACAGCGAAATTCTTGGGTTTAAATTGGTTGTTTATGTGTTAGAATGATTAAAATATTTAGAAAATATGTTAGGTAAATGTTTTGTATCATATATGATGTCTGGGTATGTTGAATTTATGAGTTGAATGGTAGAATTCGTGAAATTTAGGCCTAAGCCTTCACTGTTCACGAATTAGCCGAGGAAGAAGAAGAAGTCTGCCGAGTCTCTCGCCCCGGCGAGAGAAATGCACTGACTTTCTTTGCCCCGGCGAGCCTCTCGCCCCGGCGAGAGTTTTGTTAAGAAAATCTTCGCCCCGACGAGATTTTTGTTAAGCATTTTCCCGCCCCGGCGGTGGAACGGTATAAAAAAATAAAAAATATATATATTTTTATTAATTTATTTTATGGTTTTTGCTATGTGTTAAGACCTATAATAAAGTATTAAGTAATGAAATTCCAAGATGGTTGATACTTGTTGATTATGGTATGCTAAATGAGATATTATAATAAAATGAGATAAAGAGCAAGCCTAAAATGCTTTTAATCTTGTGACTAATTATGTTACTATTTTATAATTAAATGTATAGGTTGTTTAAGGATCGTGAATTACTTAAATTTGTAATCTACGCTTGAGGCAAGTTTTCCTCCCTTAAACTTGAAAATTATTTATAGCAAGATATTTCTTCCTTAAACTTGTTACTTTTATTTCAGCAAGTTAATTAACCTTAGCTTATTGTTATTCAAGCAAGGTTGATACCATGTTGAGTACTTATATTTTTTTCAGTTATTATATATTCGATCATTGATTGTCATTTAAATTCCAAATATACACTTGGTTGTTTGACTTTATTGATGAATTAGACTAGCAAACCCTTATTGATTCAGCTAGTCCTTAGTTGATGAGCGATTTCAAAGACTTAGAATATTCTATACTTGTTCCAAGCCAAGTTCCTTTTGGTACGGATTCAGATGATAAACTGAGATGAACAACCCTAATATAGGGGACTACTTACGCGACAGCGTTAAAATGTTTGTGCACAATACATTGTACAAAGGGCTGATCCCCCTGAGTACGAGATGGATGGTCCATAGTCTATAAGACTGTTAAAGGTTACGGTAGAAATACTTGATAACCTAGGACATAGTTCGAGGTCTTGTGACCCTCAGATATAACTTAAAATCTTGAAATCTACTGTTCTTGATTTAAGCATTCAAACGAGCTTTCAAATCTTGATTCCTTGTTGATTGAATTCAGAAACCTATTATATCTCAGTTGATAATTAATTCATTCAAATATTATTGTTATCACACTTGTGGGCAATTGTTTGCTCACTCTTGCATTAAACTTTGCAGCTAAGATAGAGAAGTCGGACGAACCGTCCACAAGTAAAGGCAAGGGCAAGATGCCAAAGTAGCAAGAGATTTATTATCCACTTGATGTTTATTTGTATCAAAGACTTATTTAATATTATGTTTTATTCCGCACAGATGTAATTAAGGTTAGATAACTTGGGATTTGTTTCATTTAGAGATTGGTGATGTAACCCCATTTGAGGGAAGATATTTCTTTAAGTTTATTTTAATTGTTCTTATTATGGGTAAATAATTGTGAATGATTGATATAGTGATCACCAAATCAGTGAGAATTAAGTACCCGGATTTGGGGTTGTCACAGGTTGGTATCAGAGCTGATAGGTTATGAACCTTTAGGTGGGGAAAACCTTAGGGTAATAGCCTTTTAGAAGATAGAGAATATAGAGGTGATAAACTCTTATCGAGTTCTAAGGAATGGATTACGGAAATTCATAAAAGACAATAAAACGATTATGTGCTATGTGCTTATTTGATAACAAACTTATGTGCTCGCGAGTATTATCGATTAGTAATTAAAACTTAAAATTTTGTTGTCAGGATGACTTATAGAGGAGAACCCAGCCAGGCTAGGGAGGAGGAGTCCCGAGATATTCACGTAGTTCATGAGCAGTTAGTGTAGAGGGAGTCATCCCCATTAGTCACAGTTGCAGGTCCCGAGTACGAGCCTGAGACTGATCATGAGGAGGATCCGGAGGAGGTCGAGGAGGAGGAGGACCCTGAGGAGATATCACTAACCTCCTTAGGTGTTCAGATGTATGAGCAGGTGTATGATCGCAACATTGAGTTGCAAGATAGAGTGGAGGAGTTAGAGAGGTAGCTGTCTGAGCGACAGACTGTCTTGGAGTAGAAGAACCGTGAGATTGAGGAGCTCGATATACGTCTTGGGGACGTGGAGTGGAAGCTGGTTCATGTTGAGAGCGAAAAGGAGGAGTTAGGAGAACAGGTTGTGGAACGTCAAATCGCTCTAGAGCAGAAGGATGCTGAGATCCAAGACCTTTCATCACGTCTTGCAGAGGCTGAGTAGAGGCTAGCAAAGTCTGAGTATCGACGAGGACAGTTGATAGCCAGGAATGAAATTGTACGAGATGAGTTGAAAAAGGAGTCAGCCGAGCGGGCGAGAGCTGAAACTGCTTGGTTGAGGGTGGCTAACCGCGCAGATCGTGTTGAATGTGAGGTGCGGTCAAAGAAGACCAAGATTGATAAGATGGAGTATATTTTTCATACCACGGTAGATAGAGCTCAGGATCGAGTTCAACGTCATTCGGATATAATGGGTCGAAGGATGGTGACTCGTATTATGGAGCAGGAACGCCAGGAAGCTGTGCGCCGTGGAATGTCATCGTAGATAATGATTAGATATGCTAGTATGAAAATTATGAAGTTAATAAGTTGTAAATCCCAGTTTTATATAATGGGATAGAATAATGATGTAATCCTGGAACTTTGTGATTTCAGGATAGATGATGTAAATAACTATGATGTTATTTTTGTTATGTTTTAAAACAGTAAATGAATAAATGAGAAAGTTTATCAGATGTGCTATGTGTTAAGTGTTGTTTATAAATGTTCAAGTTAAGACTTAAATGCTTAAGTAATTGAATAATAATCTAATAGCGTAAATTTTTAACAGTAAAATGCCGCCAAGAAGACAAACCCGTCAACAGACCCCTGAGGGATCCACCAATAACAACGAAGAAGCCAACGCTAATCCAATGCAGCAGCTGGTGAATCTGCTAACGGGAGCATTTGCGAATCAACCCCAAGCCCAGGCCACAACTTTTAAAGACTTCAAGGCTGTCGGACCTCCGGAATATCACGGCTCTATGAATCCAATTAAAGCCCAAACCTGGGTCATGGAGATGGAGAAGGTGTTTGATGTCGCTTGGGTCAACGAGGACCAGAAGACGGCATTTGCAACATTTATGCTGAAATCAGAAGCTAGCTACTGGTGGCAAGCAAATAAGACTCGAGGTGGCCAAGGGATTATTCTGTGGGAGCGATTTAAGGAGATGTTTTTCGAGACCTACTTTCCGGCAAGCGCGCAAAATCAAATGGAGGTGCAATTTCTGGAATTGAAGCAAGGTACCATGACAGTGCCTGAGTATGCTGCAAAATTTAACGAGTTGGCGAGGTTTGCGCCATATCAAGTCAACACGGATGAGCGAAAGGCTAGAAGGTTTGAGCAGGGACTGAAGCCCTGGCTGTATAGCCGAGTTTCGATGTTCCAACTGAACTCATTTACGGCAGTTTTGGAAATGGCAATTATCGCTGAAGGAGGCAGTGATGCTTTGTCCAAGTATAATCAGGAGCAACAAAGGAAGAAGAAGATTGAAAGTGAAAATAAGGCAAGTGGTAGCCATGGGGGCAGCGGTCAGAAGAGGAAGTGGAGTGATAGTAACTCTGCAGGAAGTCAGCAGAGTAATCAGAAAAAGAAGGTGGAGGTGTGCAGTAACTGCGGAAAGAGTCATGTAGGGTTATGTTTGAAGGGTAAGAGGGTATGTTTCAATTGCGGACAAGAGGGTCATATCGCACCGAATTGCCCTAGTCCGAAGAAGGGCGCATGTTTCATCTGCGGGTCGAAGGATCACTTTGCCCGAGACTGTCCTAAGAAAGCAACTACAGGTGGAGCCAGTGCAGGAAAAGGAAACAGCGGTGGAGGCAATCTGACTATCGCAGGACCGACACAGCCCAATCGACCTACTGCTCGAACATTCAATATGACGGTGCAGGATGCTGTGCAGTCAAAGGATGTAGTGTCAGGTATCATTCCAGTCAATAATGTTAATGCTTATGTATTGTTTGACTCGGGTGCTACTTGCTCATTTATATCCGATGATTTTGCTAAGAAATTAGAGTTACCTCAGGAAGAATTAGATTACCCCATGAATATAGAAATTGCAAATAGGGAAGTGATTCCTGTTAGGTTTGTCCACAAGAACTGTAGGGTAGATATTAAAGGTCATGTGATGACAGTAAACTTGATCCCAATTCGTCTTGGGGAGTTTGATGTCATTCTGGGAATGGATTAGTTGTTCAACCATGGGGCAGTTATTAACTGTCAAAAGAAGTGTGTGAATCTTAAGACTCCGTCGAAGGTAGTGTTTCATGGTAGCAAGTCGCCTAGACAAACGAGTTGTCTGACGATAATGCAGGCCAGAAAGATGTTGAGACAAGGATGTGTAGGATATCTAGCCTACATAGTCGATACCCGGAAGGTGGGAGCAAAGTTGGAGGAGATATCGGTTGTTAGGGGTTTTGCGGACGTGTTTCCTGATGATTTGCCAGGACTACCGCCAGATAGGGAAATTGAGTTTATAATTGATCTAGCACCGGGTACAGCCCCTATATCAAAAGCTCCATACCGAATGGCTCCGGCAGAAATGAAGGAGTTGATGGTGCAACTGCAAGAGTTGCTGGATAAAAAGTATATTCAACCGAGCGTTTCGCCATGGGGAGTGTCGGTGTTGTTCGTCAAGAAGAAGGACGGATCAATGCGTCTTTGCATTGATTATAGGGAGCTGAACAAGGTCACGATTAAAAACAAGTATCCGTTACCAAGGATCGATGACCTGTTTGACCAGTTGAAGGGAGCGAAATATTTTTCAAAAATAGATCTGCGAAGTGGGTACCATCAACTAAAGGTGAGGAAGGAAGACATACCAAAGACGACATTTCGAACTAGATATGGTCACTATGAGTTTTTAGTTATGTCATTTGGTTTAACGAATGCGCCTGCAGCATTCATAGACTTAATGAATAGGGTGTTCAAACCATTTCTGGATAAATTTGTAGTGGTATTCATAGACGACATTTTGGTTTACTCCAAAACTCAGGAAGAACACGTGGAGCATTTGAGGGTAACATTGGAGGCGTTAAGGAAAGAGAAATTGTATGCAAAATTTTTGAAGTGCGAATTTTGGTTGGAGCGTGTTCAATTCCTTGGGCATGTTATCGATAAAGACAAGATTTTAGTAGATCCAGCGAAAGTGGAAGCTGTGATGAACTAGGATCAGCCGAAAACACCGTCAGAAGTGAGGAGTTTCCTAGGTTTGGCAGGATACTACAGACGTTTTATTCAAGATTTCTCCAGGATCGCCACTCCGTTAACGAATTTAACAAGAAAATCAGTGAAGTTTGTTTGGACGAAGAAGTGCGAAGAGAGTTTCCAAGAACTAAAGAAGAAACTAAGTTCGGCACCTGTGTTGTCTTTGCCAGATGATACAGGAAATTTTGTGGTGTATAGCGACGCATCGCATAAAGGACTTGGTTGTGTGTTGATGCAGAATGGTAAGGTTATTGCATATGCATCGCGCCAACTAAAAGACTATGAAAAAGGGTATCCGACCCATGATTTGGAGTTAGCAGCCATGGTGTTTGCTTTGAAAATCTGGAGGCACTATCTCTATGGGGAGAAGTGTGAAATATATACAAACCATAAAAGTCTGAAGTATATTTTCACACAGAAGGATTTGAATATGCGGCAGAGAAGATGGATAGAATTGATCAAAGATTATGATTGTGAAATTCTATACCATCCGGGAAAGGCTAATGTGGTTGCCGACGCTTTGAGTAGAAAAGGTCGGGAGAAACTATTTTTGTTAACTGCTCAGGAGAAGCTCGTAGCAGAAATGGCTAAATTGGAGTTAGAGGTGAAGGGTCTGGCAGAGCCTAATGAAAAATTGTTCCAGATGAAAACTCAACCAACTCTGGTGGACAAAGTCAAGGAAGCGCAACTCAAGGATGAGGAGTGTATTAATATACGCAAAAGAGTGCTTGAAGGTGAAGAGCTTAAATATAAAATCGATACCGAAGGGTTGCTGAGATTTGAAGGCAGAATCTAGGTACCGTCAGTATTGGCAATCAGAGAGGAGATTTTGAACGAAGCTCATAGTTCAAGATTTTCGATACACCCGGGGAGTACAAAAATGTACCAGGATCTTCGACAACATTTTTGGTGGCCAAACATGAAAAGAGAGGTTGCTGAGTGTGTTGCGAAGTGTCTCACTTGTCAGAGAGTTAAAGCGGAGCATCAACGACCAAGTGGTTTGTTACATCCCTTGGAGATACCAGAATGGAAGTGGGAGCATATCACAATGGACTTTGTGGTAGGGCTTCCAACTACTCAGAAGGGTTATGACGCAATATGGGTCATAGTTGACAGATTAACGAAATCAGCGCATTTCTTGTCGATCAAAATCAGATTCACTTTGGATCAGCTGGCAAAATTATACGTCAAAGAGATTATCTCAAGGCACGGTGTCCCAGTATCAATTGTGTCGGACAAAGATCCACGTTTCACGTCAAAATTTTGGAGGAGTCTGCAAGCGTATTTGGGAACGCAGTTGAGAATGAGTACAACCTACCATCCTCAAACCGATGGCCAGAGCGAAAGAACAATTCAAACGTTAGAGGATATGCTTCGAGCATGCGTTATGGATTTTAAAGGCAACTGGGATGATCATTTACCTCTGGTCGAGTTTGCGTATAACAATAGTCATCACGCAAGTATCGGCATGCCACCCTACGAAGCATTGTATGGAAGAAAGTGCAGAACTCCGTTATGTTGGGATGAGGTTGGAGAACGTCGACTATTGGGACCCGAGCTAGTACAACAAACTGCTGAAATTGTCAAGGTGATAAGAGCTAGATTGTTAGCTGCTCAAGACAGGCAGAAGAAATATGCGGACCAACATCGTCAAGATCGTGCATTTGACGTCGGGAGTTTCGTGTTCCTCAAAGTATCTCCCTGGAAGGGGAAGATTAGATTTGGTAAAAAGGGTAAGCTCAGTCCGCAATTTATTGGACCCTTTGAGGTGCTTAAACGAGTAGGTGAGGTAGCTTATGAGATAGCTTTACCTCCCGAGTTAAACCACATTCACAATGTCTTTCACATATCGGTGCTACGACCGTATAAGTCTGATTATAAACATGTAATAGAGTATGAACCAATACAGTTTGAGAAAGATTTATCCTATGAAGAGATACCTGTACAGATAGTAGACAAGAAAGAGCAGATTCTCAGAAATAAAGTGATACCTTCTGTTAAGGTAATCTGGAGGAACCACAGTACTGAAAAAGCTACGTGGGAACTCGAGGAGAAAATAATGCAGAATTATCCTTAATTATTTGTTTAGTTTTAGAATCACGATTCTGGGGACAGAATCTTTGTAAGGAGGGGAGAATGTAACATATAAATTAATTGCGTTGTGATTCTGGGGACAGAATCCTTTTAAGGAGGGAAGGATGTAACGAATGCGATTTTTGTGATTAAATAAAAATATTTATTTAGTTATATAAATATTTTTGTTAATTTATTTATTGAGTAAAATAAATAATTTATAAAGTTATGGTGAAAGAATTTATGTTAAATGTTTTTTTTAAATGTGATTGGATGTGATTATTCTAATTTATAATTAAATTAGATGATTAAATGATTTATTTGAATAAAGGATTTATTTGAGTAAGATAATTTATTTGGTGTTATTGTTAGTGGTTAAATAGAATTATTAATTAATTAGTAAGGTTTAATTGAATTTATTTAATAATAAGTTTAATTAAATTAGAAGTGTGACATTTAAAACTATATGTTATAATGATTTATTAAAATAAATGAGAAAGTGTTTAATTCAATTTTACCAAACAAGGCCCTATGACCTTTGTTTGGAAATAATGAGTTATTTTAATTTTGTTTTACCAAACAAGGCCTTAAGACCTTTAGTTAGAATAATAGATTATTTTAATTAATATTTGCCAAACAAGCCTTATGGCTTTTTGAATTTTGTAACTGATGAGTTAATAAGGAATACATTATTATTTTTTAAGTTATCAGTTTTTATTTGTTTGTTAAAGCTTTATCAGTTAAAAAAAAAAGAACAGAGTATTGAGAGAGATGGAATTGAGAGCTCTGTGAATTAGAAAAGAGAGAGCAGAGATTTGAGAGTTGAGGGAAAAGAGAGAAGTTGAGGAGAAGAACTTGGAGATTGGAGAGGAGAATTCCAAAACCAAAAGAGTATTAACCAAGTTTTCTTTAGTAATAGAAGGTATAATTTTTCACTGTATTTTAGTTCTCTGTATAAAATCTATTGGTTTAAAACATGAATTTCTTGGTAGTAAATATGTTTTAGATGATTATATGATGATTATATGATGATTATAAGTTAAATTGAAGGTGTTAATTTATGAATGTATGTTTAGAATTGAGTTTTGGTTTTCACAGAGTTTTATTTCATGTATGGTATATATATATAAAATTGATGTTTAATTTGGTTATTAATTGGTTAATTGATAATTGTTTATGATTATATGATGAAAAACAAGAATAATGCAAGAAGGATGGTTTTAATTGGTTGAAAAATGAATTTACAGAGCTTAATTTCATGAAAATGGCCAAAACTTGAATAAATTGTTTAACGGCGAAATTCTTGGGTTTAAATTGGTTGTTTATGTGTTAGAATGATCAAAATGTTTAGAAAACATGTTAGGTAAATGTTTTGTATCATATATGATGTCTGGGTATGTTGAATTTATGAGTTGAATGGTAGAATTCGTGAAATTTAGGCCTAAGCCTTCACTGTTCACGAATTAGCCGAGGAAGAAGAAGAAGTCTGCCGAGTCTCTCGCCCCGGCGAGAGAAATGCACTGACTTTCTTTGCCCTGGCGAGCCTCTCGCCCCGGCGAGAGTTTTGTTAAGAAAATCTTCGCCCCGGCGAGATTTTTGTTAAGCATTTTCCCGCCCCGGCGGTGGAACGGTATAAAAAAATAAAATATATATATATTTATTAATTTATTTCATGGTTTTTGCTATGTGTTAAGACCTATAATAAAGTATTAAGTAATGAAATTCCAAGATGGTTGATACTTGTTGATTATGGTATGCTAAATGAGATATTATAATAAAATGAGATAAAGAGCAAGCCTAAAATGCTTTTAATCTTGTGACTAATTATGTTACTATTTTATTGTAACGAATGCAATTTTGAGAATTAATAAAAATATTTATTGAGTTGTATAAATATTTTTGTTAATTTATTGAATTAATAGATGATTTATTAAGCTGTTGTGAAATAAGTTTCTGTTGAGTTAATTGTTACTTGAATATGATGTGTGACGATTATTCTAATTTAATTATTAATTAAATTAGATGATGAAAAGAATTATTTGAATAAATGATTTATGTTAATAAATAATTTATTTGAATAATATAATTTATTTGGTGTTTTTGTTAAATAAAATTATTATTTGAGTTAGTTATATTTAATTGAATTTATTTAATAATAATAAGTTCAATTAAATTAAATGTGTAATGCCCGTGAATTTTGAACGTCCTTATTAATTAAATCTAATTTAATTCAATGAGTTAACGTTGTGTTCTATTTAAACCAACTTGGGTTAATTGGTGGGAGATGTATAGAATGTGTCTATACTTGTGTTGGCAGGTATGATATAATTATGGTTAAGAAATAACCATAGGTGAGTCAAGTGTAGGAATTTGTGTGTAATGACTAAAATGGCCAAGAGTGGTTAATAACCAAGGTAATCATGAAGGGGCAATAACCACTGTATATCCCAGTGGTTAATAACCAATGAAATGATGGCGGGATAATAACCATTGTGTTTAACCAATGTAATGATGGCAAGATAATAACCAATGTTTAATAACCAATGGAAAATGGCTAATAACTAATGGATAATTAAGATTTTGAGAAAAGACTATTTTAACCTTGGAGGAGGTTGGAAAATGACTAAATTACCCTTGAGGAAGTTGCTAGGAAACTTCCTATTATTGACGAATTGACCGAATTGCCCTTGCCTAGTCATGGTTAATGACTATGTTGCCCATGGTCTTTATTTTTCCTATAAATAGGGCCCTCACCAAAGATAATAGGGGTTGGCTCCCTTATTATTCATCTCCTAAGAGAGTTGAGAGCATTGAGAGCATTGGAAAGCATTTGAGAGCAAAAGAAAATATATTGAGTCACCAAGGAGTGAAGGAGACCTAGCTAGTTCATATTCTTTTTCGGATCATACTTGGAAGGAAGAGGAGGATAGTCACTAACTCTAGGTATACATCTTCATTCTCTTAAACCCTAGTTTTCTTGTTGATATTAAATGGCTAACATATATTAGTGGTAGTCATTTATTTGTGTTGGGGTTTCTATGGCTTATTGGTTGGAGGTTGTGGAAGAAATGAAATATTTATAGATCTAGGTTTTATTTTGCTAGATCTATGTTTTATTTTGCTAGATCTATGTTTTATTTTACTAGATCTACGTTTTATTTTGTTAGATCTATATTTTCTAAAAGAATGCTTAACTCATGATTTTAAAACCTAGGTGGTTGATAAATAACGATTGAGTATGTTTTATTAGTAATATGTTGGAGTTTAAAAAGATTGGTAAGCAAGTTTTAGTGGTTGGATGGGCTAAAACATGTGTACAATGATTTATTGGAGTACAAAATTTATTGATGAAAAATATTGATTTAAGTCATAAATATTTTTTTGTAATACTAGAAATATTTTGTAGTCATGAATATTTTTTTTTGAAATTTATTTGGAGTATAAAACTTGCTTGATGGTATTAGAACCTTTTGGGTGGCTTTGAAAACTCCCTGGAAGGCTTCCGCATGAGTGGGTCAAGACCAGCCGCGCAGGGCGCGCGCCTGAAAAAAAAAAAAAAAAAAAATGGACTTGGCCCGCGCATGGCGCGCCAGTCTGTCAAGTAGTAGCGCCAAACGGCGTCGTTTTTGGCTAGGGTTAAAGGTTAAGCGCCTGGCGCTCACACGGCGTCGTTTTGGCCAGGCAGGGAAGGCTCACGCGCAATGCGCGGGGCGGGCGATCAGGCGGGAGAAATTACGGTTGTGCCCCTCCGTCCGAATTTCGTCTTATTTACCAAATTGCCATCGAGACTTGTTTTTATAAATATTAAATACTTAAAACCCTTATTATTATTATTATTTTTATAAAATAATAATAATAAAATAATAGTCATATAAAATTAAATTTCTGGATGTGCTATTATATTTTTCATATATAATAAATTAATTATTATTAAATAATGATTAAGGATAATTAAAAAAATTATAAATTAATTATTTATTATTTGATTAACTTAAATAATAAATAAACTTAATTGGTTATTATCTATTATTAAATAATAACTAAAGATAATTATTACTCACTGATTAATTATTATTTGATTAAATTAAATAATAAATAAATCTAATTAGTTATTATTTACTATTAGATAATAAACTAAAGATAATTCATACTTACTTACTAATTAATTATTTATTATTTGATTTACTCTAAATAATAAATAAACTTAATTAATTATTATTTAATCTTAAATAATAATTAAAGACAATTAAAATTCATAACTTAATTATTATTTAATTAATAATTAAATAATAAATGAATATAATTAGTTATTAAATACTATTAATAATAACTAAAGATAATTAATTAATTACTATTTAATAGTAATTAAATGAAGATGGAGTTAATAAAATAGAGAGAGTTTAAATAACTCGTTAATTAAACAATTATAATTAATTGTTTAAGGGTTTAATAAATGAATATTACTTAAGAAAAAGTAATGTTAATTAATTGAACAATTATTATTAATTGTTTAAGGGTTTAATAAGTGTTTATCACTTAAGGGAAACATTGTTAATTAATTAAACCAACAACCTAAGGATTAATTAAGTGTCTTATAGGATTTACGATAGTCTATTTGCTTATGTGTGCAATGTTATTGGCTTAATTGTTAAATAGATAGCATAAGTAAGCGTATCGATATACAACTACGCAGTACTAATTGATAGATCAACATTATCAATGTTAGGTTCTTCAAGGACAATTAGTTAAAGCTAGAATTGTTGTAGCTGAGCAGACAGGCAAGTTCCCTAACTCAAACTCGAGTTATTATTTTCGAAGCATGTTAGTGAATAATTATTGTTGATTATTCACATCTATACTGGTTATTGAGACTCGCACCTTGTGCAATTATTTTCGTGCCCTATTATTATTGAACTGTATATTCAATTGAAGTTCTTTCAGGCATGAATTATTTATAAGATAGATCTATGCTATTTGTATCAGCTAGATCAAGCATGTCTAATTTGTTAAATCAAAAGGTATTTTAAAAAGTTGTTCTTATTATATTTGTCATGTAAGAACTCTTGGCTGAGCAAAGGATAAATTTGATTTAAGGCATGATATCAATGTCGGTTATTAAGTGTTTATGCATAAATCACGGGGTATGAAAGGCTGATCCCCTTGATTACCAAAAACTTTTTAAGAGGTCCAGTCTAAGTGCTGAGAACCTTGGCAAATGTCCCTGGTTATTTCAAACCACTCAGTAATTGAATTTCAATTATTCGAAATATTCAAGCCGTTGACTATTAATTCACGTTTCTTCACTATTTTTATCCTGTTGTTGAACATTGAAAGCAAAACTTCTTTCTATTCATGATATATCTCCCTTGTGTATAAACTTGCTAAGCAAACTAGTTGCTTACCCTTGCTATATCATGATCTTTATTTCAGCTAAGGCAGAAACGTCAAGAGGGAACAAAGGAAAGGAGAAGGTGCAAGAATAGTGCCTGATAGGGCTTATATAATAGTTTGTCTTGAATTGTTATTTAGTTATGTGAACCCTATTGTGTTAAGGGTATGTTTTAAGTTAAGGTTAAAGAACATTGGGACCATTATTGTAAGATGATTATCACGATTTCGATAGACATGTTATGATTATTATTCCGCATTAGTTAGAAAGTATGTTTGTTGTTGAGTATCGTGAACACCGAATTCGAGGTTAGGAAATCCGGATTTGGGGGTGTCACAGGTTGGTATCAGAGCTGTAGGTTATAAACGTTAGGAACAAGAAACCTAGGATATAACCTTAGTAGAAAACTCACATAGAGTACGTAGGTGATGGGTCGGGGAGATTCATAGAGTTCTAGTCGTACCGAATAAAATATCATTTCATTTCATCAATGAATATATTTTATTGTGGTACTGATGTTGATTTATTTGTGTGGTGTTTGTAGGATGTCGGACGAGAGTCAAGATAGCTGTCCAGTGAACCAGGAGCCCATAGAGCCTGATGTGATAGGAGGTTTGCTGGCGAGGAACGCCGAGCTAGAGGTTAGGGCTAAACAATTAGAGGCGCAGAACCACATCCACCAGATTTCTGAACAGCAGTACAAGGACACTGCTTACCAGGCCCAGGCTGAGTTAGCCGAGTTGCGAGGGAGGCTGCTGCTAAGGGAGCTGCAGTTAGGACAATTGAAGGATGAGGTAAAGGCTAAGGATGCGAAGATAGTTGAATTGGAGCGAGCCTTAGACATTGTCTGGATGCAGTTCGACGCTAGATGGATGAATCTGCCCTCCAGTAGCGAGAGCAAGCGTGAGTTGCATTCACCTTGTGTCCCCTAGAGGATAGTTTGGAAGTGGGTGGTTATGCCTTGATCAGTGTTATTGGTACTACCACCATTTGGTTTACTAGAAATTGTATTAACCTCAGCAAGGTGCGAGGTAGTTCGTAGGTAGGATGTACTTCCCAACTATGTAGGTAGGAAATAATGGTTTAAGTGAATCCCACCTTTTGTTATATTAAATGGGATGGTAGCAATTATGACAATATGCCTGTGATAAACGTGTAAGACGCTTAAGTCGGTATATGAATATAGATGCATTATTATGGTATGTGCTTGAGAATTTTACTTGATATACCATTTATGCAATGATTATGTTAATTCAGTGAGACTGAATCGGTATCTTAGTAACTTATATCACTAATCGGGAAAGCAGAATTTCCGAGGATGGGTAATCTAAAACTCCCACACAAGAGTCATGTGATTATTATATACATGCTGAATACTTATGTTTTAAGAAAGCCCGAGTAACGTGTTAGGGTTTGCTTAAACAGATAATGCCGCCCAAACGAATCCTACGAAATCATGGGATCGAAGAGTCAGTTAACAATGTAGAGGAAACTCCACCAAACCCAATGCAAGATTTTGTGAACATGATGGCAGAAGCCTTGCGAAATCAAACCACTACTACAGGAAACCAGACAGGCAACCACTTAGCCAATTTTAAAGACTTCAAGGCAGTAGGGCCTCCGGAGTTTAGAGGAACAGCGAACCCGATAGAGGCCCAGTCATGGATAAAGGAGATTGAAAAGGCCTTTGTCATCGCTAGAGTCGCTGAGGAGCAGAAGACAGTTTTTGCTACTTACTTAATGAAAGGTGAGGCTAACTTCTGGTGGGAAGCCAATCAGAACAAAGCTGGAACTGGAGTCGTGGCGTGGGAAGCTTTCAAGACGTTGTTTTTCGAGAATTACTTTCCTGAGAGTACGCAGGCAAAAATAGAGATCAAGTTTTTAGAGTTGAAGCAGGAAAACTTGTCAGTGTCAGAGTACGCTGCTAAATTCAATGAATTGGCTAGATTCGCCCCACATCAGGTGGACACTGAGGTGAGGAAGGCCAGGAGATTCGAGAATGGATTAAAGCCGTGGATCTACAGTAAGGTAGCGGTTTTTACAAATTACATCGTTCTCAACCTTGCTGGAGAAAGCTCTCATTGCTGAAGGTGGAAGTGAAGCGGTTTCAAGATATAATCGGGAAAGGAACAAGAAGAAGGTAGAAGGAGGAAATATGAATGTTAGCAGTGGTGGCAGCAACAGCAGGAAGCGTCAGTGGAGCAGTGGGGGTAGCAATTCTGAAATACAGCAAGGGAGCACGCAACAGAAAAGGCCGGTATGTGGGAATTGCGGAAAGGGTCACTCGGGAGAGTGTATGAAGGGGAAGATGGTCTGTTATACCTGTGGACAAGAAGGGCATATCTCGCCCAATTGTCCTAAGGCGAAGAAAGGAGGTTGCTTCACTTGTGGAGAGATAGGACATCGGAGCAAGGAATGTCCCCAGAAGAGAAGCATGGAAGGCGGAAACGGCAATAGGGGCAACAACTCGAGGGCAACCAGTGGAGGACCAACCCAGCCAAATAAGCCAACAGCGAGGACCTTCAACATGACAGTACAAGATGCTGTGGCATCCAGAGAGGTGGTGTCAGGTATTATTCCAATCAACAACATAAATGCCTATGTGCTATTTGATTCGGGAGCTTCATGTTCTTTTGTTTCTGATGAATTTGCTCAAAGACTTAACTTACCTAGTGAACTGTTAGAACACCCGATGAATGTAGAAGTAGCGAACAAAGAGATTATCCCCGTAAACTACATTTATAAGAATTGTTGTGCTGACGTGAGAGGGTTTAAGCTTAACGTGGACTTGTTGCCGATTCGTCTTGGAGAATTCGATGTAATCCTTGGGATGGACTGGTTAGCAAGCCACGGATGGCGGTCATTGAGTGTAAGAAAAAGTGCATACACCTACAGACTCCAGGTAAGTCGAAGGTGGTGTTCTACGGTAGTAAATCGCCGAGGCAATCTTGTTGTCTGACGATGATGCAAGCGAAGAGATTGCTTAAGAAGGGTTGTATAGGTTATTTGGCTCACGTGGTAGATACTCGACGGGTCGAGGGTGAACTGAGTCAGATACCCGTTGTAAGGGAATTCGTTGATGTCTTCCCAGATGAACTTCCGGGACTGCCATCGGATAGGGAGATAGAATTTGCAATCGACTTGGTACCTGGAACGGCACCGATATCTAAGGCGCCTTACCGAATGGCACCAGTAGAGATGAAAGAACTGATGGTTCAACTGCAGGAACTGTTAGACAGGGGTTATATCAGACCAAGCGTGTCACCCTGGGGAGCGCCAGTTCTGTTCGTAAAGAAAAAGGATGGCTCGATGAGGCTTTGTATTGACTACCGTGAGTTGAACAAAGTTACGATTAAGAATAGGTATCCGCTGCCCAGGATAGACGATCTGTTTGATCAACTCAAGGGAGCAAAATACTTTTCGAAGATTGATTTAAGGACGGGATATCATCAACTAAGGGTGAGGCAGGAAGATATCCCGAAGACGGCATTCAGAACTCGTTATGGACATTTCGAGTTCCTGGTTATGTCATTTGGACTGACAAATGCACCAGCGGCATTCATGGATATGATGAACAGAGTGTTCAAGCAATATTTGGACAAGTTCGTGGTAGTATTCATCGATGACATCTTGGTGTATTCAGTGACGGAGGAGGAACATGCGGAACATCTAAGGATTGCTTTGGAGGCATTAAGAAGGGAGAAAACTGTACGCAAAGTTTTCAAAGTGTGAATTTTGGTTGCAGAGGGTGCAGTTTCTTGGACACGTCATTGACAGTAATGGGTGTTTCGGTAGACCCAGCAAAGGTGGAAGCCATTATCAACTGGGAGCAGCCGAAGACACCAACGGAGATCAGAAGTTTCCTAGGGTTAGCAGGATACTATCGGAGATTCATCCAAGATTTTTCGAAGATAGCATCACCGCTGACCAATCTAACCAGGAAAACGGTAAAGTTCGTTTGGACGGAGAAGTGTGAGGAGAGTTTCATGGAGCTGAAGAAGAGGCTTAGCCAAGCACCAGTGTTGGCATTACCGGACGACACTGGGGGTTTTGTAGTATACAGTGATGCGTCACATAAGGGCCTTGGTTGTGTACTAATGCAGCACGGCAGGGTCATTGCGTACGCTTCACGCCAGCTGAAGGACTATGAGAAGGGATACCCGACTCATGATCTGGAATTAGCAGCAGTAGTGTTCGCCTTGAAGATTTGGAGGCACTACCTATATGGAGAGAAGTGCGAGATATATACAGATCACAAAAGTCTGAAATATATCTTCACTCAGAAGGAGCTGAATATGAGGCAGCGCCGATGGTTAGAATTAATCAAGGATTACGATTGTGAGATTTTGTACCATCCGGGCAAAGCAAATGTAGTGGCAGATGCCTTGAGTAGGAAAGGCAGAGAGAAGTTGATGAGGCTTACAACTCAGGCAGAGCTGATAAAGGACTTTGGACGCCTGGAACTGGAGGTTAAGTATCCAATGGAGACGGACGAAAAATTGTTCACCGTGACAGTGGGTCCGACTCTACTGGATAAGATAAAAGGAGGCTCAAGAATTTGATGAAGAATGCATTGGCATTAAGAAGCAACTATCGGAAGGAAAAACGTTGAAGTACAAGGTTGACAGCACGGGTCTGCTGAGATTCGAGGGAAGGATCTGGATACCCTATGTACCAGACTTAAGGGAAGAAATATTGCAGGAGGCCCATAATACAAGATTTTCGGTACATCCAGGTAGCACCAAGATGTATCAAGATCTTCGTCAACATTATTGGTGGCCGCATTTGAAAGGGGAAGTTGCGGAATTCGTCAGCCGGTGTTTAACTTGTCAGAGGGTCAAGGCGGAGAGCACCAACGGCCGAGCGGATTGTTGCAACCCTTAGAGATTCCTGAGTGGAAGTGGGAGCACATCACTATGGATTTTGTGGTAGGACTCCCGACAACACAAAAGGGTCTAGACGCCATCTGGGTGATCGTAGATCGTTTGACCAAGTCTGCCCACTTTCTACCAATCAAGATCAGGTACAAATTGGAACAGTTGGCGAAACTTTACGTGAAGGAGATAGTATCGCGACACGGAGTGCCGGTATCTATTGTGTCTGACAGAGATCCGCGCTTCACGTCAAATTTTTGGAGAAGTCTACAGGAAAGGATGGGGACACAATTGAGAATGAGTACGGCGTATCATCCTCAGACCGATGGTCAGAGCGAGCGAACAATTCAAACCCTAGAAGATATGCTCCGGGCAGTTGTGATGGACTTAGGAGGCAACTGGGACGATCACTTGCCATTGGTAGAGTTCGCTTACAACAACAGTTATCACGCTAGCATCGGTATGCCACCGTACGAAGCGTTATATGGGAGGAAGTGTCAAACGCCGTTGTGTTGGGATGAAGTTGGTGAACGAAGATTGTTGGGACCAGAATTGGTACAACAAACAGTGGAAATCATTAAAGTAATAAGGCAGCGGTTAGTAGCAGCCCAGGATCGTCAGAAGAAGTATGTCGACTTACATCGTCAGAAGCGAGACTTTGAAGTTGGCAGCTATATATTTTTGAAGGTATCTCCCTGGAAAGGGAAGATCCGCTTTGGGAAGAAGGGCAAGCTGAGCCCTAGGTTCATAGGACCTTTTGAAATATTAAGGAGAATAGGCGAAGTGGCGTACGAGGTAGCATTACCCCCTGAGCTTGAGCACATTCACAACGTGTTTCATGTATCAGTGTTACGTCCATATAAGCCAGACTACAAGCATGTTATTTCCTATGAGCCAATTCAAGTCGAGAAGGACTTATCGTACGAGGAGGTTCCTGTCCAAATTCTCGATAGGAAGGAACAGAAGCTGAGAAACAAGACCATACATTCCGTCAAAGTTCTCTGGAGGAATCACGCAGTCGAAGAAGCTACGTGGGAACTCGAAGAGAAAATGAAGGCGAATTATCCGTTCTTATTTGAGTAACCCTATTTTTGCAATTCCGAGGACGGAATTTTTATAAGGGGGGAGGGATGTAATGCCCGTGAATTTTGAACGTCCTTATTAATTAAATCTAATTTAATTCAATGAGTTAACGTTGTGTTCTATTTAAACCAACTTGGGTTAATTGGTGGGAGATGTATAGAATGTGTCTATACTTGTGTTGGCAGGTATGATATAATTATGGTTAAGAAATAACCATAGGTGAGTCAAGTGTAGGAATTTGTGTGTAATGACTAAAATGGCCAAGAGTGGTTAATAACCAAGGTAATCATGAAGGGGCAATAACCACTGTATATCCCAGTGGTTAATAACCAATGAAATGATGGCGGGATAATAACCATTGTGTTTAACCAATGTAATGATGGCAAGATAATAACCAATGTTTAATAACCAATGGAAAATGGCTAATAACTAATGGATAATTAAGATTTTGAGAAAAGACTATTTTAACCTTGGAGGAGGTTGGAAAATGACTAAATTACCCTTGAGGAAGTTGCTAGGAAACTTCCTATTATTGACGAATTGACCGAATTGCCCTTGCCTAGTCATGGTTAATGACTATGTTGCCCATGGTCTTTATTTTTCCTATAAATAGGGCCCTCACCAAAGATAATAGGGGTTGGCTCCCTTATTATTCATCTCCTAAGAGAGTTGAGAGCATTGAGAGCATTGGAAAGCATTTGAGAGCAAAAGAAAATATATTGAGTCACCAAGGAGTGAAGGAGACCTAGCTAGTTCATATTCTTTTTCGGATCATACTTGGAAGGAAGAGGAGGATAGTCACTAACTCTAGGTATACATCTTCATTCTCTTAAACCCTAGTTTTCTTGTTGATATTAAATGGCTAACATATATTAGTGGTAGTCATTTATTTGTGTTGGGGTTTCTATGGCTTATTGGTTGGAGGTTGTGGAAGAAATGAAATATTTATAGATCTAGGTTTTATTTTGCTAGATCTATGTTTTATTTTGCTAGATCTATGTTTTATTTTACTAGATCTACGTTTTATTTTGTTAGATCTATATTTTCTAAAAGAATGCTTAACTCATGATTTTAAAACCTAGGTGGTGATAAATAACGATTGAGTATGTTTTATTAGTAATATGTTGGAGTTTAAAAAGATTGGTAGCAAGTTTTAGTGGTTGGATGGGCTAAAACATGTGTACAATGATTTATTGGAGTACAAAATTTATTGATGAAAAATATTGATTTAAGTCATAAATATTTTTTTGTAATACTAGAAATATTTTGTAGTCATGAATATTTTTTTTTGAAATTTATTTGGAGTATAAAACTTGCTTGATGGTATTAGAACCTTTTGGGTGGCTTTGAAAACTCCCTGGAAGGCTTCCGCATGAGTGGGTCAAGACCAGCCGCGCAGGGCGCGCGCCTGAAAAAAAAAAAAAAAAATGGACTGGCCGCGCGCATGGCGCGCCAGTCTGTCAAGTAGTAGCGCCAAACGGCGTCGTTTTGGCTAGGGTTAAAGGTTAAGCGCCTGGCGCTCACACGGCGTCGTTTTGGCCAGGCAGGGAAGGCTCACGCGCAATGCGCGGGCGGGCGATCAGGCGGGAGAAATTACGGTTGTGCCCCTCCGTCCGAATTTCGTCTTATTTACCAAATTGCCATCGAGACTTGTTTTTATAAATATTAAATACTTAAAACCCTTATTATTATTATTATTTTTATAAAATAATAATAATAAAATAATAGTCATATAAAATTAAATTTCTGGATGTGCTATTATATTTTTCATATATAATAAATTAATTATTATTAAATAATGATTAAGGATAATTAAAAAAATTATAAATTAATTATTTATTATTTGATTAACTTAAATAATAAATAAACTTAATTGGTTATTATCTATTATTAAATAATAACTAAAGATAATTATTACTCACTGATTAATTATTATTTGATTAAATTAAATAATAAATAAATCTAATTAGTTATTATTTACTATTAGATAATAACTAAAGATAATTCATACTTACTTACTAATTAATTATTTATTATTTGATTTACTTTAAATAATAAATAAACTTAATTAATTATTATTTAATCTTAAATAATAATTAAAGACAATTAAAATTCATAACTTAATTATTATTTAATTAATAATTAAATAATAAATGAATATAATTAGTTATTAAATACTATTAATAATAACTAAAGATAATTAATTAATTACTATTTAATAGTAATTAAATGAAGATGGAGTTAATAAAATAGAGAGAGTTTAAATAACTCGTTAATTAAACAATTATAATTAATTGTTTAAGGGTTTAATAAATGAATATTACTTAAGAAAAAGTAATGTTAATTAATTGAACAATTATTATTAATTGTTTAAGGGTTTAATAAGTGTTTATCACTTAAGGGAAACATTGTTAATTAATTAAACCAACAACCTAAGGATTAATTAAGTGTCTTATAGGATTTACGATAGTCTATTTGCTTATGTGTGCAATGTTATTGGCTTAATTGTTAAATAGATAGCATAAGTAAGCGTATCGATATACAACTACGCAGTACTAATTGATAGATCAACATTATCAATGTTAGGTTCTTCAAGGACAATTAGTTAAAGCTAGAATTGTTGTAGCTGAGCAGACAGGCAAGTTCCCTAACTCAAACTCGAGTTATTATTTTCGAAGCATGTTAGTGAATAATTATTGTTGATTATTCACATCTATACTGGTTATTGAGACTCGCACCTTGTGCAATTATTTTCGTGCCCTATTATTATTGAACTGTATATTCAATTGAAGTTCTTTCAGGCATGAATTATTTATAAGATAGATCTATGCTATTTGTATCAGCTAGATCAAGCATGTCTAATTTGTTAAATCAAAGGTATTTTAAAAGTTGTTCTTATTATATTGTCATGTAAGAACTCTTGGCTGAGCAAAGGATAAATTTGATTTAAGGCATGATATCAATGTCGGTTATTAAGTGTTTATGCATAAATCACGGGGTATGAAAGGCTGATCCCCTTGATTACCAAAACTTTTTAAGAGGTCCAGTCTAAGTGCTGAGAACCTTGGCAAATGTCCCTGGTTATTTCAAACCACTCAGTAATTGAATTTCAATTATTCGAATATTCAAGCGTTGACTATTAATTCACGTTTCTTCACTATTTTATCCTGTTGTTGAACATTGAAAGCAAAACTTCTTTCTATTCATGATATATCTCCCTTGTGTATAAACTTGCTAAGCAAACTAGTTGCTTACCCTTGCTATATCATGATCTTTATTTCAGCTAAGGCAGAAACGTCAAGAGGGAACAAAGGAAAGGAGAAGGTGCAAGAATAGTGCCTGATAGGGCTTATATAATAGTTTGTCTTGAATTGTTATTTAGTTATGTGAACCCTATTGTGTTAAGGGTATGTTTTAAGTTAAGGTTAAAGAACATTGGGACCATTATTGTAAGATGATTATCACGATTTCGATAGACATGTTATGATTATTATTCCGCATTAGTTAGAAAGTATGTTTGTTGTTGAGTATCGTGAACACCGAATTCGAGGTTAGGAAATCCGGATTTGGGGGTGTCACAGGTTGGTATCAGAGCTGTAGGTTATAAACGTTAGGAACAAGAAACCTAGGATATAACCTTAGTAGAAAACTCACATAGAGTACGTAGGTGATGGGTCGGGGAGATTCATAGAGTTCTAGTCGTACCGAATAAAATATCATTTCATTTCATCAATGAATATATTTTATTGTGGTACTGATGTTGATTTATTTGTGTGGTGTTTGTAGGATGTCGGACGAGAGTCAAGATAGCTGTCCAGTGAACCAGGAGCCCATAGAGCCTGATGTGATAGGAGGTTTGCTGGCGAGGAACGCCGAGCTAGAGGTTAGGGCTAAACAATTAGAGGCGCAGAACCACATCCACCAGATTTCTGAACAGCAGTACAAGGACACTGCTTACCAGGCCCAGGCTGAGTTAGCCGAGTTGCGAGGGAGGCTGCTGCTAAGGGAGCTGCAGTTAGGACAATTGAAGGATGAGGTAAAGGCTAAGGATGCGAAGATAGTTGAATTGGAGCGAGCCTTAGACATTGTCTGGATGCAGTTCGACGCTAGATGGATGAATCTGCCCTCCAGTAGCGAGAGCAAGCGTGAGTTGCATTCACCTTGTGTCCCCTAGAGGATAGTTGGAAGTGGGTGGTTATGCCTTGATCAGTGTTATTGGTACTACCATTTGGTTTACTAGAAATTGTATTAACCTCAGCAAGGTGCGAGGTAGTTCGTAGGTAGGATGTACTTCCCAACTATGTAGGTAGGAAATAATGGTTTAAGTGAATCCCACCTTTTGTTATATTAAATGGGATGGTAGCAATTATGACAATATGCCTGTGATAAACGTGTAAGACGCTTAAGTCGGTATATGAATATAGATGCATTATTATGGTATGTGCTTGAGAATTTTACTTGATATACCATTTATGCAATGATTATGTTAATTCAGTGAGACTGAATCGGTATCTTAGTAACTTATATCACTAATCGGGAAAGCAGAATTTCCGAGGATGGGTAATCTAAAACTCCCACACAAGAGTCATGTGATTATTATATACATGCTGAATACTTATGTTTTAAGAAAGCCCGAGTAACGTGTTAGGGTTTGCTTAAACAGATAATGCCGCCCAGACGAATCCTACGAAATCATGGGATCGAAGAGTCAGTTAACAATGTAGAGGAAACTCCACCAAACCCAATGCAAGATTTTGTGAACATGATGGCAGAAGCCTTGCGAAATCAAACCACTACTACAGGAAACCAGACAGGCAACCACTTAGCCAATTTTAAAGACTTCAAGGCAGTAGGGCCTCCGGAGTTTAGAGGAACAGCGAACCCGATAGAGGCCCAGTCATGGATAAAGGAGATTGAAAAGGCCTTTGTCATCGCTAGAGTCGCTGAGGAGCAGAAGACAGTTTTTGCTACTTACTTAATGAAAGGTGAGGCTAACTTCTGGTGGGAAGCCAATCAGAACAAAGCTGGAACTGGAGTCGTGGCGTGGGAAGCTTTCAAGACGTTGTTTTTCGAGAATTACTTTCCTGAGAGTACGCAGGCAAAAATAGAGATCAAGTTTTTAGAGTTGAAGCAGGAAAACTTGTCAGTGTCAGAGTACGCTGCTAAATTCAATGAATTGGCTAGATTCGCCCCACATCAGGTGGACACTGAGGTGAGGAAGGCCAGGAGATTCGAGAATGGATTAAAGCCGTGGATCTACAGTAAGGTAGCGGTTTTACAAATTACATCGTTCTCAACCTTGCTGGAGAAAGCTCTCATTGCTGAAGGTGGAAGTGAAGCGGTTTCAAGATATAATCGGGAAAGGAACAAGAAGAAGGTAGAAGGAGGAAATATGAATGTTAGCAGTGGTGGCAGCAACAGCAGGAAGCGTCAGTGGAGCAGTGGGGGTAGCAATTCTGAAATACAGCAAGGGAGCACGCAACAGAAAAGGCCGGTATGTGGGAATTGCGGAAAGGGTCACTCGGGAGAGTGTATGAAGGGGAAGATGGTCTGTTATACCTGTGGACAAGAAGGGCATATCTCGCCCAATTGTCCTAAGGCGAAGAAAGGAGGTTGCTTCACTTGTGGAGAGATAGGACATCGGAGCAAGGAATGTCCCCAGAAGAGAAGCATGGAAGGCGGAAACGGCAATAGGGGCAACAACTCGAGGGCAACCAGTGGAGGACCAACCCAGCCAAATAAGCCAACAGCGAGGACCTTCAACATGACAGTACAAGATGCTGTGGCATCCAGAGAGGTGGTGTCAGGTATTATTCCAATCAACAACATAAATGCCTATGTGCTATTTGATTCGGGAGCTTCATGTTCTTTTGTTTCTGATGAATTTGCTCAAAGACTTAACTTACCTAGTGAACTGTTAGAACACCCGATGAATGTAGAAGTAGCGAACAAAGAGATTATCCCCGTAAACTACATTTATAAGAATTGTTGTGCTGACGTGAGAGGGTTTAAGCTTAACGTGGACTTGTTGCCGATTCGTCTTGGAGAATTCGATGTAATCCTTGGGATGGACTGGTTAGCAAGCCACGGAGCGGTCATTGAGTGTAAGAAAAAGTGCATACACCTACAGACTCCAGGTAAGTCGAAGGTGGTGTTCTACGGTAGTAAATCGCCGAGGCAATCTTGTTGTCTGACGATGATGCAAGCGAAGAGATTGCTTAAGAAGGGTTGTATAGGTTATTTGGCTCACGTGGTAGATACTCGACGGGTCGAGGGTGAACTGAGTCAGATACCCGTTGTAAGGGAATTCGTTGATGTCTTCCCAGATGAACTTCCGGGACTGCCATCGGATAGGGAGATAGAATTTGCAATCGACTTGGTACCTGGAACGGCACCGATATCTAAGGCGCCTTACCGAATGGCACCAGTAGAGATGAAAGAACTGATGGTTCAACTGCAGGAACTGTTAGACAGGGGTTATATCAGACCAAGCGTGTCACCCTGGGGAGCGCCAGTTCTGTTCGTAAAGAAAAAGGATGGCTCGATGAGGCTTTGTATTGACTACCGTGAGTTGAACAAAGTTACGATTAAGAATAGGTATCCGCTGCCCAGGATAGACGATCTGTTTGATCAACTCAAGGGAGCGAAATACTTTTCGAAGATTGATTTAAGGACGGGATATCATCAACTAAGGGTGAGGCAGGAAGATATCCCGAAGACGGCATTCAGAACTCGTTATGGACATTTCGAGTTCCTGGTTATGTCATTTGGACTGACAAATGCACCAGCGGCATTCATGGATATGATGAACAGAGTGTTCAAGCAATATTTGGACAAGTTCGTGGTAGTATTCATCGATGACATCTTGGTGTATTCAGTGACGGAGGAGGAACATGCGGAACATCTAAGGATTGCTTTGGAGGCATTAAGAAGGGAGAAACTGTACGCAAAGTTTTCAAAGTGTGAATTTTGGTTGCAGAGGGTGCAGTTTCTTGGACACGTCATTGACAGTAATGGTGTTTCGGTAGACCCAGCAAAGGTGGAAGCCATTATCAACTGGGAGCAGCCGAAGACACCAACGGAGATCAGAAGTTTCCTAGGGTTAGCAGGATACTATCGGAGATTCATCCAAGATTTTTCGAAGATAGCATCACCGCTGACCAATCTAACCAGGAAAACGGTAAAGTTCGTTTGGACGGAGAAGTGTGAGGAGAGTTTCATGGAGCTGAAGAAGAGGCTTAGCCAAGCACCAGTGTTGGCATTACCGGACGACACTGGGGGTTTTGTAGTATACAGTGATGCGTCACATAAGGGCCTTGGTTGTGTACTAATGCAGCACGGCAGGGTCATTGCGTACGCTTCACGCCAGCTGAAGGACTATGAGAAGGGATACCCGACTCATGATCTGGAATTAGCAGCAGTAGTGTTCGCCTTGAAGATTTGGAGGCACTACCTATATGGAGAGAAGTGCGAGATATATACAGATCACAAAAGTCTGAAATATATCTTCACTCAGAAGGAGCTGAATATGAGGCAGCGCCGATGGTTAGAATTAATCAAGGATTACGATTGTGAGATTTTGTACCATCCGGGCAAAGCAAATGTAGTGGCAGATGCCTTGAGTAGGAAAGGCAGAGAGAAGTTGATGAGGCTTACAACTCAGGCAGAGCTGATAAAGGACTTTGGACGCCTGGAACTGGAGGTTAAGTATCCAATGGAGACGGACGAAAAATTGTTCACCGTGACAGTGGGTCCGACTCTACTGGATAAGATAAAGGAGGCTCAAGAATTTGATGAAGAATGCATTGGCATTAAGAAGCAACTATCGGAAGGAAAAACGTTGAAGTACAAGGTTGACAGCACGGGTCTGCTGAGATTCGAGGGAAGGATCTGGATACCCTATGTACCAGACTTAAGGGAAGAAATATTGCAGGAGGCCCATAATACAAGATTTTCGGTACATCCAGGTAGCACCAAGATGTATCAAGATCTTCGTCAACATTATTGGTGGCCGCATTTGAAAGGGGAAGTTGCGGAATTCGTCAGCCGGTGTTTAACTTGTCAGAGGGTCAAGGCGGAGCACCAACGGCCGAGCGGATTGTTGCAACCCTTAGAGATTCCTGAGTGGAAGTGGGAGCACATCACTATGGATTTTGTGGTAGGACTCCCGACAACACAAAAGGGTCTAGACGCCATCTGGGTGATCGTAGATCGTTTGACCAAGTCTGCCCACTTTCTACCAATCAAGATCAGGTACAAATTGGAACAGTTGGCGAAACTTTACGTGAAGGAGATAGTATCGCGACACGGAGTGCCGGTATCTATTGTGTCTGACAGAGATCCGCGCTTCACGTCAAATTTTTGGAGAAGTCTACAGGAAAGGATGGGGACACAATTGAGAATGAGTACGGCGTATCATCCTCAGACCGATGGTCAGAGCGAGCGAACAATTCAAACCCCTAGAAGATATGCTCCGGGCAGTTGTGATGGACTGAGGAGGCAACTGGGACGATCACTTGCCATTGGTAGAGTTCGCTTACAACAACAGTTATCACGCTAGCATCGGTATGCCACCGTACGAAGCGTTATATGGGAGGAAGTGTCAAACGCCGTTGTGTTGGGATGAAGTTGGTGAACGAAGATTGTTGGGACCAGAATTGGTACAACAAACAGTGGAAATCATTAAAGTAATAAGGCAGCGGTTAGTAGCAGCCCAGGATCGTCAGAAGAAGTATGTCGACTTACATCGTCAGAAGCGAGACTTTGAAGTTGGCAGCTATATATTTTTGAAGGTATCTCCCTGGAAAGGGAAGATCCGCTTTGGGAAGAAGGGCAAGCTGAGCCCTAGGTTCATAGGACCTTTTGAAATATTAAGGAGAATAGGCGAAGTGGCGTACGAGGTAGCATTACCCCCTGAGCTTGAGCACATTCACAACGTGTTTCATGTATCAGTGTTACGTCCATATAAGCCAGACTACAAGCATGTTATTTCCTATGAGCCAATTCAAGTCGAGAAGGACTTATCGTACGAGGAGGTTCCTGTCCAAATTCTCGATAGGAAGGAACAGAAGCTGAGAAACAAGACCATACATTCCGTCAAAGTTCTCTGGAGGAATCACGCAGTCGAAGAAGCTACGTGGGAACTCGAAGAGAAAATGAAGGCGAATTATCCGTTCTTATTTGAGTAACCCTATTTTTGCAATTCCGAGGACGGAATTTTTATAAGGGGGGAGGGATGTAATGCCCGTGAATTTTGAACGTCCTTATTAATTAAATCTAATTTAATTCAATGAGTTAACGTTGTGTTCTATTTAAACCAACTTGGGTTAATTGGTGGGAGATGTATAGAATGTGTCTATACTTGTGTTGGCAGGTATGATATAATTATGGTTAAGAAATAACCATAGGTGAGTCAAGTGTAGGAATTTGTGTGTAATGACTAAAATGGCCAAGAGTGGTTAATAACCAAGGTAATCATGAAGGGGCAATAACCACTGTATATCCCAGTGGTTAATAACCAATGAAATGATGGCGGGATAATAACCATTGTGTTTAACCAATGTAATGATGGCAAGATAATAACCAATGTTTAATAACCAATGGAAAATGGCTAATAACTAATGGATAATTAAGATTTTGAGAAAAGACTATTTTAACCTTGGAGGAGGTTGGAAAATGACTAAATTACCCTTGAGGAAGTTGCTAGGAAACTTCCTATTATTGACGAATTGACCGAATTGCCCTTGCCTAGTCATGGTTAATGACTATGTTGCCCATGGTCTTTATTTTTCCTATAAATAGGGCCCTCACCAAAGATAATAGGGGTTGGCTCCCTTATTATTCATCTCCTAAGAGAGTTGAGAGCATTGAGAGCATTGGAAAGCATTTGAGAGCAAAAGAAAATATATTGAGTCACCAAGGAGTGAAGGAGACCTAGCTAGTTCATATTCTTTTTCGGATCATACTTGGAAGGAAGAGGAGGATAGTCACTAACTCTAGGTATACATCTTCATTCTCTTAAACCCTAGTTTTCTTGTTGATATTAAATGGCTAACATATATTAGTGGTAGTCATTTATTTGTGTTGGGGTTTCTATGGCTTATTGGTTGGAGGTTGTGGAAGAAATGAAATATTTATAGATCTAGGTTTTATTTTGCTAGATCTATGTTTTATTTTGCTAGATCTATGTTTTATTTTACTAGATCTACGTTTTATTTTGTTAGATCTATATTTTCTAAAAGAATGCTTAACTCATGATTTTAAAACCTAGGTGGTGATAAATAACGATTGAGTATGTTTTATTAGTAATATGTTGGAGTTTAAAAAGATTGGTAGCAAGTTTTAGTGGTTGGATGGGCTAAAACATGTGTACAATGATTTATTGGAGTACAAAATTTATTGATGAAAAATATTGATTTAAGTCATAAATATTTTTTTGTAATACTAGAAATATTTTGTAGTCATGAATATTTTTTTTTGAAATTTATTTGGAGTATAAAACTTGCTTGATGGTATTAGAACCTTTTGGGTGGCTTTGAAAACTCCCTGGAAGGCTTCCGCATGAGTGGGTCAAGACCAGCCGCGCAGGGCGCGCGCCTGAAAAAAAAAAAAAAAAATGGACTGGCCGCGCATGGCGCGCCAGTCTGTCAAGTAGTAGCGCCAAACGGCGTCGTTTTGGCTAGGGTTAAAGGTTAAGCGCCTGGCGCTCACACGGCGTCGTTTTGGCCAGGCAGGGAAGGCTCACGCGCAATGCGCGGGCGGGCGATCAGGCGGGAGAAATTACGGTTGTGCCCCTCCGTCCGAATTTCGTCTTATTTACCAAATTGCCATCGAGACTTGTTTTTATAAATATTAAATACTTAAAACCCTTATTATTATTATTATTTTTATAAAATAATAATAATAAAATAATAGTCATATAAAATTAAATTTCTGGATGTGCTATTATATTTTTCATATATAATAAATTAATTATTATTAAATAATGATTAAGGATAATTAAAAAAATTATAAATTAATTATTTATTATTTGATTAACTTAAATAATAAATAAACTTAATTGGTTATTATCTATTATTAAATAATAACTAAAGATAATTATTACTCACTGATTAATTATTATTTGATTAAATTAAATAATAAATAAATCTAATTAGTTATTATTTACTATTAGATAATAACTAAAGATAATTCATACTTACTTACTAATTAATTATTTATTATTTGATTTACTTTAAATAATAAATAAACTTAATTAATTATTATTTAATCTTAAATAATAATTAAAGACAATTAAAATTCATAACTTAATTATTATTTAATTAATAATTAAATAATAAATGAATATAATTAGTTATTAAATACTATTAATAATAACTAAAGATAATTAATTAATTACTATTTAATAGTAATTAAATGAAGATGGAGTTAATAAAATAGAGAGAGTTTAAATAACTCGTTAATTAAACAATTATAATTAATTGTTTAAGGGTTTAATAAATGAATATTACTTAAGAAAAAGTAATGTTAATTAATTGAACAATTATTATTAATTGTTTAAGGGTTTAATAAGTGTTTATCACTTAAGGGAAACATTGTTAATTAATTAAACCAACAACCTAAGGATTAATTAAGTGTCTTATAGGATTTACGATAGTCTATTTGCTTATGTGTGCAATGTTATTGGCTTAATTGTTAAATAGATAGCATAAGTAAGCGTATCGATATACAACTACGCAGTACTAATTGATAGATCAACATTATCAATGTTAGGTTCTTCAAGGACAATTAGTTAAAGCTAGAATTGTTGTAGCTGAGCAGACAGGCAAGTTCCCTAACTCAAACTCGAGTTATTATTTTCGAAGCATGTTAGTGAATAATTATTGTTGATTATTCACATCTATACTGGTTATTGAGACTCGCACCTTGTGCAATTATTTTCGTGCCCTATTATTATTGAACTGTATATTCAATTGAAGTTCTTTCAGGCATGAATTATTTATAAGATAGATCTATGCTATTTGTATCAGCTAGATCAAGCATGTCTAATTTGTTAAATCAAAGGTATTTTAAAAGTTGTTCTTATTATATTGTCATGTAAGAACTCTTGGCTGAGCAAAGGATAAATTTGATTTAAGGCATGATATCAATGTCGGTTATTAAGTGTTTATGCATAAATCACGGGGTATGAAAGGCTGATCCCCTTGATTACCAAAACTTTTTAAGAGGTCCAGTCTAAGTGCTGAGAACCTTGGCAAATGTCCCTGGTTATTTCAAACCACTCAGTAATTGAATTTCAATTATTCGAATATTCAAGCGTTGACTATTAATTCACGTTTCTTCACTATTTTATCCTGTTGTTGAACATTGAAAGCAAAACTTCTTTCTATTCATGATATATCTCCCTTGTGTATAAACTTGCTAAGCAAACTAGTTGCTTACCCTTGCTATATCATGATCTTTATTTCAGCTAAGGCAGAAACGTCAAGAGGGAACAAAGGAAAGGAGAAGGTGCAAGAATAGTGCCTGATAGGGCTTATATAATAGTTTATCTTGAATTGTTATTTAGTTATGTGAACCCTATTGTGTTAAGGGTATGTTTTAAGTTAAGGTTAAAGAACATTGGGACCATTATTGTAAGATGATTATCACGATTTCGATAGACATGTTATGATTATTATTCCGCATTAGTTAGAAAGTATGTTTGTTGTTGAGTATCGTGAACACCGAATTCGAGGTTAGGAAATCCGGATTTGGGGGTGTCACAAAATGTGTGACATTTAAAACTATATGTTATAATGTTTTATTAAAATAAATGAAAGGAGTTTTAATTTAGTTTTTCCAAATTAGGCCTTATGACCTTTGGTTGGATAAATGAGTTATTTTAATTGTGTTTTACCAAACAAGACATAAGAATAATAGGTTATTTTTATTAGTGTTTACCAAACAAGCCTTAGAGGCTTTTGAAATCTTTAACTGATAGATTAATATTATACGTTATTATTTTATTAAATCATCAGTTTTTATTTGATCAGTTTATATTTTTAAACTACGTTAGTTAAGAAAAAGAAAAGAAAGAAGAGAAAGAACGGAGTTTGAGAGAAATAAAAGAATAGAGCTCTGTGAGTTTGAGAGTTGAGAGAAAAGAAAGAATTGAGAGTTTGTGAATTGAGAAAGAGAAGGAAGTGAAGTGCTAGTAAGGAATTATATATAGCTTGAAGGTATAATTCTTTTGGTTTTGTTCTTCATTATGTTTTTATTATTTTATTTCTCTGTATATGATTTCTATTTCACTGTATATGAATTTATATGCCAAATACATGAATTACTTGGTTATAATTGTTAGTAAGCATGTATTAGAGATTATGTGGTGATTATAAACTAGTTTGAAGAATTAATTCATGAAAACATGCTTTAGAATTGAGTTCTTAGTTTTACAGAGCTTTATTTCATGTATGGCATATTTGTATGAAAATTGATGCTCTAATTGGTTATTAATCGGTAAATTGATAATTGTTTATGATTATTTGATGAAAAACATGAATTATGCAAAAAGAATTGTTTTAATTGGTTGAAAAATAAATTTACAGAGTTTAATTTCATGAGAATGGTTAAAACTTGAATATTTGGTTTTAACAGTGAATTTTTGGTTTTAAACTAGTTGTTTATGTGTTAGAATGATTAAAATGTTTACAGAACATGTTAGGTAAATGTTTTATATCATGTATGATGTCTGGGTATGTTTAATTTGTATTCTGGATGGTAGAATTCGGAAAATTTGGCCAAATTTTGCCTAAGTTTTCACTGGTTCGCGACTGTAGGAGACGACTGTCGAGTCTCTCGCCCCGGCGAGAGAAATGAACTGTAAATTCTCGCCCCGACGAGAAATTTTACAAAGGGAATCCTCGCCCCGGCGAGAAAATTTAAAAGGGAATTCTCGCCCCGGCGAGAATCACTGCTGGATAAAAAAAAAATAAAAAAATTATTATTATGTTTTCTTTTCTTGGTAGCTATGATGTATCATTGTATACATAATTAAACTTATATTAATGTGTTAAGTGATTAAAGAATTGCCAAGATGGTTGATAAACTAGTACTTATTGGCTATGGTATGTTAAATGAGATGTTATAATATAAAAGATAAGAGCAAGCTTAAAGTGTATATTATTTTGTAACTAATTATGTTACCATTTTATAATTAAATGTATAGGTTGTTTAAGGATCGTGAGATATTTAATTTGTAATCAACGCTTGAGGCAAGTTCCTTATCTCAACTTATTACTTTATGTTGAGCACGTTTTCCTTCCTTAAGCTTGAGAATTATTTATAGCAAGTTGTTGTTCTCTTTTAACTTGTTAATTTATTCAAGACAAGTTTATTTATATTGAGCAAGCTTATTGACCTTAGCTTTTTGATATTCAAGCAAGGTTATTATCATGATTATATACTCAAGCTTTATTCCAATCATTGTTATTATTCAATCTTCGAGTATAGTTTCTATTGAACAAACTCTATTGAATTAGACTAGCAAACCCTTATTGATTCAGCTAGTCCTTAGTTGATGAGCGTTTCAAAGACTTAGAATGTTTTCTATACTTGTTCCAAGCTAATTTCCTTTTTGGTATGGATTCAGACGATAAACTGAGATGAACAACCCTAACATAGGGGATTACTTACGCGACAACGTTAAAATGTTTGTGCACAATACATTGTACAAAGGGCTGATCCCCCTGAGTACGAGATGTTGGTCCATAGTCTATATGACTGTTAAAGGTTACAGTAGAAATACTTGTCAACCTAGGACATAGTTCGAGGTCTTGTGACCCTCAGATATAATTTCTAAATCTTGAATTCTATATTTTTAGAATCAAGCATTCTAAAGAGCTTTTAAATTTTAATCATTTATTGGTTGAGAATCAGAAAACTATTACTCCTCAGTTGAAATCATTTCATTTAGATATTATTGTTATTGTACTTGTGAGCAATTGTTTGCTCACTCTTGCACAAATTATTACAGCTAAGGATGAGAAACCGGTCGAGCCGTCCACGAGCAAAGGCAAGGGCAAGATGCATAAATAGCTAAAGACCTGTTATTTATTTGTTGATCGATTGTATCAAGCCTTTTTTAGATTATGTTTTATTCCGCATTTGATGTATTAAGGTTAAGATAACCTGGGATTTGAATATTTAATAGTTTGGTGATGTAACCCATTTTGGGAAGATATTTTCTTTAAGTTTATTTAATTGTTATTTTATTGGGTAGTTAGTTTTGATTGTATGTTATAGTGAACACCAAATCAGTGAGAATTAAGTACCTGAATTTGGGGGTGTCACAGGTTGGTATCAAAGCTGTAGGTTATGAACCTTTAGGTGGGGAAAACCTTAGGGTAGTAGCCTTTTAGAAGATAGTGAATATAGTGGTGATAAACTCTTATCGAGTTCTAAGGAATGAATTACGGAAATTCATAAAAGATAACAAAATGATTATGTGCTATGTGCTTATTTGATAACAAACTTATGTGCTCACGAGTATTATCGATTAGTAATTAAAACTTAAAACTTTTGTTGTCAGGATGATTGATAGAGGAGAGCCCAGCCAGACTAGGGAGGAGGAGCCCCGAGATATTCACGTGGTTCATGAGTAGCTAGTGCAGAGGGAGCCATCTCCATTGGTTATAGTTACAGGTCACGAGTATGAGCCTGAGACTGATCCTGAGGAGGACCCTGAGGAGGATCCTGAGGAGGACCCTGAAGAGGTTGAGGAGGAGGAGGAAGACCCTGAGGGGATATCACTATCCACTTTGGGTGTTCAGATGTACGAGCAGGTGTATGATCGCAACGTAGAGTTGCAGGATAGAGTGGAGGAGTTAGAGAGGCAGCTGGCGGAGCGATAGACTGCTTTGGAGCAGAAGAGCAGTGAGATCGAGGAGCTAGACATACATCTTGGGGATGTGGAGTGGAAGCTGGTTCATGTAGAAAGTGAAAAGGAGGAGTTAGAGGAACAGGCTGCAGAACGTCAAACCACTCTAGAGCAGAAGGATGCTGAGATTCAAGACCTTTCATCACGTCTTGCAGAGGCTGAGCAGAGGCTAGCACAGTCTGAGTATCGACGCGGACAGTTGATAGCCAGGAATGAGATTGTACGAGATGAGTTGAAAGAGGAGTCAGCTAAGCGGGCGAGAGCTGAGACAGTTTGGCTGAGGGAGGCTGATCACGCAGATCGTGTTGAGTGTGAGATGCGGTCAAAGAAGGCCAAGATTGATGAGATGGAGTATATTTTTCATACTACCATGGATAGAGCTCAAGATCGAGCTAATCGTCATCCAGATGTGATGGATCGTAGGATGATGACACGCATTATGGAGCAGGAACGCCAGGAAGCTGTGCGTCGTGGGATGTCATCATAGATTGTGATTAGTTATGTTATTAGGAATCTATGAAGTGAATAAATTGTAATCCCAGTTTCTATAATGGGATAGAATGATGATGTAATTCTGAAACTTTGTGATTTCAGGATAGATGATGTAAATAACTACGATGTTATCTCTATTATGTTTTGAAGCAGTTAATGAATAAAATGCGAAAGTTTATCAGATGTACTGTGTGTTAAGTGTTTTATATAAATGTTTGAGTTAAGACTTAAATGTTTAGGTAATTGAGCAATAGTCTAATGACGCGAATTGTTTTTAACAGTAAGATGCCTCCAAGAAGACAACCAACACGTCAACAGACCCCTGAGGGATCTACTAACAACGAAGAAGCCAACGCTAATCCCATGCAGCAGTTGGTAAATTTGTTAACGGGAGCCTTTGCAAATCAACCACAAGCTCAGGCTACAACCTTTAAAGACTTCAAGGCAGTCGGACCTCCGGAATATCACGGCACTATGAATCCCATTGAAGCTCAAACGTGGATCATGGAGATGGAGAAGGTGTTTGATGTCGCTAGGGTCAATGAGGACCAAAAGAAGGCATTTGCAACGTTTATGCTGAAATCAGAAGCTAGCTACTGGTGGCAAGCAAATAAGACTCGAGGTGGCCAAGGGATTATTCCGTGGGAGCGGTTCAAGGAGATATTTTTCGAAACCTATTTCCCGGCAAGTGCTCAGAACCAAATGGAAGTACAGTTTCTAGAGTTGAAGCAAGGTGCTATGTCGGTATCTGAGTATGCTGCCAGATTCAACGAGTTGGCGAGGTTTGCGCCTTATCAGGTCAACACGGATGAGCGGAAGGCCAGAAGGTTTGAGCAGGGATTGAAGCCCTGGTTGTATAGCTGAGTTTCAATGTTTCAACTGAACTCGTTTGCAGCGGTGCTGGAGAAGGCAATTATCGCTGAAAGAGGCAGTGATGCTCTGTCTAAGTACAATCAGGAGCAGAAGAAAAAGAAGAATGAGAATGAAAACAAGGCAAATGGTAGCCATGGGGGCAGTAGCCAGAAGAGGAAATGGAATGATAGTAACTCTGCGGGAAGTCAGCAGGGTAATCAGAAGAAGAAGATGGAGGTGTGCAGCAACTGTGGAAAGAGCCATATGGGTGCTTGTTTGAAGGGTAAGCGGGTGTGCTTCAACTGCGGGCAGGAGGGGCATATCGCACCAAATTGCCCTAATCCAAAGAAGGGAGCATGTTTCATCTGGGGGTCGAAGGATCACTTTGCCCGAGAGTGCCCTAAGAAAGCAACTACAGGTGGAGCCAGTTCAGGAAAGGGAAACAGCGGTGGTGGAGGCAATCTGACTATCTCAGGACCCACGCAGCCCAACCGACCTACCGCTCGAACATTCAATATGACAGTGCAGGATGTTGTGCAGTCAAAGGATGTAATGTCAAGTATCATTCCAGTCAATAATGTTAATGCTTATGTATTGTTTGACTCGGGTGCTACTTGCTCATTTATATCTGATGATTTTGCTAAGAAATTAGGATTACCCCAGGAAGAATTAGATTACCCTATGAACATAAAAATTGCGAATAGGGAGGTGATTCCTGTTAAGTTTGTCCACAAGAACTATCAGGTAGATATTAAGGGTCATGTGATGACAGTAAACTTGATCCCAATTTGTCTTGGGGAGTTTGATGTTATTTTGGGTATGGATTGGTTGTTTAACCATGGGGCAGTTATTGACTGTCAAAAGAAGTGTGTAAACCTTATGACTCCGTCGAGGGTTGTATTTTATGGCAGCAAGTCGCCTAGACAAATGAGTTGTCTGACGATGGTGCAAGCCAGAAAGATGTTGAAACAAGGATGTGTAGGATATCTAGCCTACATAGTTGATACCCAAAAGGGGGGTGCAAAACTGGAGGAGATACCAGTAGTTAGAGATTTTGCGGACGTCTTTCCTGATGATTTTCCAGGATTACCGCCAGATAGGGAAATCGAGTTTGTAATTGATTTAGCACCAAGAACAACCCCTATATCGAAAGCCCTATATCGAATGGCTCCGGTAGAAATGAAGGAGTTAATGGTACAGCTGCAAGAGCTGCTAGATAAGAAGTATATTCAACCGAGCGTTTTGCCGTGGAGAGCGCCGGTATTGTTTGTTAAGAAGAAGGATGGGTCAATGCGTCTTTGCATTGATTATAGAGAGTTGAACAAGGTCACGATTAAAAACAAGTATCCGTTGCCTAGAATCGATGACCTGTTTGACCAACTGAAAGGAGCGAGATATTTTTCAAAGTTAGATTTACGAAGTGGGTACCATCAATTGAAGGTGAGAAAAGAGGACATACCAAAGACGGCGTTTCGAACCAGATATGGTCACTATGAGTTTTTGGTTATGTCATTTGGTTTAACGAATGCGCCAGCAGCATTCATGGACTTAATGAATAGAGTGTTTAAACCATTTCTGGATAAGTTTGTGGTGGTATTCATAGACGACATTTTGGTTTACTCCAAAACTCAAGAAGAACACGTGGAGCATTTGAGGGTGACATTGGAGGCGTTAAGAAAAGAGAAATTGTATGCAAAATTTTGAAAGTGCGAATTTTGGTTAGAGCGTGTTCAATTTCTTGGCCATGTTATTGATAAAGACGGGATTTTAGTGGATCCAGCGAAAGTAGAGGCTGTCATGAACTGGGATCAGCCGAAGACACCGTCGGAAGTGAGGAGTTTCCTTGGTTTGGCAGGATACTACAGGCGTTTTATTCAAGATTTCTCTAGGATCGCCACTCTGTTGTCGAATTTAACAAGGAAATCAGTGAAGTTTGTTTGGACGGAGAAGTGCGAAGAAAGTTTCCAAGAACTCAAGAAGAGATTAAGTTCAGCACCTGTGTTGTCTTTGCCAGATGCTACAGGAAATTTTGTGGTGTACAGTGACGCATCACATAAAGGACTTGGTTGTGTGTTGATGCAGAATGGTAAGGTTATTACCTATGCATCGCGCCAACTAAAAGACTATGAAAAAGGGTATCCGACCCATGATTTGGAGTTAGCAGCCGTAGTGTTTGCTTTAAAAATCTGGAGGCACTATCTCTATGGGGAGAAGTGTGAAATATATACAGACCATAAAAGTTTGAAGTATATTTTCACGCAGAAAGATTTGAATATGCGGCAGAGGAGATGGATAGAATTGATCAAAGATTATGACTGTGAAATTCTATACCATCCAGGGAAGGCTAATGTGGTTGCCGACGCTTTGAGTAGAAAAGGTCGGGAGAAACTGTTTATGCTAACTGCTCAGGAGAAACTTGTGGCGGAAATGGCTAAGTTGGAATTGGAGGTGAAAAATCTAGCAGAGCCTAATGAAAAATTGTTCCAAATGGAAACTCAACCAACTTTGGTGGAAAAAGTGAAAGAAGCGCAACTCCAGGATGAAGAGTGTATTGAGATACGGAAAAGAGTGCTTGAAGGTGAAAAGCTTAAATATAAAATCGATACCGAAGGGTTGCTGAGATTTGAAGGCAGAATCTGGGTACCGTCGGTATTGGCAATCAGAGAGGAGATTTTGAATGAAGCTCACAGTTCAAGATTTTCGGTTCACCCGGGAAGCACAAAGATGTACCAGGATCTTCGACAACATTTTTAGTGGCCAAACATGAAAAGAGAGGTTGCTGAATGTGTTGCGAAATGTCTCACTTGTCAGAGAGTTAAAGCGGAGCATCAACGACCAAGTGGTTTGTTACAGCCCTTGGAGATACCAGAATGGAAGTGGGAGCATATCACAATGGACTTTGTAGTAGGGCTTCCAACTACTCAGAAGGGATATGACGCAATATGGGTCATAGTTGACCGATTGACGAAATCAACGCATTTCTTGCCCATCAAAATCCGATTCACTTTGGATCAGCTGGCGAAATTATATGTCAAAGAGATTATCTCAAGGCACGGAGTTCCAGTAACAATAGTATCAGATCGAGATCCACGTTTTACCTCAAAATTTTGGAGGAGTCTACAAGCTTGTTTGGGAACACAGTTGAGAATGAGTACAGCCTATCATCCTCAAACTGATGGCCAGAGCGAAAGAACAATTCAAACGTTGGAAGATATGCTTCAGGCGTGCGTCATGGATTTTAAAGGCAACTGGGATGATCATTTACCTCTGGTCGAGTTTGCTTACAACAATAGTCATCACGCTAGTATTGGCATGCCGCCCTACGAAGCATTGTACGGAAGGAAATGCAGAACTCCATTATGCTGGGATGAGATTGGTGAACGACGACTATTAGGACTCGAGCTGGTACAACAAACTGCTGAAATTGTCAAGGTGATAAGAGCCAGACTGGTAGCCGCTCAAGACAGACAGAAGAAGTATGCTGATCAACACCGACAAAATCGCGAATTTGAAGTCGGGAGCTTTGTGTTTCTCAAAGTATCACCTTGGAAGGGAAAGATCAGATTTGGTAAAAAGGGTAAACTCAGTCCGCGGTTTATTGGACCTTTCGAAGTGCTGAAACGGATGGGTGAAGTAGCTTATGAGGTAGCTTTACCTCCTGAGTTAGGTCATATTCACAATGTATTCCACATATCGGTGCTACGACCGTATAAGTCTGATTATAAGCATGTCATAGAGTATGAACCGATACAATTCGAGAAAGATTTGTCTTATGAAGAGGTTCATGTTCAGATAGTGGACAGGAAGGAGCAAGTTCTTAGAAATAACGTGATACCTTCTGTAAAGGTAATCTGGAGGAACCATAGTGCTGAGGAAGCAACGTGGGAACTCGAAGAACAAATGATGCAGAATTACCCTCAATTGTTTGCCTAATTGTTATATTGCGATTCTGGGGGCAGAATCTTTGTAAGGAGGGGAGAATGTAATGGACGACTTTAATTGCGTTGTGATTCTGGGGACAGAATCCTTTTAAGGAGGGAAAGATGTAACGAATGCAATTTTGAGAATTAATAAAAATATTTATTGAGTTATATAAATATTTTTGTTAATTTATTGAATTAATAGATGATTTATTAAGCTGTTGTGAAATAAGTTTATGTTGAGTTAATTGTGTTAATTGTTACTTGAATATGATGTGTGATGATTATTCTAATTTAATTATTAATTAAATTAGATGATGAAAAGAATTATTTGAATAAATGATTTATGTTAATAAATAATTTATTTGAATAATATAATTTATTTGGTGTTTTTGTTAAATAAAATTATTATTTGAGTTAGTTATACTTAATTGAATTTATTTAATAATAATAAGTTCAATTAAATTAAATGTGTGACATTTAAAACTATATGTTATAATGTTTTATTAAAATAAATGAAAGGAGTTTTAATTTAGTTTTTCCAAACTAGGCATTATGACCTTTGGTTGGATAAATGAGTTATTTTAATTGTGTTTTACCAAACAAGACATAAGAATAATAGGTTATTTTTATTAGTGTTTACCAAACAAGCCTTAGAGACTTTTGAAATCTTTAACTGATAGATTAATATTATACGTTATTATTTTATTAAATCATCAGTTTTTATTTTATCAGTTTATATTTTTAAACTACGTCAGTTAAGAAAAAGAAAAGAAAGAAGAGAAAGAACAGAGTTTGAGAGAAAGAAAAGAATAGAGCTCTGTGAGTTTGAGAGTTGAGAGAAAAGAAAGAATTGAGAGTTTGTGAATTGAGAAAGAGAAGGAAGTGAAGTGCTAGTAAGGAATTATATATAGCTTGAAGGTATAATTCTTTTGGTTTTGTTCTTCATTATGTTTTTATTATTTTATTTCTCTGTATATGATTTCTACTTCACTTTATATGAATTTATATGCCAAATACATGAATTACTTGGTTATAATTGTTAGTAAGCATGTATTAGAGATTATGTGGTGATTATAAACTAGTTTGAAGAATTAATTCATGAAAACATGCTTTAGAATTGAGTTCTTAGTTTTACAGAGCTTTATTTCATGTACGGCATATTTGTATGAAAATTGATGCTCTAATTGGTTATTAATCGGTAAATTGATAATTGTTTATGATTATTTGATGAAAAACATGAGTTATGCAAAAAGAATTGTTTTAATTGGTTGAAAAATGAATTTACAGAGTTTAATTTCATGAGAATGGTTAAAACTTGAATATTTGGTTTTAACAGTGAATTTTTGGTTTTAAACTAGTTGTTTATGTGTTAGAATGATTAAAATGTTTACAGAACATGTTAGGTAAATGTTTTATATCATATATGATGTCTGGGTATATTTAATTTGTATTCTGGATGGTAGAATTCGGAAAATTTGGCCAAATTTGGCCTAAGTTTTCACTGGTTCGCGACTGTAGGAGACGACTGTCGAGTCTCTCGCCCTGGCGAGAGAAATGAACTGTAAATTCTCGCCCCGGCGAGAGCTCGCCCCGGCGAGAAATTTTACAAAGGGAATCCTCGCCCCGACGAGAAAATTTAAAAGGGAATTCTCGCCCCGGCGAGAATCACTGCTGGATAAAAAAAAATAAAAAAATTATTATTATGTTTTCTTTTCTTGGTAGCTATGATGTATCATTGTATACATAATTAAACTTATATTAATGTGTTAAGTGATTAAAGAATTGCCAAGATGGTTGATAAACTAGTACTTGTTGGCTATGGTATGTTAAATGAGATGTTATAATATAAAAGATAAGAGCAAGCTTAAAGTGTATATTATTTTGTAACTAATTATGTTACCATTTTATAATTAAATGTATAGGTTGTTTAAGGATCGTGAGATATTTAATTTGTAATCAACGCTTGAGGCAAGTTCCTTATCTCAACTTATTACTTTATGTTGAGCACGTTTTCCTTCCTTAAGCTTGAGAATTATTTATAGCAAGTTGTTGTTCTCTTTTAACTTGTTAATTTATTCAAGACAAGTTTATTTATATTGAGCAGGCTTATTGACCTTAGCTTTTTGATATTCAAGTAAGGTTATTATCATGATTATATACTCAAGCTTTATTCCAATCATTGTTATTATTCAATCTTCGAGTATAGTTTCTATTGAACAAACTCTATTGAATTAGACTAGCAAACCCTTATTGATTCAGCTAGTCCTTAGTTGATGAGCGTTTCAAAGACTTAGAATGTTTTCTATACTTGTTCCAAGCTAATTTCCTTTTTGGTATGGATTCAGACGATAAACTGAGATGAACAACCCTAACATAGGGGATTACTTACGCGACAACGTTAAAATGTTTGTGCACAATACATTGTACAAAGGGCTGATCTCCCTGAGTACGAGATGTTGGTCCATATTCTATATGACTGTTAAAGGTTACAGTAGAAATACTTGTCAACCTAGGACATAGTTCGAGGTCTTGTGACCCTCAGATATAATTTCTAAATCTTGAATTCTATATTTTTGGAATCAAGCATTCTAAAGAGCTTTTAAATTTTAATCATTTATTGGTTGAGAATCAGAAAACTATTACTCCTCAGTTGAAATCATTTCATTTAGATATTATTGTTATTGTACTTGTGAGCAATTGTTTGCTCACTCTTGCACAAATTATTGCAGCTAAGGCTGAGAAACCGGTCGAGCCGTCCACGAGCAAAGGCAAGGGCAAGATGCATAAATAGCTAAAGACCTGTTATTTATTTGTTGATCGATTGTATCAAGACTTTTTTAAATTATGTTTTATTCCGCATTTGATGTATTAAGGTTAAGATAACCTGGGATTTGAATATTTAATAGTTTGGTGATGTAACCCATTTTGGGAAGATATTTTCTTTAAGTTTATTTAATTGTTATTTTATTGGGTAGTTAGTTTTGATTGTATGTTATAGTGAACACCAAATCAGTGAGAATTAAGTACCTGAATTTGGGGGTGTCACATTTATAATTAAATGTATAGGTTGTTTAAGGATCGTGAATTACTTAAATTTGTAATCTACGCTTGAGGCAAGTTTTCCTCCCTTAAACTTAAAAATTATTTATAGCAAGATATTTCTTCCTTAAACTTGTTACTTTTATTTCAGCAAGTTTATTTCCTTGAGCAAGTTAATTAACCTTAGCTTATTGTTATTCAAGCAAGGTTGATACCATGTTGAGTACTTATATTTTTTTCAGTTATTATATATTCGATCATTGATTGTCATTTAAATTCCAAATATACACTTGGTTGTTTGACTTTATTGATGAATTAGACTAGCAAACCCTTATTGATTCAGCTAGTCCTTAGTTGATGAGCGATTTCAAAAACTTAGAATATTTTCTATACTTGTTCCAAGCCAAGTTCCTTTTGGTACGGATTCAGATGATAAACTGAGATGAACAACCCTAATATAGGGGACTACTTACGCGACAGCGTTAAAATGTTTGTGCACAATACATTGTACAAAAGGCTAATCCCCCTGAGTACGAGATGGATGGTCCATAGTCTATAAGACTGTTAAAGGTTACGGTAGAAATACTTGATAACCTAGTGTTAGGTTTGTACAACGCGAACATGCAATCAAATTACATTAATAAAGCGGAAGCGCGATAAAATCAGATTTTAAAATTTTATACAAACCATCACCATGATCTTTCTTTATGCGCAATTATTAATTAAACGAAAGAGATGGAGAATAAAAATTATACCCTTGTAGAATTCTAGCTTCCTCAGGTACAAGTTCACCTCCAATTCCTTCGCGTTCTCCTTGAATTCCACCGATTAAATTCCTTCCTTTGATCAACGTTAGCCACCCAAGTGTTTGGCCTCTAGAGGTGATCCACCAAGAAATAATACTTGTTCAAGAAGATGGGTGTTGGCAAAACCCTAGTTTCTATCTCTATAGAAATTGTAAGTACTCTCTACAATTCTTATGTAAGAGTGTGTAACACTAATCTATGATAAGACTTCTCTTATTTATAGATGTAGGAAAACCCTTCCCTAAACTATTTAGGATTAGGGTTTCTATTCTAATTAAACTCCTTTAATTAAATTAAACTCCTAATCCAATTAGGAATTCATGTGAGAGTACTTCTATTAATTAATTCTCAATCCCTATTAGGAATTAAATAATAGTAATAGTAATAATAATAATAAGACTCCTCTTATTAATTTATATTTAATATTTCTAAAATATTAAATAATAAATATTAAGCTATTTAATTTATTCTATCTCCATAGACTAAATTAAATACACTTAATTTATTATTACAATTATGCCATTTACTTCTTAAATAAATATTTTTCTTTTGCGGTGTGACCCTTTAGGTTCTCCATATTAAACCGGTTGTGAATAAATCAATTAGAAAAATTCTAATCTTATTTAAATAAATAAATTAAACTATTTAATTTATTTAAATAAATAATATTTATTCTACAATAAGGGTAAGCCCCCTTAGCGATCAACGACTTTCCAGATAATATAGATTTCAACATTAATCATAAAAGAACCTTTCAGTGCATAGTTACCGTACAATTCAATCCTTCTACCATACAATATCCCAATTAAATATAAGACATGGAATTACTGTCAAGTCTTATTTTATTTAATTATATGTATTTCGATTCTGAAATGCACAACTCTGATTAATGCAAATTAGAAACTCTTTTCTAATTTCATTCTGCTTTGGCCAAAGACTTCTGAGTCGTCATTTATCGAATCACATAGGACATTCTCTCCTTTTACTAGAAGTGGTAGATTCTTTGTTGATCATTCACCTATCTCCATGTACAACTTGTTATACCCAATCATACCCTTTGATATACCCTAAAGGTCTTAAGGGACATGTCAAAGTATAACTCATCATACACAAGATACTATGATGATCTCAAGTCCAAGGATCACTTGTACTACTATCACTAGAGGAATTCCTATTGACAGGCGAGTAAAACTCCATTAGGTATTCCTTAGCGAGCCACGTTCAGTGAACTTATTCTCTAATAAGCACCTACATACTTGTTTTAGTGTCTCCACACAAATGATTATGAGATCAATCATTCTCTTCATAAGAGCAAGCAACGTATGTACTAATCTATCCGGATTCACTAATCCCCTTTTTAGTAATCCATCGATTAGGAACAATTTAAGTTTGTGAGCTATCTAGAATTTAGATCTCATTAGCATGATCCCCATCATGATTCTAAAAGCATTGCTCAAAACTATGGGTTTATCACATTTAATATAACAGCACCATGTAGATAATATAAAATGCCTTTAATAACCGAATAAGATTACCAAGTATATACTACATCATATCAAATATGATTGGCTTGTGTGCATACTACTTTCAATCTCCCACATGCACTAAAGCCAATCGTCATGATATCTAATACCCTTCTTCTCTAAGTGACGATCATCCTGCTGTTTGGATAAAGCTTCAGTAAATGGATATGCAATGTTGTTATTGAGAGTCCACTATCTCTATAGTGACTTATCCTCTTTCAATGATTCCACTAATCAAATGAAAGTGCCGCAACACATGTTTGAATCCAAGATGAGACTTAGGAACTATTCCTAGTTCTGTGATGAACTTTTCATCTAAACAATCAACTTGCAGCTTCATTTACAGCTATATACTTTGTCTTTGTCATTAAACCAGCAACTCTTTGCTGTTTGGAACTTTTCCAATTCACTGCACCACCTTTCAAGGTAACGATTTACCTTAAAGTGGATTTGTTATCGTCTTGGTCAGTCTGAAAAAACTTGAGTCTGTTTAGCCCTCTAGTTTTAATTCGGACCTACCATGAATTATGATTACATCTTCAATACCAGTTTAGTACTTAAAGATGTTTATCACTGTCTTACAGTGATCTTCTCTAGAATATAACTGATCAACATCAAACCTAGTATATTCATTGCATGCATGATAGTAACTCATGCGATCTCTCTTTTAATTGGGGACAATTTTAGAGAGATACACTCCACGGCTCATCATCATGAGACCTTTCTTGGAGTTTGCAATGCTAAACGCCTTTAGCATCGAATGAATATACGTTCATTGGGTCAAGCCGAACATCCTTTTAAATCTATCTATATAGATTTCTATCCCCAATTTATAGGATGCTCCTCCCAAGTCATTCATGGAAGAATGTTTAGACAATTTTATCTTTACTGATTGTAGCATTGGTGTGTTATTCCTTGTCGGTAGTATATCAACATATAATACCAAGAATGTCACAGTGCTCCCACTTACCTTTTTGTACACACTAGGTTCATTCTCATTTTTGATAAAATCAAACTCTTTTGATTGTCTCATCAAAATAAATGTTCCATTTTTGAGAAGCTTGCTTGAATCCATAAATGGATCATTGTAGCTTAAAACACGATTTGCTTCAACCTTTGAAACAAATTCCTCTGGTTGTATCATACATACATTCTCCTCAAGTCTTCATTGAGGAAGGGTGTCGCCACATCCATTTTTGCCAGATTTCGTAATAAGCTGCAATCACAAGCAAAATCCAAATGGACTTGAGCATTACCCGGTAATAAGGTTTTATCACAGTCAACTCCTTGACTTGAAAAACCTTTTAAACAGGTCTGGTCTTATAGGTCTCCACCTTGCCATTTGCCCTAGTCTTTCTCTTAAAGACCCATATTCACACTCTTGGCACTATGCCCTTTTGTGGAGTAACCAGAGTCTATACTTGGTTCTCATACATGGAGTCCATTTCGGATTTCATGGCCATCTGCCATTTCTCTGAGTGTCTTCTACTCATAGCCTCATTGTATATAACTGGATCATCATCCTCTATGATGCGTACCTCATCATCATCCTCTATGATGAATCCATACCTCCCAGGTATCTTCGGTACTCTTCTAGATTTACGATTCGGTTGTGGTACAATAGGTCTATCTACAGGTTCCTCGATTCGACTTAAAGTGCTTTGTGGTTCTTGAACTCCTTCAAGATCTTTTACCCTCCCACTAGCTCCTTCAATGATAAACACCTTTATCTAAGAAGGCAGCGTGTAGGATTATAGTAATAATACCCTAAACTTACTTTAGGATATCCCACAAGTATGCACTTGTCAGATTTTGTCCCAAACTTATCTTTGAAACCTTTTCACATAAGCTGGACAACCCTTATCTTAACATACTTAAGATTAGGAATCCTCCCTATCCATAACTTTTTATGGAGTCTTGGGGCCGGATTTTGAGGTTACCTTATTATGTAGATATGCCGCCGTTTCTAGGGCATAACCCTAGATGGATACTAGAATGTCGGTAAAAATCATTATGGACTGCACCATGTCCAACAAGGTACAATTTCTCCTTTTAGATACACCAATCAATTATTGCGTATCAGAAGGTGTCCATTATGAGAAAATACCATTTTGAGATGATCTAGAAACTCATTACACAAGTATTCTTTCCTCGATCTGATCAAAGAATCTTAATACTTTGTCAATATGTTTCACTTCTGAATTCTTTGAACCTTTCAAATGATTCAGATTTGTATTTTATCAAATACACATATTCAACTCTTTGAATGATCATCTCCTTTTCTTTTACTAGTTTGTTCAATTTGCAAAATTATTTTTCATGTAAGTCAAGTTTACAAAGTCTATCAAGTAATCTTCCAGTTTCAAACAAAACATTATCGTTATAAATAGAACAACAATTGTTCTTAAATATAATACCAAAACCTTCCTTGTCCAACAACGGAAGTAATAATGTTTCTAAAGAGAACTGGAATATAATAACAACTTATTAACTTAATAGACTTGCCCGTAGAAATGCTAAACTATAAGTTCCTATGGTTAATGCAACAACCTTTGCTCCATTCCCACACATAAGATTTACTTAATCTTTGTTTAGCTTTCTACTTCTGCTTAGTCTCTGCATTGGATTGCATATGTGAGAACTACAGCCGGTATCCAATACCCAAATAGAACCTTGATTTACAGAAAAAATTTATTTCAATCATGAACAAATCTATATTTGTAACCGAAGTTTTATTAAGCTTCTTCTGGTTACCCTCTGCAAGATTCTCCTTACAGTTTACTTTCCAGTATCCAGGCTTATTGCAGTGGAAGCAAACTCCTTTGCTATCTGCATCAGTCTTGTTCTTATTGTCCTTTATTTTTGCCTTTCTATTTACCTTCTTTGAATTGTTATTCTTTTAAGAAGATCCTTTGGCCCTCTTCCGCTTCCTGGAAGAATCATCTACCAGTAAGACTTGGTCTTTCTTGGTTGGAAATTGACTCTTTACTGTTTTCAACATGTTTAAGCAACTCAGGTAGGCTGACATATAGCTTTTTCATGTGAAATTCACAACAATTTGTGAGAAAGAGTCCGAAAGTGATTGCAAGATCAAATCTTGGATCAACTCTCCATCCATTAAAACTCAGTTGTCCCAATTGTTCAATCATATTGATCATTTTAGGACATTTGTCTATACTGTAGTGCCATCGATCATTCTAGATCGGAAGAGCTCCTTAGATATCTGATATCTAATAGTCCTACTTTCCTCACCCTTCAACTCCTTGAAGGTGCCGGAGTACAGTAGGAGCATCCATAGTTTCATGCTGACGCTGAAGCTCGTTACTCATGGATGCGAGCATGATGCATTGAGCCAACTGTGCATCATCTTGCCACTTTCTAAAAGTAGCAATCTCTTCTTCAGAGGCATTGTCTGCAACCATTGCAGGGATAAGCATATTAAAGACATAAGATAGCTTTTCAGCCTTGAGAACTATTCTCAAATTCTTTAACCAGTCCTTTTAATTTGGTCCGGTTAATTAGCATCTAATATGCTCCGCAGTGATAGTGAATTAGACATCGTAAAATTCTGTAAATGAATTTGTAATTTAACAATATTTTAGCATATATTCATTTCTTAATTAATTACCAAAATAAATTAGGTCTTTATTTTAAATTGGTATCTCCCACTATTTTCATCAAACTATATTACCCTCCCTATATAGTTCGGCATATCTAATTAAAGATTTGCTAGTGAGAATAAGGATCCCATTTCAAATGTATATAGCCTTGTGTGACACAACAAACGATATATAAATAAATAGGTAGACAACTATTGTCAATTACATCACTATGTAACTCCTTGTATTTTGCCTCTTAGATTATTTTGATCAAGTGTGACACATCCGAATCAAAACTATCCAAGTTAAGTCCAACCTAGCACTTCCATATATTCGAAAGAAAAACATTGTTCTTGTGTGACACAACAAAACAACATCGTTCAGTCTATGTATAAGCATCAAATGTGATAAAACAACATCTTAAATATTTAATACTTGCCTTGTGTGACACAACAAACTCATATTAAATATTTAATACTCTATCGCTTTACCATGCTAGAAGGCGACGTTCGATATTCCAAATATCTTTGAACGCTTAGAACTTAATATGATTTGTTTGAGGGGTTTCTTATTATTTGTCTCATCTTGTTTAGCGCGCATGCACATATATATATAAAATACGCGTCATATTATTAAACATGCGAAGCATGTTGTATAATATATAATATATACATAGTAAGCATGCACATATAGAATACTATATTCTACCCGGATTGATTATGGACTTTTATTCTAGTTTGGTTCGCTAGAGCCACCAAGTGAACCAAAAGGTCAAACCTAGGGTGCAAGAATTAAATTTAAATATAACTATTACATTTAAACCCGGGCTCCATTACAAACGGGTCTTCAAGCGCTCCTTGCTCCTTTGTCTTCAATTCTTCAAAATTAATTCTAACTAGTCCTATTACAAAAACTATTTACAATAAATAGAAACCTTTGATCAGCAGTCAAGGGGAAGTACATAGGAGGGAGATAGAATTTACATTAAGAAAAAATTAGAGAAGACGAGGTACGCAGACCCCATTTATAAAAACCCATACATTCAAGCATCCACTAAAATAAATCCAATCACACATTGGTCAATAGTCCATAATCAATCCCTATTTATTATCATACATATCTCTATATGTATCAATAAATAACATTCATCCCATGAATAATAAAATCATTCCATATATGCATTGATATCATTTAATGGGCAATATTAGTTAGTATAAAATTCAATTTCAACTCCAATTAGTTATCATGGAATCCAATTCCAACTCTAATTAGTTATCATGAAATCCAATTTCAATTAAAATAAACTTCTTTATTTTAATCATATTCCAAATCAAAATAAACTCTTTTATTTTAATTTATCCAATTTTTTTGAATAAAAATAAACTCCCTTATTTTTAATCAAATTCCAAATCAAAATAAACTCCTTTATTTTAATTAATATGGAAACCAATTTCAAGTTTAAAATAAACACCTTTATTTTTAACTTAAAATTGTTGGAAAATAAAATATGTTGAATCCTATTCCTTATCAAAATAAAAATCTTTATTTTTTAAGGAAACATGGAATCCTATTCCATATGTGAATAAACTCCTTTATTCTAGGAAACATGAAATCCTATTCCATATGTGAATAAACTCCTTTATTCTAGGAAACATGGAATCCTATTCCATATGTGAATAAACTCCTTTATTCTAGGAAACATGGAATCCTATTCCATATATGAATAAACTCCTTTATTCTAGTTAACGTAGAATCCAATTCCAAGTTCAAATAAAACTTTTAATTTTAATTATATTCCAATTCAAAATAAACCTTTTATCTTAATTGAAAATAAATAAAATCAAAATAAATAAAAAAATAAATAAAATAAATAAAATAATTTTACACAAACAATTATGCCCAATTAAATTGTTCTAAACACATATCAATGTATATACAGAATCAAAACAATTAATAATTCGCATAAAGTTTAGCTCTTGATACCACTGTTAGGTTTGTACAACGCGAACATGCAATCAAATTACATTAATAAAGCGGAAGCGCGATAAAATCAGATTTTAAAATTTTATACAAACCATCACCATGATCTTTCTTTATGCGCAATTATTAATTAAACGAAAGAGATGGAGAATAAAAATTATACCCTTGTAGAATTCTAGCTTCCTCAGGTACAAGTTCACCTCCAATTCCTTCGCGTTCTCCTTGAATTCCACCGATTAAATTCCTTCCTTTGATCAACGTTAGCCACCCAAGTGTTTGGCTTCTAGAGGTGATCCACCAAGAAATAATACTTGTTCAAGAAGATGGGTGTTGGCAAAACCCTAGTTTCTATCTCTATAGAAATTGTAAGTACTCTCTACAATTCTTATGTAAGAGTGTGTAACACTAATCTATGTTAAGAACTTCTCTTATTTATAGATGTAGGAAAACCCTTCCCTAAACTATTTAGGATTAGGGTTTCTATTCTAATTAAACTCCTTTAATTAAATTAAACTCCTAATCCAATTAGGAATTCATGTGAGAGTACTTCTATTAATTAATTCTCAATCCCTATTAGGAATTAAATAATAGTAATAGTAATAATAATAATAAGACTCCTCTTATTAATTTATATTTAATATTTCTAAAATATTAAATAATAAATATTAAGCTATTTAATTTATTCTATCTCCATAGACTAAATTAAATACACTTAATTTATTATTACAATTATGCCATTTACTTCTTAAATAAATATTTTTCTTTTGCGGTGTGACCCTTTAGGTTCTCCATATTAAACCGGTTGTGAATAAATCAATTAGAAAAATTCTAATCTTATTTAAATAAATAAATTAAACTATTTAATTTATTTAAATAAATAATATTTATTCTACAATAAGGGTAAGCCCCCTTAGCGATCAACGACTTTCCAGATAATATAGATTTCAACATTAATCATAAAAGAACCTTTCAGTGCATAGTTACCATACAATTCAATCCTTCTACCATACAATATCCCAATTAAATATAAGACATGGAATTACTGTCAAGTCTTATTTTATTTAATTATATGTATTTCGATTCTGAAATGCACAACTCTGATTAATGCAAATTAGAAACTCTTTTCTAATTTCATTCTGCTTTGGCCAAAGACTTCTGAGTCGTCATTTATCGAATCACATAGGACATTCTCTCCTTTTACTAGAAGTGGTAGATTCTTTGTTGATCATTCACCTATCTCCATGTTACAACTTGTTATACCCAATCATACCCTTTGATATACCCTAAAGGTCTTAAGGGACATGTCAAAGTATAACTCATCATACACAAGATACTATGATGATCTCAAGTCCAAGGATCACTTGTACTACTATCACTAGAGGAATTCCTATTGACAGGCGAGTAAAACTCCATTAGGTATTCCTTAGCGAGCCACGTTCAGTGAACTTATTCTCTAATAAGCACCTACATACTTGTTTTAGTGTCTCCACACAAATGATTATGAGATCAATCATTCTCTTCATAAGAGCAAGCAACGTATGTACTAATCTATCCGGATTCACTAATCCCCTTTTTAGTAATCCATCGATTAGGAACAATTTAAGTTTGTGAGCTATCTAGAATTTAGATCTCATTAGCATGATCCCCATCATGATTCTAAAAGCATTGCTCAAAACTATGGGTTTATCACATTTAATATAACAGCACCATGTAGATAATATAAAATGCCTTTAATAACCGAATAAGATTACCAAGTATATACTACATCATATCAAATATGATTGGCTTGTGTGCATACTACTTTCACCTAGGACATAGTTCGAGGTCTTGTGACCCTCAGATATAACTTAAAATCTTGAAATCTACTGTTCTTGATTTAAGCATTCAAACGAGCTTTCAAATCTTGATTCCTTGTTGATTGAATTCAGAAACATATTATATCTCAGTTGATAATTAATTCATTCAAATATTATTGTTATCGAACTTGTGGGCAATTGTTTGCTCACTCTTGCATTAAACTTTGCAGCTAAGATAGAGAAGTCGGACGAACCGTCCACAAGTAAAGGCAAGGGCAAGATGCCAAAGTAGCAAGAGATTTATTATCCATTTGATGTTTATTTGTATCAAAGACTTATTTAATATTATGTTTTATTCCGCACAGATGTAATTAAGGTTAGATAACCTGGGATTTATTTCATTTAGAGATTGGTGATGTAACCCCGTTTGAGGGAAGATATTTCTTTAAGTTTATTTTAATTGTTCTTATTATGGGTAAATAGTTGTGAATGATTGATATAGTGATCACCAAATCAGTGGGAATTAAGTACCCGGATTTGGGGTTGTCACAATTAGGGGTCGTATTACTTCGTTCTAGTTTGATTAGCATCTAAAGGAGCAATCTAATCACTATGACGTTCAAAATGATGCGTACATCTCACACATGTCTCGATTTAGGGAGACCTTCTTATTGTTTCGTTAGTTTCCTTTAAATTGTCAAAGAAAGAGGTGATTAGGAGTCTTATTACTTCGTTCTAGTTTGACTAGCATCAAAAGGAGCAATCTCATCACTATCGCGTTCAAAACGATATGTACATCTCACACAAGTCTCGATTTAGGGAAGTCTTCTTATTGTTTCGTTAGTTTCCTTCAAATTATCAAAGAGAGAGGTGATTAGGAGTCTTATTACTTCGTTCTAGTTTAATTAGCATCAGAAGGAGCAATCTCATCACTATCGCGTTCAAAACGATGTGTACATCTCACACAAGTCTCGATTTAGGTAAGCCTTCTTATAGTTTCGTTAGTTTCCTTCAAATTATCAAAGAAAGAGGTGATTAGGAGTCTTATTACTTCGTTCTAGTTTGATTAGCATCAGAAGGAGCAATCTCATCACTATCGCATTCAAAACAATGTGTACATCTCACACAAGTCTTGATTTAGGGAGACCTTCTTATTGGTTCATTAGTTCGTTCAAATTGTCAAAAAAAGAGGTGATTAGGAGTCTTATTACTTCGTTCTAGTTTGATAAGCAACAGAAGGAGCAATCTCATCACTATCGCGTTCAAAACGATGTGTACATCTCACACAAGTCTTGATTTAGGGATACCTTGGAATTGGTTCATTAGTTCCTTCAAATTGTCAAAGAAATAGGTGATTAGGAGTCATATTACTTCGTTCTAGTTTGATTAGCATCTAAAGGAGCAATCTCATCACTATCGCGTTCAAAACGATGTGTACATCTCACACAAGTCTCGATTTAGGGAGACCTTCTTATTGTTTCGTTAGTTTCCTTCAAATTGTCAAAGAAAGAGGTGATTAGGAGTCATATTACTTCGTTCTAGTTTGATTAGCATCAGAAGGAGCAATCTCATCAATATCGCGTTCAAAACGATGTGTACATCTCACACAAGTCTTGATTTTGGGAGACCTTCTTATTGGTTCATTAGTTCCTTCAAATTGTCAAAGAAATAGATGATTAGGAGTCATATTACTTCGTTCTAGTTTGATTAGCATCTAAACGAGCAATCTCATCACTATCGCGTTCAAAACGATGTGTACATCTCACACAAGTCTTGATTTAGGGAGACCTTCTTATTGGTTTATTAGTTCCTTCAAATTGTCAAAGAAAGAGGTGATTAGGGGTCATATTACTTCATTCTAGTTTGATTAGCATATAAAGGAGCAATATCATCACTATGACGTTCAAAACTATGTGTATATCTCACACAAGTCTTGATTTAGGGAAGCCTTTTTATTGGTTCATTAGTTTATTCAAATTGTCGAAGAAATAGGTGATTAGGAGTCATATTACTTCGTTCTAGTTTGATTAGCATCTAAAGGAGCAATCTCATCACTATCGCGTTCAAAACGATGTGTACATCTCACACAAGTCTCGATTTAGGGAAGCCTTCTTATTGTTTCGTTAGTTTCCTTCAAATTATCAAAGAAAGAGGTGATTTGGAGTCTTATTACTTCGTTCTAGTTTAATTAGCATCTAAAGGAGCAATCTCATCATTATCGCGTTCAAAATATGTACATCTCACACAAGTCTTGATTTAGCGAAGCCTTCTTATTGTTTCGTTAGTTTCCTTCAAATTGTCAAAGAAAGAGGTTATTAGGAGTCTTATTACTTCGTTCTAGTTTGATTAGCATCAGAAGGAGCAATCTCATCACTATCGCGTTCAAAACGATGTGTACATCTAACACAAGTCTTGATTTTGGGAAACCTTCTTATTGGTTCATTAATTCCTTCAAATTGTCAAAGAAAGAGGTGATTTTGGGAAACCTTCTTATTGCTCATTCTGATGCTAATCAAACTAGAACGAGGTAATAGGACTCCTAATCAGCTCTTTCTTTGAGAATTTGAACGAACTAATGAACCAATACGAAGGTCTCCCTAAATTAAGACTTGTGTGAGATGTACACATCGTTTTGAACGCGATAGTGATTATATTGCTCCTTTAGATGCTAATCAAACTAGAACGAAGTAATATGACTCCTAATCACCTCTTTCTTTGACAATTTGAAGGAACTAATGAACCAATACGAAGGTCTCCCTAAATTAAGACTTGTGTGAGATGTACACATCGTTTTGAATGCGATAGTGATGAGACTGCTCCTTCTGATGCTAATCAAACTAGAACGTAGTAATAAGACTCCTAATCACCTCTTTTTTGACAATTTGAAGGAAACTAGCGAAACAACAATAAGGTCTCCCTAAATCGAGACTTGTGTGAGATGTACACATCGTTTTGAACGCCATAGTGATTGGATTGCTCATTCTGATGCTAATCAAACTAGAACGAGGTAATAGGACTCCTAATCAGCTCTTTCTTTGAGAATTTGAACGAACTAATGAACCAATACGAAGGTCTCCCTAAATTAAGACTTGTGTGAGATGTACACATCGTTTTGAACGCGATAGTGATTATATTGCTCCTTTAGATGCTAATCAAACTAGAACGAAGTAATATGACTCCTAATCACCTCTTTCTTTGACAATTTGAAGGAACTAATGAACCAATACGAAGGTCTCCCTAAATTAAGACTTGTGTGAGATGTACACATCGTTTTGAACGCGATAGTGATGAGACTGCTCCTTCTGATGCTAATCAAACTAGAACGTAGTAATAAGACTCCTAATCACCTCTTTTTTGACAATTTGAAGGAAACTAGCGAAACAACAATAAGGTCTCCCTAAATCGAGACTTGTGTGAGATGTACACATCGTTTTGAACGCCATAGTGATTGGATTGCTCATTCTGATGCTAATCAAACTAGAACGAGGTAATAGGACTCCTAATCAGCTCTTTCTTTGAGAATTTGAACGAACTAATGAACCAATACGAAGGTCTCCCTAAATTAAGACTTGTGTGAGATGTACACATCGTTTTGAACGCGATAGTGATTATATTGCTCCTTTAGATGCTAATCAAACTAGAACGAAGTAATATGACTCCTAATCACCTCTTTCTTTGACAATTTGAAGGAACTAATGAACCAATACGAAGGTCTCCCTAAATTAAGACTTGTGTGAGATGTACACATCGTTTTGAACGCGATAGTGATGAGATTGCTCCTTCTGATGCTAATCAAACTAGAACGTAGTAATAAGACTCCTAATCACCTCTTTTTTGACAATTTGAAGGAAACTAGCGAAACAACAATAAGGTCTCCCTAAATCGAGACTTGTGTGAGATGTACACATCGTTTTGAACGCCATAGTGATTGGATTGCTCATTCTGATGCTAATCAAACTAGAACGAGGTAATAGGACTCCTAATCAGCTCTTTCTTTGAGAATTTGAACGAACTAATGAACCAATACGAAGGTCTCCCTAAATTAAGACTTGTGTGAGATGTACACATCGTTTTGAACGCGATAGTGATTATATTGCTCCTTTAGATGCTAATCAAACTAGAACGAAGTAATATGACTCCTAATCACCTCTTTCTTTGACAATTTGAAGGAACTAATGAACCAATACGAAGGTCTCCCTAAATTAAGACTTGTGTGAGATGTACACATCGTTTTGAACGCGATAGTGATGAGACTGCTCCTTCTGATGCTAATCAAACTAGAACGTAGTAATAAGACTCCTAATCACCTCTTTTTTGACAATTTGAAGGAAACTAGCGAAACAACAATAAGGTCTCCCTAAATCGAGACTTGTGTGAGATGTACACATCGTTTTGAACGCCATAGTGATTGGATTGCTCATTCTGATGCTAATCAAACTAGAACGAGGTAATAGGACTCCTAATCAGCTCTTTCTTTGAGAATTTGAACGAACTAATGAACCAATACGAAGGTCTCCCTAAATTAAGACTTGTGTGAGATGTACACATCGTTTTGAACGCGATAGTGATTATATTGCTCCTTTAGATGCTAATCAAACTAGAACGAAGTAATATGACTCCTAATCACCTCTTTCTTTGACAATTTGAAGGAACTAATGAACCAATACGAAGGTCTCCCTAAATTAAGACTTGTGTGAGATGTACACATCGTTTTGAACGCGATAGTGATGAGATTGCTCCTTCTGATGCTAATCAAACTAGAACGTAGTAATAAGACTCCTAATCACCTCTTTTTTGACAATTTGAAGGAAACTAGCGAAACAACAATAAGGTCTCCCTAAATCGAGACTTGTGTGAGATGTACACATCGTTTTGAACGCCATAGTGATTGGATTGCTCATTCTGATGCTAATCAAACTAGAACGAGGTAATAGGACTCCTAATCAGCTCTTTCTTTGAGAATTTGAACGAACTAATGAACCAATACGAAGGTCTCCCTAAATTAAGACTTGTGTGAGATGTACACATCGTTTTGAACGCGATAGTGATTATATTGCTCCTTTAGATGCTAATCAAACTAGAACGAAGTAATATGACTCCTAATCACCTCTTTCTTTGACAATTTGAAGGAACTAATGAACCAATACGAAGGTCTCCCTAAATTAAGACTTGTGTGAGATGTACACATCGTTTTGAACGCGATAGTGATGAGATTGCTCCTTCTGATGCTAATCAAACTAGAACGTAGTAATAAGACTCCTAATCACCTCTTTTTTGACAATTTGAAGGAAACTAGCGAAACAACAATAAGGTCTCCCTAAATCGAGACTTGTGTGAGATGTACACATCGTTTTGAACGCCATAGTGATTGGATTGCTCATTCTGATGCTAATCAAACTAGAACGAGGTAATAGGACTCCTAATCAGCTCTTTCTTTGAGAATTTGAACGAACTAATGAACCAATACGAAGGTCTCCCTAAATTAAGACTTGTGTGAGATGTACACATCGTTTTGAACGCGATAGTGATTATATTGCTCCTTTAGATGCTAATCAAACTAGAACGAAGTAATATGACTCCTAATCACCTCTTTCTTTGACAATTTGAAGGAACTAATGAACCAATACGAAGGTCTCCCTAAATTAAGACTTGTGTGAGATGTACACATCGTTTTGAACGCGATAGTGATGAGATTGCTCCTTCTGATGCTAATCAAACTAGAACGTAGTAATAAGACTCCTAATCACCTCTTTTTTGACAATTTGAAGGAAACTAGCGAAACAACAATAAGGTCTCCCTAAATCGAGACTTGTGTGAGATGTACACATCGTTTTGAACGCCATAGTGATTGGATTGCTCATTCTGATGCTAATCAAACTAGAACGAGGTAATAGGACTCCTAATCAGCTCTTTCTTTGAGAATTTGAACGAACTAATGAACCAATACGAAGGTCTCCCTAAATTAAGACTTGTGTGAGATGTACACATCGTTTTGAACGCGATAGTGATTATATTGCTCCTTTAGATGCTAATCAAACTAGAACGAAGTAATATGACTCCTAATCACCTCTTTCTTTGACAATTTGAAGGAACTAATGAACCAATACGAAGGTCTCCCTAAATTAAGACTTGTGTGAGATGTACACATCGTTTTGAACGCGATAGTGATGAGATTGCTCCTTCTGATGCTAATCAAACTAGAACGTAGTAATAAGACTCCTAATCACCTCTTTTTTGACAATTTGAAGGAAACTAGCGAAACAACAATAAGGTCTCCCTAAATCGAGACTTGTGTGAGATGTACACATCGTTTTGAACGCCATAGTGATTGGATTGCTCATTCTGATGCTAATCAAACTAGAACGAGGTAATAGGACTCCTAATCAGCTCTTTCTTTGAGAATTTGAACGAACTAATGAACCAATACGAAGGTCTCCCTAAATTAAGACTTGTGTGAGATGTACACATCGTTTTGAACGCGATAGTGATTATATTGCTCCTTTAGATGCTAATCAAACTAGAACGAAGTAATATGACTCCTAATCACCTCTTTCTTTGACAATTTGAAGGAACTAATGAACCAATACGAAGGTCTCCCTAAATTAAGACTTGTGTGAGATGTACACATCGTTTTGAACGCGATAGTGATGAGACTGCTCCTTCTGATGCTAATCAAACTAGAACGTAGTAATAAGACTCCTAATCACCTCTTTTTTGACAATTTGAAGGAAACTAGCGAAACAACAATAAGGTCTCCCTAAATCGAGACTTGTGTGAGATGTACACATCGTTTTGAACGCCATAGTGATTGGATTGCTCATTCTGATGCTAATCAAACTAGAACGAGGTAATAGGACTCCTAATCAGCTCTTTCTTTGAGAATTTGAACGAACTAATGAACCAATACGAAGGTCTCCCTAAATTAAGACTTGTGTGAGATGTACACATCGTTTTGAACGCGATAGTGATTATATTGCTCCTTTAGATGCTAATCAAACTAGAACGAAGTAATATGACTCCTAATCACCTCTTTCTTTGACAATTTGAAGGAACTAATGAACCAATACGAAGGTCTCCCTAAATTAAGACTTGTGTGAGATGTACACATCGTTTTGAACGCGATAGTGATGAGATTGCTCCTTCTGATGCTAATCAAACTAGAACGTAGTAATAAGACTCCTAATCACCTCTTTTTTGACAATTTGAAGGAAACTAGCGAAACAACAATAAGGTCTCCCTAAATCGAGACTTGTGTGAGATGTACACATCGTTTTGAACGCCATAGTGATTGGATTGCTCATTCTGATGCTAATCAAACTAGAACGAGGTAATAGGACTCCTAATCAGCTCTTTCTTTGAGAATTTGAACGAACTAATGAACCAATACGAAGGTCTCCCTAAATTAAGACTTGTGTGAGATGTACACATCGTTTTGAACGCGATAGTGATTATATTGCTCCTTTAGATGCTAATCAAACTAGAACGAAGTAATATGACTCCTAATCACCTCTTTCTTTGACAATTTGAAGGAACTAATGAACCAATACGAAGGTCTCCCTAAATTAAGACTTGTGTGAGATGTACACATCGTTTTGAACGCGATAGTGATGAGATTGCTCCTTCTGATGCTAATCAAACTAGAACGTAGTAATAAGACTCCTAATCACCTCTTTTTTGACAATTTGAAGGAAACTAGCGAAACAACAATAAGGTCTCCCTAAATCGAGACTTGTGTGAGATGTACACATCGTTTTGAACGCCATAGTGATTGGATTGCTCATTCTGATGCTAATCAAACTAGAACGAGGTAATAGGACTCCTAATCAGCTCTTTCTTTGAGAATTTGAACGAACTAATGAACCAATACGAAGGTCTCCCTAAATTAAGACTTGTGTGAGATGTACACATCGTTTTGAACGCGATAGTGATTATATTGCTCCTTTAGATGCTAATCAAACTAGAACGAAGTAATATGACTCCTAATCACCTCTTTCTTTGACAATTTGAAGGAACTAATGAACCAATACGAAGGTCTCCCTAAATTAAGACTTGTGTGAGATGTACACATCGTTTTGAACGCGATAGTGATGAGATTGCTCCTTCTGATGCTAATCAAACTAGAACGTAGTAATAAGACTCCTAATCACCTCTTTCTTTGACAATTTGAAGGAACTAATGAACCAATACGAAGGTCTCCCTAAATCGAGACTTGTGTGAGATGTACACATCGTTTTGAACGCCATAGTGATTGGATTGCTCATTCTGATGCTAATCAAACTAGAACGAAGTAATATGACTCCTAATCACCTCTTTCTTTGACAATTTGAAGGAACTAATGAACCAATACGAAGGTCTCCCTAAATTAAGACTTGTGTGAGATGTACACATCGTTTTGAACGCGATAGTGATGAGATTGCTCCTTCTGATGCTAATCAAACTAGAACGTAGTAATAAGACTCCTAATCACCTCTTTTTTGACAATTTGAAGGAAACTAGCGAAACAACAATAAAGTCTCCCTAAATCGAGACTTGTGTGTGATGTACACATCATTTTGAACGCCATAGTGATTGGATTGCTCATTCTGATGCTAATCAAACTAGAACGAGGTAATAGGACTCCTAATCAGCTCTTTCTTTGACAATTTGAACGAACTAATGAACCAATACGAAGGTCTCCCTAAATTAAGACTTGTGTGAGATGTACACATCGTTTTGAACGCGATAGTGATTATATTGCTCCTTTAGATGCTAATCAAACTAGAACGAAGTAATATGACTCCTAATCACCTCTTTCTTTGACAATTTGAAGGAACTAATGAACCAATACGAAGGTCTCCCTAAATTAAGACTTGTGTGAGATGTACACATCGTTTTGAACGCGATAGTGATGAGATTGCTCCTTCTGATGCTAATCAAACTAGAACGTAGTAATAAGACTCCTAATCACCTCTTTTTTGACAATTTGAAGGAAACTAGCGAAACAACAATAAGGTCTCCCTAAATCGAGACTTGTGTGAGATGTACACATCGTTTTGAACGCCATAGTGATTGGATTGCTCATTCTGATGCTAATCAAACTAGAACGAGGTAATAGGACTCCTAATCAGCTCTTTCTTTGAGAATTTGAACGAACTAATGAACCAATACGAAGGTCTCCCTAAATTAAGACTTGTGTGAGATGTACACATCGTTTTGAACGCGATAGTGATTATATTGCTCCTTTAGATGCTAATCAAACTAGAACGAAGTAATATGACTCCTAATCACCTCTTTCTTTGACAATTTGAAGGAACTAATGAACCAATACGAAGGTCTCCCTAAATTAAGACTTGTGTGAGATGTACACATCGTTTTGAACGCGATAGTGATGAGATTGCTCCTTCTGATGCTAATCAAACTAGAACGAAGTAATATGACTCCTAATCACCTCTTTCTTTGACAATTTGAAGGAACTAATGAACCAATAAAAAGGTCTCCCTAAATTAAGACTTTGTGTGAGATGTACACATCGTTTTAAACGCGATAGTGATGAGATTGCTCCTTCTGATGCTAATCAAACTAGAACGTAGTAATAAGACTCCTAATCACCTCTTTTTTGACAATTTGAAGGAAACTAGCGAAACAACAATAAGGTCTCCCTAAATCGAGACTTGTGTGAGATGTACACATCGTTTTGAACGCCATAGTGATTGGATTGCTCATTCTGATGCTAATCAAACTAGAACGAGGTAATAGGACTCCTAATCAGCTCTTTCTTTGAGAATTTGAACGAACTAATGAACCAATACGAAGGTCTCCCTAAATTAAGACTTGTGTGAGATGTACACATCGTTTTGAACGCGATAGTGATTATATTGCTCCTTTAGATGCTAATCAAACTAGAACGAAGTAATATGACTCCTAATCACCTCTTTCTTTGACAATTTGAAGGAACTAATGAACCAATACGAAGGTCTCCCTAAATTAAGACTTGTGTGAGATGTACACATCGTTTTGAACGCGATAGTGATGAGATTGCTCCTTCTGATGCTAATCAAACTAGAACGTAGTAATAAGACTCCTAATCACCTCTTTTTTGACAATTTGAAGGAAACTAGCGAAACAACAATAAGGTCTCCCTAAATCGAGACTTGTGTGAGATGTACACATCGTTTTGAACGCCATAGTGATTGGATTGCTCATTCTGATGCTAATCAAACTAGAACGAGGTAATAGGACTCCTAATCAGCTCTTTCTTTGAGAATTTGAACGAACTAATGAACCAATACGAAGGTCTCCCTAAATTAAGACTTGTGTGAGATGTACACATCGTTTTGAACGCGATAGTGATTATATTGCTCCTTTAGATGCTAATCAAACTAGAACGAAGTAATATGACTCCTAATCACCTCTTTCTTTGACAATTTGAAGGAACTAATGAACCAATACGAAGGTCTCCCTAAATTAAGACTTGTGTGAGATGTACACATCGTTTTGAACGCGATAGTGATGAGATTGCTCCTTCTGATGCTAATCAAACTAGAACGTAGTAATAAGACTCCTAATCACCTCTTTTTTGACAATTTGAAGGAAACTAGCGAAACAACAATAAGGTCTCCCTAAATCGAGACTTGTGTGAGATGTACACATCGTTTTGAACGCCATAGTGATTGGATTGCTCATTCTGATGCTAATCAAACTAGAACGAGGTAATAGGACTCCTAATCAGCTCTTTCTTTGAGAATTTGAACGAACTAATGAACCAATACGAAGGTCTCCCTAAATTAAGACTTGTGTGAGATGTACACATCGTTTTGAACGCGATAGTGATTATATTGCTCCTTTAGATGCTAATCAAACTAGAACGAAGTAATATGACTCCTAATCACCTCTTTCTTTGACAATTTGAAGGAACTAATGAACCAATACGAAGGTCTCCCTAAATTAAGACTTCTGTGAGATGTACACATCGTTTTGAATGCGATAGTGATGATACTGCTCTTTCTGATGCTAATCAAACTAGAACTAAGTAATATGACTCCTAATCACCTCTTTTTTCACAATTTGAAGGAAACTAGCGAAACAATACGAAGGTCTCCCTAAATTAAGACTTCTGTGAGATGTACACATCGTTTTGAACGCGATAGTGATGAGACTGCTCCTTCTGATGCTAATCAAACTAGAACGTAGTAATATGACTCCTAATCACCTCTTTCTTTGACAATTTGAAGGAAACTAGCGAAACAACAATAAGGTCTCCCTAAATCGAGACTTGTGTGAGATGTACACATCGTTTTGAACGCCATAGTGATTGGATTGCTCATTCTGATGCTAATCAAACTAGAACGAGGTAATAGGACTCCTAATCAGCTCTTTCTTTGACAATTTGAACGAACTAATGAACCAATACGAAGGTCTCCCTAAATTAAGACTTGTGTGAGATGTACACATCGTTTTGAACGCGATAGTGATTATATTGCTCCTTTAGATGCTAATCAAACTAGAACGAAGTAATATGACTCCTAATCACCTCTTTCTTTGACAATTTGAAGGAAACTAATGAACCAATACGAAGGTCTCCCTAAATTAAGACTTGTGTGAGATGTACACATCGTTTTGAACGCGATAGTGATGAGATTGCTCCTTCTGATGCTAATCAAACTAGAACGTAGTAATAAGACTCCTAATCACCTCTTTTTTGACAATTTGAAGGAAACTAGCGAAACAACAATAAGGTCTCCCTAAATCGAGACTTGTGTGAGATGTACACATCGTTTTGAACGCCATAGTGATTGGATTGCTCATTCTGATGCTAATCAAACTAGAACGAGGTAATAGGACTCCTAATCAGCTCTTTCTTTGACAATTTGAACGAACTAATGAACCAATACGAAGGTCTCCCTAAATTAAGACTTGTGTGAGATGTACACATCGTTTTGAACGCGATAGTGATTATATTGCTCCTTCCGATGCTAATCAAACTAGAACGAAGTAATATGACTCCTAATCACCTCTTTCTTTGACAATTTGAAGGAACTAATGAACCAATACGAAGGTCTCCCTAAATTAAGACTTGTGTGAGATGTACACATCGTTTTGAACGCGATAGTGATGAGATTGCTCCTTCTGATGCTAATCAAACTAGAACGTAGTAATAAGACTCCTAATCACCTCTTTCTTTGACAATTTGAAGGAACTAATGAACCAATACGAAGGTCTCCCTAAATTAAGACTTGTGTGAGATGTACACATCGTTTTGAACGCGATAGTGATTATATTGCTCCTTTAGATGCTAATCAAACTAGAACGAAGTAATATGACTCCTAATCACCTCTTTCTTTGACAATTTGAAGGAACTAATGAACCAATACGAAGGTCTCCCTAAATTAAGACTTGTGTGAGATGTACACATCGTTTTGAACGCGATAGTGATGAGATTGCTCCTTCTGATGCTAATCAAACTAGAACGTAGTAATAAGACTCCTAATCACCTCTTTTTTGACAATTTGAAGGAAACTAGCGAAACAACAATAAGGTCTCCCTAAATCGAGACTTGTGTGAGATGTACACATCGTTTTGAACGCCATAGTGATTGGATTGCTCATTCTGATGCTAATCAAACTAGAACGAGGTAATAGGACTCCTAATCAGCTCTTTCTTTGAGAATTTGAACGAACTAATGAACCAATACGAAGGTCTCCCTAAATTAAGACTTGTGTGAGATGTACACATCGTTTTGAACGCGATAGTGATTATATTGCTCCTTTAGATGCTAATCAAACTAGAACGAAGTAATATGACTCCTAATCACCTCTTTCTTTGACAATTTGAAGGAACTAATGAACCAATACGAAGGTCTCCCTAAATTAAGACTTGTGTGAGATGTACACATCGTTTTGAACGCGATAGTGATGAGATTGCTCCTTCTGATGCTAATCAAACTAGAACGTAGTAATAAGACTCCTAATCACCTCTTTTTTGACAATTTGAAGGAAACTAGCGAAACAACAATAAGGTCTCCCTAAATCGAGACTTGTGTGAGATGTACACATCGTTTTGAACGCCATAGTGATTGGATTGCTCATTCTGATGCTAATCAAACTAGAACGAGGTAATAGGACTCCTAATCAGCTCTTTCTTTGAGAATTTGAACGAACTAATGAACCAATACGAAGGTCTCCCTAAATTAAGACTTGTGTGAGATGTACACATCGTTTTGAACGCGATAGTGATTATATTGCTCCTTTAGATGCTAATCAAACTAGAACGAAGTAATATGACTCCTAATCACCTCTTTCTTTGACAATTTGAAGGAACTAATGAACCAATACGAAGGTCTCCCTAAATTAAGACTTGTGTGAGATGTACACATCGTTTTGAACGCGATAGTGATGAGATTGCTCCTTCTGATGCTAATCAAACTAGAACGTAGTAATAAGACTCCTAATCACCTCTTTTTTGACAATTTGAAGGAAACTAGCGAAACAACAATAAGGTCTCCCTAAATCGAGACTTGTGTGAGATGTACACATCGTTTTGAACGCCATAGTGATTGGATTGCTCATTCTGATGCTAATCAAACTAGAACGAGGTAATAGGACTCCTAATCAGCTCTTTCTTTGAGAATTTGAACGAACTAATGAACCAATACGAAGGTCTCCCTAAATTAAGACTTGTGTGAGATGTACACATCGTTTTGAACGCGATAGTGATTATATTGCTCCTTTAGATGCTAATCAAACTAGAACGAAGTAATATGACTCCTAATCACCTCTTTCTTTGACAATTTGAAGGAACTAATGAACCAATACGAAGGTCTCCCTAAATTAAGACTTGTGTGAGATGTACACATCGTTTTGAACGCGATAGTGATGAGATTGCTCCTTCTGATGCTAATCAAACTAGAACGTAGTAATAAGACTCCTAATCACCTCTTTTTTGACAATTTGAAGGAAACTAGCGAAACAACAATAAGGTCTCCCTAAATCGAGACTTGTGTGAGATGTACACATCGTTTTGAACGCCATAGTGATTGGATTGCTCATTCTGATGCTAATCAAACTAGAACGAGGTAATAGGACTCCTAATCAGCTCTTTCTTTGAGAATTTGAACGAACTAATGAACCAATACGAAGGTCTCCCTAAATTAAGACTTGTGTGAGATGTACACATCGTTTTGAACGCGATAGTGATTATATTGCTCCTTTAGATGCTAATCAAACTAGAACGAAGTAATATGACTCCTAATCACCTCTTTCTTTGACAATTTGAAGGAACTAATGAACCAATACGAAGGTCTCCCTAAATTAAGACTTGTGTGAGATGTACACATCGTTTTGAACGCGATAGTGATTATATTGCTCCTTTAGATGCTAATCAAACTAGAACGAAGTAATATGACTCCTAATCACCTCTTTCTTTGACAATTTGAAGGAACTAATGAACCAATACGAAGGTCTCCCTAAATTAAGACTTGTGTGAGATGTACACATCGTTTTGAACGCGATAGTGATGAGATTGCTCCTTCTGATGCTAATCAAACTAGAACGTAGTAATAAGACTCCTAATCACCTCTTTTTTGACAATTTGAAGGAAACTAGCGAAACAACAATAAGGTCTCCCTAAATCGAGACTTGTGTGAGATGTACACATCGTTTTGAACGCCATAGTGATTGGATTGCTCATTCTGATGCTAATCAAACTAGAACGAGGTAATAGGACTCCTAATCAGCTCTTTCTTTGAGAATTTGAACGAACTAATGAACCAATACGAAGGTCTCCCTAAATTAAGACTTGTGTGAGATGTACACATCGTTTTGAACGCGATAGTGATTATATTGCTCCTTTAGATGCTAATCAAACTAGAACGAAGTAATATGACTCCTAATCACCTCTTTCTTTGACAATTTGAAGGAACTAATGAACCAATACGAAGGTCTCCCTAAATTAAGACTTGTGTGAGATGTACACATCGTTTTGAACGCGATAGTGATGAGATTGCTCCTTCTGATGCTAATCAAACTAGAACGTAGTAATAAGACTCCTAATCACCTCTTTTTTGACAATTTGAAGGAAACTAGCGAAACAACAATAAGGTCTCCCTAAATCGAGACTTGTGTGAGATGTACACATCGTTTTGAACGCCATAGTGATTGGATTGCTCATTCTGATGCTAATCAAACTAGAACGAGGTAATAGGACTCCTAATCAGCTCTTTCTTTGAGAATTTGAACGAACTAATGAACCAATACGAAGGTCTCCCTAAATTAAGACTTGTGTGAGATGTACACATCGTTTTGAACGCGATAGTGATTATATTGCTCATTCTGATGCTAATCAAACAAGAACGAGGTAATAAGACTCCTAATCACCTCTTTCTTTGACAATTTGAACGAACTAATGAACCAATACGAAGGTCTCCCTAAATTAAGACTTGTGTGAGATGTACACATCGTTTTGAACGCGATAGTGATGAGATTGCTCCTTTAGATGCTAATCAAACTAGAACGAAGTAATATGACTCCTAATCACCTCTTTCTTTGACAATTTGAAGGAACTAATGAACCAATACGAAGGTCTCCCTAAATTAAGACTTGTGTGAGATGTACACATCGTTTTGAACGCGATAGTGATGAGATTGCTCCTTCTGATGCTAATCAAACTAGAACGTAGTAATAAGACTCCTAATCACCTCTTTTTTGACAATTTGAAGGAAACTAGCGAAACAACAATAAGGTCTCCCTAAATCGAGACTTGTGTGAGATGTACACATCGTTTTGAACGCCATAGTGATTGGATTGCTCATTCTGATGCTAATCAAACTAGAACGAGGTAATAGGACTCCTAATCAGCTCTTTCTTTGAGAATTTGAACGAACTAATGAACCAATACGAAGGTCTCCCTAAATTAAGACTTGTGTGAGATGTACACATCGTTTTGAACGCGATAGTGATTATATTGCTCCTTTAGATGCTAATCAAACTAGAACGAAGTAATATGACTCCTAATCACCTCTTTCTTTGACAATTTGAAGGAACTAATGAACCAATACGAAGGTCTCCCTAAATTAAGACTTGTGTGAGATGTACACATCGTTTTGAACGCGATAGTGATGAGATTGCTCCTTCTGATGCTAATCAAACTAGAACGTAGTAATAAGACTCCTAATCACCTCTTTTTTGACAATTTGAAGGAAACTAGCGAAACAACAATAAGGTCTCCCTAAATCGAGACTTGTGTGAGATGTACACATCGTTTTGAACGCCATAGTGATTGGATTGCTCATTCTGATGCTAATCAAACTAGAACGAGGTAATAGGACTCCTAATCAGCTCTTTCTTTGAGAATTTGAACGAACTAATGAACCAATACGAAGGTCTCCCTAAATTAAGACTTGTGTGAGATGTACACATCGTTTTGAACGCGATAGTGATTATATTGCTCCTTTAGATGCTAATCAAACTAGAACGAAGTAATATGACTCCTAATCACCTCTTTCTTTGACAATTTGAAGGAACTAATGAACCAATACGAAGGTCTCCCTAAATTAAGACTTGTGTGAGATGTACACATCGTTTTGAACGCGATAGTGATGAGATTGCTCCTTTAGATGCTAATCAAACTAGAACGAAGTAATATGACTCCTAATCACCTCTTTCTTTGACAATTTGAAGGAACTAATGAACCAATACGAAGGTCTCCCTAAATTAAGACTTGTGTGAGATGTACACATCGTTTTGAACGCGATAGTGATGAGATTGCTCCTTCTGATGCTAATCAAACTAGAACGTAGTAATAAGACTCCTAATCACCTCTTTTTTGACAATTTGAAGGAAACTAGCGAAACAACAATAAGGTCTCCCTAAATCGAGACTTGTGTGAGATGTACACATCGTTTTGAACGCCATAGTGATTGGATTGCTCATTCTGATGCTAATCAAACTAGAACGAGGTAATAGGACTCCTAATCAGCTCTTTCTTTGAGAATTTGAACGAACTAATGAACCAATACGAAGGTCTCCCTAAATTAAGACTTGTGTGAGATGTACACATCGTTTTGAACGCGATAGTGATTATATTGCTCCTTTAGATGCTAATCAAACTAGAACGAAGTAATATGACTCCTAATCACCTCTTTCTTTGACAATTTGAAGGAACTAATGAACCAATACGAAGGTCTCCCTAAATTAAGACTTGTGTGAGATGTACACATCGTTTTGAACGCGATAGTGATGAGATTGCTCCTTCTGATGCTAATCAAACTAGAACGTAGTAATAAGACTCCTAATCACCTCTTTTTTGACAATTTGAAGGAAACTAGCGAAACAACAATAAGGTCTCCCTAAATCGAGACTTGTGTGAGATGTACACATCGTTTTGAACGCCATAGTGATTGGATTGCTCATTCTGATGCTAATCAAACTAGAACGAGGTAATAGGACTCCTAATCAGCTCTTTCTTTGAGAATTTGAACGAACTAATGAACCAATACGAAGGTCTCCCTAAATTAAGACTTGTGTGAGATGTACACATCGTTTTGAACGCGATAGTGATTATATTGCTCCTTTAGATGCTAATCAAACTAGAACGAAGTAATATGACTCCTAATCACCTCTTTCTTTGACAATTTGAAGGAACTAATGAACCAATACGAAGGTCTCCCTAAATTAAGACTTGTGTGAGATGTACACATCGTTTTGAACGCGATAGTGATGAGATTGCTCCTTCTGATGCTAATCAAACTAGAACGTAGTAATAAGACTCCTAATCACCTCTTTTTTGACAATTTGAAGGAAACTAGCGAAACAACAATAAGGTCTCCCTAAATCGAGACTTGTGTGAGATGTACACATCGTTTTGAACGCCATAGTGATTGGATTGCTCATTCTGATGCTAATCAAACTAGAACGAGGTAATAGGACTCCTAATCAGCTCTTTCTTTGAGAATTTGAACGAACTAATGAACCAATACGAAGGTCTCCCTAAATTAAGACTTGTGTGAGATGTACACATCGTTTTGAACGCGATAGTGATTATATTGCTCCTTTAGATGCTAATCAAACTAGAACGAAGTAATATGACTCCTAATCACCTCTTTCTTTGACAATTTGAAGGAACTAATGAACCAATACGAAGGTCTCCCTAAATTAAGACTTGTGTGAGATGTACACATCGTTTTGAACGCGATAGTGATGAGATTGCTCCTTCTGATGCTAATCAAACTAGAACGTAGTAATAAGACTCCTAATCACCTCTTTTTTGACAATTTGAAGGAAACTAGCGAAACAACAATAAGGTCTCCCTAAATCGAGACTTGTGTGAGATGTACACATCGTTTTGAACGCCATAGTGATTGGATTGCTCATTCTGATGCTAATCAAACTAGAACGAGGTAATAGGACTCCTAATCAGCTCTTTCTTTGAGAATTTGAACGAACTAATGAACCAATACGAAGGTCTCCCTAAATTAAGACTTGTGTGAGATGTACACATCGTTTTGAACGCGATAGTGATTATATTGCTCCTTTAGATGCTAATCAAACTAGAACGAAGTAATATGACTCCTAATCACCTCTTTCTTTGACAATTTGAAGGAACTAATGAACCAATACGAAGGTCTCCCTAAATTAAGACTTGTGTGAGATGTACACATCGTTTTGAACGCGATAGTGATGAGATTGCTCCTTCTGATGCTAATCAAACTAGAACGTAGTAATAAGACTCCTAATCACCTCTTTTTTGACAATTTGAAGGAAACTAGCGAAACAACAATAAGGTCTCCCTAAATCGAGACTTGTGTGAGATGTACACATCGTTTTGAACGCCATAGTGATTGGATTGCTCATTCTGATGCTAATCAAACTAGAACGAGGTAATAGGACTCCTAATCAGCTCTTTCTTTGAGAATTTGAACGAACTAATGAACCAATACGAAGGTCTCCCTAAATTAAGACTTGTGTGAGATGTACACATCGTTTTGAACGCGATAGTGATTATATTGCTCCTTTAGATGCTAATCAAACTAGAACGAAGTAATATGACTCCTAATCACCTCTTTCTTTGACAATTTGAAGGAACTAATGAACCAATACGAAGGTCTCCCTAAATTAAGACTTGTGTGAGATGTACACATCGTTTTGAACGCGATAGTGATGAGATTGCTCCTTCTGATGCTAATCAAACTAGAACGTAGTAATAAGACTCCTAATCACCTCTTTCTTTGACAATTTGAAGGAAACTAGCGAAACAACAAGAAGGTCTCCCTAAATCGAGACTTGTGTGAGATGTACACATCGTTTTGAACGCCATAGTGATTGGATTGCTCATTCTGATGCTAATCAAACTAGAACGAGGTAATAGGACTCCTAATCACCTCTTTCTTTGACAATTTGAACGAACTAATGAACCAATACGAAGGTCTCCCTAAATTAAGACTTGTGTGAGATGTACACATCGTTTTGAACGCGATAGTGATTATATTGCTCCTTTAGATGCTAATCAAACTAGAACGAAGTAATATGACTCCTAATCACCTCTTTCTTTGACAATTTGAAGAAACTAATGAACCAATACGAAGGTCTCCCTAAATTAAGACTTGTGTGAGATGTACACATCGTTTTGAACGCGATAGTGATGAGATTGCTCCTTCTGATGCTAATCAAACTAGAACGTAGTAATAAGACTCCTAATCACCTCTTTCTTTGACAATTTGAAGGAACTAATGAACCAATAAGAAGGTCTCCCTAAATCGAGACTTGTGTGAGATGTACACAACGCTTTGACGCCATAGTGATTGGATTGCTCCTTTAGATGCTAATCAAACTAGAACGAAGTAATATGACTCCTAATCACCTCTTTCTTTGACAATTTGAAGGAACTAATGAACCAATAAGAAGGTCTCCCTAAATTAAGACTTGTGTGAGATGTACACATCGTTTTGAACGCGATAGTGATGAGATTGCTCCTTCTGATGCTAATCAAACTAGAACGAAGTAATAAGACTCCTAATCACCTCTTTCTTTGACAATTTGAAGGAAACTAACGAAACAATAAGAAGGTCTCCCTAAATCGAGACTTGTGTGAGATGTACACATCGTTTTGAACGCCATAGTGATTGGATTGCTCATTCTGATGCTAATCAAACTAGAACGAGGTAATAGGACTCCTAATCAGCTCTTTCTTTGAGAATTTGAACGAACTAATGAACCAATACGAAGGTCTCCCTAAATTAAGACTTGTGTGAGATGTACACATCGTTTTGAACGCGATAGTGATTATATTGCTCCTTTAGATGCTAATCAAACTAGAACGAAGTAATATGACTCCTAATCACCTCTTTCTTTGACAATTTGAAGGAACTAATGAACCAATACGAAGGTCTCCCTAAATTAAGACTTGTGTGAGATGTACACATCGTTTTGAACGCGATAGTGATGAGATTGCTCCTTCTGATGCTAATCAAACTAGAACGTAGTAATAAGACTCCTAATCACCTCTTTTTTGACAATTTGAAGGAAACTAGCGAAACAACAATAAGGTCTCCCTAAATCGAGACTTGTGTGAGATGTACACATCGTTTTGAACGCCATAGTGATTGGATTGCTCATTCTGATGCTAATCAAACTAGAACGAGGTAATAGGACTCCTAATCAGCTCTTTCTTTGAGAATTTGAACGAACTAATGAACCAATACGAAGGTCTCCCTAAATTAAGACTTGTGTGAGATGTACACATCGTTTTGAACGCGATAGTGATTATATTGCTCCTTTAGATGCTAATCAAACTAGAACGAAGTAATATGACTCCTAATCACCTCTTTCTTTGACAATTTGAAGGAACTAATGAACCAATACGAAGGTCTCCCTAAATTAAGACTTGTGTGAGATGTACACATCGTTTTGAACGCGATAGTGATGAGATTGCTCCTTCTGATGCTAATCAAACTAGAACGTAGTAATAAGACTCCTAATCACCTCTTTTTTGACAATTTGAAGGAAACTAGCGAAACAACAATAAGGTCTCCCTAAATCGAGACTTGTGTGAGATGTACACATCGTTTTGAACGCCATAGTGATTGGATTGCTCATTCTGATGCTAATCAAACTAGAACGTAGTAATAAGACTCCTAATCACCTCTTTTTTGACAATTTGAAGGAAACTAGCGAAACAACAATAAGGTCTCCCTAAATTAAGACTTGTGTGAGATGTACACATCGTTTTGAACCCGATAGTGATTATATTGCTCATTTTGATGCTAATCAAACAAGAACGAGGTAATAAGACTCCTAATCATCTCTTTCTTTGACAATTTGAACGAACTAATGAACCAATACGAAGGTCTCCCTAAATTAAGACTTGTGTGAGATGTACACATCGTTTTGAACGCGATAGTGATTATATTGCTCCTTTAGATGCTAATCAAACTAGAACGAAGTAATATGACTCCTAATCACCTCTTTCTTTGACAATTTGAAGGAACTAATGAACCAATACGAAGGTCTCCCTAAATTAAGACTTGTGTGAGATGTACACATCGTTTTGAACGCGATAGTGATGAGATTGCTCCTTCTGATGCTAATCAAACTAGAACGTAGTAATAAGACTCCTAATCACCTCTTTTTTGACAATTTGAAGGAAACTAGCGAAACAACAATAAGGTCTCCCTAAATCGAGACTTGTGTGAGATGTACACATCGTTTTGAACGCCATAGTGATTGGATTGCTCATTCTGATGCTAATCAAACTAGAACGAGGTAATAGGACTCCTAATCAGCTCTTTCTTTGAGAATTTGAACGAACTAATGAACCAATACGAAGGTCTCCCTAAATTAAGACTTGTGTGAGATGTACACATCGTTTTGAACGCGATAGTGATTATATTGCTCCTTTAGATGCTAATCAAACTAGAACGAAGTAATATGACTCCTAATCACCTCTTTCTTTGACAATTTGAAGGAACTAATGAACCAATACGAAGGTCTCCCTAAATTAAGACTTGTGTGAGATGTACACATCGTTTTGAACGCGATAGTGATGAGATTGCTCCTTCTGATGCTAATCAAACTAGAACGTAGTAATAAGACTCCTAATCACCTCTTTTTTGACAATTTGAAGGAAACTAGCGAAACAACAATAAGGTCTCCCTAAATCGAGACTTGTGTGAGATGTACACATCGTTTTGAACGCCATAGTGATTGGATTGCTCATTCTGATGCTAATCAAACTAGAACGAGGTAATAGGACTCCTAATCAGCTCTTTCTTTGAGAATTTGAACGAACTAATGAACCAATACGAAGGTCTCCCTAAATTAAGACTTGTGTGAGATGTACACATCGTTTTGAACGCGATAGTGATTATATTGCTCCTTTAGATGCTAATCAAACTAGAACGAAGTAATATGACTCCTAATCACCTCTTTCTTTGACAATTTGAAGGAACTAATGAACCAATACGAAGGTCTCCCTAAATTAAGACTTGTGTGAGATGTACACATCGTTTTGAACGCGATAGTGATGAGATTGCTCCTTCTGATGCTAATCAAACTAGAACGTAGTAATAAGACTCCTAATCACCTCTTTTTTGACAATTTGAAGGAAACTAGCGAAACAACAATAAGGTCTCCCTAAATCGAGACTTGTGTGAGATGTACACATCGTTTTGAACGCCATAGTGATTGGATTGCTCATTCTGATGCTAATCAAACTAGAACGAGGTAATAGGACTCCTAATCAGCTCTTTCTTTGAGAATTTGAACGAACTAATGAACCAATACGAAGGTCTCCCTAAATTAAGACTTGTGTGAGATGTACACATCGTTTTGAACGCGATAGTGATTATATTGCTCCTTTAGATGCTAATCAAACTAGAACGAAGTAATATGACTCCTAATCAGCTCTTTCTTTGAGAATTTGAACGAACTAGTGAACCAATACGAAGGTCTCCCTAAATCGAGACTTGTGTGAGATGTACACATCGTTTTGAACGCGATAGTGATTATATTGCTCATTCTGATACTAATCAAACAAGAACGAGGTAATAAGACTCCTAATCACCTCTTTCTTTGACAATTTGAACGAACTAATGAACCAATACGAAGGTCTCCCTAAATTAAGACTTGTGTGAGATGTACACATCGTTTTGAACGCGATAGTGATTATATTGCTCATTCTGATGCTAATCAAACTAGAACGAAGTAATAGGACTCCTAATCACCTCTTTCTTTGACAATTTGAAGGAACTAATGAACCAATACGAAGGTCTCCCTAAATTAAGACTTGTGTGAGATGTACACATCGTTTTGAACGCGATAGTGATGAGATTGCTCCTTCTGATGCTAATCAAACTAGAACGTAGTAATAAGACTCCTAATCACCTCTTTTTTGACAATTTGAAGGAAACTAGCGAAACAACAATAAGGTCTCCCTAAATCGAGACTTGTGTGAGATGTACACATCGTTTTGAACGCCATAGTGATTGGATTGCTCATTCTGATGCTAATCAAACTAGAACGAGGTAATAGGACTCCTAATCAGCTCTTTCTTTGAGAATTTGAACGAACTAATGAACCAATACGAAGGTCTCCCTAAATTAAGACTTGTGTGAGATGTACACATCGTTTTGAACGCGATAGTGATTATATTGCTCCTTTAGATGCTAATCAAACTAGAACGAAGTAATATGACTCCTAATCACCTCTTTCTTTGACAATTTGAAGGAACTAATGAACCAATACGAAGGTCTCCCTAAATTAAGACTTGTGTGAGATGTACACATCGTTTTGAACGCGATAGTGATGAGATTGCTCCTTCTGATGCTAATCAAACTAGAACGTAGTAATAAGACTCCTAATCACCTCTTTTTTGACAATTTGAAGGAAACTAGCGAAACAACAATAAGGTCTCCCTAAATCGAGACTTGTGTGAGATGTACACATCGTTTTGAACGCCATAGTGATTGGATTGCTCATTCTGATGCTAATCAAACTAGAACGAGGTAATAGGACTCCTAATCAGCTCTTTCTTTGAGAATTTGAACGAACTAATGAACCAATACGAAGGTCTCCCTAAATTAAGACTTGTGTGAGATGTACACATCGTTTTGAACGCGATAGTGATTATATTGCTCCTTTAGATGCTAATCAAACTAGAACGAAGTAATATGACTCCTAATCACCTCTTTCTTTGACAATTTGAAGGAACTAATGAACCAATACGAAGGTCTCCCTAAATTAAGACTTGTGTGAGATGTACACATCGTTTTGAACGCGATAGTGATGAGATTGCTCCTTCTGATGCTAATCAAACTAGAACGTAGTAATAAGACTCCTAATCACCTCTTTTTTGACAATTTGAAGGAAACTAGCGAAACAACAATAAGGTCTCCCTAAATCGAGACTTGTGTGAGATGTACACATCGTTTTGAACGCCATAGTGATTGGATTGCTCATTCTGATGCTAATCAAACTAGAACGAGGTAATAGGACTCCTAATCAGCTCTTTCTTTGAGAATTTGAACGAACTAATGAACCAATACGAAGGTCTCCCTAAATTAAGACTTGTGTGAGATGTACACATCGTTTTGAACGCGATAGTGATTATATTGCTCCTTTAGATGCTAATCAAACTAGAACGAAGTAATATGACTCCTAATCACCTCTTTCTTTGACAATTTGAAGGAACTAATGAACCAATACGAAGGTCTCCCTAAATTAAGACTTGTGTGAGATGTACACATCGTTTTGAACGCGATAGTGATGAGATTGCTCCTTCTGATGCTAATCAAACTAGAACGTAGTAATAAGACTCCTAATCACCTCTTTTTTGACAATTTGAAGGAAACTAGCGAAACAACAATAAGGTCTCCCTAAATCGAGACTTGTGTGAGATGTACACATCGTTTTGAACGCCATAGTGATTGGATTGCTCATTCTGATGCTAATCAAACTAGAACGAGGTAATAGGACTCCTAATCAGCTCTTTCTTTGAGAATTTGAACGAACTAATGAACCAATACGAAGGTCTCCCTAAATTAAGACTTGTGTGAGATGTACACATCGTTTTGAACGCGATAGTGATTATATTGCTCCTTTAGATGCTAATCAAACTAGAACGAAGTAATATGACTCCTAATCACCTCTTTCTTTGACAATTTGAAGGAACTAATGAACCAATACGAAGGTCTCCCTAAATTAAGACTTGTGTGAGATGTACACATCGTTTTGAACGCGATAGTGATTATATTGCTCCTTTAGATGCTAATCAAACTAGAACGAAGTAATATGACTCCTAATCACCTCTTTCTTTGACAATTTGAAGGAAACTAATGAACCAATACGAAGGTCTCCCTAAATTAAGACTTGTGTGAGATGTACACATCGTTTTGAACGCGATAGTGATGAGATTGCTCCTTCTGATGCTAATCAAACTAGAACGTAGTAATAAGACTCCTAATCACCTCTTTTTTGACAATTTGAAGGAAACTAGCGAAACAACAATAAGGTCTCCCTAAATCGAGACTTGTGTGAGATGTACACATCGTTTTGAACGCCATAGTGATTGGATTGCTCATTCTGATGCTAATCAAACTAGAACGAGGTAATAGGACTCCTAATCAGCTCTTTCTTTGAGAATTTGAACGAACTAATGAACCAATACGAAGGTCTCCCTAAATTAAGACTTGTGTGAGATGTACACATCGTTTTGAACGCGATAGTGATTATATTGCTCCTTTAGATGCTAATCAAACTAGAACGAAGTAATATGACTCCTAATCACCTCTTTCTTTGACAATTTGAAGGAACTAATGAACCAATACGAAGGTCTCCCTAAATTAAGACTTGTGTGAGATGTACACATCGTTTTGAACGCGATAGTGATGAGATTGCTCCTTCTGATGCTAATCAAACTAGAACGTAGTAATAAGACTCCTAATCACCTCTTTTTTGACAATTTGAAGGAAACTAGCGAAACAACAATAAGGTCTCCCTAAATCGAGACTTGTGTGAGATGTACACATCGTTTTGAACGCCATAGTGATTGGATTGCTCATTCTGATGCTAATCAAACTAGAACGAGGTAATAGGACTCCTAATCAGCTCTTTCTTTGAGAATTTGAACGAACTAATGAACCAATACGAAGGTCTCCCTAAATTAAGACTTGTGTGAGATGTACACATCGTTTTGAACGCGATAGTGATTATATTGCTCCTTTAGATGCTAATCAAACTAGAACGAAGTAATATGACTCCTAATCACCTCTTTCTTTGACAATTTGAAGGAACTAATGAACCAATACGAAGGTCTCCCTAAATTAAGACTTGTGTGAGATGTACACATCGTTTTGAACGCGATAGTGATGAGATTGCTCCTTCTGATGCTAATCAAACTAGAACGTAGTAATAAGACTCCTAATCACCTCTTTTTTGACAATTTGAAGGAAACTAGCGAAACAACAATAAGGTCTCCCTAAATCGAGACTTGTGTGAGATGTACACATCGTTTTGAACGCCATAGTGATTGGATTGCTCATTCTGATGCTAATCAAACTAGAACGAGGTAATAGGACTCCTAATCAGCTCTTT